>CM033623.1:41151715-41751715 GCA_019453435.1 Rhinogobius similis
CCATTATCATCCTAAAAATAAAGACTATAATGGAATAAAAGAGTAATATTTCTGCACTGTTTTGGATCATTTTAAGGTCTGGCTGCACAATTAAATGTAACATTGACACTGAATATCTTTTTTTTATGATTAAAAAGTTAAATCATTCATTCGTTCATTCATTTTCTAGAAAATGAATGAATGAATGATTAAAAAGATAAGATAAGATAAGATAAGATAAGATAAGATAAGATAAGATAAGATAAGATAAGATAAGATAAGATAAGATAAGATAAGATAAGATAAGATAAGATAAGATAAGATACGATACGATACGATACGATACGATACGATACGATAAGATGAGATCCTTTATTTGTCCCACAATGGGGAAATTCCACTGTTGCAACACACAGTTTAGAACAGGAATGAATGAAATAGGCGCATGCAATAAAAATAGGATAAATAAACATGGTCATAAAAATACAATATAAAGTATAAAGTATAAAGTACTCTTATTATATAAAGTAGTACTTATAAAAAGTAGGATTCTCCTCAAAGTGCACATTGTAAACAACTTCGGGAGCTTTAATATTTAAGAGAAAACTGAACAAATAAATGAATAAATGAATCCCATGAATGTTGCGATTTGATAATTGCACTAAGGCTCTGTACTATTTAAGTAATTGAACAGCCGTTAACTGGTTTAAACACCAGGGTTCGTGCAGGTTTCAGAAAATCAAATTTAATGTCACAATGTCAAGATTTTTCATGCCATAATCAACATCAAAAAAGACTTACTTTTTTTGTAATGTTTGTTACGTTTTACGCTTTTATCATGTCAAAACTACTGGCTTTCCGGCCGATTGATTAGTCCACTAAAGGCTACAGTGGCATGAAAGCTCTCAAAACATTTCACCTCAACTGTGATGCTTCTGAGTGAAAACTAGTTCACTAAAACACCAAAAAAAGTAGATTTATCCCATAAAGACAGAGCAAACCTGAGTGACACTGCAGTAAATATGAATTAATTATGATTTTACATGGTTTATTTAACTTATATTTTCAAATTGATGGAGAAAACTGACATCTTTTTGCCCCAAATGGAAAACTATTGATCTATTACTTGCACAGGCTAAGATAAACGGCTAATGACAGCGACTTTACAACATGACTCTTAAAAAAAACTGTGCTTTATTATATCTACAACTGAGCATCAAAATCACATTTTTAGGAGCTTTCATTCAGACGTGACAAAAGACCTGTTGCTCTGTGTTTTCTGACGTAATGCACTGAGGGCTGTTATGAAAAAACAAAAAAAAAAACAAAAACAAAAAAAAGCTACAAAAACTAAGCACTATTTTAATGCAGCTGGTTAACCGATTAAAGGGCTTCAACCATCGCTTAAAGACAACATTGCAAACGCGCCTCCTCTCTGTACACATCCACGTGAAACTGACCTTCTGCGGCTGGGAATGACCCCCACCTCGGGGCAGCTGGGGGGTGGAGGGTTGAGGTGTCGGGCGGACCACCACTCTTCCTCTCCGGCGCTGCTCACGTGGAGGATGTCCCCGTAGCGGAAGCCCAGGACCTGCCCCGGGGCGCTGGAGTCCGCCTCGGCGCCATCGAAATCGAACAGCGCTCTGTGGAACAACAAATCCACGGGTTTCACAACAAGGGAAAAAAATATGACATTTGCACAGCTATTAACAATTCAGAGCAATATGTTCTTTCTTTTTAAAGCTGTGCGGTGCGTTCGAGACAATCGGGAACTGGGACGTTTCCCTCGTCTTGAAAAAACGCTGCTTGAAATTGGAGATGGTCGAGGGACTCAAACTTTACAAACGAGAAAAAATGTGACTGAAACAACTTCGTCTGTCATATCAAATTTTACTGTGACAATTATAGTGAGGAAAAACACCACAGTTTGATGATTATTCACGTTTACTGAGACGTGTTTCATTTTCTTTAATTCCCGATGTTTAACACATTACTATCCCTGAAGTTTTTGACCAAATTTATTAAATCAAACTTTCTGAATGACAAAATAGTAAAAGCAAATAGGAGACAAAAACAGCCAGATTTTTAGGTTTTATTGGAAAAATACAATCGTTTTTCATTTTATCTATAAATATATTACCGACTTAATCACAAAATGCAATGGTTTTTTACAATTTTTTGTAAAAGAAAAGCAAATGAACTATTCTGGAAATTCTAACTTGTTGCTTATTTTTCGTTAAAAAGACAAATCATTAGTTTTTACAGAGAAATCTCAACCATTTTTTTCAAGTTTTTCATTTTTACTTCCTGGTTGTAAGTGATGACATCCCAACCATCCTGTTCCCTGGGCCAACACTTTTTTTTTTATTTTTTAATGGCAAATAAAAATATGTGTTAAATTCATTCTTAAAAGGTATAAAAAACTAGCATCTTTTGTGTAATAAGCTTTGTTGTGATGTCATCAGTTTGTTTACCTGTTGAAATTTAGCAGATCTTTCAGTTTTACTCCACAAACAGCGACCTGATTGGTGCAAAACTATAACTTATATTCACATCAAGTATTAACAGACCAAAGAAAATCAAAATGAGAAATAAAAACCTGTATATGGCACTTTAAATTATTTTCGCACAAGCCAATATTCCCAAAACCAAACACCCGAGTCATTTTGTCTGGACGACCCACTGCAGCTCCAATTATATCATTCCTGGCGAGAGATGTCTGTGGTAGATTATTGTCTTATTGATTTGAAACGGGACGGACAGAGACACAGTGAGACGTGGAGGAGCAGCAGTAAACAGTGACCTTGTGTTGTGTTTGGGTCAGTCGAGCGAGCACTGGATCCAGAGGGAAGATGTATGACTAATACTACACAATCCTGCACCAAGACGACACACATGACCTATTTTTACTGTAATTTCATTAAGGTTTTATCATGTGTGCTTTTATAAACGGCTCCTAAACACTTCAGCTTTGATATTTCACGTTGAATTCAAACGCACAGTGTTTAATGCTGTGTTCACGTGGTCCTCGGGAACATCTTTTACCGAACGTGTGATTAATGTGTTTGTATTGTGTGTTTAAAGGACAATATTATGCAAAATTTACTTTGTTGTGTTTTTAACCCTGTTCTAGCGTTGTTCTGTCATCAAAAACACACCTGGAGCAGCATTTAGCTTCATTCATATACTTTTATCTGCATTAAAAAGTGTTATTTGTTGTCAATTTAGAATCTCTTTGGAGTATCTCGGAACCATAAATCTAATTAAAACAAAAATGTAGTAGTAATAATTGACAATATGTGATTTTTAAACCCATTTATTTGCCTGAAACTCAAGTTAAGGGGTACTCTAGAGCAGTGGTTCTCAAAGTGGGGGTCAGGACCCCTCGGGGGGTCACGAGGGATGAGCTAGGGGTCGCGAGATGATTTCAAGATCTAATTTAAATTTTTTTTTTTATATTAAAAACAGTACCTTTTGTGAAATAAGGCCCAATAAGACTATAAACTGTTCAAATAACCAGCATTAAACCTGATTTAACACACTTGGACACTTAAAACTATCACTATATTCATTTTCATTTCGCTTTGGGGTCCCAAGTTGGTTGCATGGCTATTATGGGGGTCCCAGCCAGAAAAGTTTGAGAACCACTGATTTAGAGTGTCAGACAAAGCTTAGGGGGCACTCGGGACAAAAAAGGTTGGGAATCATTGACGTAGATGCTGCTGACATCATTTATCCCAGAATCCTTTGCTGTTTTAAGTCCTTAAATCATGGCCAGACTCGCTCTGAACATTTCTTTCGTCTAATCACGACAACTACAACTACGTCAGATTCACTGTTTACTTGAATGCATTGTGGGTATATATTTACATGTGTGTAATTGCCTCTGCAGCCAGTAGATGGAGCCACAGCTAAGTCAAAATGGCATCTCCCAACGCAGTGATAAAGTTATGTTTTTCTTGTAAAAGCATTTTATTTTTAGTACTAAAACATGAGATGTCAAACTGAAGACACTCAAGAGCAGATTTAAAGGCTAAAACAATTAAAAAAAAAGCATAATATTTTTCATTTAAAAGAAATATGAAATTACAAGTATCATTTTCTAAATCCATTAGAGCTGCATGATTTGGGGAAAATATTTATTTGCAATTTCTCTGACCCGTATTGATTGTGATTAGATTTAGACTGAAATATGAACTAAGTAACTAATAAATCTTGTTTTTTGGAATGTCTTTGTTGGTTCTCTGTCACGTTTTAGTTGCTTTTAGTAGTATTTTTGTCACATGTAGTCACTTTTTTGTCACTTTTAGTATTATTTGTGTCACATTTCTGTTCAGTTACATTTTTGTGGCTTTGAGTAACGCTTTTGTCACTTTTAGTCAGATTTCTGTCATGTTTTTAGTCGCACTTTTGTCTCTTTAACACATTTTTGACACTTTAAGACGCATTTTTGTCACTTGTTTCAGAACAGATAAACGGAACATAAATAAAAAGAGATAAACAATATAAAAACTAGTTTAGAAAAAACAGTTTAGGCTAGCTTGTTTGTGCGTTCTCCCTCTCTTTAAATGTTGGATGTTCAGAGCGAGAGTGTGGGGGGAAGTAGAGCTGAAGTAATGTCTTTCCCAAAGTCCCTGAACGCAGCATCGCTTCATCAATAAAACAAACCCAGACGTCGCGCAGAAATGTGAGAGCGCCGCAAAAAAACCCTCATCTATTAAACAAGCCGAGTCCAGACTGACGAGCGCACGGGACCACCACAGCAAACAACAGCGGGACGAGTAATAATACCACAGAGTGAGCCCCTCATGTTGTTCTACGGCGTTCACGGCTGGATGAAACGTCTGTAAATACCACGTTTACAGTCTGCACTGCAAAAAGGAACGTCTAGCTTAGTTAAAATGTTTTGATTTGAGGATATTAATCTGAATTTTAGAAGTTTTGACTTGTTAAAATGAGTTTGGACAATTTATTTGATGGAACTAGATTGTTTTACTTGTTTCAAACCATTTCTGACTTGTTTCAAGACATTATTTCTTACTTCAATCCAAATGATCTGTCAGTGGGTTAAGATCATTTTACTTCCCTTACTGACAAACTGATTTTCTTATTTTAATCCTAATTATCGTATGATCCGTCAGAAATACCTTGAAACCAGTTAAACATTTAAAATCACATCAGCAATTAAATCTCATCAAGTCAAAACCACTCAAATCCAGGTAAAAATGATCAGTTCAAGCCATTTTAAGCTTGGATAGATTTACATTTTAGATCATTTGGATAATTTGGTAAGAAATAATGTATTGAAACAAGTCAGAAATTGTTTGAAACAAGTAAAATAATCAAATTCCATCAAATAAATTGTCAAAACTAATTTTAACAAGTGAAAACATCTGAAATTCAGATTAATATCCTGAACAAGACATTTTAACTTAAGAAGAAATTCTAGAAACTAATATTTGCAGCGTATATGACGGTTAGACGACACATTTCACTAAAACGTAGTGAACATGATTATATTTAACATTTTACTAAACATTTAGTCTTTTTGTCCCCAGTTTGACAGTTTTTGTAAAGTTTATAATTGCACTTCCTGGTTTAACACAAGCAACACTGACATAGAGGTAATTCTACAACTGTTACCTAGCAACCAGACTGTAAACAAGGGCCAAAACCCAAATAAATTACACAATAGTTATGATTTGACAAATAATAACACCTGGTAAGGCCTTTATTTTGTTGAGTGATCATTTAAACTGTCAAAAATGTGTCAGTTGCTGTAAATCATCTCTGTGTTTTCAACGGCGCGTCGCTCTTTGATGACGTCACAGAGGGATTCCGTTTAAGAACACAGCACTACTTCCTGTCATTTTAAACCTTCATTTTTGAACATTTCTTCACAAACACCAACTTGACAAATGTAAAACTAAGCTAAATATTTACCACTATTAGAATTAGAATATCATGAGAACCATCATAGAGACTTTACGCGTATCGTGTTTAATTATCTTAGTATAAAAACTCTGAAACTAATCAATAATAAACTTGTATCGAAACTATGCTCACCTGAACAAGTATTGATACTGAAAAAGATCACATAAACAGAACATAACTGGACTGGACTTTTTTGCAGAAAATTAAGTATTATATTGTATTGAAGTGATTGTAATTACACAAGTATTGCTATTGCTATTTCCTTCCTTCCTTCCTTCCTTCCTTCCTTCCTTCCTTCCTTCCTTCCTTCCTTCCTTCCTTCCTTCCTTCCTTCCTTCCTTCCTTCCTTCCGTCCTTCCGTCCTTCTTTCCTTTCCAAACTGATTAAATGTTTTTTGTATTATTCTGATGCACACAAAGGAAATTAATCGTAATATTTTTCTGGAGGAAATGGGGCATTATCTGGAAAAAATCCAATAGTGCCAACCCTTGTATATGACAAGGCAGGGGCCGGTCAGTTCTTTTCAGGGGCCCCTAATACATAATTTTGCATAGGATTAATTTATGCCAGCAAATTGTGTTATTATTATTATTTCAGAAACGTATTATTATTATTATGACCAAAATGCAAATGTAATCAAAATTCTTTAGTAAAGTGCCCCAGAGTTCAACACAACCAATTTTGTCAGATCCCGTTCAATCTCAGTTTGATTAAATAACCTTGAAACTCATTAATTAAACTTCCTTGTTCATGATAAAGTGACTGTTGGATCAGCGTTTCATACACTGTAGAATCTATATCTGGTCTTCCCTCGGGCTTTCTCTCCGTCGACCCCCATTTATACCTGAACAACGCTTATAATTTCTCCCAGGAATTAGTCCGATACAAGAGCACATATTTACTGCACGTATAACCTGCTCTAACATGGTAAATGTGATATTCAATCAACCACAGCCCATTCAGAAGGCAGTAATTAAAGAAACTGCATTTCAAAATATTTTACGAGCTGCACAAATGAAACCAATACAGCCACAGATTCATTCCTGTTTTCAAAAGTATTTGGCAGAAAGTGTCCCTCTTATGTAGAGAACGAGGATCAAATGCCGCTGAAGCACATCCTTCAAATCACCTTTTACTTCCGTCATATATCATTTGTTTTGAGGAGAGAACTGTAAAATATAAAAATGTTTCAAATCATGACTAGAGGAAATGAAACATCTCGATATCGATGACTATAATCCGATGTTAGAATGTTTTGATTCCCCTTGTTTCTTACATGAGTTTGAATATTTGAATCTTGTTTAAACAGTAAATCACATTTTGATTTACACTGAACAAAAGTGTAAATATAGCACTTTTGTTTTTTGCATTTTCCAAAGACATGAAACATGAAACACACACGACCCACATCTCTGAAATACTGTGCACAAATTTGTCAAAATCTATCTAATTGATCTTAATATTAATATTAATAATCCATTCCGCCTCACAGATGTGGCATATCAAGATGCTGATTAGACAGCATGCATATTGCACAGATGTGCCTCAGACTGGCCACAATAAAAGGCCACTCTGAAATCCTAGAAAGGGTTTCAGGGGTTTAAGGGGTTAGTTAAGGAGGTTATTTTTGTCAAAAGAGAGAATCCGTCTCTAAATAGGAATGGGGGCTTAAGATTTAATTTGGCTAAGATTTATGACAGCCTCCTAACACCCTGGTCCAAATCAATAGACCAGTCAAATGCTAATGAGGTAATCAGCAGTGAGGAGGGAGCTACAGCCAGTTATCAATAGAACAATAGACCTTAGTCACAGGTGAAATAGGTAAGGCCAACTATTAATCAAACAAGACAGACCAATTAATCAAGTCCCAGGTGACAAACAAACAATTTTCCAAACGTAGACAGGTGTTCAGTGACTCCTCCCTGTGGGCAGGACTCTCACTACTTAGAGCAGCATATAAGCCTGAGTTCCCAGACCAGCTCTCTGATTGACAATGACTTTTGGATAAAAGTCGAAACGTCTCGATATTCAAACAGCGTCCGGATGACAACCCCTAAAACCCTTTCTACGATGGACCACACCTGGACGAATGAGAGTTTACATCGACGCCACTCTGAAATGTTCCGTTTTGCTTTATTTGGGGGGTTAGAAAACCAGTCAGAATCTGGAGTGAGATGCGGACTGAGTTTGGGAGGAACACGCGGTCATACGCGCTGATCCAGAGCCTCCTGAACCTGCTCAGGGGTGACATGTCCATTGCTCTGGACATAGTTCCTGAAAACATCTCAGTTCTTGCGAGGCCAGCACTCACAGGACAGGGCCCCCAAATGAAATTGTAACCCATGTTTCGAGATAACGGTCAAATTGTGAAAAACCTTATTGTCCCATCCCAAGTTTATGTTTTAGTTTAGTACAAACACATCCTGAGCTGCATGTGATTCTTGTAAAGGTTGCATTCACGTTCCAGAGTTTGATTCTTATAAAGTCAGACGGAGGACAGCAGCCTGCACAATAGTGCGTTCAGACCATGGCCCAAAATCGTCTGGTTTACGTTCAGAGTCTATGAAGACCCTCGTCCAGGCCGTCCAGTGCTTCTGTGGCACATCTTGAGCATTTGGTGCAGCGCGACTTGAGCGTTCAGAGCTCAAAAATCAAATCTATCAGTGAAATTCATGGCACGTCAACTAATCAGGAGCTCATCAGCCGTCATTCATCCACACACAGTCATAAGGATGTGCGAGGCACACTTGAGTCCAGAGTCCAAGAGTGTCTCCAGTGTCTGCTCTCATAAACACAAGCGTCCAACTTCAGTGTTTGGGACCATTTTGACTCCACAGTCGGAACGCATCATTTTTTTGAAAGAAATATCTAAACGTAATGTTGAACCTCATCATTATTTGATTATGTGTTATGGATTGCCTCCACAAACTTGTTATATTATTCTTACGACTTAAAGTCCTATCAACTGCCAACAATCACATCTTTGGTGTTTAATAATGGCACCACTTGAGGCTATTGTGAAAAAATAATTTAACTTTTGTTTAATTGTTCTGACGTTTAACTGTGCATTGTGAAAGAATTTATTCAAAATATTCCCAAACTGTCCTGCTTTATGCCTGTAATCTTCCAAATGTACCACCTCAACCACACCTGATTCTACTGTGAATCTGAACAGCTCCCAGTTCAAAATCATTGCTCCCATTTCAAGGTTATATGACAGAAACATGATAAATCGCTGTGGTGTGAGGAGTTCCCCGCCGGGCGACCAATCTGAGCGCGGGACGAGGAGGGGGAGGCGCGCGATTGGCAGACGAAGGGTGCGCTGAAGCATTAACGGAGAAACTCTCAGAGGAAATGTCCACGGAACAAGGTGACACATGATCCTCTGCACTCTGGGAGCTGAGGGTTTCACATGATTCTAACAACTCCGGTTTATCAGTGAGATTCAAGACACAATCAGGTCTTGATGTATCGGGCTTAGCATTTAGGGTCGAATATTATTTATTTAGGTAAAATTGTGCAGAGGATGTATGTGTTAGCGATTAGCTTTTGAGACGAGGTTTGAGTGTAATACAGGGGTGTCCAAACTTTTCCCATCGAGGGCCACATATTGAAATATAGATCAAGCGGAGGGCCACAAATCAATTGTGAAACGTTCAAAAAGCTGCATTTATCTGACGTTTTAAGCTCCGCCGCATCTACATTCAGTCTCAGTGCCTTAATATCAGGTCTGTATTGCATTAAAATGTTAGTTATTTAGGTTGGAATTGTAGAAAATCTGAAATGTGCTGTAAATAGTACTTATCAGGACAATGTGGGCCAGTTCACCAGGAAGACTGAGGGCCAAGAAAAGTTGGTCTGAGGGCCGCATTTGGCCCCCGGGCCTGAGTTTGGACATGCCTGGTTTAAACAGTCATTCAACAAAACAAGGTATTATTATTTGTCAAATCATAACTATTCTGTAATTTATGTGCATTTTGGTCCTTGTTTACAGTCTGGTTGCTATGGTAACAGTCAAAACAATGTCATGTCTGCTGCTCATGTCGAACCAGGAAGTGACATTATAAACATTACAAAACTGGGGACAAATGGGCAAAATGTTTAGTAAAATCTCAAATATAATCATTGTCTAACTTGTCATATAGATTTTAAAGTATTTATATATTTGTTTTTAGTCAAGTGCAGCTGATGTGCTCCGATGAATCATGGACACTAATGAAACATACAGTATGAGATCAGCTCAAGTCTTTAGAGGCCTCATTACTGCAGGGGCCCTGGGTGATCACATGCTCTGCTTTTCTAATGCGACACCACTCATTAGAACTTCTCTTCGTAATTAAATCAACTACCAAAGTCGTGTTTTAAAATGTATCTGTTCACTTTACAATAAATCAAATCCTCACTTAGATGTAATGTCTGTAAAGTCAAATTATAGAGCTGCAATTATTGTGAGAAATAATTCTACGATGCTTCACAATTGTTAAAACCACTGATATGGAATGGAATATGGAATAAAAGTCTAACAGATTTAACCAGCTTTATGAAAATGATGTTCTGAAAGTTTGAAAATGTCTTACGATTATATTATGACATTTACAATCACGTCGATTATGGATACATTAATCTTGACATCCTAAATATGAAAAAGTTATCATGTTTTTGCCCTGTCCCTCCATGTTATAATTAATATTGCAACAAACTAAACACCAAGGTTCTCCGTCTGACATAAATGTACTGTTTTTTAAAATGAAAATGTTAAAAAAGCAGGTTTTATGTACGTGTTTTATGTTTGTCCATGTAAGGGACCGAGGGTCAGGAACAGAACACACCAAGAATTCAAAAGTAGAAGGCTTTTATTTAGCCAAAAAAATGAAGAAATTAACAATAATGTGGGCCCATAAAAGAGGTCAAAATAACAAACTCCATTCCAAACTGAACACAAACTGACCTAACACAGAACACATGGGGGGAACATTTAAACTGGCTGATCAGACCAGCTGTAACAAAAGGGGGAAGACAAAACATCTAACATAAGACAATAAGATTATACATATGTAACCCAGGATAATTTAATTTAGCAAAACTTAAACAATGTACTAATATATATTCACCTATTGTAACCAATATAAACAAAACCCAGTATGTGAGAAACAATAACAAAATTAAGCCTAAACCCCCCCTAATCTGCCTGCCATGGTTCAGGCCATAGGGTGGAGACTTGAGGACACACTAGCACTGTCCGTGTGAGGCTGGGGCAGCCATCACAGTCCAGATACGTCTTGGATTTGCCTCTGTTAGGTTTTTATTTGGACCCAGTCTGAGTAGTACATTTAGTTTTAATACAAATAAAGTCAAATGTTGAAGTTCTAAAACAACACAAGATATGAGTGTTTTAATGGAGAATGTCAGTACTGTTTGTTTTTTTTTGATCTAATGCAGCCCATGACTGATAAACTCTCGTTATTTTGAGGTCAATGTCGAGGGCTGATTTTGATTGTTTCTCTGTTAAAGTATAATGATAAAGAAAAAGGTTTCCATAGCAATCATATCATATCAGTATATCTGTGTTTTTCTACTGCGTTTCTGAGTGTAAATGTTCAAAAATGCAGTTACCTCAGACAGAGCGTGCATTTGTGAGTGGAAATGTTCGTAAATGTAGCGTGTGTTTCTGAGTAAAAATGTTCAATAAATGCAGTTACTTGAAATAGAGTGTCCGTTTGTCAATGGAAATGTTTATAAATGCAATTACCTGACATAGAGCGTGCGTTTCTGAGTGGAAATGTTCGTAAATGTAGCGTGTGTTTCTGAGTAAAAATGTTCATAAATGTAGTGTGTGTTTGTGAGTAAAAATGTTCATAAATGCAGTTACCTGACGTAGAGCGTGCGTTTGTGAGTAAAAATGTTCATAAATGCAGTTACCTGACGTAGAGCGTGCGTTTGTGAGTAAAAATGTTCATAAATGCAGTTACCTGACACAGAGCGTGCGTTTCTGAGTGTAAATGTTCATAAATGCTGTTACCTGACACAGAGCGTGCGTTTCTGAGTGGAAATGTCGGTAAATGCTGTTACCGGACATAGAGCGCGCGTTTGTGAGTAAAAATGTTCATAAATGTAGTTACCTGACGTAGAGGGTGCGTTTCTGAGTGGAAATGTTCATAAATGCAGTTACCTGACGTAGAGCGTGCGTTTCTGAGTATAAATGTTCATAAATGCAGTTACCTGACGTAGAGCGTGCGTTTGTGAGTAAAAATGTTCATAAATGCTGTTACCTGACGTAGAGCGTGCGTTTGTGAGTAAAAATGTTCATAAATGCTGTTACCTGACGTAGAGCGTGCGTTTCTGAGTATAAATGTTCATAAATGCAGTTACCTGACGTAGAGCGTGCGTTTCTGAGTGGCGCGCAGAGACGTGGAGCTGGAGCTGATGCTGCTCGTCATCATCTGCTCCCTCAGGTCATGGATCTTGGCCTCGAACCGGCTGTACTCTGAAAGACAACACACACAACACGTTACACTGGGACAAGAACGCATATAGAACTGACATATTAGTACTTCATAGTAAAAAAAACAGTTTCTTTGTAAAAACAGACTGCCACACTGCAGAAGAAATTGTTGCCGTGGGGCTGGTCAATATGGAAAAAAAAATATGATCATGATTTTCTTGGGGCCAGATCATGATTTAAATTTTATCACGATTCATGTTCACTTTGTATTTTTCTATTGCCTTTAACAGAGCTGCACAATTTAGGAAAAATATCTGTGATTTTTCTGACCAGTGCGACTGCGATTTATGTTTAAATAATAGAATTCTGTTCACATTTTAAACAAATTTTGGTCGCTTTTGTCAAAATCATTTGTGTTTGTTACGTTTTTGTCACTTTTAATCACGTTTTGGTGCACTGAGTTGCGTTTGCTAATTGTAGGTGTGTTTTTGTCGCTTTTGAACGCATTTTTATCGCTTTTGGTCATGCTCTTTTGTTTCAGAGCATGTTCAGTGTTCATGTACAGATCCAAACTACAGTGTGAGCAGTTTTTATTCAAATCAGAGCAAGACATTTTGTTGTTTGTGCAAGAAATTATTGCACTTTAAAAATGGCAGCCTTTGTGATTTGCTAATTGCTTCAATTAAAATTGCGATTTTGTGTGGATTTGGTTTAATTGTGCAGCTCTAGTCTATAAGATGTAAATACAGTCATCTGCTCAGAGGCTTCAGAGGCTAAACAACAGGAGAAAAAGTGTGTTTGAACAGACAGCTGCATTAAAGAGACAAACAGTAAAAGGAAACAGAAGGTAAAAACAAGAATAAATACAATGTCTCAATAAGCTTGTCTCACCAAACCATTAGCAAACAAGCTAGCTACGTTCTGCACAGCTGGAGCAACAACGGAGAACCTACTTTCAGTTTCCATTTTGCTGTTGATTTGTTCATTTGAGCAAAGCAATAGCTCCACGGGAAAAAAAAGAAAAAAAAACATGTGTTCTCGGAGCCACTCGCGATGTTGAGGGCTTCTTTTGAATGAAAACTCTATTGTACCAAATGTTGAGTTTTATTCTCAGTAGATGTGCTTTAATGCCATGTTTTTAATTGAAAAACAGCCCCATTCAAACACACTGCTTTAGGCCATCATTCTGCAGTCTGTTTGATGTGAATATTAACTAGCCTTACATCAGACTTACACTGTTACAACAGACATTTAAGCTCCAAAACTAGACGCTCAGATGTGGAGTTTTGCACACTTTTTCTGTTGCCATAACCTGGGCTGTGGCGTCATACTGTTTTTCATTAATAATTCACTTGAAGCACTTATTACATTAATTATTCATTTTGGGGTAAACAGAGCAGAAGGGACAAAATTCACAAGAGAGATTAGCCACGCAAACATATTAAACTGTTGATTGATTGTAGCTACGCAGGTCAAAACGCTGCTGATTTTAACTGTACAACATCTGTGAATAAATACTGGCAAGTGCAACAGTAAATAAATTTGATCATAAAACAGTAAACAGTAAACAAGGACTAGACTAGTCCACAGCATCAGGCTTAATGTTGGACTGTAGTCCGATAGGCTGTAGGGCTGTAGTCGACTAAAGAAATTCTTGGTCGACTAAAGACGAGCCCAATCGACCAATAAAAAGTGGTGTGAAAAAAGTGCATCAAAACTATCTAGTATCTCTGTGTATCTAATCCAAACTGCACTCAAAAAACAACAACCGCACAGGAATTCATGCAAAAACAACTATTTATATTTTAGAAATATATAATGATATGATTCACTCCAAAATCTTCTTGTTTCTGCCGTTTTTGCCATAAAAACCCTTTTAATCTGAATAAAATGATTAGTCGACTAATACAAATCTTGGTCGACTGATTAATCGACTAAACGACTAAAGGATTACAGCCCAAGTGTGAACGCACCTTTCACAGCATCTTGTGTCGTCCCTGTTAGATTTCGAGACCTCTAACTTGTATTTCTTTGTATAAATTGTCACGTTGCCTTATATTGTCAAAAACACCACCAAACACAGCTGTAGTTTCCATAAGAATCTGACCAAATTTTCAACCATTCAACGTCCCCCAGCTTCCACAAAGAGTATGTTATTAGTTCTGTTATATATAACCAAAAGACAGGACGTGCTAATGCTCGGTGGTACGAATGCAGCTGTTGAAAGCTCATCTCATTAACAATAGCACGTCGTATAACAGCAGATGATGTAGAGCGCTCACATCCGCCTCTTGTGCGGCGTTCACTTCAAACCAGGCCGTTTCACGAGAGGCTGTAAAAATGTCAGTGCGCCTCTTTAATTATGAATGAGAACAGTTTATGGAAATGCACCGAGGACAACAAGCTAACGCCACAGGGGGTAGTCACTGTGGTCGTTAAGGTGGCTCGGGTTTTATGGCGTATACCTAAAAATGATCATCCAGTTCGTCGTTAAAGGTCAAGCATAATGACACAAAGAGTTAGAGTTGAGTGAGAAAAAATAATGTTGCTTTGGAATATACTGGTAGTGATAGATTTCTGCCTAAATATCTTGGTTGAGGAAGTTTAATGTGACTGGACACCAAAAAAGAACACCAGTTTTTAAAGGTTACACTTCAATATGAGTTGATTTTTATTGGAGATTTTTGTTGTTTTGGGATTTTTTTACTTCTGTGGCAGGTCTACAAAACAACAATTTCAATAACATCTTGAATATAAAGCTATATAGATCTAAAATCCCTTAAGCTTAGGGCTAATCTTCCGTAAACGGCTGATGAAAATGACCCCAAATTAAAACTGAAGCTGTTTCCGAACCCTTTGGAGAACAAACAAATGTCTTGGAGTACAAACTGATCCAGATTCATCCCAGAATGCTTGATTTGACTGGAAAATAAGCGAGTTGCTTTCCCTTTATGTTTTGCATGCCATGCTTGATTCTTGATCTTTTTGTTATATATATATGGCTGACAAAAAGGAATAAATGAAGTAAAATCCTCTCCAGTTTATTAGGATAAAAAGGTAAGAATACAGAACTCAAACGCATCAACGGAACAAGATTTGACTCCATATTTCGAAAGAGGGAACATGTTAAAGTGGTAGTGAGTTAAAAAAAAAAAGAAGTCATTATCATAAGCGCACTGGCAGATAGAGAGAGACTTTTACAGTTCAATTCCAAGGCTTATTCAATTCTAAATATACTTTATTGTGATACTTGTCCCAAACAATCTACAATAAAGTAATTACAACAAGTTGTGTTTTCTGGGCAATAAATCTCATTCTAGTTTGGATGTTCCTCCTGGTGCTTCTCAGAGTCCAATAACTTTCAGGCAGCAGTCCAGCTTTGCTACTTTAATCTGGTTTAGGACGAGAGCAGATGTTTTGTGTGGAGAGAAAACAGCACTAATCTGACATGTTATTCAATTCGAGAGCAGAGCTGAAAAAGTCTATGCAGAGGCCATAGTTTCTTCGAAGTTGTAAATTGTGTTTTTAAAATAGAATGTGGATAAGAAATCTATGGTAATGTAATGTAATGCCTCCATCCACAGAACTCAAAATGATTTAACTCCAAACGCTTGATCTCACTGAATGATGTCATCGCGCTACAACACGTTTTTAAGTCCATATATCTTACCTTAAAACAGCACTCAATTTACCTTCAATACAAAGCAAAACAACTCATTAGCAGTGCTTGTTTATAGCCTGATTCACTCCACTTTTGATCACCAAAAGAAGATATCATTGCCCCCCCTTTTTTTTTTTTTGAGGAAAATGTTGTGAGTAATATAACCTGGAATATCATGAAAAAGCCATCCAAAAATAGCAAACTGCCTGAATTATGTACACAAGAGATACACCAATTCCGATGATGATTGTGTAACTTTTTGGCGAGCTAGCCAGGAGTCGAACTTAGAATTCTCCTCTACTTGTTTACAGCCTCATTCACTACACTCTGAAACACCAAAGAAGGACACAATTGCGCCATCTCCTGAATATAATACAGCTTTTTGTATTGGAAAATGTTGACAGTAATCTGATGTGAAATATCATGAAAAAACAAAAAAACAAAAAGTAACTTAAACTATATGAATTATGTACACAACAGAAAGATAAATTCACATTATGATTGTGTAATATTTTGGTGAGCTAGCCAGGAGTCAAATCTAGCCTAATAGCCTAATGGGCAATTCAAATATTGAGAGTAGTATAACAAGGATAATCATGAAATACACATTCAAAAGTAGGTTGGACTGCCCAAATTATGTGCACAAGAGGTGACTGTGTATATTTTGGCGAGCAAGCCAGACGTCCAACCTAGAATGTTGTAGGTTTGAACATTTTTCAAATAGGTATTGATTCTGGATAGCCAAATAGTATTCTTAGCTCATCAGTTTGAACAATGTCATTCCAGTTATTGATAAAATTACTAATTTGTAAATTAACGTTTAATTGCATCAAGATAGTAATTTCAAATTGCATGTCGTTTGGAGAAGGTTTCAGACTTTGAAGGAATAAACTGAAGTTGTTATCATGTTAGAGAGCACAGATTTTAAGTTGGTCTTGTTTTCCTTCATGTTTGTTTTCAAGAAAGCATTGATGGTTTGTTTTTAAATCATAATCAACACAACAAAATCAAAAAGATTGTCCAGTCTTACAAACAATGTGTTTGATGCATTTATTTTTTACTCTCTGTGCTGGTATAAATTAATACTGAGCATTAAAAAACAAATGTTTAAACCGGTAATTATTGTATTCAGGACATAAAAGCTGGATTGGTGCCTCTGTAATGTTAACTATAGAACCTTTAAGGCTGGTTTCTGTTGTATGGTGCAGTAGTGTGTTTTTCACATTGACATTGCAGGCGTCTGATAGAATTGACCGTCGTCTCGGTTCAAGGACGAGCCAAAGCCCAGAATGAACATTTTTAAACCTGATATGTTCACAGCTCAAGGTTAGGGCCAGGGCGCTATACTTTATATTCCTGGGGGAGAATAATCACCTCTTTGCTTCTAACCTCCATTTTCTTCAGAATCATATTTGAAATTTGTACCAATATGACAGAAATAAATATCTTCAGAAAATAGTGTGGCCTGTAACGTCTTGGTTAAGGTTCAAGAATCACACAAAATGGAAATAGACTGTAAAATGAACCAAAAAAGTGAAAAAATATCACTTTATAGTGTTTTTGCAGATTACACAGCAAGGTTTTATTATTTTTTGTTCATTTTATTATGGACAATTAACTCAATATTCTAAATTTGCATATCTTCAAGACAACAATTTTGATATTCATCTCTCTTCTTGCCCTCAGACTCCTGTTTCTATGTGCACTCTGCAGGATCATTAGCCCTGTTCATGCTTGGTTTCATGACCCTTTCTGGGTCACTGAGATTATCCTTTAGGTGAAGAAGATGCAATCAACAACAACTCACACTGAAACACTCAAATGTGAAGATTACGCGAACCAAACAAGACGGACAAAATCATATTCAAGCCATAAAGATTCTTCTGATTAGATATGACAAAACATGAATCATTTAAGAATTAGGAAATGACTGATGTTTTTGTAGTTTAAGTCTTATAGTTTATTTTGTGTTTTAAT
This sequence comes from Rhinogobius similis, assembly GCA_019453435.1. NCBI lineage: Eukaryota > Metazoa > Chordata > Actinopteri > Gobiiformes > Gobiidae > Rhinogobius > Rhinogobius similis. Next base: position 41,169,709 of record CM033623.1, read on the forward strand.
CAACCATCTCCACTTAGATAAACTGTATTAAAATTTACTCCCTCATAACTCATAATACACAACAGCTTAATTTCTTTATAGCAACATTGTATCTGAAAAATATGAGACTTTGAGAACAAAAATTTGTCTTGTACAGTATATGTAGCACTTTTCATGACACCTAAAAGTTGTTTTACAATTTTGTGCTTTATTCATTCACTCTGTGGTGGTTCCATCTAAAGTCACAGCTGCCCTGGGGTGAACTGATGGCTGCCAATCTGCGCCATTCTCTCATGTCTCCAACCACCATCACTCGCTCACTCACCATTTTAAAACTCCTTGTCACTCGGAGCGTCCCTAAAACGCCTGACCCCTCGTTAAAACTGAAACCGAGCCCTTCTGGACAAACGGCTGGACTGGAGTGTAAAGCTGACACTCTGTAATTGTGCCCTCTGCTGTCCGATTTACACAGCTGTGCACAGCGGAAAGTCAAATCTCAACCACCACCAAGTTATTTTCTCTTTGGGAAATATAAGGATGAGTAAAGCTGCTGTTGGAGGTATGCACCGACATACAGTAGATTCAGCATTTTCGAGTCTTGACTTTTCCCATTTAAAAGCTCAAGCCAATATCACTACAATGAAGCCAAAATACCTATTAAATGTTGTAGATTTTAGGTTTATTTTTCTTATTTGGCGAGCAAACTGATCTTGATTTATCCAAAATGTGTTTTTTTTGGCAGAAAACAAGTGAGTTACAGCTTTATTTTTGTAATTTACATGTCTAGGTGCTTGATTGTTCACTTTTAAGTTAGACAAAATAGAATAAATGCAGAAAAATCAGAATAGCGGTTAATATATTGGCCAAGTCGGTAAAGTGTCTTGCCCAAGGACACAGTATAAGGATTTGAAAAGCCAGTGCTCCAATGCCTCAATGTTCAACAATAAAAAGAACGTATTCAAGGGGTTCAGCCTTGTTTTATGCAACATTTTGACAACTTTTTCCTTGAACATTTGGTTTTTAATCTCAGCGGGACTTTCCTGTTTAAATAAAAATACACTTTGTGGCACCGGAGCCCATGCTGAAATCCTGGCCAGTGCTTTTTCTCCCTCACCGCTTATGTTTCCACTCATTCAGCCAAACAAGCCAAAGCGTTACTGCTGCATCGCTGAAGACCACCACGGACAGAATCAGCGCCACGTTTGACCAACAAAAACCTACGCTTTTCACAACGTGCAACTACACAAAGGTCAAACAAATCTAAACATTGACATTGACAATCAGCTAGAAAAACATTTGTAAGATGTGTAAGTAATAACAATTGTATGGTTTGTGTCCATGATTGAAAAAAAAAACACAACAACTCTGTATTGCATTTGTCTATTTGAAGTAAAGAAGCTCTTCACTTACACATGCAACACATTTTAAATATCGATACTTATTATGTAAAGCAGGGCGTCACTAACGATTATTTCAGTAGTCGACTAGTCAGGAGTCATTTTTTCAACTATTCCAATTATTTCTATTGAATATTTTAACTTTTCAAATACATTATCAATCAAATAAAGGTTGAAATATCGCACAGAAGGCTTCTAGATAGAGAATATCAATGAATAAAGTGTATTATTGACGCAATAATCTGTTCTTTTTTGACATTTTGATGTATTAATGTCACAATCTTTGTTGTAAAAGGTCTTTTGACATGTGTTTAGAGTCTGTATAGTTCGGTTAACGATTAGTCGATTATTAATTTTAAAATGTGATTATTTTTATTGTCGTCAAGTCACGATTAGTCGATAAATCTATCAATTTGCCGATAATCGTTGCAGCCCTAATGTAAAGACAAAGTTTGTAATAGACATTTGTAAATTTCTGTAAAGTTGACACTAATGTTTTTCACTTAATTTTCGCAAAATTGCCTCATAAAAGTCAAAACTTCTTTTCCCAAATGCAAATAAACGCTGCTTCCCAACCCACTAGAGCCTATATACAACTACATAGAGACACCATTCATGCATTTGAGATCCCCACAATCCACTCACTTACAAATGAAGTCACTCAACCAAAGCCCTCCGCCGCCGCCGCCGCTTCCACATCGCGGACGTCTGAAAACAGGGCACACACTGTCCACTCACCTGCTGCTGGAGGAATTATCCCAAATCACAAACGGCACAAACGGAAAGCGCAGATTCGGTGTGACGAGATGCGGCGCGGAGACGGTGTGTGGAAGACAGATGCTCGCTGGGCTCTGGAGGGATCGGGGGGGGGCTGCGTTACATGCTCCTCCCCCTCGCTAGCTCGCTCGCTCGCTCTCTCCCCCTCACTCTCTCTCCCCCGGTCAGTCGAGCAAAAAGACAGTAGTGCCCCACTTTAACCTAAACAAGTCACTGACTACACATGCTAATGCTGCTTCAGGCGGAACGTGCCCTCTGGTGAAAGGTAAGGCTGCATAGAGGAAAAAAAACAAAAACGTTCTATTTTTGGGTCATAAGTCATACAATTAAAATCACAATTATTCATAACGATTACTTATGCAGTATCGAAAGTTTATCTATAGAGAAAGCATAGATGTATTGTTTCTTGACACTTGTGTTTAAAGCCGTTGTAGATTAGACAAGTGGCTTTCACAGAAGAAAGTTAATTAATTGTGTTTTTGATTACACCATTTTTGTAACTGATTGGAACAGTCTCGCCCACTTTGAAGTTTGCCGTGGTAAGTACATTTCTCATTCATTTTTGCTATAGAGCTTTAGAATTCAAATATTAAAAGTCACGACGGAGGCTAAGCAGCTCTGTGGTAACAAATGTCCATAAATTGCTTTCTGTCCAAAAAACACATGCAAAAATGTATTAAAAATTGCAAAATGTTTTAATAACTTAGCAGTTTATAAAGTTTCCGAAACAGATTTAAAATAAAATGTACTTCCTGAACAAAATGTTGGAAGATCACTGTTGTGGACCAACTAAAATTCAAAACACCAACAATAAACAGCTTTTATCCTAGTCCTTAACACACTAAACACTAATGGATTCAAAAATAGTTTTACTTCATGATCTGCTGCGTTGCTGCTACATTGCTGGTTTAATATTTATATTAGCACAGTTTGGACATGTGTTCTTGAAATGTTATCTATTTTTGTACAATAATAATGTATCAAATCCAAATGAAAATATGGATAATATAAAATAGTCCAACTCCCATTGACTGCAATGTCCAATTTGCAAGGACACACTTGTCCTGAGTGTTGTTACCCTCACAAGCCTGACAAGAGACCACCTGACTGTCCCTTCATGACCTGTCCCCTGTAAACATCTGCATGAAGCCCACTCATGTGCTTAAAGTGCCTCTGACAGGTTGGACTACTCATTTGACTAAAATGCGGTTAAGATAAATATATTTCAATGTTTGCTAAAATGCTGTTCAAATTTTATCCCAATTAAGCAATTTTTCAGGTTTTTAATTTCACTTCCTGGTTGTGAATGATGACATCACACTGGGAAATTAGAAAGTACATTGGGCAAAAACTGATCTAATGTTAGAGAATTTTTTTAATTTGACAAATAAAAATACACATGAACGCCTTTATTTAATTGAATTCATGTTTAAAGGGTCAAAAAAGTAGTCTCTTTTACGTAAATGATGCATCCAACCATGCAACCTTGTCTCCCTAGTGTGACGTCATCAATTTGTTTACTTCGTGTAATTTTCAACATATTTTTCCATTTTCTCTACAAATAGCTACTTGATTGATGTAAAACTATAATTTATATTTACAACAGGTATTAATAAACTGAATAAAGTTAAAATTAGAAAATGTTAAAAACCTGTCATACGCACTTTAAATTCACCAAAGAGAGTAGATCAAGTTATTAGATTGATTGAGAGAGCGCCTCACATAGACAGAGCATGTTCTTGGTAAAATGTGCAGTAAGTAATGAAACAAAATGCACAGCCCTCCACTAACACAACGATAGATGACAAACTACGGCTCTTTTACCTGCACAAGCTAAGGTAAGAGCTTATCGTTAGCGACTTTACAACATAACTCTTTAAAAAAGGAGTGCTTTATCCATAATCTTTACAACGGTGCATGAAAACACTGTTTACAGGAGCTTCAACCAAAGCAAATAGACATTTTCAACGGTTTTAAAATAGAAGTGGCATTTACATCAAATCCCTCATTTTCTATTATTTAAGATGTTAATATTTAACAGAGCACTAAAATGAAAGTGGAAAGTCTCCTCGCCGTCACGCACAGGTCTGTCAGCTGCAGACTGTGTTTAGGGACAAGCTCAGAGTGGTTTAGGACTGGTGTGTGTTTTTATTTTTTGTAAACAGATTCTAAAGATGTTATTGCTTTAAACTTGAAATCTACAAGAAGACATGCCAAGTTTACAGGTCAGATCTGTGGAGAGATGACACCACTCACAAAAAGAATGCATGTTTGAACAATAGACCAAAAAATATAATAATATAAACAAGAAAACAAATCCTAAAATGATCACAGACCATCCTAAACATTTAATACATTAACGTCAATTTTTCAAGGCACATTTGGTCCAATTTCTTTCAAATTTTTCAAACCGCTTTTAATTAAGTGTATAATTATAAATCTATAAGTGTAGTTATTATAAATCTGCTTAGGAAAATATCTGGGCCTCAGAGGGAGAGGACCTCGCAAGTTTTTGATAAAGAAACACGTTTAAAAGCTGAAAAAAGTCAATTTTGCAGAATATATGTTCTTTAAACTAGTTCTTAAACTTAATATTCTTGACAGATTAAGACTGTTGATCTTCTCTTCTTACTTTAAATTAGTTTTTGCTGTTTCTTCTTTATCAGACAAAAAGAAATACGACACAAACTCCACTTTTTCACCTCTGTACTACTGCCCGTACCCTTTTTATCCGTGCATTTCCTGCCTTTTCAGCAAATCCAGTATTGACCTGTGCATTTCCACACACTTCTCCTCCTTCCCGCAGTATTTGGTTAAGGCTACATTCGCAGTAAAACCCGAGCGGCGGCCGGTAATGAGACGGCGGACGGCCATTTTTCACGTCCCGCTAAGTGCGACAACAGCGCCATGTGACAGCTTATGGTCGGCGCTAATGAAAATATATATCAGAGCGCGGCGCTAAAAGGGTGAGCCGCGGGTCCGGTGTTGACCGCCGACAAACAGGGAGACGCAAACTGTCGCCACAAATCATTTTAACGTGACGCCTTATCGGATCGGCGAAGGTGTGGGCGGAGACGGGAGCAAGAGGAGGAGGAGGCGGAGGAAACAGGGAGGACAAAGATAAATGGTGTAGAGCTCGCCGTTCGGTCTCTGGAGAAGCATTGTTTTCCGATCCTGGCTGGTTTTCGATGCAGAAGTCGCAGAGAAGTGAACCAATATTTGTTTTGGGCGAAGTAGGATTTATGTAAAGGGTTTTCTTCCTTAAACAATGCACTTTTTCAGAGGGAGACGGTTTAATTAAAGGGCTGTATGTGAATTTGAGTGAAGAAGGGAACAGATGATGCTGTAGTGATTAAAGTGCGTATGACAGGTTTTAACGATTTTCTAATTTTGATTTTATTTGGTGTATTAATGCGTATTGTACATCTTTTTTTTTTCGTTTTACACCAATCAAGTCATGGTTTGTGGAGAAAAGCTGAAAAAGTCTGTTTAAAATTACAGGAAGTAAAAAACTGATGACATCACACTAGGGAGACTCACTCCATCCAAAGGTTTTGCATAATTTACCCAAAATAAACAACTTATTTTACCCTTAAAACATCAATTCAACAAAATAAAGGTGTTCACATATATTTTGTTTTGTCGGACAAAAAAATCTCTGACATTAGCCGAGTTTTAGTCCAGTGTGCAGAGTAATTTCCTAGTGTGATGTCATCATTTACAACCAGGAAGTGATATTACAAAACTAAAAAAAAAAAATGCTAAAATCGATTAAATGTATAATTATTTTTAACAAGACTTTGAATATATTTATCTTACCTGTGTTTTAGGTACATGAGTAGTTTAACCTGTCATAGGCCCTTTAAAGTGCCAGGTGACATGTTTTTATGGTTTTCTCATTTTGACTTTATTCAGTGCATTAATACCTCTTGTAAATATAAATGATAGTTTATAGCACCAATCAGGTCGTTGTTTGTGGAGAAAAGTTGAAAAATGTGTTGAAAATTACAGGAAGTAAACAAACTGATGACATCACACTGGGGAGACAAATGTTATGCATAATTTACACAAAATAAACCACTTTTCTTACCCTTTAAACATCAATTCAACAAAATAAAGGTGCTCGCTTTTATTTTTCTTTGTCAAATGAAAAGAAATTGGTTTTGGTGCAGTGTACAGGATGGTTTATGGTAATTTCCTACTGTGATGTCATCATTTACAAACAGGAAGTACAATTAAAAACTTTAAAAAATTGCTAAACTGGGATCAAATTTGTAAAGATTTTTGCAGAATGTGAAATATATTTATCTTAACTGCATTTTAGATAAATGTGTCGTCCAACCTGTCAGAGGCCCTTTAAGGCTGCAACTAACGATTATTTTGGTAATCGATTAGTTATTTCGATAGCATGAGGGATGTGATCATGAGATTTTTACTCAATTTTACTCGGATAAAGTTGAAAGGGCCTATGACCGGCTGGACCACTCATGTAACTAAAATACAGGTAAGATAAATATATTCAAAGTTTTGCTAAAAATAATTGTACATTTTATCATTTTTAGCTGTTTTTTCAGTTTTGTAAAATCATTTCCTGGTTGTAAATGATGACATCACACTAGGAAATTGCTCTGGATACTGGGCTAAAATTCTGCTAATGTCACAGATTTTTTAAATCTGGCAAATCAAAATACATGTGAACACCTTTATTTTGTTGAATGAATGTTTTAAGTGTAATTTAAGTCGTTTATTTTGGGTAAATTATGCAAAACCTTTGGATGGAGTGAGTCGTCCCAGTGTGATGTCATCAATTTTTTACTTCCTGTAATTTCAAACTGATTTTCCAAATTTTCTCCACAAACTACGACTTGACTGGTGTAAAACAAGAATTTTAATGGACAATATGTATTAATACACGAAATTAAATCAAAATTAGAAAATCGTTAAAACCTGTCATACGCACTTTAAGTGAAGCCTTTTGATGACGTCCTGGGGAATATTTATAGATGAGGAAGAAGTATTTTAATCAAAAACAGACAATTTAGACGTTTCCTGTGCCGTTTTTGTGCGATTCCTGCTCTGTATGAGTGCTAAAACTTCCAGCACATTAAACGTTTTAGAGTCAGTGTAGAGAGAAGTTAACAATTACTTATTTAATTAGTTGACAACAATTTCTATGATCGATTAGTTGAGATTAATCGGTTAAATTGTTGCAGCCCTAATAGTGACGCTCCTCTTGCTCCTCTGAACTCCCTCAATGAATTTTCTGATAACTGACGTCACTTATGCGCGAATCTTCTGCTGTTTTTAAGTCCTTAAATCTTCTGCCGTCCCTTGAGTAATAACATATTTTAATTAAATTGTATAAGCGCTACGCAGCCAGTAGATGGCGCCTAAACTCAGTAAGCGCCAGGGCAAACAGAAGCAGATACAGATGTTCATTTTGTGCTTCGTAGACTGTTTTGTTTGTTCTATAACATGAGATAAAGGCTAATAACAATATAAAAATGCACAATATATTTCCTTTAATAGTTCAGTTCAGTCTCATTCTGGGATTGACTTTTTGGTATCTTGTCTCTCTTTTTTTTAATGGACCAATTAACCTGTGTGTCTGAATAACGAATAAAGTATTTGCAGATTTATTATTACTTTTGGAGTATTTGAAAAGTGAAATTGCAAAACGAGTGCTTCTTTATGAAAAATAGCTTTTTTTTCATGGTTTTGTCACTAATTCTAAAGCGGATTGAAGTTTAAAGTCTAAAAAATTAGGGGAAATTTGAATTTATTGGCCAATTTTCAATCACATTTTCTGTCAGTTTACTAAAAAGCTAAATATAAAATCCAAAATGCATGAACTAAAACATTTAAACCAGATTCTGTCCATTTTTCAGAGTTAAATGTCCCAAATATATGACATTTTGGCAGTTTTTACACATGAAATGCCTTATTTCTACATGAAAACATGACATGATAAGACATTTTTTCCTTACATTTATGTGAGTAAACTACAGCAGAAGTTTCAAATTGATATCTTTAAATTTAATATATTTTCCTATTCACCTGCAGCGTCTCGCCTTAAAAAAACAATTCGCACATGGCTTTTGCACCAATACGCTGCTCAAACAAATACAAAAACATAAAGACCCCTCCCTCACTGCGCTGGAGCAAACCTTGGGACAGTTATCGCTCTTTCCCGGCGTCCCTCGTGAGCGGTCTTCCCTCCGTGTAGGTGTAGTCAATATCACCCGCTGCTAAAAATAACTCCGGCAGAAAAGAACTCATTTATAATTGATAAAAGACCCGCAGTCGTCTAATTCGGATCGAGCGAGTGATTGGGTTTCAAAGCAGCAGCGAGGAGGGCGGCGGCTTTGAGGAGGACCTTGTGATCGGCAAAGGAGGAGACGCTGCAGGTGGATAGGGAAAAATATTAAATGTAAAGGTATCAATTTGAAACTTCTGCTGTCGTTTACTCACATAAATGTAAGAAAAAAATGTATTACAAGTTTTTCATCGTGTCATGTTTTCATATAGAAATAAGCAATTTTATGTGTAAAAACGGACGAAATTGCACATATTTGGGTCAATTCAATCTGAAAAATGGACAGAACGAGGTTTAAATTTTTATTGTTCATTCTGCGCATGTATTAGCTTTAAAAGAAATGTACAGAGGAGAGTATTTAGTTCTCAAGTGAACTGAAAATTGGCCTAAAAATTAAAATTTTGTCTACTTTTTGTACTTCAAACTTTAATAAATCAGGCTTAGAATTAGATATCAACAAATCCTTCTGCACGTTCTGTCAAAATCTTGTAAACTTTGGTGTGTAGGAGCTGATATTTAAGGCTGATATTTATGTCTCGTCTAAATGTCCAAGAGAAATCTAATGGATGAAGTGGATTAAATTAAATAATAAAACATCTTCAGCAGCAGACCGGACATGTTTGTTGTTTCCACGTGAAAGCCGATACGTTGAGAAAGCAAACTGACAAGAAAACAAACAAAAAAAATACAGTTTTCCCTGCAGTGTCTCGCCTCAAGGAGGAGAAAACGTGATGATTTCTGGGAACTAATAAGACAGCGAAGAGGCACCGAGCTGCAAACCCCCGGCGGACACTCCTTCCTGCGTCGTGCGGTGGTGGAGCTCTCGTGTCGCTCGGAGGAGTGAGTCACGGAGCGAGCGATACTGTCAGAGGGAGGGGACGACGAACGCACGGCGAGCACAGCACACTCAGGGCTGGATCTACAGTCAGGCAACAGGGCACCACGGCCTCGGGGCCCCGGCCTGAAGGGGGCCCCGGCGAGATGGCCTTCCCGATCATAACAGACGCAATTAAGGCGAGACGCTGCAGGTGAACAGGAAAAAATGTTAAATTTGAAGATGTCAATTTGAAACTTTCCCTGTAGCTTACTCACTAAAATGTAAGGGTACCACTTTATAATAACTACATCTTATTTTGCCTTAATAAAGCATTAACAAAGACTTAATTAATAATGAATATATAGTTTATTGAACATTATTCAGGATTAGTAACTTAATTAAGGTTAAGGTTAGACGTTAGGGTTAGAAATTAGGGTTAGAATATTTGTTAAATAGTTATTAAGCCTGAATCATTCTTAATAAACTATTTGTTGATTATGAACTAAGTCTTTGTTCATGCTTTATTAAGTCATGAATAAGTGGAGGTATTATAAAGTGTTACCAATGTAAGTTTTTCTTCATGTCATGTTTTCATATATAAAAATAGGGCATTTATGTGTAAAAATGGCAAAAAATTACACATATTTGGGACATCTAAACCTGAAAAATGGACAGAACCAGATTTAAATGTATTGGTTCATTTTGTACAAATATTAGTTACGAAAAAAATTACAGAGGGGACTTTGGATTTCTTATTTAGTTTTTAAGTAAACTAGATTTGAGTGAAAATTGTCCTAAAAATTCTAATTTCGCCTCATTTTTTCGACTTAAAACTTCAATAAATCAGTTTTAGAATTAGATATTGACAAATCCTTCAGTACGTTTAGTCAAAATCTTGTTGAGTCCAAGATTGTTAAGTTTGATGTGTGTAGGAGCTACTTTAAGGCTGATCTTTATGTTTCTGTGGGAGGAAAATGCATTTTACGAAAACTTTGACGTTTGTCTCAAACGTAGCGAAGTAAAAGTAAAAAGTATCCACTGCAAAAACGACTCAAGTACAGCACAGATACCTAAACATTTTACTTAAGTACAGTGCTTTTCAGAATCAGAATCGGTTAATTGCCATTGTCAGTGATCAAAAATTCACAAACATAGGAACTTGCTTCGGCGTAAGGTGCAACATAAAACAATGAATAAAATATAATAAAATATATTAAAAAGTCATGCATAAAATTAAGAATAAAATAGACTAAGATAGATAGACTAAGACTATATACTGAAATGTATGTACTGCAAAAAGGGATTATCTAACTTAGTTAAATTTACTTGAATTAAGCAAATTAATCTTAAAAGTCCAATTTTAAAGTGCGTATGACAGGTTTTCATGATTTTCTAATTTTGACTTTATTCAGTGTATTAATACCTGTTGTAAATATAAATTATAGTTTTACGCCAATCAAGCAGCTATTTGTGGAGAAAACTTGAAAAATCTGTTCAGAATTACAGGAAGTAAACAAACTGATGACATCACACTGGGGAGACAAAGGCTACACAAAATTTACACAAAATAAATGACTTTTTTTGAACATTTATACATGAATTCAACAAAATAAAGGTGGTCACATGTATTTTAATTTGTAAAATAAACAAATCTGTGACATCTGAGGAGTTTTGTCCTTGTGTACAGGATGGTTTCTATGGTAATTTCCTAGTGTGATGTCACCATTTACAACCAGGAAGTAAGACAAAAAACCTAAAAAATTGCTAAACCACACTGAAATTTGTGAAGTTTTTGAACACAATTTGAAAAATATATATCTTAACTGCATTTTTGTCAAATGAGTCGTCCAACCTGTCGTAGGCCCTTTAAGATTTTTTCACTTGACAGGACTACATCAAATTGACATTATTTGACTGGTTTTAAGTAAACTTGATAAGTAAAATAATCTTATTCCACTGGCAGATAATTTCACTTAAATTAGGGTAAAAAGGTCTTATTTTGAGTTTATTTTTCTCATTTTTTGATAGGCCTTTTTTGCAGTTGGCAGACAGTGCAAATGTGCAGATGTGGTAGTGCTTACTTCCTTTCCACCACTGCTTTGACGTCTACGCGCAGCACAGAAAACGCCGGTTACAGTGATCCCTCGCTATATCGCGTTTCATCTTTCACGGCTTCGCTGCTTCACGGATTTTTTTTTTTACAGTGCGGATATTTTTACAGTGCATTGTGCTCTGAATCCTGATTGGCTCAGGGGCTTTACTGTTGTCTAGAAATTAAAATATTGACGCTGTACTGTATTGGTTTTTCACTTGTCAACAGTTTTCGTTTCTGTACATTCTGCCAACTTTACGTTTGCATTTTTTCTCTGTGACAAAACCCACAATGTTGAAGAAACGCTCTGCGCCTTCAGTAGAAACAGAGGCTACAGCGGAGCGGAGTCAGGACGAAGAGGCACAGCTGGGACTGTGAAATACACCAGTGACAATGTTTACAACCTTGTATTACTATATTAAAATTATTGTTTTAAACAAATTTTGGGCTTTAAAACAGGTTTTGATTTTTGGTTTCATTCCATAGTTCAGTATTGCATTGTAAAATAATAAAAAATAAAGCTGTGACTACTTCACGGATTTCACTTTTCGCGTGTTATTTTTGGAACGCAACTCCCGCGATAAACGAGGGATCACTGTACTAAACTAGCGAATACTTCAACACTCGATTGGTTGCGATTGTCCCAGCCGTGCTCTGACTCGTGTGACTGTGACTGATCCCACCGCGGACCCCGGGCTCCACTCGTGAATCAGGAGCCGCCGCGCTCCAGCAAATCACGCCAAAGGTCACCGCAGCTGCATTCTGCCTCTGCAAATCCCCCCCACCCGCTCTCCAGGGAAATTTACTACAACAAAAACAGCAGACAGTAGCGGGGCCAAAGTCACTGGAGGTTGGGAGGATTTAGGAAACGTTTGAGGACGTCAGATGTGCGTCTGAACTGAGTGGAGAAACTGTAGGGATGAAACCGACTAAAGGAATTCTTCGACTTTTATATGGATTCCGCCTGGACTTTTTTACTTTATTACAAGTCCCTACAACTATTTTTTTTGTTAAATTAGCTTCAGCTTTGAAAGAGGAATTGTCAAAACCAACAAACCAGTGTCAATCCGGCAAAATCTACAGACACCAGCTTCACTTCTTCATAGATTTCACAAAGAAAATGTAGGTGGACTTTAAACTCTGATATTCCTCTGAGCAGAGATTGTTTCCAACTGTAATCAGAGTAAATCAGACACAAAACTACAGAGTCTCAGCTTCACAAAGAGTCCAGACAATAGTTTGTGTCCAAAGGGTTCAGGAACAGCTTCAGTTTGAATTGAGGCTCATTTTAGTCACACGTTTGAGGAAAAACAGGTCAGAGTGGCACGTGGTTAAAGACCTGCCCCATCGACTAAAAGCTTCAGGATATTAATCAGAATTTCAGACGTTTTGACTCGTTAAGATCAGTGGAGAATATTTTTTTGGTGGAACTAGACAATTGTACTTGTTTCAAACACTTTCTGACTTGTTTCAATGCATTATTTCTTACTTCAAGCTTCAAATTATCAAAATGTAAATCTATCCAAGCTTAAAATGGCTTGAATGTATCATTTTTATTTGGATTTGAGCGGTTTTGACTCGATGAGATTCAATTGTTGATGTGATGCAGAATATTTCACTGGTTTCAAGGTATTTCTGATGATCATGAGATAATTTATCTTAAAATAAGAAAATCACTTTGTCAGTAAGGGAAGTAAAATGATCTTAACCCACTGACAGATTTCAGACGTTTTGACTCGTTAAGATCAGTGGAGACTATTTATTTGATGGAACTAGATTATTTCACTTCTTTCAAACCGTTTTTGACTTGTTTCAATACATTATTTCAATCCAAATGATTTGTCAGTGGCTTCAGATCATTTTACTTGCCCCACTGACAAATTGCATTTCTTATTTTAACCAAAATGATGACAATGAAATGAAGTATAACCACTAAAAGTAAAAACATAAAACAGATCATATGTTTACATTTTGGCAAATTATCGGGATTAAAATGACAACTTCATGAGTGAGAATAAGACGAAGCACTGTCCAAACCATTGATTTTCAACCAGTGTGAACACTAGTGTGCCTTGAGATATTGTCAGGTGTGCCTTGAAAAAATGTTCAATTTGAGTTCAACAAATTCACACACAGACTTAATTCTACTTATTCCGGAAGTTGTCGTACGCGCCGCCGTCTTGTCTCCGTTGTAGTTTACGTGGAGCAGACGAGCTCAACAGAAAATAAGTTCTACATGGACTAAAAAGCCGTTTTCAGACTGACCAGGAAATCGTTGCGTTGTTGACTTGTTATTGCTCGTGTTCATTAAACATTTTACATAAATCAATCTACTTTATGTAACATTTTAGCGGCGAGACTTTTCCCTCGTTCGTCATTAGCTTTAACGGAGTTCTCGTCAAACGGAAGTGCGTTTACAACAAAAGTGTGTATCTGTGGCAAAAGTGGGCGGGGCAGAATAAGGTCAATTGAACCATCCTGGAGTGTCCCAAAGATATTTTGGTGCCAAAAATTAAGCAAAACAATCACTATCACTATAAATCACTATTAATTTTTTTATTTTTTTGATTAATTCAAACCATTTCTGACTTGTTTCAATACATTATTTCTTACTTCAATCCAAATGATCTGTCAGTGGGTTAAGATCATTTTACTTTACTTTACAAATGTATTTTTTCTATATTTTAAGATAAATTATCACATGATCAGTCAGAAATACCTTGAAACCAGTGAAATATTCTGCATCTCATCAGCAATTAAATCTCATCGAGTCAAAACCGCTCAAATCCAGATAAAAATGATAAATTCAAGCCATTTTAAGCTTGGATAGATTTACATTTAGATAATTTGGATTGAAGTAAGAAATAATGTATTGAAACAAGTCAGAAACGGTTTGAAACAAGTAAAATAATCTAGTTCCACCACTAATCCACTGATCCTAACGAGTCAAAACGTCTGAAATGCAGATGAATATCCTGCAATCAAGACATTTCATCTGCTCTGGACCTTCATGTCTGCGGCGCGGTCCTTCGGGAGGCGCCGCAGGCCGATCCTCTTTTTGGTTTTTGGACTGAACGGAGCAGCGTGAAAAGCCTCTCGCTCTCCATCTGCTGCTGTCGCTTTAAATAATCTGCACCGGGCCACAGGATCCATACGTGCTGCTGACTCACGCTGGATCCACTCGCAGAGGAAGCGCTTCTGTTTAACGCCTCTATTTTGGGCAGAGTTTTGACATCTGTTTTGAGGGAAATAACAATAAAGTTCAGCGGTGTCTGGAGTGCAGGGGCAGGGCACTGTTTGTAATCCTGAATCGTCCTGGATTAGAGGCTTGAGAGCGGCTCGAGGCTGAATTTGTGTGGTTTAAAAAGGTTTTGTAGACCGATTTCAAAACTAAAAACACAATAAAAGAAAATCCACTGTTTGCGGTTAAAGCCAGCGTGAAGAAGGAAGAGGCGGGGCTTATCGGGGCTGCAGTTTTGAACAGGAAGTAGATTCTTTTTTGGTCAGTTTGCGCTCTCAACGAATTGTTAACGTGTCCAATCTGCTGCTAAAGATGTTTTCTTACTTCATTGAATCCACTTCATCCACAGATCTCACTGGAACGTTGTAACTTCAAAGGCCGTTTTCTTAAAATGTTTTTTTCTTTTGTAGGAGACTAAACTTCAGCCTTAAAGTGCATGTGACAGGTTTTTATGATTTTCTAATTGTGACTTTATTCAGTGTATTAATACCTCGTGTAAATACAAATTATAGTTTTACACCAATCAAGTCGCTATTTGTGGAGAAAAGTTGAAAAATCTGTTGACAGTTACAGGAAGTAAACAAACTGATGACATCACACTGGGGAGACAAAGGTTATGCATAATTTACACAAAATAAACTACTTTTTTGACCCTTTAAACTTTGATTCAACAAAATAAAGGTGTCCACATGTGTTTTTATTTGTCAAATGAACAAAATCTGTGACATTAGATGAGTTTTGGCCACTGTACAGTGTGGTTGCTATGGTGATTTCCTAGCGTGATGTCATACTTTACAACCAGGAAGTCAAATTTAAAACCTAAAAAACAGCTAAACTGGGGTTAAATTTGTAAAGATTTTAGTAGAAATTTGAATATATTTATCTTAACTGCATTTTAGTTAAATGTGTATTTCAACCTGTCATAGGCCCTTTAAAGTGGCTCCTACACACTCCAAACTTTACAATTTTGTACGAAACAAGATGTTGACAAAACGTACAGAAGGATTTGTAGATATCTAATTCCAAGCCTGATTTTTTAAAGTTTTAGATTTTAAAAAATGAGAAGAAATTTGATTTTTTTTTGGCCAAATGAGATCTAGTTCAGTTGAAAACAAATTAAGAAATCCAAAATCCCTTGTGTATTTTTGTTTTGTTGTTTGTTTTGTTACAAATATTGTGTACAAAATGAAAAGTTTGCAAATATGTGCAATTTGGCTGTTTATACACATTTTTTACACAACTTTTTTTCTCCTTCCATTTATGCGAGTAAAATACTAAGTTTGGATGATGAAAAATGATGAAAAATGTTTGAATTTCTTGCTTAATTTTGTTACAAAACATTAACAGAGAGGATTTTGAATTTCTTATTTAGAAACTAGACCTTACATGCAAATTCAAAATTGCAAACAAAAACCTAATTTTTTTTGTGTTAAAACATGAATAAATCAGGTTTAGAATAAGAAATCAACAAATCCTTCAGTGCATTTAGTCAAAATCTTGCTAAATTTAAGATTACAGTTTGGTTTGGGAGATACTTTAGATGATTTTTTTTGTCTCTGAACCAGAAAAATGCATTTGGAAAAAACTTTGAAGTTACAATGTCACATATAAATGAAATAATAAAACATATTTAGGTGCAGGTTGGACATATGTGTTGTTAAAGCGTTCATGTTGAGAGAGAAAAGTGACCAAAAAACTCCAAACATGTAAAAATGTGTTTGTGGTGCGGAGCCTGATCACCACCAGGAGCGTCTGTGCGCTTTATTTTTGGAGGTGTGAGATTGTTTGGCAGCGTTTGGAGGAACAGACAGGACGGTGGCTGGTCACGGCAGGAGGACGAGGAGGCAGAAGGTCCACACGAGCCACGAGGGCGAGGGGCGTGGCCGAAAGGGGTTTGGATCTGAGCTTTTACTGCCTTTAATAGAGCTGCTGATTAGATTTGTTCAAATTCACATTGTTTTTGTCACGTTCAGTTGTGTTTGTCATATTTAAACATGTCTTTGTCGTTTTTAGTCATGTTTTTGTCGCTTTTAGTTGCGTTTTGGTGCATCGAGTCGCGTTTTTGTTGGTTTTGAACATATTTTTATTGCTCTTTTATCTAATTGTGATTTTTCTGACCACTGCGATTAAGATTAGAGTTGAAATTTATGTTTTAATAAAAGGATTCTGTTCAAATTCACATTTTAAACACAATTTTGTCGCTTTTAGTTGCGTTTTTGTTGTTTTTAATCACCTTTTTGTCTCTTTTAGTCGTGTTTTGATGCATTGAGTCGTGTTTGTTGGCGTGTTTTTGTCGCTTTTGAACACATTTTTGTCGCGCCTTTGTCTCTTGTTTCAGAACACGTTTGTACAAATCCAAACTACAGTGTGAGCAGTTTTTAATCAAATCAAAGCAAGACATTTTGTCGTTTGTGCAAGAAATTATTGCACTTGAAACATTGCAGCCTTTGTGATTTGCTAATTACATCCATTAAAATTGCGATTTTGTGTGGATTTGGTTTAATTGTGCCGCCCTAGTCTATAAGAGGTAAATAAAGTCATCTGCTCAGAGGCTTCAGAGGCTAAACAACAGGAGAAAAAGTGTGTTTGAACAGACAGCTGCATTAAAGACACAAACAGTGAATCACGATACAACAATTTCACAAAAACAGCAGATTGTCACAGGGACCAGCTCAACATTCCACTTTTATCACCCAGAGCTACAACCGACACAAAACCCAGGAGCTGCAGACACAGGGTTTTAGCAAAGAACGAAGAGGAATGAACCAGAGCTGCATGTTGGTAGCTCTACGGTGATGGAGAACTGTACATTTGGAGATTTTCTGCAAAGACTTTTACCAGAACAAACTTTTCTGGTGGAGGCTTTTGTCCTTGGAGCTGTTATTGCTTTAGCCTTGGATCCTTCAGCTCTGCTTTCAACACCATCCTCCAATATGTTGTTTGTAGCTTTTTATAAACGTTTTCTTTTCTCTGCAGAGTTCAAAATACATGACAGCTCACTAACTACCAAAATACTAAGTGTAGCTGACTGTTAATGCTACAGCGATGATGTTCAGAATCAGAATGACTTTTATTCATTCCCAACAGGAAATTATTTTTACATTTTTACATTTTACTGATATAACACCGACCAGAAGAAGAAAATAGAGGTTGTAAAAAGAAAATAAAAGCTAAATTAAACATCCGCAACTGAATAAAATACAATAGATTTGTTTTTCATCAACTAAACCCCTGGTATGAACAGACAATTTGCATTTTTACTGAACTTATAAATAAAAAATATCCCTCACAATATTACACACTACAGACAAGCATTTACAAATCAACGTTACAACAGTTTTCTATTGTCTGATACAACGATGACTGCAACCACAGCTCTCACTTCAAATAGAAATATATCGACTCGATTTAGCTCCAAAGACTTCAGCAAATATTATTTTCATTTTCCCATTTCCCTTTGCAATGAAGAGTCTGCACCAGTAGGTGGCAGTGCTGCACACAGAATATGTTTGTAGCGGGCAGATGAACAAACTGTGGCAGTGTTTACGTTTGGTATCCACACAATTATACAAAAATCTGGTTGGAAAACTTAAAATCTAATAAATTATATACAATTAAACAACTTTTGATCGCCTGGTCTGGCATTATACACCAAAAGTCTACATTTAAACCACAAGAGTGCTCGTTTCTAGCTATAACATCGAGCAAATGTGGATGTTTACATTAAAAGACAGCTCAAAAATGAAAAATATACTTAAAACTGTGATTGTGTAGCAAGTGTAATAGACAACATACTGTATAAATGTCGTCTTATTGAGGAAAATATGATACTAATTTTGGACAAAATGCAAAAAACTTTAAAACTCATCACCATTACATACTGACTTTTTTGGACAAATATGCGACACAAAAGATAGTTTAAAACCTTCTTCACGAGCCACTACATTTAATTAAACAAAGGAAAGATTCATTTAGACCTTTTTTCACAATAAAGTAACTAAAAATGCTTGTACGAGTTAAATGAACACTGGATAAATCTAAACTGCATTCAATTAACCACAATATCCTCTCGTGTGTAACAACAGACAAAACCTGACAATCCACACGAGGAAAGAGTCATTTTGGCCTTTTCTACAGCATTATTTTTTCTATCTTCAGTTTCTACATCTACAAAAGCATGTATTTTGCCGTTGTATTGCCATTTTAGGACAAATATGTGATGCAAAAGATAATTTAAAACCTTCTTCACGAGCCACTACATTCAAATCAATCAAGAAAAGATTAATTTGAACCTTTTTCACAATAAAATAGCTAAAAATGCGTGAGTAAAATGCGTAAAAATTAAATGAAAGTGAAATGAACAACAGGCTAAATCTACACTACATTCAATTAACCACAATATCCTCTCATGTGTAACAACAAACAAAACCTGACAATCCACACGAGGAAATCAGTTCCAGCCTTTTCTACAGCAATCTTTTTTCTATCTTCAGTTTCTACATCTATAAATGCATACATTTAGCCATTGTCTTGACAGTTTCTGGACAAATATGTGATGCAGAATATAGTTCACGAGCCACTTACATTCAAATCAATCAAGAAAAGATTAATTTAGACCTTTTTTTCACAATAAAATAACTAAAAATGCTTGTATGAGTTAAATGAACAACAGATAAATCTACACTACATTCAATTAACCACAATCTCCTCTCATGTGTAACGACAAACAAAACCTGACAATCCACACGAGGAAAAACAGTTCCAGCCTTTTCTACAGCAATCTATTTTCTATCTACATCTATAAATGCATACATTTAGCCATTGTCTTAACAGTTTCTGGACAAATATGTGATGCAAAATATGCTAAATATAGTTTATAACGTTCTTCATGAGCCACTACATTCAAATCAATCAAGAAAAGATTCATTTGAACCTTTTTTTCACAGTAAAATAACTAAAAATGCTTGTATGAGTTAAATGAATCTTCAGTTTCTACTTCTACAAAAGCATATATTTTGCCGTTGTCTTGACATTTTCTGGACAAATATGTTTAAAACCTTCTTCACGAGCCAGTACATTCAATTCAATTAAGAAAAGATTCATTTGAACCTTTTTTTTCCACAATAAATGCTTGTATGAGTTAAATGAACAACAGGCTAACTCTAAACTCAATTAACTAAATCAATTAACCACAATCTCCTCTCATGTGCAACAACAGACAAACCCTGACAATCCACACGAGGAAAGCGTCTCCGTCCCACTCTGAATGCACATGTCTTACCCTCGGGCTTGTACTGGGCCACGATGGTCACCGTGTGGCCGGCGTTCTTCAGAGCCGCGGCCGCCTGTTCGTGGGTGGCGCTCGACAGGTCCACGCCGTTCACCTGGAAACGCACAACACCGTCACAACCTGCTCCTGTGTTCGATGCATGTTTTCCACAAAATGTACCCACTCTCCCCAAACGAACCGCAAACAACTTTGAATTAAATTAGAATTAGTCTGTTAGTTGTCAAGTTTTAGCAGCATTTTCACCAACATTTCGTAACATTTATCAGGGTTTACTGGATTATCAAAGTCCTTTGGTGAAGACAGACAAAATAAATGAATATTAGAATATTTCATGAAACTTAATACTACATAATGCATCGAAAAATATATGCGTTTGGAAATTAACGACTGAGCGAGAGTCAGGATGTGGCATTTTCGTGTCACGATTAATGACACCAAGACATCCTTCATTTACCAAACAGACCGAGCTCAAGTGTTGTGTTCAAACTCACGAAAATCAAAATCCATCTCAAACGGGACTCGGTTGATCTGTTTGAGCTTGTGCGCCTTTTTGGACATTTATTACATATACATATACATTTGAGCATTTATTTTTTGACAAACAATGTACCTAAAGTCTAAAAGGCCGTTTTCTCAAAATGCATTTTTCTCCCTCTGGACATAAAGATCACCACATGAAGTAGCTCCCACACCAAACTGTAACAACACTCCAGGCCTCCTCTTGACCTCCTCCTCAGCCCCCAAACACTCCAGGCCTCCTCTTGACCTCCTCCTCAGCCCCCAAACACTCCAGGCCTCCTCTTGACCTCCTCCTCATCCCCCAAACACTCCAGGCCTCCTCTTAACCTCCTCCTCATCCCCCAAACACTCCAGACCTCCTCTCGACCTCCTCCTCAGCCCCCAAACACTCCAGACCTCCTCTCGACCTCCTCCTCAGCCCCCAAACACTCCAGGCCTCCTCTTGACCTCCTCCTCAGCCCCCAAACACTCCAGGCCTCCTCTTAACCTCCTCCTCATCCCCCAAACACTCCAGACCTCCTCTCGACCTCCTCCTCAGCCCCCAAACACTCCAGGCCTCCTCTCGACCTCCTCCTCAGCCCCCAAACACTCCAGGCCTCCTCTTGACCTCCTCCTCATCCCTTAAACACTCCAGGCCTCCTCTTGACCTCCTCCTCATCCCCCAAACACTCCAGGCCTCCTCTCGACCTCCTCCTCAGCCCCCAAACACTCCAGGCCTCCTCTTGACCTCCTCCTCATCCCCCAAACACTCCAGGCCTCCTCTTAACCTCCTCCTCAGCCCCCAAACACTCCAGGCCTCCTCTTGACCTCCTCCTCATCCCCCAAACACTCCAGGCCTCCACTTGACCTCCTCCTCAGCCCCCAAACACTCCAGGCCTCCTCTCGACCTCCTCCTCATCCCTTAAACACTCCAGGCCTCCTCTCGACCTCCTCCTCAGCCCCCAAACACTCCAGGCCTCCTCTTGACCTTCTCCTCATCCCCCAAACACTCCAGGCCTCCACTTGACCTTCTCCTCATCCCCCAAACACTCCAGGCCTCCTCTTGACCCCCTCCTCAGCCCCTAAACACTCCAGGCCTCCTCTTAACCTCCTCCTCAGCCCCCAAACACTCCAGGCCTCCTCTTGACCTCCTCCTCAGCCCCTAAACACTCCAGGCCTCCTCTTAACCTCCTCCTCAGCCCCCAAACACTACAGACCTCCTCTTAACCTCCTCCTCATCCCCCAAACACTCTAGGCCTCCTCTCGACCTCCTCCTCATCCCCCAAACACTCCAGGCCTCCTCTTGACCTCCTCCTCAGCCCCTAAACACTCCAGGCCTCCTCTTGACCTCCTCCTCATCCCCCAAACACTCCAGGCCTCCTCTTGACCTCCTCCTCAGCCCCCAAACACTCCAGGCCTCCTCTTGACCCCCTCCTCAGCCCCTAAACACTCCAGGCCTCCTCTTAACCTCCTCCTCAGCCCCCAAACACTACAGACCTCCTCTTAACCTCCTCCTCATCCCGAAAACACTCCAGGCCTCATCTTGACCTCCTCCTCAGCCCCCCAAACACTCCAAACCTCCTCTTAACCCCCTCCTCAACCCCCAAACACTCCAGACATCCTCTTTACCTCCTCCTCAGCCCCCAAACACTCCAGACCTCCTCTTAACCTCCTCCTCATCCCCCAAACACTCCAGACCTCCTCTTAACCTCCTCCTCAGCCCCCAAACACTCCAGACCTCCTCTTGACCTCCTCCTCAGCCCCCAAACACTCCAGGCCTCCTCTTGACCTCCTCCTCATCCCCCAAACACTCCAGGCCTCCTCTTAACCTCCTCCTCATCCCCCAAACACTCCAGGCCTCCTCTCGACCTCCTCCTCAGCCCCCAAACACTCCAGGCCTCCTCTTGACCTCCTCCTCATCCCTTAAACACTCCAGGCCTCCTCTTGACCTCCTCCTCATCCCCCAAACACTCCAGGCCTCCTCTCGACCTCTCCTCCTCAGCCCCCAAACACTCCAGGCCTCCTCTTGACCGCCTCCTCATCCCCATAACACTCCAGGCCTCCTCTTTACCTCCTCCTCATCCCCCAAACACTCCAGGCCTCCTCTTGACCTCCTCCTCATCCCCCAAACACTCCAGGCCTCCTCTCGACCTCCTCCTCATCCCCCAAACACTCCAGGCCTCCACTTGACCTCCTCCTCAGCCCCCAAACACTCCAGGCCTCCTCTTGACCTCCTCCTCATCCCTTAAACACTCCAGGCCTCCTCTCTACCTCCTCCTCAGCCCCCAAACACTCCAGGCCTCCTCTTGACCTTCTCCTCATCCCCCAAACACTCCAGGCCTCCACTTGACCTTCTCCTCATCCCCCAAACACTCCAGGCCTCCTCTTGACCTCCTCCTCAGCCCCCCAACACTCCAGGCCTCCTCTAAACCTCCTCCTCAGCCCCCAAACACTCCAGGCCTCCTCTTGACCCCCTCCTCAGCCCCGAAACACTCCAGGCCTCCTCTTAACCTCCTCCTCAGCCCCCAAACACTACAGACCTCCTCTTAACCTCCTCCTCATCCCCAAAACACTCTAGGCCTCCTCTCGACCTTCTCCTCATCCCCCAAACACTCCAGGCCTCCTCTTGACCCCCTCCTCAGCCCCTAAACACTCCAGGCCTCCTCTTGACCTCCTCCTCATCCCCCAAACACTCCAGGCCTCCTCTCGACCTCCTCCTCAGCCCCCAAACACTCCAGGCCTCCTCTTGACCCCCTCCTCAGCTCCGCCCTAAACACTCCAGGCCTCCTCTTAACCTCCTCCTCAGCCCCCAAACACTACAGACCTCCTCTTAACCTCCTCCTCATCCCCCAAACACTCTAGGCCTCCTCTCGACCTCCTCCTCAGCCCCCAAACACTCCAAACCTCCTCTTAACCCCCTCCTCAACCCCCAAACACTCCAGACATCCTCTTACCCTCCTCCTCAGCCCCCAAACACTCCAGACCTCCTCTTAACCTCCTCCTCATCCCCCAAACACTCCAGACCTCCTCTTAACCTCCTCCTCATGCCCCAAACACTCCAGTCCTCCTCTTAACCTCCTCCTCAGCCCCCAAACACTCCAGGCCTCCTCTTAACCTCCTCCTCATCCCCCAAACACTCCAGGCCTCCTCTTAACCTCCTCCTCAGCCCCCAAACACTCCAGACCTCCTCTTAACCTCCTCCTCAGCCCCCAAACACTCCACGCCTCCTCTTCACCACCTCCTCAGCCCCCAAACACTCCAGGCCTCCTCTCGACCTCCTCCTCATCCCTTAAACACTCCAGGCCTCCTCTCGACCTCCTCCTCAGCCCCCAAACACTCCAGGCCTCCTCTTGACCTTCTCCTCATCCCCCAAACACTCCAGGCCTCCTCTTGACCTTCTCCTCATCCCCAAACACTCCAGGCCTCCTCTTGACCTCCTCCTCAGCCCCTAAACACTCCAGGCCTCCTCTCGACCTCCTCCTCAGCCCCCAAACACTCCAGGCCTCCTCTTGACCCCCTCCTCAGCCCCTAAACACTCCAGGCCTCCTCTTAACCCCCTCCTCAACCCCCAAACACTCCAGACATCCTCTTACCCTCCTCCTCAGCCCCCAAACACTCCAGGCCTCCTCTTAACCTCCTCCTCATCCCCCAAACACTCCAGACCTCCTCTTAACCTCCTCCTCAGCCCCCAAACACTCCAGACCTCCTCTTTACCTCCTCCTCATCCCCCAAACACTCTAGGCCTCCTCTCGACCTTCTCCTCATCCCCCAAACACTCCAGGCCTCCTCTTGACCCCCTCCTCAGCCCCTAAACACTCCAGGCCTCCTCTTGACCTCCTCCTCATCCCCCAAACACTCCAGGCCTCCTCTTGACCTCCTCCTCAGCCCCCAAACACTCCAGACCTCCTCTTAACCTCCTCCTCAGCCCCCAAACACTCCAGGCCTCCTCTTGACCCCCTCCTCAGCCCCTAATCACTCCAGGCCTCCTCTTAACCTCCTCCTCCTCAGCCCCCAAACACTACAGACCTCCTCTTAACCTCCTCCTCATCCCCCAAACACACAAGGCCTCCTCTCGACCACCTCCTCAGCGCCCAAACGCGCCAAACCTCATCTTAACCCCTCCTCAACCCCCAAACACTCCAGACATCCTCTTACCCTCCTCCTCAGCCCCCAAACACTCCAACCCTCCTCTTAACCACATCCTCATCCCCCAAACACTCCAGACCTCCTCTTAACCTCCTCCTCAGCCCCCAAACACTCCAGACCTCCTCTTAACCTCCTCCTCAGCCCCCAAACACTCCAGGCCTCCTCTTAACCTCCTCCTCAGCCCCCAAACACTCCAGACCTCCTCTTAACCTCCTCCTCAGCCCCCAAACACTCCAGGCCTCCTCTTAACCTCCTCCTCAGCCCCCAAACACTCCAGGCCTCCTCTTAACCTCCTCCTCAGCCCCCAAACACTCCAGACCTCCTCTTAACCTCCTCCTCAGCCCCCAAACACTCCAGGTCTCCTCTCGACCCCCTCCTCAGCCCCTAAACACTCCAGGCCTCCTCTTGACCTCCTCCTCATCCCCCAAACACTCCAGGCCTCCTCTCGACCTCCTCCTCAGCCCCCAAACACTCCAGGCCTCCTCTTAACCTCCTCCTCAGCCCCCAAACACTCCAGGCCTACTCTCAACCTCCTCCTCAGCCCCCAAACACTCCAGACCTCCTCTTAACCTCCTCCTCAGCCCCCAAACACTCCAGACCTCCTCTTAACCCCCTCCTCAGTGTCCCGTCGTGTCGTGCTTCGTACCGAGAGGATGCGGTCTCCTTTGCGCAGCTCTCCGCAGAGATCCGCCGGTCCTCCTGCCAAGATGAAGGAGATGAAGATTCCCTCTCCATCTTCTCCTCCCACGATGTTGAAGCCCAGGCCAGTGGATCCGCGCTGGAGCACCACCCGCCTCGGCTCTCTGTCCACAAACAACACACGGGACACATTAAGAGCAGGTTTACCTCATGCTTTGACACTTGAATGAATGAACCGTACTTGAACCTTTTGACAGAGTAATGTGCCTCATGTTTTTCAGTTTCGTGATGCAAAGTGACACAATGAATCAAACCAGATCCAAAATGCTGAAGTATGAATAATGATATTGTCTGGTCTCGTAGTGAGAAGTCATAAAAACTGTGTGTAAAAATATCTCTAAAATATCTTGATTTCTTCTCAAACCATGAAAAAGATGAACATTTGTCAAGAGTGACTAAAATTGCAATAACGTTGTTGCCCAGTAGATGGTGCCACTACAATAGCTCCCAAAACACATTCACATGATTCTGTTTATGTTGAAGTCACTGACATGATTCATTTGTTTTATACCTTCCACCAAGATGAAGGAGAAATGTACAAAACACGACACACTTAAACATTTACTGGGTACATTTTGTGTTTTGTAAAGTCTGGTGAATAATACGGCTTCACTTTAGGAATGTGTTCACGAGTGCTCAGAAACTTAGTATTAAACGACAACATAAGTAGATCACAATTTAACATTTTGTTCATTCTAAACCTCAATATTGATCTAAAATGGCTTAGAAAAGAAACAGCGTCATTGTCCTTCTGTTCAGAACTGTTAATCCTTCATTCTTCATACTGACATTTCACTGTGTCCTGCAACACATTTTCATTTCTGTGGTTTTATTTAAGAAAAAAACATTTTGAACAGTATGTGCATGATTCAAAATCAGAAGTAATTTCTCAAATAATCTAAACTAGTAGGATAAGAGATAAGTGGAAGGTGAAAACAGAAATGTATTCAAACTAACGATGAAGGAACAACATTATATGGTTAAAAGCTCATAAAAGTCGATTTGACATAAAATGTCACCTTTAAATGTACTTTTATTACTTAAAAATCTTCAGATTGTATTTACTGCAGGAAAATTGAAATGAAGTCTTCAAAATGTACTTTTTTGTGTTGAATCAAAAATGAATCTTGCACTGTCTGTACCACAAAGGCACAATACTGTTATATAATTGTTACTGTTTCATTCACAGATGACACTTCACTGACAAATGTAGGATTGGACCATAGAATCCCTAAAACAAGTGAATCCATCTATTTTCTTTTCCATATTTGTTCATTTAGTCATTTTATTTCACTCATGACATAAAAAAGCATCATCAGTGACATAAAGTTAAACATGAAAAAAAAAAAGAATGAAAAGGAGCTGAAAGAGCAATTTCAAGCATTTTCAAACCCTTTTTTTACAAATTCAAAAAACACTTTCCCAACCTTGGAAACAATATATTAAAATTCAAGCATTTTCAAGGATTTCAAGCACCCTTTTATGATCTTTTATTGTGATATTTTGTGTGGAAATGTATCGCGACAGGCTTACTTCTGTGTCCGCACATTTAAAAAACTTCCAAACAACAAACTGAAGACTATTAGCGCCTTTTAGTGTCAAAACGATTTTCAGATCATGATTACGATTTTATCATGATTCATGTTCACTTTGTATTTTTCTGTTGCCTTTAATAGAGCTGCACCATTTAGGAAAAATATCTAATTGCGACTTTGATTCATTATTTTTATATTTGTGTTTTATTTTTATTTATTTTTTGCTTTTGTTTTTTGCTATTGTAATTTAGTTGAAATGTATTTATTTATTATTGTCACTTTTATTTCATTTTATTTTACTTCGTTTTTTTAATACCATGTTGTTTCAGTTATTATGCTGTAATTTGTTTTTTGTTTGTATTCTGTTTTTTGTCTGTCTAGTATTAAAACATGGCACAAATGTAAGATTTGATACAAAAAAAAGCAAACCTAAATCCAACTTTTCATTAAGTAACAGTCTGGTGGACACAGTAGATCGCTTTCATTGACAGAAAACGAGCAGCAAATGTCAAAGGACAAACTAAATCATTGAGGTTTATGTGAGATCTGACATAATGGAACCACAGCGATCGGCCGAACCCGAGCGACACTTCAGGACGAGGCTGCGGGACGAGGCTACGGGACGAGGCTACGGGACGAGGCTACGGGACAGCGCTGCGGGACGAGGCTACGGGACAGCGCTGCGGGACGAGGCTGCGGGACGAGGCTGCGGGGCAGGCACTGCGGACAGCGCTATGCGAGGCTGCGGGGACGAGGCTGCGGGACTGCGCTGCGGGACAGCGCTGCGGGACGAGGCTTCAGGACGAGGCTGCGGGACGAGGCTGCGGGACGAGGCTGCGGGACGAGGCTGCGGGACAGCGCTGCGGGACGAGGCTACGGACAAGCGCTGCAGGACGAGGCTGCGGGGCGAGGCTACGGACGAAGGCTACGGGGACGAGGCTCTGGGAGACAGCGCTGCGGGGGACGAGGCTGCAGGAGACAGCGCTGCGGGGACGAGGCTCCGGGACGAGGCTACGGGACGAGGCTGCGGGACGAGGCTGCGGGACGAGGCTACGGGACGAGGCTACGGGACAGCGCTGCGGGACGAGGCTACGGGACAGCGCTGCGGGACGAGGCTGCGGGACGAGGCTGCGGGACGAGGCTGCGGGACGAGGCAGCGGGACGGCACTGCGGGACGAGGCTGCGGGACGAGGCTGCGGGACGAGGCTGCAGGACAGGACGAGGCTTCAGGGCGAGGCTGCGGGATGAGGCTGCGGGACGAGGCTGCGGGACGGCGCTGCAGGACAAGGCTGCAGGACAAGGCTGCAGGACGAGGCTGCAGGACAGGACGGCGCTGCAGGACGAGGCTGTGGGACGAGGCTGCGGGACGAGGCTGCAGGACGGCGCTGTAGGACGGCGCTGTAGGACAAGGCTGCAGGACAGGACGGCGCTACAGGACGAGGCTGCAGGACAGGACGGCGCTGCAGGACGAGGCTGTGGGACGAGGCTGCGGGACGAGGCTGCAGGACGGCGCTGTAGGACGGCGCTGTAGGACAAGGCTGCAGGACAGGACGGCGCTACAGGACGAGGCTGCAGGACAAGGCTGCAGGACGAGGCTGCAGGACAGGACGGCGCTGCAGGACGAGACTGCGGGATGAGGCTGCGGGACGAGGCTGCGGGACGGCGCTGCAGGACAAGGCTGCAGGACAGGACGGCGCTACAGGACGAGGCTGTAGGACAAGGCTGCAGGACGAGGCTGCAGGACGAGGCTGCAGGACGAGGCTGCAGGACGAGGCTGCAGGACAGGACGGCGCTGCAGGACGAGGCTGTGGGACGAGGCTGCGGGACGAGGCTGCAGGACGGCGCTGTAGGACAAGGCTGCAGGATGGCGCAGCAGGACGAGGCTGTGGGACGAGGCTGCAGGACGGCGCTGTAGGACGAGGCTGCAGGATGGCGCAGCAGGACGAGGCTGTGGGACGAGGCTGCAGGACGAGGCTGCAGGACGAGGCTGCAGGACAGAACGTCGCTGTAGGACGGCGCTGCTCCGTGACGGCGGCGGTTCATGCGAGTGGCGTGGAAGGACGTAATCCCTCCATTAAAGTAGATTACAGAGCGAGGACGACGCTGACCCCAGTTTACACGGCACAAAACATCCACGGGGCCATCTGGGAGCCGCTGTTCCTCTGCCCAGCGCCGACCCGACCAGAAGGGCGCGAAATATGCTCATTGTCAGGGTCACGACCACAAACCAGGAAATCAGGCGGGCGCTCTCAAAGAAAAAAGAGCTTTAACTCCAGCGTGACTCTGTTCATGTGACAATGTGGGCTTCAGTGTTTACTCCATACAATCTTCAGTTTTTTTTGTTTTTTTTTTCTAGACTTCTTTTGTAGTTGGCCCAAATGCAGATGTAATTAATTCAGCTGAAATGTTCCACAGGCGTTAAAAGACACATATTCTGCATTATTTTATATATTTTGATATTGTTTTTATTGGTGTTTAACATGCTCTTGAGTAACTTTGTTTTTGTATCCAATGTTTTCATGTTTTATCTTATAACATGCTCAGAAATGTTCATGAGTCTGGACAGGATTTATGGACTCAAAAACAGCAGGACACCTCTGGACATCTTTGTTTGGAAAATCCAGAATGATATCTCTCTGTATTTCCAAACAGATCGATATCAGTCTGGCCACTCTGTAATCTCTGCGAGTTCAGATGGGTGTGATTGACAGAGAGATTAGCCAATCAGGGGCACGCATGGTCTGTCCGTATCAAAACAAACATGGCTGCTCACGAGGAAAAAACAAAAAAGGCAAAAAATATCACAGGGACAGGGACAGAATCAAAGAGTGAAGCACAAAACTCTGTTAATTTGAGGTGAGAGAAGTTTGATTTCGTGCTAAAACATAGAGACCAATGAACTCTTTAGTTTCACACGCGTCACAGAAATAAACACATCTGATTGTACGCTACGTTTTGGGATTGACTCAAAGGTTGTCGGGGGGCGGAGTGACCAGACTCACTCTTCACAAAGAATTAAAGAAGTGTGTATTCTGGTCCCAGGCAATGGATCTCTACCTCTACCTTTACCTCTACTCTAGAAAATTTGAAAAATACATTGTTATACATTGAATACATTTGCATCTGTGTCTTTAAATCTGACATATCTGATACTTGCTCATTAAATGTTTTTGGAGACAATCTGCAAACTCTTTTGGTCATGAGGCGACTCACGATGTCACTCCTTAAACCACTGCGAGCACAATGACCTATTTTTCTTCTGATTATTCCTTTTGGGCATCATTTCTTGAGTTTTCTGATATGATGATGCCAAATGAAACACGTGGTTTAGAACTACAAATGTCCACAATTGAATCAACTGTGTAGCATTTTTTTACAATCTATACGTTTCATGGAACTCCACCATCAAGTTTGCACTATTTTTCTCGTCTCTCATTTTTATTCTATACATATTTTATTTTTGTCTCTTTTTATTATCTATTATCATTATTCCTGGTTATTTGTTGCACTTTACACCAAAGCAAGTTCCTAGTAACAAAGGCAATAAAAACACAGCAAAAAATGTATATCTAATCACGCTTAAAATGACTTGAGTTTACACATTTGATCTGGATTTCAGTAGTTTTGACTCAATAAGATTTAATTGCTGATGTAATTCATCTTAAAATAAGAACATAAAGTAAAATTATCTTTACCCATTGGCAGATAATTTGACTTTAAGTAAGAAACAATTCAATGAAACAAGTCAGAAATGGTTTGAAACAAGTAAAATAATCTAATTCCATAAAAATAAATTGCCTAAACCAATCTTAACCAGTCAAAACGTCTGAAATTAAGATTAATGATAAATGTTTAAAGATTTTGCACATTATCCCATTAACTTAAGTAAAAGCTATAAAAACTGTAATTTTTACACAATGTTATTTTCCTTATATTGTTTAAAATTCTGTTGTAAAAGTCAAATTATCTTAACCCATTAGCAGAAATGTGACTTTAAGTAAAAAAAAATCATTGAAACAAGTAAGAAATGGTTTGAAATAAGTAAAATAATCCATAATTCCATAAAATTAATTGTCTAAACTGATTTTAACGAGTCAAAACGTCTGAAATTAAGAATAATATCCTGAAATCTAGACATTTTTCGTTCTGACTGTGACGTTCTTGGCCGAGCCCGTGTGAGCGCTCTTTACCTGGAGATGTCTTCGTCGGCGGTCATGGCGCGCGGCAGGGGGGAGTATCTGGGCGTGGTCAGAGGGGCGGGGCTTACGGACTGACTGCCGCTCATGTACGGGCTGTGGACGGGGTTTTCCTGGTGCGAAGAATACGCTGCAACACGAAACACGGACTAAGAAATGAGCTCAGTAACAAAAAAATGTACAAAAAAAACAACAATTAGTAACGCTTGACTAATTGTTTTCACACATTTGTCTGTCGTGTTTTGTAAATAATCCTGCTGCATTCTAATATTGCTATAATTTGATGGTAGAAAGAGGAATAAAAATTAAAAAACAAAATAAAATAACAATCATAGGCATGTATTTTCATCAATGTAGCCAAATAAATTTCAAAAAAGTAGAACATTTAAGTTTACAATACAGTTCTCTTTCACTTAATTGTTTCATTAATATTTCTTTCTGTCTCTATTACTGGTGGGAACTGAATAAATAGAAAATATATTATCAAAATTGTTGTGATTATAAAAGGCTACAAAAATCTAGTTAAAAATATGATAAAAATTGTAGAAAAAAATTTCAAATAAGAACATAAAGTGAGATAAAGAAGACACGTTCTACTTTTGTCTGTGACGTACTTATGTTTGACAGCCGTGGATCATTATTTTATATTTTAGACATTTTAAATCACATTTATTGATACAAAACAACTCAATAAAACAAACAAGCATTAATATATTACATTAAGTGTGTAAATGGAAAGGGAAAACAACTATAACAAGGTTTTAAGCTCTTTAAAGGTTGATTTTTTAAATGGAAAAAATATATTTGACTCAATTTGAAAAGGGAACAATTTGCTAGACTTAGGACTAAATGGGGCTTGTACTTTTTCCTTTCTTTTGTTGCATTTTTTATTTAGTTTATTTAGATTTGGTGTCTGCTCTCTGGTCCTGTTTTGTGTTTTATGTATTTTAAAATTAAAAGCTTGAAAAAAGAAGAATTCAAAAAGAAAAACAAGGTTAACTTTACATAATTTAGCCCATTAACATGTTTGTAAGACACTTCCTTTTTGATATTTACTGACGCTTTTCTTAAATATTGTCTCATTCTAGAGCTTGGGACGACAGGATTAGAAAGTTTTCAGTTGGACGCTCACAGTTGGTGACGTCCGGCGGAGGGAAGTTGTCGTTGATGAAAAGAGAGGTGTGTTTGGAGACTCGCAGATACACCACGTCTGGAGTGGACTTGAGCGCCGCCACAGCGTCCTCGTGACTCACGTCCTCCAGACACGTCCCGTTCACCTGCAGGAGACAAAACAACGCCTCAGACAACTAGGACACGTGCGTTTGTCTGGAAAACTCAAACTGTTTATGAGTGCGTTCTTCCTTCTTTCATATTCAGCCTCTGACTTGGTTTGGTCCTGTTAAACTCCTGCTCTAGTCAGGGTTTAGTTTCTGGTTTGGTCTGAGTTTAGTCCTAATCTTGATGTGCTCTTAGTTGTCCTGAGTTTAACAGGTTAATAATCCAGTCAGAACTTTGTGTCTACTTTGCCCAGAATGTCTTCACACACTTCACATTAACACAAGAAACAATGATAAATGTTTAAAGATTCTGCACATTATCCCATTAACTTAAAGTGCGTATGACAGGTTTTTATGTTTTTCTAGTTTTGACTTTATTTGGTGGAATAAAACCTGTCGTGAATATGAATGATAGTTTTACCCAAATCAAGTGTCAGTTTGTGAAGAAAAGTTGAAAAATATGTTGAACTTTACAGGAAGTAGAGCAGAGTTCAAAAACACGATGACATCACACTGGGGAGACACACCAGGGACAATTTACAATCAACAAACACATTTTTCTGATCCTTTAACCATTAATTCATCAAAATAAAGTCGTTCCTATAGGTTTTTATTTGTCAAATAATAATTTCAGTGACATTTGAGGAGTTTTCACTCAGTGTACAACATGGTTTCTAGGCAACAGTTACAGAATTCCCTAGTGTGATGTCATGATTTACAACCAGGAAGTAAACCTAAAAAACTGCCAAACTGGGATATAAATTGTTTCTTTTTAGCAGAATCTTGAATATAATTATCTTAACTGTGTTTTAGTAAAATGAGTACTTCAACCTGTCATGGGCCCTTTAAGTAAAAGTTATAAAAACATAAAAAACTGTCATTTTTACACTGACACAATGCAGACAGAAGAGCGATTTACAGTTATTTCCCTTAAATTGTTTAAAAATCTGAATCTAAATCTCTTTATTTAGTTCTACTTTTGTGTTGTTTTGATTCTCGCTTATTCCTTGTTCAGTTCAGATTTTGAGATTAAAAAACGTCTTTTCTAATGTAAGTATTTTTATTCTTCAACACACAGACTTTTAAAACCCTCGGCTCTCTTTGTTTGAGAAATGAACATTTGGTCAAAGAGCAATATACGTTTTCATATCAGGATAAAAAATTGCATAAATTGTCTGTCAGGTCAGTGATTCCTAACCTTTTTCTGTCTTGCGTACCCCCTAAGCTTTGTCTCACGCACAGAGTACCCCTTAACTGGAGTTTCAGGCAAATAAATGGGTTTACTAGTCGCATATTGTCAATTAGTGCAATTATATATTTATTTTAATAATATTTATGGTCCAAGATACTCCAAAAAGACACTAAACTTACAACTAATAACTTTTTTATTCAGATATAAGTACATTTCATTTTCCTTTAAAAGCTTAAACCATTCCAAGTCCCTCCTGGTAATCCCTCACGTACCACTAGGGTCCCCGTAAACACTGTGCTCGGTACCGTGTCATAGCGATGAAATAAAAAATAAAATTGAAGAATCAAGATGGAATCAAATGAACCTGAAGATAGTGGGACGGCTAGACTGTCACGTTTACCACAAACTGCAAACTACAGCTCGTGTGCAGTTTGATTTAGTCTTATTATTAGAAACACCAAACTAACACTGGCCTAATAATCTAATGAGGAAACATGAATGAACAGCCTATTAAAACTTTAAATATTGGACTTTATCAGCTAAGATTTCCTACAAAAGTCAACTGTGTGTGATTATTGTCTGCGTCACACACTGAGCTGCACGAGGCGTTTGGACGGTGCTCTTTCCACACTCAGGGAAACATGACTGAAGTCCACGGCTCGAGCTCCACTTCCTGCTCTGGACCGTCTCCTCTCACGCAAACTGCACTCATTTAAACTTCTATAAGATCCAAACAGACTGCACTGCAAAAATGAATTTGTAGATGAGTTCAAATGTCTTGATTTTAGGATATTAATCTGAATTTCAGACGTTTTGACTTTTTAAGATCAGTGGAAATTATGTATTTGATGGAACTAGATTATTTTACTTGTTTCAAACCGTTTCTGACTCATTTCAATGCATTATTTCTTATTTCAGTCCAAATTATCTTCCTGCACAGCAAAAAATGTAAATCTGTAAAGTTTAAAATGGCTTGAATTGATCATTTTTTTCTGGATTTGAGAAGTTTTGACTCGATGAGATTTAATTGCTGATGAGATGCAGAATATTTCACTGGTTTCAAAGTATTTCTGGCTGATAATGATAATAATTTTGCTTAAAATAAGAAAATACATTTGTCAGTCGGGCAAGTAAAATGATCTTAACCCACTGACAGATAATTTGGATTGAAATAAGAAATAATGTGTTGAAACAAGTCAGAAATGGTTTGAAACAAGTCAAACACTGAAAAAAAGAAAAATAAACTCAAAATAAGACCTTTTTACCCTAATTTAAGTGAAATTATCTGCCAGTGGAATAAGATTATTTTACTTATCAAGTTTACTTAAAACAAGTCAAATAATGTCAATTTGAAGTAGCCCTGTCAAGTGAAAAAATCTTAAAATTGGACTTTTAAGATTAATTTGCTTAATTCAAGTAAATTTAACTAAGTTAGATAATCCCTTTTTGCAGTGAATAATCTAGTTCCATCAAATAAAAAGTCTTAACTCATCTTAACGAGTCAAAACGTCTGAAATTCAGATTAATATCCTGAAATCAAGATGTTTTAACTCATCTAGAAATAAATAAAGACACTGAAACCGCGGCCCGAGCAGCAGAGTCAGGCTGCACGTTTGGAGTGTAGTCTTTTTCCTTCACCGCTGACTGATCTGTGACTGATTTGCACGTTTGTGAGTAGAATCAAAGTGTCTCACGGCGATGAGTTTGTCCCCGATCTGCAGCCGTCCGTCCTTGTGCGCCGCTCCTCCTTCGATGACTTTGGTCACGTAGATGCTGTTGTCTCCGGGAACATGCTGGTTTCCCACTCCGCCCGCGATACTGAAGCCCAGACCTGAAACAAACAAAACACGCCGTTATAACGAAATAAAAGTACTATTCACTGCAGCGCTGGAATAGACGAGCCTGTTCTACTTCATCGACACACGTGACCATCTGCCACGAGAGCTGCATTAGCATAACATTTGAATAAAGCCTGCTTTTACACTTCTGTATCTGTTCTTTGTGCTCAGACGTTCAGCACTTGTGACAGTTGAACCACGATTATTCAAAGTCCGATTCACACTCAAGTCGTCACTGAACACGTTTGAGTTGAGTCCGAGTCAAGTCCTTTAAAGAAGACATTGTGCTTTTGTCTGCGACACTCGTGGATCATCATTTTACAAATTGGACTTGGATTAAAATCACAATATTGATAGAAATAGATATAGACCATTATATCGGTTGGTGGATATATGTGTCCGGTCATCTATCAGGTTTACATTTCCTGCAGAGGCCAATATTTTGTTTGGACTAACAAACTGTGTAAAGCAGGCATGTCCAAACTCAGGCCCGGGGGCCAAATGCGGCCCTCAGACCAATTGTTCTTGGCCCTTAGTCTTCCTGGTGAACTGGCCCACATTGTCCTGATAAGTACTATTTACAGCACATTTCAGATTTTCTACAATTCCAACCTAAATAACTAACATTTTGGTGCCACACAGACCTGATATTAAGGCACTGAGACTGAATGTAGATGTGGTGGAGCTTAAAACATCAGATAAATGCAGCTTTTTTTAACGTTTCACGATTGATTTGTGGCCCTCCGCTTGGTCTATATTTCAATATGTGGCCCTCGATGGGAAAAGTTTGGACACCCCTGGTCTAAAGGTATAAAGGGTTATTTTAACACTTTAGTGCCAAGTACAAAGAGGGCACTGCACACACTGGTTTCTTCTCCCAAACAGGGCTGTGGATGAGTCAATGGTGAATTCAAATGATACAGTTTAGGGAAAATAGTCAGGATCGAGCCAACATGTCGGTTCAGAAGTATTGGCAGAGCTTTGGCCATCGGTTCTTCTGGATTCTAAACATTCAGTATCAGCATCTGCCATGAAAACTCCCCACATCGGTCGTTCTCTAAAAACAACAAAGCACCAGGAGGGCCCTGAGGTCCAGAAGATAAAAAAAAAATGTTGTGCCAGAAAATCTACTCAATGCTGCTGAATCCTACGCACATCACTGTTTAAGAACACTATTAAAAAACAATTAAAACACACAGAATGAAGTGGGCGTGTACTGAGGGCTGGTGAAAATGGGAACATTCAGAGTGACGTTTAGAGAACAGGCATGAATCGCTCTAAATACAACTCTGAGTGGGTGAATGAGAAAGGAAAGCAACGTGTTTAAAAGCTCTTAAAAAGTACTATAGGTCTCCTTTAAAATAAGACCTGAGTCTGAGTAAAGTCCTCATCGTCTAAAATCCAGTCCAAGTTCAACTCTGACAAGTTCAGCCCATTTGAAAAGAGCTTTTTTAGTTTATTATGAAATCATTTCACTTTCTAAAAACCCAAATACGCACAATTATTGAAAAATGCACAGATTAAAGAAAACACAAAGCTCATGGCAA
The DNA here is from genome assembly GCA_019453435.1 of Rhinogobius similis. Taxonomy (NCBI): domain Eukaryota; kingdom Metazoa; phylum Chordata; class Actinopteri; order Gobiiformes; family Gobiidae; genus Rhinogobius; species Rhinogobius similis. The sequence goes on from CM033623.1 coordinate 41,206,546, forward strand.
ATGGTTTGAAGTCTTTATAACAAAAAGCCATAAAACCATTTTGAATGTATGGGTTGTATGTCTATTGGTTTGATTTCTGTCACAACGGGTTGAAAAAATACAGTTTTCTAACCAATTAGTATGCAATATACTGTATCTGTAAATACAATTTTAAAAAACTACTGTTCGGTCAACATTTCTCTGAGTATTTGTCAAGTAAAACCTAAACATCAGGATTTCATCATCATCAAAAATGCTGTTTCTGTCGTAATCTTGTTTTAAATAAACAAAGAATGTAAAATGTGTTTAAACCAGGCTCTGACGTCGCTCACATGTATCTGGCTGGTTTTACTTTGATAAAACCACATTCATTGGTAACGCTTTAGATTAAGGTTCCTTAGTTAACTATTTATAAGCTGTTAATAAGCACGAATAGTTTGTATATGCACTTATTACGCCTTATACATGTTTATAATCCATGAGCCAAAACATGTTTGAGTGAATAAACCACATGTACAGAGCATCAATGAGCTGCACATCACATTATTTTCAATTATCACACTAATAAATGCTTGTAAATGCCTTGTAAATGCTTATAAACACATAACAAGTGCTTATTAATGCATTATAAATAGTTTACTAAGGAACCTTAATCTAAAGCGTTCATTTTAAATAGTCTGTGATATTCTGTGGTTATTAATGTTCAACTCCTTTTAGCTTTCGTTCTGGAAACAAGAATGATGACGATGATGTTGATTTTTATTCATAGAGCGCTTTTCCACTGAACAGTCCCTCAGAGAATACATTCACTTACAAACTAAAGCGTCTACGGTTCAGAAGTGAGAGTAAAGCGTTGCCCTCTGACCTTTGGGCCCTTTGACCAGTTTGATGTCCAGGACTTTCTCGCTGAGGCTGCGTCTCCTCCGGACACAGAGGCGCACCAGGCCGCCCGCCTCCTTCAGCGCCTCCACGGCCCCGCTGTGGGTCACGTCCCGCACGTCTGTGTCGTTAACGCGCACGATGCAGTCGTTCACCCTGCAGGGGGCGACACAAGCAGCGCGTCAGAACCATCGGGTGGAGGCGGCCGTTCAGCTGCCAGAATGCTGATGTTTAGTCCTGGTTTAAGGTTCTTATCGCTGTATTTACGACTGGAAATCCACATTAAACAAAAACTCACACACTTTTTTGTTTGTTTGTTTGTTTGTTTGTTTGTTTGTTTGTTTGGTATTGTAATTGAGTTGTTTATTTTTTATGGTCATTTTATTGTCAGAATGCTGATGTTTAGTCCTGGTTTAAGGTTCTTATCGCTGTAATTACGACTGGAAATCGAGAGAATTGGCCTTGGCTAAAATGTTGTTGTATGTGACATGAGCTCATGAAGCATACTTGTCCCTATTGAACTAAACGAAACTAAACTAAACTAAACTAAACTAAACTAAACGAAACTAAACTAAACTAAACTAAACTAAACTAAACTAAACTAAACTAAACTAAACTAAACTAAACTAAACTAAACTAAACTAAACTAAACTAAACTAAACTAAACTAAACTAAACTAAACTAAACTAAACTATATAATGAGCCGAATCATCTTTGTGTTACTGTTTGGTGCTTTAAATGTGTCATTAGTGGTGGTTTTGTGTTCTGTTTTGGTGCAGAAGTTGCTCAGGACACTCCAAAAAGGTAAATTAGTTATTTACATCCGCATTTGTGAATCTGTTAACTCAAACTGGACATTTTTTCAAGGCACACTAGTGTTCCCCGGCACTGGTTGAAAATCAAGGCTCTAGAGAGCAGTGTTTTTCAACCTTTTTCTAGTTGCGGTACACTTTTTGGGTTTATAAGATACCACGGCACACCACCTACAAAAACATGACCAAATCAGACCATTTAGTTAATAAAATATGGCATATAATGAGCCAAATCATGTTTGTGTTACTGTCTGGTGCTTTAAATTTGTCATTAGTGGTGGTTTTTTGGTCTTTTTTGGTGCAGAAGTTGCTCAGGACACTCCAAAACGGTAAATTAGTTATTTACATCCGCATTTGTGAACCTTCTAACTCAAACTGGACATTGTTTCAAGGCGCACTAGTGTTCCCCGGCACTGGTTGAAAATGAAGGCACTGAAGGCCACACAGGACAAAGGCGCGGCACAGATCACATTAGGCACATAATAGTTTTACCGCAGCCGTCCGTTCTGTGCAGCCGCTCCTCCAGGGATGATTTTGGTGATAAAGATGGACGGGTCGTCTCCGATGTGAGGATTATCTGTCCCTCCAGCGATACTGAAACCCAGGCCCGAGTTTCCCTGGAAACACAAGCAAAACACAGCGCTTTTCCACTTGGTGAAGTTTGTGACAACTCCGTCTATTGTGTTACATGTTTTTTTAAGAGAATTTTGTGAATCCGGGTCTCAGTTTCATTTCTTCGACAGGGAAAGCGTTTTGTCTGAAATACCAGAGCGGCCATATTTGATTTAATACTAAAGCAATTATCAAACTAGTCCTTTAAAGTGCGCATGACAGGTGTTTATATTTTCTAATTTTGACTTTATCAGTGTATTAATGCCTCTTGTAAATATAAATTATAGTTTTACATCAATCAGGTCGCTGTTTGTGGAGAAAAGTTGAAAAATATGTTGAAAATTACAGGAAGTAAACAAACTGATGACATCACACTGGGGAGATGAAGGTTATGCATAATTTACACAAAATAAACTACTTTTTTGACGCTTTAAACTTTGATTCAACAAAATAAAAGTGTTCACAGGTATCTTTCTTTGTCAAATGAAAACAAATCTGTGACATTAGATGAGTTTTGGTGCACTGTACAGGATGGTTTCTCAGTAATTTCCCAGTGTGATGTCATCGTTTACAACCAGGAAGTAAAATTAAAACCTAAAATAAAATAAATAATTTGCTAAACCGGGATAAAATTAAGATTTTTGCAGAATTTAAAATATTTTTATCTTAACTCAATTTTAGATAAATGTGTAGTCCAACCTGTCAGAAGCACTTTAATATAATAATTAAAAAATATATATTTCTATTGCTCAGACTAATGTTTTGTTTCAGAATGTGAAAACAAATATCTGTTTAGACCCTTTAAAATGTGATGTCATAAAAAATCCTGAATGGAGGCGACTGGAGGTAAAATAAAGTTGATTGTAAATTTTTGAATGATTGTCTCACATTAGATCTAAATTCTGCTGGTTTTAAGTGTTTGTGTTGAATTTCCAGTGTAGAAAGGTCAGTTAAGTTTGCTTTTCACAAATTATGGACAAAATACAAATTTCTAGCCTTAAAATTGTATTTTAGCTTCAAAAGAATCTAATTTATGGAATAGTATCAAATATATCTCTAGATAAAATGAAAAATTATTGTGAGTTCAACATTTCTGTGAGTATTTTCCAGTAAAACCCATAAATCTGGATTGTTCCTTCATCAAAAATGCAAAGACTTGATCATAATTTCCTTAAACATAATGTAAAATGTGTCTAAGGCTTGTCATTTTCCAAAATCATTGATATTCTGAGGTCAATCCCAGTTTCTCCAGTGAAATCACAGTATTTTGTAGTTCATTTTTGCCTCCATTCTGAATTTAAAATGTTTTTGTTTACAGACTTTTAAAGGGCCTATAAGATAAACAATGGACTCTATATGTATTTCTTAACAATTCGTATTTATGTTAATGACAATAAAAAAAAAAAGCATGGTTCCTGTTCTAAATCTGTTGAAGTCTGAGTAAATAAATCGGCTGCACGCTTTACTCAAACTATAAAGAGTTGCCTTTTGTTTTTCTACTCGACGCACAGGGTTTGAGCCGTGCGTTTGTAACAGTCGAGGTTTGACTGGATCTGAAAGAGAGTCAGAGGCAGCGGAGCAGACAGAACCAGGTCACAGCAGAAAGACACTAAAGACAGAGCCCACAGCCGCGGGTCAACACAGAGCAAACACCACCCCGTAATGGGACAGGAGAGGGGGGGAGAGGAGAGGAGAGGAGAGAGGAGGGGGGGTGGGAGGGAGAGAGAGGAGAGGAGAGGGAGAGAGAGGAGAGGAGGAGGAGGAGAGGAGGGGGGGAGAGGAGAGGGAGAGAGAGAGAGGAGAGAGAGAGAGGAGAGGAGAGAGAGGAGAGGGAGGAGAGGAGGGGGGAGGGAGGAGAGGAGGGGGGGAGAGGAGAGGGAGGAGGAGAGGAGAGGAGGAGGAGAGGGGCAGAGGAGAGGAGAGGGGGAGAGGAGAGGAGAGGGAGGAGAGGGAGAGGAGGGAGAGGAAGAGAGGAGAGGAGGGGAGGAGAGAGGAGAGGAGAGCGAATAGGGAGCGGGAAAAGATGAGGAGAAGGGAGACAGGAGGACGAAGAGCAGAGAAGGGAGAAAGATGAGGAGAAAAGAGGAGAGGGAATGAACTCTGAGCACAGAAAGTAATTTGGAAAGTCATGTAATTCTATTTCTCAAACATATTTTAATCTGCACATTTTGGTTTGTTCTCAGCCAAAAAATGACATTCTAACTGCTCTGTAGAGTTTGATCAATGTTTAGTGTCTCACCCGCTCCAGAGTGATCTCTTCATACTCATAGTCTGCCTCTGTCCCATTCACCTGCAACAAACACAAACACATTTATAGGACAAAAATACTCAGAACAACATGCACTGTAGTATTTATAGTGTAATGATATATATATATATATATATATATATATATATATATATATATATATATATATATATAGACACACACACATATATATGAACGTTTTAAATTCAGAATTGGTTTATCAGAATCGGTTGACAATTGCCGTTGTCAGTGATAAAATTCACAAACATAGGAACTTGCTTCGGCGTGAGATGCAACATAAAACAATGAATAAAATATATAAAAGAGAGAAATACAAATTTCCAGATGGCACTTTCTTGACCAAACAGAAATCAAGAGTGAATAAAAAATATTGTGGCCCATTTTAGCTTAACAACTTCAGCTAAAATGGGCCGGGTGTAAATTGAGTTTTGGAAAGCGATACATGTTCATTTTGTGAGTAAAATACAGTAAAAGCGTGTTTCTCTTCACATGGACACAACATCCTCAGAGCTTATGCTGCTCAATTCACCAACAAACATCATATGAAGCTAATTTTTCTGAAGTCAGATTTTACATTTGACATGTTTTGGTCCCACTCTCTAAAGAAATGATTGTCCCACAACAGTTCTGATGATTAAAACTAGTATTACTGTCATATTAAGCTTGTGCAGGTTGTGGCTGTTCATAAAATCTATAAAATAATGTGATCTATTCAGAGTTCCACGTGCAGATCATTGATTATCATGATATTGTATTGTGGGCCATCGACTCATGAAGGACGTGTGATTCTCAGCTCAAACACAAACATTTTCTGAAAAGAGATTGTTTTCTTCTCAAATGTTGACGCTTCTGGACGTGTTTAACGGTTGTGCGCAGAGAAAATAATAGTACAATAAAAACGTAAAGCACAAACAGGGGCGGTAAATGGCACTCGTTTCTCGGGGCCCAGGCCAGAGAGGGGCCCTCAAAAGCATGTGATGTTTAATTTTGTCTATGATTTCTTCTACTTTTGTTGTAAAAATGCACTGCGGTCGAGCAAAGTCCTTGAGAGATTAAATACGTTGCATGAGATCTGAGGACCCCCATCACCCTTTAAAAAAATCATTGCTTATTAGCCAAACCGTTAACAAATAATTATGAAATGTAGCTTGTGTGCTAACTCTGGTGTATTTATGTTGAAGCTGCAGCTGACACATTGATTAAAGGGCCTCTGACAGGTTGGACGACTCATTTGACAAAGATGAAGTTAAGATACATATATTTCAAATTTTGTTAAATTACTTCACAAATTTTATACAGTTTAGCATTTTTTTTTAGGTTTTTTGTTTTACTTCCTGGTTGTAAATGATGACATCACACTAGGAAATTACCATAGCAACCATCCTGTACACTGGGCCAAAACTCATTTAATGTTACAGACTTTTTTATTATACAAATAAAAATATGTGTGAAAGCCTTTATTTTGTTGAATCAATGTTTAAAGGATCAAAAAAAGTAGTTTCTTTTGTGTAAATTATGCATAACCTTTGTCTCCCCAGTGTGATGTCATCAGTCTGTTTACTTCCTGTTATTTTCTACATATTTGTCAACTTTTCTCCACAAACGGCTGCTTGATTTGTGTAAAACTAAAATGTATATGTGCAACTGGTATTAATGCACCAAATAAAGTCAAAATTAGAAAATGATGAATACGCACTTTAATCTGCACTGACCTAATTCAAATAAATAAATAAATTGCAGTTAGTGTATTTTCGTGTCATAATAAAAGCTTTTGAGATGTTTGTGAAATTGTTCTGCTTTAGTCCTGGTGTTCCAAAATGTCTTTAAATACATTAGTCAACATTTAAGTGTCCGACGAATGTGAACATACTGTAAAATGACCCACAAAAGTGAAGAAGCATCACTTTATACTCCCGTTTGAGAGATTAACAGTACGCATGATTTCAAAAGGCTGCATATTCTGAAAATATTCACGGTAGCATCTGTCATCCGAGATATCGCCCACCTCCACATGTTTAGTCCCAGTTTCCAGGCCTGGTTTGGTACATTTTAAGTGAAGACAAGATATTAGACGTGTACGGCAACAACAAACATTACTGTATCATAATATCAGCCGGATTAGATATCTAGAAATTAGCTAAACACAGCAAAAATGTAAATCTATCCAAGCTTAAAATGGCTTGAATTTGTCTTTTTTATCTGGATTTGAGAAGATTTGACTCAATGAGATTTAATTGCTGATGTGATGCAGAATATTACAACTGGTTTCAAGGTATTTCTAACTGATCCTGTGATAATTTTGCTTAAAATAAGAAAATAAATGTGTCAGTGGTAAGTAAAATAATCTTAACCCACTGACAGACAATTTGGATTGACGTAAGAAATAATGTATTGAAACAAGTCAGAAACGGTTTGAAACAAGTCAAATAATCTAGTTCTATCAAATAAAAAGTCTCCACTGATCTTAACGAGTCAAAACGTCTGAAATTCAGATTAATCTCCTGAAATCAAGACATCTGAACTCATTATTTGCAGTGTAGTTATACAATGATGACCAAATTTGCAAGGACGAATAAATCACACACAAAAACCGGGGGCCCACCGAGAAAGAGTCGCACTCGGGACCCAGACTCTGGTGCGACGCCCCTGAGCACAGATCCAATCACAAACAGATTGTCCCGATCTATGAAAATCTTGCGCCGTATTTGTCCGAAAAGCTCAAACTGTGCCTTTCGCCGTGGGTTTGATCCTAATTCGGCGCCGGCGCGGTCCACGTGTGAGCATTTGTGAGTGACGCATGTGGATTAAGATCTTAACGATGACGTGCTTGTGGCGTCACGGTCAGCGCTGACGTCGCCGAGAGGCTTATGTCCAGCTCCACCGTCGCAGCCCTTTAACCCGCGCCAGAGTCCAGTCCAGTCTGTGGCTATGAGGCCTGTGTCTGTCACAAAGGAGAACGGTTTGAAGAGAGATTGACTGTGGCTTTTATAAACTGATAGAATGAGCTTAACTCACACTGCAAAAAGTGCCTTACTAGAAACAAGAAAAAAAAACAATTTAAAATTGGACTAAAATTGCTTGTTTAAGCAAAAAAATCTGCCAATGGGGTAAGCAAAAATTTCTTGCTTACAAAACTTGTTTTAAGATTTTTTTTCTGATGATCAAGAAAAAAATAAGTCAAAAAACAAGAAAAAAGGTCTCAATTTAAGCCAGTTGCTCCCTGTAAATGGTTTGATTTAAGCAAAATGTTCTGAATGAAGGGGGAAATTCAAGGAAATTATACTCAAAAAAAGAATAAATCAGTAAAGATTTGTTTGTAAGTTGCTCAATTTAAGAATATTTTTCTCATTTTAAGACTAGATGTTGGAAAAATATCCTTAAAATTGTAAAATGTAAGCAATAATTTCTTATTGGATATCACATCTCAAGGAAATTTTGCTTGATTTAAGTAAAATTATCTAATTTATTCCCATGAATTACAGCTTTTTTCTTGATAATGATATCAAGACATGTTTGTATTCTTACTTTTTCTCAAATTAAGAAAAATACTCTTAGTCTACAGTTAAATAAGATTCAAAATAACCTTTGTATCTTGTTACAAGCAAAAATATAACAGATTTTAGCAAATATATCTTAATAAGAAAAGGCGAGGTTTTATTTCTTAAAATTAGATTTTTTTTCTTTTTAGAGAAAAAATAAGACTTTTTTACTTTCTTAAAATCCACTTTTTGTAGAGCATATCCAAGTAGCAGCTTTACTGTCGAGTCTGATCCAGGACGAAGGTTATAGAGAAACCAGCGACAGTGAAGAAAGCACAAAACGGCAAAAAGAAACTGTCAAAGAGCACAGCAAAAAGTGTAAATCTATCCAAGCTTAAAATGGCTTGAATTTATCATTTTGATCTGGATTTGAGTGGTTTTGACTCGATGAGATTTAATTGTTGATGTGATGCAGAATATTTCACTGGTTTCAATGTATTTCTGACAGATCATGAGATAATTTAGCTTAAAATAAGAAAATACGGTAACACTTTATAATAACTCCACTTATTCCTGCCTTAATAAAGCATGAACAAAGACTTAATTCATAATCAACAAATAGTTTATTAAGAATGATTCAGGCTTAGTAACTATTTAACAAACATTCTAATCCTATTTTCTAACCCTAACCCTAAACTTAACCTTAATTAAGTAGTTACTAAGCCTGAATCATGTTTAATAAACTATATATTCATTGTTAATTAAGTCTTTGTTAATGCTTTATTAAGGCAAAATAAGATGTAGTTATTATAAAGTGGTACCGAAAATAAATGTGTCAGTGCACTGGAAAAATGTACAACCTTAAATAAGAAAATAAGTTAAAAAGTGCTTGGATTCGTAGTATTTATCTTGATTTGAATACAGTTAGACAGTCTTAAAATAAGATTTACCAATAGAACGAGTACATTTGTTCTTATTTCAGGTGCAGTAGTGTCTTTTTTCTAATTTCAAGATAGAAAATGCTTGTCTTTTTCACAATTTAACTAAAACAAGATATTTTATGCTTGTTCCATTGGTAATCTTACTTCAAATATACTCAAAACAGGTTAAATACTACTTATTTCAAGCACTTATTAACTTATCTTATTTAAGACCATAATTTTTCCAGTGTGGTAAGTAAAATGATCTCAACCCACTGACAGATCATTTGGATTGAAATAAGAAATAATGTACTGAAACAAGTCACAAATGGTTTGAAACAAGTGAAATAATCTAGTTCCATCAAATAAATCGTCTCCACTGATCTTAACGAGTCAAAACGTCTGAAATTTAGATTAATATCCTGAAATCAAGACATTTTAACTCATCTAGAACTTCATTATTTGCAGTGAGCTGTATAAGACAAATGCGTTGTTATTATTATTATTGTGTCGTAGAAAAGGTTACAGGGTTGTCGCGCTGTTTGAAGATGGAGACGTTTCGCCTTCTGTCATCAGTGGAACACACCTGGACGAATGAGGCTTCACGTCGACTCGTTTTGGAGAATTATTATTGTACTGAATATATTTAGAGGTTATGCAGATGACATCAAAACATTCTGAATTTTAACAGTGAGTGGCAAAAACGCATGAGAGTGATGACATTTTCTCCTGTAAACGCTCAAGGCACGACTAAAATGTGAAAGAGCTGCTATAGACTCATAATGAATATAAAAGTCTACAACTCTGATCATTAATATTGAGCTTGCATCTGACATCGAAAAAAAGAAAATCAAGTAAACAGTTGTAGAAACCACAGGTTAAACAACAGAACTCTGCAGCCGCGCTCACATTTATCACTGACACAGACTTTAGGATCAAACAGTTGAACCGTCCATGAATAACATGTTTTGAGTGTTGAAGAAATTAATTGTTTTTAGGCAGTTGATATGTCCTTTATCTCCAACTGCCGTAAACAAACAAGCTGTAAACAAAGCTCTGCACATTCAAAGCCACAAGAAACTGCTTTCAGTTTACATTTTGACATTTATCAGTTGTGTTGCCTTTAATTCCACTGTTCAGTCACAATGTTGAGGAGCGTTTTCGAATAAAAGAATGTGGTGCATGGCCTTTTATAATGAGTTTATACACATGAGCAACGTGCTGACAAACGGGAATTATTTAGAGCCAAAACAAGGTTGATTAATCGCAACTAATCAATTTCTGAAATAATGAACTGTTTAGTCGTTAAATTTATTAATAGAAGAGTTTTCTGTACTAAACATAGATTGAGGGAAGACGTTTTAGGACTGAGACAGAGCAGCAATTAACCCACAATGATGCAGGAATTAGTGTTTTTCAAAGAAAAATCATTGTTTTTGTAAATACATCAGGACGTTCTCGAGCAGCATCTCTTTAGCCTGGTCTTGCTCAAATTTGATAACAATCTCTAGATATATATATTCACAAGCATTTCGTAATCTAAACCAGTGTTTTTCAACCTTTTCTGTGTCGTCGCACACTTTTTGGTTAAAACACTCTGAGACACAGGCACCACTTAAATAATATTAAACCGCTCCATTTGGGAAAAGTGGTATTTAATGTTGCAAACATTGTCCACGTCACTGTGTCGGCTTCACTAGATTTCATTTTTGGTGAAGAAGTTGCTCAGGACACTCCAAATAGCAAACTTATTCAACGAAATCCCTGAATTGGACATTTCATGAGAAATGGAAAGTAGATCATCTATGATTAAAACTGCTTTAAATCTACTATAATCTCCCAAACAAGGATTTAAAGCAATATTTTGGTAACACTTTAGATTAAGGTTCCTTAGTAAACTATTTATAATGCATTAATAAGCACTTCTTATGTGTTTATAAGCACTTATGAGGCATTTATGAGCATTCATCACATGATTATTGAAAAAATAAATGAATACGCAGTTAATATGTTGTGTACATGCAGTTTATTAACACATGTTTTTGGTTATTGGTTTAAAAACATTTTAAGTACATAAACAAATAACTAGTGCTTATTAACGCCTAATAAATTGTTTACTAAGGAACCTTAAAGGTTGAATGGAGGATTTCTTGCCGATTTGAAAATCTGCGACTGTTAGTCCTTTTTTTGAAAAAGCGCATGCGCAGGTTCCCCCTCCCTCCCTCCCTGTTTCTCCTGAGTGAACACCAACGAGCACGCCCAGCAGCACTGCTCCATGTGCATTTGTTTACAAGACGATTGGTGTCGCTTTCTCACGAAACTAATGTAATAATACATTCCACATACAATAAGCTAAAAAAAAGAGTCAGATAACCTGTCCAGCAGAAACTTTGCAGCGGAGGCATCAGTCGCCAGCGCGTAAACGATTCCCCCAGAATAACACGCCTTTTGTTTCTTTCCTCTGCAGACTTTCGTCTCTTCTGTCAAAGCTCCAAAACAGTCTTTCTCTTTCGTCCCTCAGCCATTTCGGTACTTCGCGGATGAAAGTTTAGACCTACAATGACGGAACTCGCCGCTAACCTCCTGCTACATAAACACACTAGCATATCAACCACGCATGCACGGCAAGGGGAGCGAGCGTTTCCCCTGGACGAGCCTGCGGGCGTGCACTAGCACGCAGAGAATGATTGACACCTGAGCGGACCAGTTATTTGTGCTACCCACGAGGAAATGAGATTCTGATTTGTTGCCCGAAATCCTCCATTCCACCTTTAATCTAAAGTGTTACTGATATTTCTTCACTTTTGTAGTTAATTTTTTTTATCGAGTCTCATTTTGTGCGATACTTGAACCTCAACCAAGACATTTACACATTTTATTTAAAGTGCCCCTGACAGCTTCGACGACTGATTTGACCAAAATGCAGTTAAGATAAATATATGTCATGCCTGTTTGTAAATGATGACATCACACAAGGAAATTACCATAGCAACCATCCTGTACACGGGGCCAAAACTCATTCAATATCACTGATTTTTTTTGTTTTACAAATAAAAATACATGCAAACGCCTTTATTTTGTTGAATCAATGTTTGAAGGATCAAAAAAATGTGTTTCGTTTGTGTAAATTATGCATAACCTTTGTCTCTCCAGTGTGATGTCATCAGTCTGTTTACTTCCTGTAATTTTCAACAGATTTTTCAACTTTTCTCTACAAACAGCTGCTTGATTGGTGTAAAACTAAAATGTCTGTGTACAAATGGCATCAATACAGCAAATGAAGTCAAAAGTAGAAAGTCATGAAACCTGTCAAACACACTTTAACACAGTCTGGACCCATTGAAAAAGCAAAACGCAAAAAAAATATATCATTATTCTCAATACAATACAACATCTCAACTCAACTGTAAACGTACAAGAAGAAATAAAAGAAAACCGTTCCACTTTAGCACGAGATAAAAGCACACTCCATAAACGCGCCGTAAATGCCGCCCGTCAATGCTTCACGGATGATTTTGGTGAAAAGTGCAGTGGTGTGACTGCTGTGTTTGGGATCAGAGGCACAGAAGCCTGCAGCGGGTCGGTGTTCCCCCAGGCCTGTCCTAATCCCACTCTAATCTGTGTGTCAGATTATTTCAGATTGGACTGTGTCACATATTACAGCCTCACATATGGAGCCCGCGCTGGGGTAAAAAGAGCAAAGCGACATCGTGTTCTTCTGCGCGAGAATCGACGGCGTCTGAGTTAGAAATAAGCAGAAATATGTTTTTTGATCGTCTGGAAAAAACGTCTTCAAACTCGATGAGCTGACGACGTTTGAAACCGCGGGAATGATGTGCAAAGCGAGTAATAAACGTCTTCCAAAACGAATACAGTTCACTGAAAGAGAAGGAGGGTTTAACCTGAGAGCGCGGTTTCGTTTTAAGTCGAGGAAAATGCGCACAGTAAAAAATTCCTTAAAGTCTCCCACCAAACTGAGTCGTCATTAGACAAACATGAAAATCTGTCACATGGACTTTAAATATAATCATGTTCACTACGTTTTAGTGAAATGTGTTGTCTAATCTGTCATTTAGACTTTATATATGTAGCTCAAGTTATGTAAAAACATTTTGTCTAAATCAGGTATTTCCAAACTCAGGCCCGGGGGCCAAATGCGGCCCTCAGACCAATTTTTCGTGGCCCTCAGGCTTCCTGGTGAACTGGCCCACACTGTCCTGAGATGTACTTTTTTTTTTTATATAACTTTATTTATTGAATTTTTTCAATTATAAGAACATAACACATAAATACAACAGGAAGGATGACAAGCTTACTGATAGTAAATAATAACTGTCAAGATTCACTCTAAACATATCACATGACCATAGATTACATACATCATACCCCATACTTAAATAAATGTTTAAATTAGAATTCAACACAACTTCCATAAAATAAAAAGGCAAACTGAAATGAGATGTACTATTTACAGCACATTTCAGATTTTCTACAATTCCAACCTAAATAACTAACATTTTGGTGCAATACAGACCTGATATTAAGGCTCTGAGACTGAATGTAGATGTGGTGGAGATTAAAACATCAGATAAATGCAACTTTTTTTAACGTTTCACGATTGATTTGTGGCCCTCCGATTGGTCTATATTTCAATATGTGGCCCTCAATGGAAAAAGTTTGTACACCTCTGGTCTAAATCGTGCAGATTTAATTTTGACGTAAATTCGACTCTGACTCAAATTGGGGAAACACAGGTAGAAGGTAAATAAATAAATAAATATATTGACCAACAAACTACCTAAGGGTTTTATTCTGCTTTTTTTTTAAATTTACAGCTGAATTTTTTTTTAAAGGTGATTAATTTGGAAGACGGTTTAATGGGATTTTCAGACTTTAAAGTTATTTTATCGCAACAGGTGATTGGGACTTATTCAATGAACATAATTTATTGTAATGTCTTTTCATTGGAAGTTTTTGTTTTGTTTTTTTGCTCTCTCTCTCTGTCTCTCTGTCGTGTTTTATGCGTTTTTTAAAATGTATTTAATTTATTTTTTGTATTTGAAATTAAAAAATAAATAAACAAAAACAAATATATAAATCAAATTGAAAGTAGAAATGGGGTTTGTAAAGTCCGTAAAGTGATGGACGGGGTTGTAATCAGAGTGACTGCACACGGAGAAGGTCAGAGGCAGATTATAGACGTCCACAGCTAATAAATAAACCGTGTGAAGTATGTCAGTCTCTGTGGATAATATGTGTTTTCTCCATCATGCGACTGTAAATATGATTATTATTACTACGTGAATGATTATCCGATTGGTCCGGGCTCTGGATCAACAGGCTCCGAGTGGATTCACGTCCAACAGCCTTAAAGTGCACATGACAGGTTTTTATGATTTTCTAATTTTGACTTTATTCAATGTATTAATACCTCTTGTAAATATAAATTATAGTTTTACACCAATCGGGTCGCTGTTTGTGGAGAAAAGACCTGTTGAAAATGACAGGAAGTAAACAAACTGATGACATCACACTGGGGAGACAAAGGTTATGCACAATTTACACAAAATGAACGACTTTTTTGACTCTTTAAACATTAATTTGACAAAATAAAGGTGTTCTTGTGTATTTTTCTTTGTCAAATGAAAATATCTGTGACATAAAATGAGTTTTGGTGCCGTGTACAGGATGGTTTATGGTAATTTCCCAGTGTGATGTCATCATTTACAACCAGGAAGTAAAATTAAAAACCTAAAATTGGTAAAGATTTTAGCAGAATTTGAAATATATTTAATTTTAACTGCATTTTAGTTAAATGAGTAGTACAACCTGTCAGAGGCACATAAATATAATCCAATTTATCGATCCTTCCAGGGTTTGTAAACAGAACGCCTTCTGATTGATAAAAATGGGAGAAAATTTGACCATGGCAAAAATAAATAATGAGCTTCTGAAAAAATGTATGAAGGCTGGGATAACAATCTGAAAAGCACTGCTATTAAAACAAAATGCCTCGCCTCATAGCTGCCAGGTGACAGGCTCGACTTTCTGTTTGGTGTTTGTATGTTTCTCCAGGTGTTACCTCCCTGTGCTCCGCTTTCCCGATCAACCCAAAACATTCACACTAGGTACAACCCTCCAGCAACGGTGCTCTGTGGGGCCCCTGCTCCTGAAGAGACGCCCCAACGGCACTGAAGGATGGGACCAACACAGAGGACAAATTTCCTTTAACCACAGTCACGTGTTTAGTGACATCGTAGGATTTGGTCGAACTGAAGTGTGTCCAGTGGAACATGAACTTCATGGACAGCTTCACGTGGACAAGTGCACTGATGTCACAGTCAATGCATAAAGTCTGGGTGATACGGCGATAAAAATCAAACCGTGAGCTGGTCCCTGTGACAATCTACTATTTTTGTGAATTTGTGGTATCGTGATTCACTGTTTGTGTCTTTAATGCAGCTGTCTGTTCAAACACACTTTTTCTCCTGTTGTTTAGCCTCTGAAGCCTCTGAGCAGACGACTTTATTTACCTCTTAAAGGCCAGAGCTAAACAATGAAACATGCAATAATTTCTTTCACAATCAACAAAATGTCCTGCTTTGATTTGGATTTGTACAAACATGCTCTGAAACAAATGAAAAAAGCGCAACCAAAAGTGATTAAAAATGTGTTCAAAACCGACAAAAACCCACCTACAAACAACGAACGCGACTCAATGCACCAAAACACGACTAAAAACAACAAAAACACAACTAACAACAAACAGGCATTTAAATATGACAAACACAACTGAACGTGACAAAAGCGCGACTAAAAGCGACAAAATTGTGTTTAAAACGTGAACAGAATCCTTTTAATACAACATCTCATCACAATCACAAATCTGGTCAGAAAAATCACAATTAGATATTTTCCCTAAATCGTGCAGCTCTGTTAAAGACAATCGAAAAGTACAAAAGTGAGCAGGAATCATGATTAAATCAAAATCATGATCTGGCCCCAAGAAAATTGTGATAATCATTTTTTGCCACATCGACCTAATACAGTCTGTAGTGTTATGTACCAGAATATGAAGGTCATGTCTTTGTTCCTCGCTTTAAAATAATAATTCAGCGTCAGACGAGTTTCTTTGCTGCTGCTTCTATCTGTGATCGGCTCATCAGAGGATATAACACTCTATTCACCTTATTCCGGAAGTTCCCGTACGCGCCGCCGTCTTGTTTCCGTTGTATTAGTTTACATGGAGCAGACGAGCTCAACAGAAAATAAGTTCTACATGGACTAAAAAGCCGTTTTCAGACTGAGCAGGAAATCGTTGCGTTGTTGACTTGTTGTTGCTCGTGTTCATTAAAGGTCCCATATTCTGCTATTTTCCCCTTTACACAGTCTATTCTAAGGGCTTTGTTGATAACATTTTGCGTTGTGTAATATCCATAACATAACAGTTTCCAAAAAACACCCATTTCTTGGACTGGCCCCCCTCCTTGCAAAAGCAAACGGCTCACTCTGGGATCTGACCCCCCCGAACAGAGAGCAGGCTGCTCCCCCGCCCAACTCGCGCGCCTCCCCCACCCAACTCGTGCCGAAGCCTAGAGCGGATATAGTGCGCATGCGCCGTGTGCTCCGGTAAACAGCGATACACAAACACTGAATAAACATTTTATCCGTCCTGACGGTGCGTCGTGCTGAGTCCTACGTCCTGGATCTGACCTGGAGTTTGACGTGCTCCAGTACCTCAACGACGGACGCTGCCGTTTGGTAAATAACAAGCTAACTTTTCGATCTGTTGTATCCATCGTGTAATTACTGTGTAGCATTAGCATTAGCTATGCTTATTCTGCGGCTGCGCGCTTCCTGGAGGCGTGGCTTAAACACCGCGTCATCCTGGTGAAGCGCGCCATCCTTGTGAGGAGCCCCCGTCTGCTGCTCAGCCGAGGGGGACGGAAAAGACAGTTCTCTAGTGAAAACATGCGGGAATCAATCAAAAAACCACTTTGGGCACACATACGAGGCCCAAATAGCACTGTAGGAAGGATAAAACCTCTGAAAAGTCGATTTTGCATGTTATGGGACCTTTAAACATTTTACACAAATCAATCTACTTTATGTAACATTTTAGCGGCGAGACTTTCCCTCGTTCGTCATTAGCTTTAACGGAGTTCTCGTCAAACGGAAGTGCGTTTACAACAAAAGTGCAAAAAACTGCAAAAGTGGGCGGGGCAGAATAAGGTCAATAAACACAGACACCAGCACAGTGGAGTGTTCATGTCTCCTGGTCCTGACGATAAATAAACCTCGGTCTAGTGCAATCATCTTTATTTACAATTAACAAATTAAGACGAGACACTGCAGGCACTTTTTTCCCCCCATTATTTTCAAATTTTAGTTTTTTGGTCAGTTTGCTCTCTCAACATATGGAATCTTCTCATCTTTCATTTGGAAAAACAAACCAATCTGCTCCTAAAAATATGTTATTGTTTCATTTAATCCACTTCATCCATAGAAATCTATGGGACATTTATGGTTTTCTTAAAATGCAGTTTTCTCCCTCGGGACATAAGGATCATCACTTAAAGTAGATCCTACACATCAAACTTGACAGTCTTGGATTTTGACGAAACGTACAGAAAGATTTTTGGATATCTAATTCTACAATGGATTTATTGAAGTTTTAAGTTTAAAAAATGAGGCAAAATTTGAATTTTTAGGATAATTCAATAAGACCAATCTAGTTTACTTAAAAACTAAATAATAAATCCAAAATCTCTCTCTCTATAAGATTTTTATGTGTACAAAATGAACCAAGCAACTTAAACCTGTTTCTGTCCTTTTTTCAGTTTTATATATTCCGAATACGTGTATTTTTGGACGTTTTTTTCACATAAAATGCCTTATTTCTACATGAAAACATGACGTGATGAATGAGTAAATATGTGAGTAAATTACAGGAGAAGTTTCAAATTGACCTGCAGCGTCTCACCTTAACCTTTATGTTTAATCTGATGTAATATTTGCTCAGTTAATAGACATATATTATTCTTAGTGTTAAACTATAAGATCAGTACATGCTCATTTTGCTTTTTTCCACAGTTGATCGAAAATGGCTCGATGATAGAAACTGCTCCATTGACTTCTTGTTTAAACTGCAGCACTGATGGTGACATTTCACTGAGACAAGCCGTGGATCGTCCTTTACATGTTTTTATTTTTTTAAAGTGACTAAGTGGCATTTTTAACCCCAGTGTTGCTCTCATCTGGGTCCCTCTCATCCAGCTCAAATAAACAGTGGAGTTTTTGGTGAAACACTCTTCTCTGGATGATCAAATCTATAAATAGAGCAGGTCCTGGTGACTCCTTTCTACACGAAGCTTCATGTTTGTTTGAGGACTCACAGATCGGACCTCTTTCTTTCTTTCTTTCTTTCTTTCTTTCTTTCTTTCTTTCTTTCTTTCTTTCTTTCTTTCTTTCTTTCTTTCTTTGTTTCTTTCTTTTCTTTCTTTCTTTCTTTCTTTCTTTCTTTCTTTTCTTTCTTTCTTTCTTTCTTTCTTTTCTTTCTTTCTTTTCTTTCTTTCTTTCTTTCTTTCTCTCTTTCTCTTTCTTTCTCTCTTTCTCTCCTTCTTTCTTCCTTTTCTTTCCCTTCTCTCCTTTTTTCTTTCTCTCTTTCTTCTCTTTCTTTCTTTCACTCCTTTCTTTCTTTCTTTCTTTCTTTCTTTCTTTCTTTCTTTCTTTCTTTCTTTCTTTCTTTCTTTCTTTCTTTCTTTCTTTCTTTCTTTCTTTCTTCTCTTTCTTTCTTTCTTTCTATAATAACTCCACTTATTCATGCCTTAATAAAGCATGAACAAAGACTTAGTTCATAATCAACAAATAGTTTATTAAGAATGATTCAGGCTTAATAACTATTTATCAAATATTGTAACCCTAATTTCTAATCCTCACCTTAATTAAGTAGTTACTAAAGCCTGAATCATGTTTAGTAAACGATATATTCATTGTTAATTAAGTCTTTATTAATGCTTTATTAAGGCTAAATGAGATGTAGTTATTATAAAGTGATGCCCATCTGTCTAAATGAGCCTCATTTCAAACTGAAACTGTTTCTGAACCCTTTGGACACAAACTATTGTCTGAACTCTTTGTGAAGCTCAGACTCTGTAGTTTTGTGTCTGATTTACTCTGATTACAAATGGAAACAAGCTCAGCAAAGAGGAATATCAGAGTTTAAACCTACACCTACTCCTACATTTTCTTTGTTAAATATATGAAGAAGTGAAGCTGGTGTCTGTAGGTTTTGCCGGATTGACACTGGGTTTGTTGGATTTTGACAATTTAAAGCTGATGTAAGTAAAAATTAGTTTTAGGGACTTGTAATAAAGTAAAAAAAAAAAAAAGTCCAGGTGGAATCCATCCTATTAAATTATTTTGAATTTTAGTGTAATTTCTATCTTTGTGCTTTTGGAGTAAAAACTGACTCAAATTCATCCCAGAATGTTTGATTTGACTGTAAATAAGTGGGTCACAGCTTTCTTTTCACATTGAACACGTCCAGCAGCTGATCATTTCATTAAATCAGATGTGGATAAAAAGAAATAAATTAATAATAAAAAATCCACAACTGGATAATTATGACTTAGTTTGGTGGGAGGGCACCTGTGGTAAATATCCATCATAATTTTACATCACATGTGAAGTTCTAGTTTGTGGAGAAGCTTTGCAAAATAAACGTTTAACATTCCAGGAAGTAGAGCTGAGTTCTAAAACAGAATCCCTCGGTGACGTCATCAAAAAGCGACGTCCAGGCACAATTTACAGCCGCAAACACATTTTTCGGAGAGTTTAAACGTCATTATGTGTCATTAACTGTCAAATCATAACTATTGTGTGATTTCTATGGATTTTGGCCCTTGTTTTCAAAACGGTTGCTATGGTAACAGTTTATTTTGGAATTACTGCCATCTATGTCACATTTGCTTCCCATGTTCAACCAGGAAGTAGCATTAAAACTTTGCAAAAACTGTCAAATAGGTAAATGTTTAGTAAAATCTTCATTATAATCACATTTTAATGAATTGTTTAGTCCAGTATCGCCACGGAAACAAGCAGGCGACAGACCCTTTACCAGAAAATGTACATGGACAACATCATATCACAGTTTATACAGAAGTAGCACTCACATATGGCGGCGTTTCGTTGTCAGTGTTGACCACCACAGGAGGAGGATTGGCCTGAAACACAACAGGAAAGAACAGTTCAGTGGCACCACAGCGATACTTTTGTGTGTTTTGTTTGCGTTCTGCACCGGCCAGCACACTTACTCGTCTCATGTTCTGATACAGCATGTCCGGTGCATCCGCTAAAGACTTTGAGCTGAGCAACACCGCATGACATACTGCTCCGGCCTCGGACGAAAGCGACAGCAGCCACTGACCAGAACGGACCGACGTTTGAGCAGAAATATGACTCGAAACGTACGATATTCACAGCGTGTCCATCTGCATTACTTTGATTATTGCGGTCTGACGTGGCCACAAAAGGTTCTAAAAGAGTGGCATCGCAAAGCTCGTTTCAGTGGGCGAAAAGACACAATCAAAACCAGGCAATAACAGACTATAAAAGGACCAAACCAAGACTAAAAGACTAAAACCAAGACCAAACCAGAACGTGCACACCCAGAACGTTTTTTGCGCAGTCAGAGCCCACAAAGACGCACAAATGCATCAAAATTCGTGACAAAACCCAGACTAAACCAGGACTAAACCGATCCTTTGCCGCTTCCAATCGGACATAGCAACCAGAAACAATAAAGTTCTACAAGATTCATAAAACTGAGCGTCAAAACTATCCAAAAAGTAGTTCTCGATTCGATCTAAATGAGGCGACACTGTGCAACGAGTACGGCGCATTAAAAGGCAAAAGAAGCATATTCCGACACATAACCGGCCAGATAAATGAATAAAAAACTTGTCCAAAATGTGTAAAGTTAAAAAAGCTTCAAAGTTTGCGCAAAAAGTAATGGTTTTGACCAAATATCGCAAAGACACGAGCTGCTAAAAAGTCCTTCTTGCACATTCGCAGTCGGGACAAACACTCGCCAACTGTCGAATAATAGTTCTGATCTCAAATATCACACATCTGTAAATAAACTGCTCGATATTAAAACCATTTCATCCTCCAGCGCAAGCAGGTCCGCCCGTCAAATGTGAAAACCGCCACGACCAAAAGCACAGTTGGTGTCATCGGTGATAAAAGACTGGCTCGTGTCTCTGTTCGCTTTTAATCTTTTCTCTCATCCTTTGGCCCCTTTCACAGCTGTCCGTCACTCCGCGCCGCGACGCGATTGGCCCGCTCGATCCTTCCAGGGGGCGGGACCGGGCCGGGGATCAGGCGGGATTACGGCTCAAAGTGGGCGGGGCTGAACGCGCAAGCAAAAACCCAAAATAATGCAAATCAAACGAGCCGCGGCGACGTCATGCGATGGAGAGTGAACAGACTGCGGCAGATTAGAAAGAAGCACATAAATGAAAGTAAAATGGTCGTTAATCAAGTCGCAAGATCAAAAGCTAAAAAGAAACGACTAAAAAGAAATGGCTTTGACAAAATACAATAAGAAAAAACAATAATGTAAATAATAATAAATGAACTGATTGATAAATGAATAAATGATAAATGAATTAATTGTAAAAAGCATGACTTAAAGGAGTACAACTAACTATTATTAAACTTAGGTCTGGGTGATTTGGTGATTTTAATGGAATAATGAGCTGGTCCCTGTCACAATGTGCTATTTTTGTGCAATTGTTGTTCACTGTTTGTCTCTTTAATGCAGCTGTCTGTTCAAACACACTTTTTCTCCTGTTGTTTAGCCTCTGAAGCCTCTGAGCAGATGACTTTATTTACCTCTTAAAGACCAGGGCTGCACAATTAAACCAAATCGACACAAAATCGCAATTTTAATGGATGCAATTAGCAAATCGCAAAGGCTGCAATGTTTGAAGTGCAATCATTTCTTCCATAAACGACAAAATGTCTTGCTTTGATTTGAATAAAAACTATGTAACGCTGTAGTTTGGATTTGTACAAACGTGTCCTGAAACAAGAGACAAAAGCGCGACAAAAATGCGTTCAAAAGATTGTAAAATGCACTGCAAACAACAAACAGGACTCAATGCATCAAAAAGGGACTAAAAGTGACAAAAATGGAAGTAAAAACCACAAAGACATGACTAACAGTGACAAAGACGTGTTTAAATATGACAAATACAACTGAATGTGACAAAAACGCAACTAAAAGCGATTATAATTGTGTTTAAAATGTGAATTTGAACAGATTCCTTTTATTAAAACATAAATCACAATCAAAACTGGTCAGAACAATCACAATGAGATATTTTTCCTGAATTGTGCAGCTCTATTAAAGGCAACAGAAAAATACAAAGTGAACATGAATAATTGAAGCAGTCGACGATCAAATGATTTCTTTTGCATTCAGAGACTTTTTGAACACATTATTGACATTTTCTTAAACGCTGCTGCTGTCTTTGTTTATAAAAGTCTTTTGGCACATGTTTTAGAGTCTGTATAGTCCAGATAACACTCATTAAAATAAAACGATTCATCATTACAGCGACAGAGAAAACTACAAGAGGAGGCTGGAGCACACCATGACCTGCCCACGACCTGAACTTTAGAGTGATATATTGACCCTCGTGCACCAGTTTGACCCTCAGTCGATGCTGAACTTCAGAGCAGCTCCAGCCCTGTCCTCTGCTCCATTTAGACAGAGCCGGGACAGAAACGTGTTTTTAAAGCCTCAAGTCCGACCAAAGTCCAGGTCCTCTGCTTTGCATCTCAAGTCCTTTCAATTCACTGCACAGAATGACACAAAACGGTTCATATCTTTGTTAATTAACGTGATTTTTCTTGAATGATTCTTCTTTGAAAAGTGCTGGTCACATCTAAACAACGACTGTAGAGCGGAAACGGTTTTAATTTCTTTTTTGGAGGAAAAACATGAAGTCGTCTGATTTCACGGGCCTCAAGTGCAAGTCTAGATCCAAGTCTTTGTCCATTTTATCAAATCAAATCAATTTATTTTTATAATGCCCAAAATCACAACAACAGTTGCCTCGATGGGCCAGCAGTTCAGATAACTGTCCCAGAATGCCCCTGTCCTTTGACCCTCCTTCGCGGCGAGGAAAAACTACAAAAAACCCCACGGGAAAAAGTAGAAACCTCGGGGAGAACCACAGTGAAGGAGAGATCCTACTCCCACGGACGGACAGGCATCAAGTCTCAAGTCAAGTCCCAATCAAAACGGTGCCTCGGGTCCGACTCAAGTAAAAGACAAGACTGCGTTAAACCTAAGAATCTCCAAGAATCTCTGTTTTTAAATTGCACAAACAAACAAGATAATCAACCAATTACCACGTGTTTATGGAGTGTCCTGCTGTTCATAACAAAGCACTGCAGACTGTTTCTGACATCAACATTACACTCGAGTTCAGAATGATGTATTTGAGCCTAAAAACTCCTGCCATGGACACACTAAATGGATACCTTTGGAGCGGTGAGAAAGAAGAACGTTACAAATAAATGTACGACACAAACTCCGCAGACGATCACAGACTGGACCAAAAACATTGCATTCTTTTTACGTGAATAACAGCAGCCTTTGCAATCTGCGCCAATAAAACTGCAATTTTGATTAGTTTGCAATTGAAGCGAGACATTAACAGTCAATGGGAAGAAATCGTAAATTTAGAGATATCAATTGTATGTAACAGAAAGAAATATTACAAGTTCTTCGTCATAATGTTTTCATACAAATGTAAAAATGGCATTCAAATCTGAAAAATAGGTACAACATGTCTTGCTTCATTTTGTTGACATATTATTACATTAAAAAAAGTAGTATTTGATAACACTAGACCATAAAATGTACAATTTCCCTTGAGTTTTTGAAGTTAAAACTTAAAGTCTATATGACAGGTTCCAAAAATGATATAATTATGACTTAGTTTGAAGGGATAGCACCTATGAACATTATTTATTATAGTTTTACATCAGTGAGACTGCAGTTTGTGAAGAAATTTTGAAAAATAAAAGTTTAAAATGACAGGAAGTAGAGCGGAGTTCTGTGATGTCATCAAAAAGCGACGCGCCATTGAAAAAACAAAGACAATTTACAGACGACCGACACATTTTTGGACAGTTTAAACCATCATTCAACAAAATATAGTTGTTGTCAGATGTTATTATTTGTCACATCATAACTACTGTGTCATTTGTGTGGATTTTAGCCCTTAATTTCAAAACGGTTGCTATGGTAACAGTTGAAATACCTCCAACTATGTCATATTTGCTGCTCATGTCCAACCAGGAAGTACAATTTTAAACTGTACAAAAAAGAGTCAAACAAATAGGGGACAAATAGGCAAAATGTTTAGTAAAATCTTAAATATAATCATGTTCACCACACTTGAGTGAAATGTACAGTCCAACCTGTCGTGCAGACCAGTGGTTCCCAACCTCCTTTGCCTCTGTACCCCCTAAATCAGGGGTGTCCAAACTTTTTCCATTGAGGGCCACATGTTGAAATATAGACCAAGCGGAGGGCCACAAAACAGTCGTGAAACGTTCAAAAAAGCTGCATTTATCTGATGTTTTAAGCACCACCACATCTACATTCAGTCTCATTGCCTTAATATCAGGTCTGTGTTGCACCAAAATGTTAGTTATTTAGGTTGGAATTGTAGAAAATCTGAAATGTGCTGTAAAATGTACTTCTCAGGAAAATGTGGGCCAATTCACCTGGAAGCCCGAGGGCCTCAAAAAATTGGTCTGAGGGCCACATTTGGCCCCCGAACTACAGTTTGGACATGCCTGCCCTAAACTGTGTCTCATGCTCAGAGTACCCTTTAACTTGAGTTTCAGACAAATATATGGGTTCATTAGTTGCCTCTTGTAATTATTACTATCACATTTTTGTTTTAATTATATCTATGGTCCAAGATACTCCAAAAATATTCTAAATTTACAACAAATGACACTTTTATTCAGACAAAAGTACATTTAATCTTCTTTTAAAACCTGAAACCATTTAAGTGCTCATGTACCCCTAGGGGTCCCCGTCCCCTTTGGTTGGGAAACACTGACGTAGACTTCAAATCAGGGGTGTCTAAACTTTTTCCATCCAGGGCCACATATTGAAATATAGACCAAGCGGAGGGCCACAAATCAATCGCAAAACGTTTAAAAAAGCTGCATTTATCTGATGTTTTAAGCTCCACCACATCTACATTCAGTCTCAGTGCCTTAATATCAGGTCTGTATTGCACCAAAATGTTAGTTATTTAGGTTGGAATTGTAGAAAATCTGAAATGTGCTGTAAATAGTACTTATCAGGACAATGTGGGCCAGTTCACCAGGAAGACTAAGGGCCAAGAAAAATTGGTCTGAGGGCCGCATTTGGCCCCCGGGCCTGAGTTTGGACATGTCCGCTTTAAATAAATCAGGCTTTGAATAAGATATAAACAAATCCTTCTGCACGATTCATTAGAAATACAATACTAATAAGCTTGGTGCGACTTTACGGGCTGATTTTTATGTCGGTTTTCATTTTTAAGTCGCATAAATCTAACAGATCCAAGTCCAGTGAAATAATAAAACATATTTGGGCGCAGATTGGACGAGTTGAAACAGCAAACCGACCAACAACCAAAGAGTGAGAATCCAAAAAACGTTGATTGCGCGTCGCTACAGTTTAAAATACGTTCACCCATTAGAGACAATCCATAGAGTGAGCCGCCGTGTTGCGTAACGTCTGTGTAAGAGAGACCTGGAAAGGCCAAAAGGACAAATATCAGCCGCAGCAGCAGCTCACGGCGCAGACACTCTATAAAACTGATTGTGCGTTACATAAGAGCCTGAGCTTTTAGCAGCGACGCACGCTCTAAAAATACAGGATCAAAATAGTATAATATGATTGTTTACAGTCAGCGCGATGGCGAGTGAGTGACATTTGAGTTTATGCGCGATTATAGGCCCTTTAAAGGTTTGTAAACAGAACATTCTAAATTCAGAATGGAGGCAAAAGTGAAGCACAACGTAATGTGATTTCACTGGGATTAACCTCGGAATATCACGAAATATGAAAAATGTAGATGGTTTTGGAAAATGAAAAGCCTCAGACACATGTGAGTGACATCAGAGCTGCTCTAAACACATTTATTATTGTATTTTACATTATGTTTTAGGAAATTATGATAAACTCTTTGCATTTTTGATGAAGGAACAATCCAGATTTATGGGTTTTACTGGAAAAATACTCACAGAAATGTTGAACCCACAGTAATTTTTCATTTTATCTAGAGATATATTAGATACTATTCCATAAATTAGATTCTTTTGAAGCTGAAATACAATTTTAAGGCTAGAAAATTTGTATTTTGTCTATTGTTTGTTTTAGAAAAGCAAACTAACTAACGTTTCTACTCTGGAAATTCAAATGTGTTGCTTTTTTCCAACACAAACACCTAAAACCAGTAGAATTTAGATCTAATGTTGGCTAATAATTGAAAAATGTCAACTTTCATTTTCATTCTGCCTCCAGAATTCCGTAATTTTGATGATCACATTTTAAAGGGTCTATAGGCTTGTCCAAAAAAACTCAATGCACAGATTCTAATTGAAATGACAGAAACTAGAATGAATCAGATATAAATGCACACTATTTTTAGCCTTAGGTGATACGGACGGACGTAAATATCTCAAAATGTATTAAAACGTGCCATTAAATGTATTAAATGTCTGTGAAATTATTCATAAAGTGCATATTGCGTTACACTTTTGAATCAACTGTTTTTGTAGCATTTTTTAAACAATATACTTGGCATATCTTCAAAACAACATTCACAGTATTATCTAAATTCATGCGTTAAATATTCCAGTCTACAGTGTTTTTAAAAAAATAATCATTGAGGTATTCAAATCCATAAAAAATGGAAAAAATTACATTCACGTTTGCTTTAAAAATTGTCAAATTGGGCAATAATTGGACTAAATTTACTAAACATTTCATCATTGTTATTGGAGTCCTGTTATTCCTTGTTTGTGTTGTGTTTCCTTAAAAAAAAAAAGCCCAAAAAATAGGATATAAAAAAAGACGGTATCAAATTTCGAGGGTTTTGTTTATTATTATTCATCTCAATGACCATAATTACACAATAAAGTGCTCAGAAACGCACGTTAAATGTCGTGGTTTAGTTTCTATAAAAGAATCAAAGTAAATATCAGATTAACAGAGATCAAATTAGGAGAGATCGTCTTATTTTGCAGCGTTTTTAAAGCCAGCGCACTCAATATTCTAATTTCCCATGTCTCCAAAACAACCATTCCGATAATATCCACTTTTCAATACGTTTCTCGTCTCCACATGAGTTCAAATCCTGCATGTAATTAATCTGGTGTAAATGTGCAATCAACTAATTAGCAAATCAAACAGAACAAAGCTTTAATCAAACTAATGCAACAGAGGCAATTATATTAATGATCCTCGTAATGTTAATCAAATAAACAAGCCCAGAGGAGAGTGACAGTCGCAGACGCTGTAATAGTAGCACGAACGTGTTGATGTTTGGTTTGATGTCTGGAAAAATAAATGGTTTAAGGCGAGATTTGAATCACAATCACAATTTTGGTTGGAATTGGCGAATAACAAAGACTGGAATTATTTAAAGTCTGTTGGACGGTTCTCGAATTGTGACTTTGTTTGGTTGGACGGCGCCCGTGGAATATATTTATCATAGTTTTACACCCGTGAAGTTGCAGTTTGAAAAATAAAACTTTAAAATGACAGAAAATAAATATAGCGCTGAGGTCTGAAACTTTATCCCCCTGTGATGTCATCAAAAAGTGACGCACCACTGACAATTTACAGACAATTGACGCATTTCGTTTGACAGTTTAAACGGTCTTTCAACAAAATGAAGGTGTTATCACGTATTATTATTTGTCAAATCATAGCTATTGCGTAATTCATATGGATTTTGGGCCTTGTTTGCGGTCTGTTGCTAGGTAACAGTTATAACTATGTCATATTTGCTGTCCAACCACGAAGTAACATTATAAACTTGACAAAAACTGTAAAATTGGGGACAAATAGGCAAAATGTTTAGTAAAATCTTAAATATAATCCTGTTCGCTGTGTTCAAGTGAAATGTGTCGTCGAACCTGCCGACGGACTTTAAAGGACATACTGTTTATGATGCATTTTATTTTATTTTATTTTGTTTTGTTATTGGCTTTTAAACAGGATCTTGGGGCTTTTACTTTGACATCCCATGTTTTAGAACTTAAAATGACGCATTTATCTACTGAAAACCACACATGACGTTTTATCAGGCGTTCCCTCATCCGCTTTGGTGTTAGCACTCCATCTACTGGCAGCAGAGGGAAACATAAACTAGCTTGCCCCGACATGCTTATGTAAGCACGCAGTTGTAATGGACGTGATTTGAAGTCAAAATGCTCAGAGCGACTTTGGCGATGATTTATGGACTCACAAATCTTGGACATTTGAAACCAAGTGTTTTCTGAGGCTCAGAGACAAAAGAAACTCTTAAACAGGATTAATGAACGCGAATGAAGCAAAATACAAGTCCAGGTGTGTTTATGTCGAGGGAAAAGGGTTATACAATGGTTAAAATGTTCAAAATGTTGCATAATTTGTGCCCTTTAAGTAACCATTCTATTTCCACAGCAAACAACAACATATCCTGTATTATTGAAGAAAAAAAAAAAGAAATTGCCAAACAGGGCTGCTCGATTTGATTGATTTGACTTACACAATCACGATTATTTCAAACAAATTACTTCAATTTGACAAAGTGATTCTGTAGAGAAAGTACAATCTGAATATATTTTATTTGTAATGTTTTAGAAAAGTGCCTTTGCTCCAGGTTTTAAGGAAAAAGGAGTGCACTTATGATTCTGCAATTAATTGTATTTTGTAATTGAACAGAGGAAGGATTGACATCACGAGTCGTACTCTCAACCCTAGCTTTTCCCTTTAGTGTGAGGTTTATTAGTTTAGCAGTTTTTATTTCTCGTTAAGGTAAAGAACAAAATCCTACAATTAAAACATGTATCAGACACTTATCCAATACTGTTCAGTCTTATTAGGTTGTAAAATCTGGAAAGTAAACTTTGAGGGCTGACCTAGATCTCAAATAGTTTTTAGCAAGTTGTAATGAACTGCTGCGATTAAATATTCATACTGAGGTAATGGTCTGTAAATACAGGAAATGTAAAAAGAGCACTCCAGCCACATGGGGGCAGTAATGGAGAGAATTTGTTTAACCAATGTTAGAAGACAAGGTTTGACACTTGAGGGCTGTACTTAACCCACTGCCCCCTGTCAAGCTTTTTAAATGGATTTATAGAGATTGTTCTCCATTTATAATGATGTATTTATTATTAATAGATTCAGTCTCTAACCTAAAAGTCCTCTGATGTCCCCGTCACTTTATTTCTGCTGATTTTTTGTTATGGCTGCACTTTTTTCTGCATGGAGACGTTTGCTTGGCCTTCACCAAAAGAGAAAATGATGAAAAAAGAACCTAAATTACACAATAGTTATGATTTGACAATAAATAACACCTGATAACACCTTTATTTTCTTGAATGATGGTTTAAACTGTCAGAAAAATGTGTGCGTTGCTGTAAATTGTCCCTGTATTTTCAATGGTACGTCGCCTTTTGATGACATCACAGAGGGATTGTGTTTTAGAACTCAGCACTACTTCCTGTCATTTTAAACTTTTATTTTCCCATATTTTTTAACAAACTGCAACTAAATATATGTAAAGCTATGATACATATTTACCACAGGTGCCCTCGTAATAAGAAAAACGGGAAAAACTTCAATCATATAGACTGAAACAAAAAGTCAACCTAAATGTTAAATGCTTTTATGTCCATCATTTACTGTAGTTTATCATCCACACAGTTTGATTTAACAAAGCCGGTCGCACACTTGAGGAATGGTGACAAAAATTAAGAATGTCACTGTGAAATGTGTAACTGTTTTGACAAGGAAAAGTCTGCAAAAAGGGCAAAGTCAAAAGTGAAAAAGAAAATGTTAAAAGTTGCTCTAAAAATCCATGGATTCACTGACACGTGTCACCAGTGAGTGCTTTGATTACAGTTGAATATCATTTCAATATTTCAGTGAGTTGCAAATTAATTAATTAACATGTTGCAGCCCTAATCGTTATATCAGTATTTGATATCAATCCGCCAAATGCACATGAAAAACCAGATAGAACTATAGTCGGATTCATTTAAGATACATTTCTCACAATAAACAATGCAGTTCGATTGGATTTAAACTTGGATCCCGATGCATCACAATTCACACTTTTTTTTTTTTTTTTTTTTTTGCTTTATTAAGACTAAATCAGTTTAGTCTGATGGCCTATTTAAAACAGCCTAATTAGTTGTTATAACATTGTAAAATATGTTTAAATTCCTCCACAGACAGTAAGGAGCATCACTCTCAGTAACAGAGACATTAGTTTAGCCCAGGCATATCCAAACTCAGGCCCGGGATCCAAATGTGGCCCTCAGACCAATTTTTCTTGGCCCTTAGTCTTCCTGGTGAACTGGCCCACATTGTCCTGATAAGTACTATTTACAGCACATTTCAGATTTTCTACAATTCCAACCTAAATAACTAACATTTTGGTGCAATACAGACCTGATGTTAAGGCACTGAGACTGAATGTAGATGTGGTGGAGCTTAAAACATCAGATAAATGCAGCTTTTTTTAACGTTTCGCGATTGATTTGTGGCCCTCCGCTTGGTCTATAGTTCAATATGTGGCCCTCGATGGAAAAAGTTTGAACACCCCTGGTTTAGCCCTTTGTTTTTAAATGTATTTCCTTCATATTATTGACATGGTATTTAATATGCAGTAAACAAAAGTTGCCATCAGACCTGCTCCGCTGCTGATTTAACTTTTAAGGCTCAGTGAAGACAATGAGGAAGTAAAACGAATACTATGTCTGTCAATAATAATGTTTTAGCCGCGTAGAGCCTCCTCTGTGCGTGTTTCAGCTGCTCAGGGAATTAGCAATAGCATTAGCAGCATCAGCTTTGGACGAATCTAGAGTAACCGTGACAACAATACAAAGTCCAACGCACCCGGCCTTCGTCACTTGAATTACATCGATGCGCTTGTGTCGCACATGTGCAAGCCATCGGTACAAATTGTTTAATCTTGCCATCATTACTATCCAGGTAAGGGATGTCGTCAAATAAATAAATTCTTGGTCGACTAAAAACCCGTCCTATTGACTGATTAATCGACTAAAAAGGGGTGTGGCAAAACTATGAAGTATCTCTCTGTATCTGACCCAAACTGCACCAAAAAAAACACAACTGCACAGGAGTTCATGCAAAAAAAAAAAACCCAAAAAACCCCAATTTATACAGAAATGTACTAGTGTATTTATATGTTCGAACTCATGATTCACTCCAAATCTTTAGCACTTTTTTCCCGCTGTTTTTGTCGAATAAAAATAAAGGCTTTTAATCAAAATAAAATAATTAGTCGACTAAAAAAAGTTGGTCTACTAAAGCAACGGTTCCCAATCTTTTCTGTCTCGACCCCTAAACTTTATCTCACATTTAGAGTACCCCTTAACTTGAGTTTCAAGCTGATACGGGTTAAATAGTTGCATATCTCTATATTTTGTTTTGATTTATGGTCCAAGATGCTCCAGAAATACTGATCTAACTGACTCACTGGACTAAAGCACCATCGACCGATTAACCGACTAAACGCCCAAATGTTCACAGCCCTAATCCAGGTTACCACAGTCTTACCTGCACCTGAGCGTGAATGGGCGTAAAGTGGTGCAGCAGCGGCCCGTGTGGCATGGCCTCGCAGTGGGACGTCCAGATGTAGGTATCTTTGGGCCACGGCTTGCCCCCTCCTTTCCCTTTGCCTTTACTTTTGGCCGGGCTCTTCTTGTTGTCCTTGGGGCCCGGACTCTTGGCCCGGTTGGCGTGCGCCAGGTGGGTCGGCAGCGTACTGTACCCGTACCCCGCCAGCGCCGAGCACAATGGCAGCTGCGGCGAGTGGAACGGGTGGATGGACAACGACTGCGACGCGTGCGGCAGCGGCGGCGGCAGACCGTGGCAGTGGTGGTGGTGGAAGTGCTGGAAGAGCCCCGACGACTGGGCGCCGGGCGGGTGGTACAGCACGTGATTGGTCGCCGAGTGGATCATGTGACCTGGCGAGGGCGGGCATTGCTGGTGCAGCTGGTGGTGGCTCGGCGACAGGTGGATCTGGTGGTGGCTCGGGGAAACGTGGAGCTGGTGTTGGCTCGGAGACACGTGGAGCTGGTGGTGGCTCGGCGAGTGCAGCGGGTGGTTCGGCGAAGGCGGCGCCAGCTGGTAGGACGACGCGGGGATGTGGTAGTAGCTCGGCGAAGGAGACAGGAGCAAAGGTTTCGGAGAATGGCAGCGGTGTTTTGGGGAGTGTTTCTTGGGGGAATGCAACGGCGAGAGTTGTTGGTGGTGGTGGTGGTTGGGCGTCAGTAAGTTCGGTTGGTGTTTCGAGTGGTGGCCCTTGCCGCTTTTGGACTTGGATTTGCCCGACTTGCCTTTTGACGAGGTACTGCCAGGTTTCTTTGGGCTGCAGCAGAACTCGTGGCTGTGGAAGTACGTGGTCATCGTGTCGGGAAAGAGTAAAGCAGCAAGTCAACCAAACGTCCGTCCGGAAACTAGCTCGAAAGAAGGTTCCAATGCATCCTTGTTGGACAAAAAACGTAATTTTCTCTTACAAAAACTTTTCTTCCTTCAGCTATATTCCATTTCAGGTGTTCTTGTTTTCTCCAAATTTACAACTGCTATTACGGTTTGCAGTTCCCCAACATGTTTACACTTTGGTTTTCTTGGAAATGATCTAAACTAAAGACTAAATGGTGAAGATTTTGAAACATCCAGGCATAGAATCGTGAAAAAAGAGCGTAAGTACAGCAGCTGGACAATGTTTCGCTCTAAAAGACTAAATATTCTTCACGGGCTTTCAATTCTTTCATACAATCCTGCACAAATGTTTTAATTTTGAAATGCTTTTAGCCATAATCATAAAGGTCCATCAGTAGTTGTCCAATTCATACTAATTCCTTTTATGGCAAATCGTTTTTTCCATTTGTCATAGCTTTTACTTTTTATCATCGAAGTAGAAATGTTGAAAATTCTTGTTGGATTTAATCGGAACACTTTACAGTCCGGACGAGTTCAAATCCCCAAGAAATTCTCAACAAAGAAGAACAATTTTAAGACTCATTTCCAATTCCATCATCAAGTATCGTCCCGTTGTCCTTACTCTCCTTTAACCTTCTGTTTCAGCTGCTTCACTTTTGCTTTCCAGCGCCAACAAAAGGAGCTCCTGCGATTCAATTGTGTCCAAATAATGTAGGTCAAGTTTTTTCAGCGCAGCCTGGCCAATCTCATCTCTTCATTTGTCTGAATCTGTCGAGAAACATCACAAATCAGGCATTCAGCCGCTTGCATTTCATTCCATTTTCCTTGTCGGACAAAGCAATCGCATCTTCTTAGTCTCTGCTTCAGCGATATTTCACATCTTCTCAGCTTTCGTCCCAAAGGAGAGTTTTAACCCTTTTAGTGTTACTCGCAGTTAACGGGTCAGACGGCCAAGGGACAGTTCCAGATGGAGAAATATCTTGAAAAGACCGGTTTATCAAGTGAAAAGTGACACGTTTCTGTAATTTTAGTTGTCAAATTGTTGCATTTTGGGTGAGAATACTTTAAAACGATACCCACAATAATATTAATTTGCAGTTTGAGAATTTGTCGCTACAACTTTGTTCAGTTCTCGAGCTTTTTGTGTTAAATTGCATCAACGGAAAATGAAAAATGTCTTCTTAAGTCTTGACACAGCGTGAATATTTCTTGTCCTCGTGAATTTTAAGGCGTAAACCAAATGGATATCGTTTGTACTGCCTAAAAAACGTCGTCCCTGAATCCATCTTCAAACTTTTAAACACGTAATTCCAATTTAAAGGTGTATTCAGAGGCGTTAAATCCAACACTGACAACCGCTCAGCTTTGTATTCCAAGAAGTCCACGCGACGGAAAGGAAACTCCAAGTCGTTCAGTATGGTTTTCGGTCTTCTTTTTCAGAAATTTCTCTTTAAAAATGCAAAAAAATGCCCATCATCTTCGTCAAATTTCTCCTCAAATCTTCTCCATCCTCGTCGGCGCTTGTCACTTGTTCCTTGTTTGATGCCTGGTTGAATCTCCTCGTCTCCACAGCTTCTCTCGTCTCTCGTTTCTCTCTCTCTCTCTCTCTCGCTCTCGGAGACCACAGCCTATTAGAGTGGTCCCTGTGTCCCGCTGCACAGGACGGCAGCCAGGCATGAGTAATCCATGGCCGGGCCGGGACAGGACTCCACAGGGTACACAGCGCGCGGAGGAGAAAGTTGTGCCGCGTCGTCGTGTTCGATGGGATGCAATTGTTTAAGGAGCAACACTACGAGCGAAATCTTTTAAAAAAATTTTTGGTCAGTTTGCGCTCTCAACATAAAAACTTTCACCTGGAAACAACAAACATGTCCAATCTGCTCCTAAAGGTGTTTTATTCTTCCATTGAATCCATTTCATCCATAGATTTCTCTGGAACACTGCAACTTAAAAGGTTTTCTTAAAATGCATTTTCCTCCCACAGAGACATAAATATCAGCCTTAAAGTAGCTCCTAAACCAAACTGCACAATCTAGGACCAAGATAATGACAGAACGTACAAAAGGATTTGTAGGGATCAAATTCAAAGCCTGAATTATTAACGATTGAAGTCTAAAAAATGAGGCAGAATTTGAATTTTTAGGTAAATTTTCAATCAGGCCTTTACTCAAAAACACAAAATCCTGTCTGTAAATTTTTTTTGTAACCAATGCGTTTACAAAATGAACAAAGAAATTTAAACCTGGTTCTGCAATTTTTTTTTTTTTTTTTTTTTTAATTATATGAAATAGGTACAATTTCGGCCATTTCTTCATAAAAAGCCACATTTCTACATGAAAGCATTACACAACTTGTAAAAACTTGTTATCCATTTCAGTTTTACATTTATGTGAGTAAACTACAGGAGACGTTTTAAATTAATATCTTTAAATGTATTTATTTTTTTATTCACCTGCAGTGACTCAACTTAAGGATAAAATATTTAGTTTCAATTATAAATATAGACATAAAACACTCATGTTCAAGATTAAAAGTTGAACGTGTTTGAAACCTCAGTGAGTACATTCATGGTCAGTAAAAATTAGATAACTCTAGAATAATAATTATATAACCAATATTTAGATTTGATTTTTGGTGTGTTTGAATCTGAAAGGCAAAACAACTGGTAAAACGAGCTTGTAAGTGAATGGCTTTTTAGATTAACTGTTGCATTTGGACGGCAACGACGAAATCAATCTTTAACATGTTCTGTATTGTTTTTGTCCAGTTGAAAAGAAAACTCCAGAAATCAGACAATGATCAGATTTATTTGTGGTGTTATTTGCTGTTGTATACACACATTATCATCCTCTAATCTTGAAATGAATGACTAGTGGTGACAATGGTAAAAAGCTGCAAAAATTAGTCATTTTAAAGTTTTTCTAGGGGACGGAGCGGGTTTTTAAAAGAGCAGAGAAACAAAACTCATTCAGAGGAAGTTAGCAGCAACCAAACCAGGAAACAACAAATATTTTAGTCCAATTAGGTTCCAGTGGTGGACTTATCATGAGGCAACAGGCCACAACCGCCTTGGGCTCCCAACCTGAAGGGGCCCGCAATAAGATACCCTTGCTATTCTCTGAATATCAAAATAGTGTAGTGCAGTGTACTTTTAAAGAAGAAAAAGACCAACAAAATAGACTGAGATTGTCAAATTAACTACCTATAAACTAAATAGTAAATAAAATACAGCATTATAAAATTACAAATGAGAGCTGTGTATTTAAATCAGTTGACCATACGTAAAATGCACCAACAAACGGGAACTATGGTATGATTTTTTAAATATTCTTCAGGACTCCAAAACCCCCCTGTTTGAAGTTGCTTAGAACAGTTAGAAACTATTGCACATATGAATTAAAATTACAATATTTCACTTACCACCCCAAATGTAAAACCACACGGAAAACACACACACAAACAACAAAAACCAAAAGATTCTTTCAAGAACAATTAAAGAAATACTACAGAAAAGTTACAGAAAATCACACTTGATGTTGAGGGGTCCGGACTTAATTTTGCCTTGGGCCCCTACATTCCTAGGTCCGCCCCTGTTAGGTTCACAATGTCTTCTGATACAATTATTATCAATGACAATTCGTGCAGCTCTACATAGGACTGAATGCTTGATACAATCATGTCCGATGGAGACGGTGCATGACTTTGTGGCGCGCTGTGATTGGAGGAGGAGCTCTTTCTCTGAACCTTTGTCTTTCCAGTGGGTCAGTGCTCCGTGGCCTAGTTCTGCACCACTCTTTCTGCTCTGAATCATCGATGTTCATCCACTCAAGACCAGCCACGAGTCGGATTATGTTTGAGGAACGGAACTGGTCTTTATCAAGTGTGATGTCATTAGAATTCCTGAATGGAGGCGAATGGAGGCAAAATGAAGCCGACTGTAAATTTTTCAATTATTGGCCCACATTCTATCTAAATTCTACTGGTTTTAAGTGTTTGTGTTGGAAAAAAGCAACACACTTCAATTTCCAGTGTAGAAAGGTCAGTTAGTTTGCTAATCAATCTATCTATCAATCTATCTATCTGTATCTGTAGATAAAATGAAAAATTTGTGATTGTGGGCTCAACATTTCTGAGTATTTTTCCAGCAAAACCGATAAATCTGGATTTTTCCTTCATCAAAAATGCACAGAGTTCATCATAAACAAAAAAGTTCAACCTAAAACATAATGTAAAATACAATAATAGCAGCTCTGGTGTCACTCACATGTGTCTGAGTGCCTTTAATTTTCCAAAATCATGTACATTTTTCAAATACATGGGATTCTTTTATTAGTTTGTCAGTTTAAAGGCCTCACAATTAAAAAACAAAAACGCACTTAAATATCAAAATCTGCTCTTCTAAAGTTCTTAATCACACACATCAAATGCCGTCAAGATAAATATATTTCAAATTCTGCCCCAGTTTAGCTTTTTTTTTTTTTTTTTTTATTTTACTTCCTGGTTGTAAACAATGACATCACACCAGGAAATGGCAAAGAAACCATCCTGTACAGTGGGCCAAAACAGCTCTAATATCACAGATTTTTTCATTTGACAAAGAAAAATACATGTGAACGCCTTTATTTTGTTGAATCAAGGTTTAAAGGGTCAAAAAAGCGGTTTATTTTGTGTAAATTATGCATAATATGCATATATGCATAGTATGATGTCATCCGTTTGTTTACTTCCTGTAAGTTTCAACATATTTTCAACTTTTCTCCACAAACAGCGACCTGATTGGTGTAAAACTATAATTTACATTTACAAAAGGTATTAATAGAGCTCGGGACAGAACATCAGAAGCCAGCCGTTGCCATGGAAATCTGCCATGTTGACTTCTGGTAAATACATGTATCAATAAATAATGTTAGATTATTTTTGAATTAGCGCTAAATTTAGTATTTAGCGTCTTGAAATCTCCACTGATTTAACATTGGGCTAACTGAAAATTCAGTTACGTCTGACG
This sequence comes from Rhinogobius similis, assembly GCA_019453435.1. Taxonomy (NCBI): domain Eukaryota; kingdom Metazoa; phylum Chordata; class Actinopteri; order Gobiiformes; family Gobiidae; genus Rhinogobius; species Rhinogobius similis. The sequence goes on from CM033623.1 coordinate 41,244,277, forward strand.
TCACCATCCGATACACTGAACAAAGTCAAAATTAGAAAATCACAAAAACCTGCCATACGCACATTAACGTAAAATAAATTGTAGTTTTCTGCGACTGGAAACAAGAAGGAGAGTATTTGAGCCCCGTCTATTTATCTGTATGAATCTGAAGATAAAATGAAAAGTGATTGCAGGCTCAACATTTCTGTGAGTATTTTTCCAGTAAAACCCATCAATCTGGATCGTTCCTTCATCAAAATTGCAAAGAGTTCATCATAAACCAAAAAAAGTTCAACCTAAAACATAATGTCAAATACAATTCAGTTACGTGTGACGTCACCATCCAATTCACTGAACAAAGTCAAAATTAGAAAATCACAAAAACCTGTCATACGCACATTAACGTAAAATAAATTGTAGTTTTCTGCGACTGGAAACAAGAAGAAGAAGAAGAAGGAGAGTATTTGAGCCCGGTCCCTCTAGCGCTGATTTAGCCCGGGATTCATTTAGCGCTGCGATGCTAACAGCCCTTTATTCCCGCTGTACTCAGAGAGACATTAGCCTGGAGCGCTAGCAGCACTTTAGGACACACACACACGCACACACACACACACACACACGCACACACACACACGCACACAGGCACTAACAGCCTCTCTCTGCGCTGTCGGACCAGAATATATGTGTCATCTGTGTGTGCTTTTCATGGTTTAAGGCCAGCGGTGGCATATACCGTATCTGCTGACATTATCAATTTACTCCAAACTCTGAGGATATATACGTCGTGCACTTTCTGTTATTATTATTGTACATTTTTCTTGCGTAAGACTCTGAACAGATGACATCACTGGAGTGTCGTGGCAGGGCTTAGTTATTCGGTTACGACGCTAAATTTGAAGCATTGTTTTTGTCCTGTTTGGAGACATATTAGGGCTGAGGGATACGGCAAAAAATATTATCACGATTTTATTCACTTTATTCAACTGTGATTTTTTTTTAATCTAGTGGAGTTAGCGATGACAAGGCGTTATTGTGCGGATTTGCTTCAGTTATCATGTTTAGAGGCAGAAATGCTCGAGTTTAGCGACGATTTAAGGAATAAAAACAGCGGAAGATTCTCTGATAAGTGACGTAGATGATCTGAAAATACGTCAGAAAATCCCGGAAGTTCAGCAGGACGTGTGTTTGACGCTCGGAAGGGGGAGGATTTTCTAATAAACATTCCTCAAAACAGCGTGAATGCAACTGAATGTTACTTCAGGTGTGTTTTTGATGAAGGAACATTGTTAGAACTTGGTTTAAAGCTCATAAAAACTTCCATCCATCCATCCATCCATCTTCTTCTGCTTATCCGGGGTCGGGTCGCGGGGGCAGCAGTCTAAGCAGGGACTCCCAGACTTCCTTCACCCCAGACACTTCCTCCAGCTCCTCCGGGGGGATCCCGAGGTGTTCCCAGGCCAGCCGAGAGACATAGTCCTTCCAGCGTGTCCTGGGTCTACCCCGGGGCCGCCTCCCGGTGGGACATGCCCAGAACACCTCCCGAGGGAGGCGTCCAGGAGGCATCCGGAACAGATGCCCGAGCCATCTCAGCTGCTCCTCTCGACGTGGAGGAGCAGCGGCTCTACTCCGAGCTCCTCCCGTGTGACTGAGCTCCTCACCCTATCTCTAAGGGAGCGCCCAGCCACCCGGCGGAGGAAGCTCATTTCGACCGCTTGTATCCGCGATCTCGTCCTTTCGGTCATTACCCAGAGCTCATGACCATAGGTGAGGGTCGGAACGTAGATTGACCGGTAAATCGAGAGCTTTGTCTTCGACTCAGCTCTCTCTTTACCACAACGGTCCGATACAGCGCCCGCATCACTGCAGACGCTGCACCGATCCGCCTGTCAATCTCACGCTCCATCCTTCCCTCACTCGTGAACAAGACCCCGAGATACTTGAACTCCTCCACTTGAGGCAAGGACTCTCCACCCACCCGGAGAGGGCAAGCCACCTTTTTCCGGTCGAGAACCATGGCCTCGGATTTGGAGGAGCTGATCCTCATCCCAAATACAAACATTTGAAGGATTCACTTTGTTGTCATTGGTTTCAAAATGCGTCCCTCAGTGAAAAAGTCTGGACACCCTTGATCTACTTACTCCTTGTTCTGTCTCTTTGGATGACAGAAGATGTTTTTTTGCTTAGAGGTTACTCGGGACACTCCAAAATGTTAATTATTTAAATGTTAATTATTTGATGAAATTAGATTTTGGTTGAAAATCAAAATGCAACAAACCAGAGTAGCTGTTGAACCACTGCTTATTGACCTTATTCTGCCCCGCCCACTTTTGCTGTTTTTTTGCACTTTTGTTGTAAACGCACTTCCGTTTGACGAGAACTCCGTTAAAGCTAATGACGAACGAGGGAAAAGTCTTGCCGCTAAAATGTTACATAAAGTAGATTGATTTGTGTAAAATGTTTAATGAACACGAGCAACAACAAGTCAACAACGCAACAATTTCCTGGACAGTCTGAAAACGTCTTTTTAGTCCGTGTAGAACTTATTTTCTGTTGAGCTCGTCTGCTCCATTTAAACTACAACGGAAACAAGACGGCGGCGCGTACGGCAACTTCCGGAATAAGGTGAATAGACCCTTTAAAATGTGATGTCACCAAAATTCCATAATGGAGGCGACTAGAGGCAAAATTAAGTTGACTGTACATTTTTTAATTATTAGCCCACATTAGATCTAAATTCTACTGGTTTTAAGTGTTTATGTTGGAAAAAAGCAACACATTTGAATTTCCAGAGTAGAAAGATCAGTTAGTGTTCTTTTCTATATCAAACGATGGACAAAATGCCATTTTCTAGCTTTAAAATGATATTTTAGCTTCATGAGAATCTTATTTATGGTATATTATCTATTATAATTTGCACTACTTGTCTGGCCAACCTGTACATTGCTGTATATACTTTATATATTTTATTGAATCCTTAATTTTATGCATGCCTTTTTTATATAGCTTGCGACTATTGTATTCATTGTTTTATGTTGCACCTTACGTCAAAGCACGTTCCCATGTTCCCATGATCACTGACAATGGCAATAAACCGATTCTGACTCTGATATATCTCTAGATAAAATGAAAAATGACTGTGGGCGCCACATTTCTGTGAGTATTTTTCCAGTAAAACCCATAAATCTGGATTGTTCTTTCATCAAAAATGCAAAGAGTTTATCATAATTTCTTTAAACATAATGTAAAACACAATAATAAATGTGTTTAGAGCAGCTCTGATGTCACTCACATGTGTCTGAGGCTTTTACTTTTCCAAAATCATCTCATATTTAGTGATATTCTGAGGTTGAATCCCACTGAAACCACATGACGTTGCACTTTTGCCTCCATTCTGAACTGAGAATGTTTTTATTTACAGACTTTTAAAGGGCCTATAGATCACCCTTTACATCGCGTTGCAGTTTCCGTCCCGACCAGCAGATGGCACTGTCCTCCTCCAAACACAGCAGCTTCTCTCCTGAACACAAACGCGGCTCTGATCTTATGCATTTGACAAACTTTCCCGAGCCTCCACATAAAGCCGGCACCCGCCCCTCGCCCTCGTCCCTCGCCCTCGTCCCGGTCCCGAGTGACAGAGTCGTATCGTCAGCAGCAGAGTGTTCCTGTCAGTGAGGAGGAAGAATGAAGTGCTGCTGGTGAACTTGTCAAGATCTTCCTCATTATCAAACATCGCACCAGAAACAGACATCGCGCCTCCACAACATGAGACGCCTCGACGGGACCGCGTCAGTCACATGTGCACGTTTGTGGGCCATCATCGACCGAATAAACACGGAAATGTGGAGAGGATTTATGAATAAAGGGTAATACTGAGGAAAGTCTGAAATTGTTTATTCTTTTTTGACATTTTTGATTTGATAAGAATTTTGAATTTTATAAGAACTGTCTATTTGCACTACCACATTTGCACTACCAACTGTACATTTCTGTATATAGTCTTAGTCTACCTATCTTAGTCTATTTTATTCTTAATCTTATGCATGCCTCTTTTATATATTTTATTATATTTTATTCATTGTTTTATGTTGCACCTTATGCCGAAGCAAGTTCCTATGTTTGTGAATTTTTGATCATTGACAATGGAAATAAAACGATTCTGATTGTGATTCTGAATTGCCGCTCCACTGCTTTTGTGTTTTAGAATCTTTTAGTCCACATAATGATCACAATAAACCCGTTAAAAGTTTGCAAACAGACACTTTCTAAATTCTGTAATGGAGGCAAAAGTGAAGTGCAACATAATGTGAATTGGAATAAACTTCTGAATATCACAAAATATGACAAATTGGGATGATTTTGGGAAATGAAAACCAGTCAGAAATACCAGCGCTGCTTTAAACACATTTACTGTTGTATTTTACATGATTTGTTTATGTTACAGGAGATTATGATAAACTCTAATGCAGATGTTTAGCTTCAACTGGACAAATACCGACAGAAATGATGGACTCACAATCATTTTTCATTGTATTTACAGATATATCACATACTTTACCATAAATAACACTTTTTATGAAGCTCAAATGCAATTTTAAACCTAAAAAATAGTATATTGTCCATCCTTTGTAATAGAAGAGCAAACTAGCTGACGTTTCTACCCTGGAAATTCGAATTTGTTGCTTTTTTCCTTCACATAACAACTTAAAAACCATTAGTATTTAGTCATTTCAGAGCTTCTGGGATCAGACTTTGAGCAGCAGGTAACTCACAACTGCCAAAGAAATACCTCCAAAGTGACGAGTTCTTATACAGAGAGTGGGCTCGCCTCTTCACAGACCTGACCTGTTCCTCTGTCTGGTTTTCACCTGCTTGTCTCCATGGAGATAGGGACATTTCCATAATAATAATAATAATGCCAATCTGTGGAACATTCCAGTCAAAGCAATAACATTAATGTGGAGAAAAAAACGACCCTCAAGTGCATCTTCAAGTAGATTTTTTAGGTGTATGTACTTTACTTAAAGGGCCCATGACAGGTTGGACTACTCATTTACCAAAATGTAGTTCAGATAAACATATTTCAAAATTAGCTAAAATTCTTTACACATTTTACACCGTTTTCGCAATTTTTAGCTTCCTGGTTGTAAATGATGACATCACGCTAGGAAATTGCCATAGCAACAACACTGTAAACTGGGCAAAAACTCATCTAATGTGACATTTTTTGGATTTGACAAATAAAAATAAATGTGAACACTTTAATTTTGTTGAATTAATGTTTAAAGGGTCAAAAATGTAGTGTATTTTGTGTAAATTCTGCATAACCTTTGTCTCCCCAGTGTGATGTCATCAGTGTGTTTACTTCCTGTATTTTTCAACAGGTTTTTCAACTTTTTTTCCACAAACAGCGACCTGATTGGTGTAAAACTATAATTTGTATTTACAACAAGTATTAATACACTAAATAAAGTCAAAATTAGAAAATCATAGAAACCTGTCATACGCACTTTAAGTGTTAAAATTTCTGGCGCCTTTTTACTTTTACTTCTTTAAATTTTTTTACATAAATATCTGCATTTTTGACGCAATAAATTGTGAAAACAGGCTTGTTACTTTTTAAAATCTGCATACAAATTACTCCCAAAAGGAAATCGTCCAAAATAATCAATCATTTGCAATTAAAAATATATTGGAAAATGTGTTTTTTGAGATATATACAAAATTAGAATATTGAGTTTATAATTAAAACTATTGAATATGACCTCAAAAAGAGACAGAAAAGTCTTGTAATAGTATAAAGTGATATCTCTGAAACAAAACACAACAATAAACCTCTAATGCGTTTTTATATTATGTAGAATTTTGTGTGTTTTTTTAATAGAAAGTGCAGTTTTATAAGAGCTAACAGACAAACAGCTTTATATTTAGCCACCAGAACGTATTATTTAAGCTCATTTACTGTCCTTCGTTAGGCCCCAACAGTAAACGAGGCGCAGACAAAGGCGAGGAGAAGGCAGCGCCAGTCTGTCAGGTGTGGGCTGAGCCTGGAAACAGCTCCTGCTCAGATTTAATTAAGACGAGCTTTTAAAGGCTCCGGCTCCCGACATCAAACTGGAACAAGACAAACTGAGCCGGAGTCAAGTCAGCACCGGCTCATCCAACTAACTGTCCCGTTTTAACGAGCGTTTACAGGAGGCCAATTCAACCGCGCTGTGTTTAGTTTCTCTCTCCAGCCTCCTGTTTAGTCCTGTCCTGATACGGAGATAAAAATCGAATGGTGAGCTGGTCCCTGTGACAATCTGCTGTTTTTGTGAAATCGTCGTATCGTGATTGACTGTTTGTGTCTTTAATGCAGCTGTCTGTTCAAACACACTTTTTCTCCTGTTGTTTAGCCTCTGAAGCCTCTGAACAGATGACTTTATTTACCTCTTAAAGGTCAGTGCTGCACAATTAAATCAAATCAACAATAAGATCAATTAGTAGCTGCAATTTTTCAAAGTGCAATAATTTCTTCCACAAACAACAAAACGTCTTGCTTTGATTTGAATAAAAATGGCCCACACTGTAGTTTGGATTTGTACAAACATGTTCTGAAACAAGAGACAAAAGCACGATCAAAAGTGATAAAAATGCGTTTTAAAGCGTCAAAAACACGCCAACAAACAACCAACGTGACTCAATGCCCCAAAAGGCGACTAAAAGCGACAAAAACGTGACTAAAAATGACAGTCGCGGCTAAAAGTGACAAAGACGCGTTTAAATATGACAAACACAACTGAACGTGACAAAAATGCGACTAAAAGTGACTAAATTATGTATAAATTGCAAATCTAATCGCAATCACACAAGAAGGGAAAAAAAATCACAATCAGATATTTTTCCTAAATCGTTACGCTCTGTTATAGTAGAAAAATACAAAGTGAACATGAATCGTGATAAAATCAAAATCATGATCTGGCCCCAAGAAAATCACAATCAATATTTGCCGTATCGCCCTGGTCCTGATGTGAAACATTCAAACTCCATTATTCTGAAAGGGTTTCATGCTCAATACTAAATTTAGACAATAGTTTAGGTTTAAGTTAATCCTGTCCTGCAACTGAGACTTGAGTGCTTAGAAAATTCCTGTTTCCTCCTACCCCCTATCCCCGCCCACATCCCTGTACTTAGTTGTGCGTGTTTGAAAAATGTACAACTTCTAACTTCAAACAAGAGTTTTAAAATGTCACATAGACATTTTTCCAAAATAAAAGCATGTACAAGACAATCTGCTGCTTCTTACGGAGAAATGTCATGAAAAAGAGGCGGGGCTTATCAGTTCTGCAGTTTTTAACAGGAAGTTAATGGTCATGTTTCTATTATTAAAGGACAAATATGCAAAATGGACTTTTAACCCTGTTCTAACATTGTTCCGTCATCAAAAACACACCTGGAGTAGCATTTAGCGTGATTCATGTTTGTTTGATGCTGGTTTGTAAATCCTCTCTCTCTCTCTCTGTGTTCTGAACTCCTTCATGTGTGACGGAGATGATGCTGACGTCATTTATCCCAGAATCCTTTGCTGTTTTAAAGTCCTTAAACCATCACCAGACTCGCTCTGAATATTTCTTCCCTTTAATCACGACAATTACAACTTTGTCAGATCCACTCTTTACTGCAATGCACTGTGGGTATATATTTACTTTATATTGTGTGTGTAATCGCCGCTACAGCCAGTAGATGGAGCCACAGCTAAGTCAAAATGACATCACCCAATGCAGAGGTAACGTTATATTTCATTTTTAGTTCTAAAGCATGTCATGTCAAAAGACATTCAAGAGCAGGTTTAAAGGCTAAAAACAATACAAATAATACATAATTAATTCATTCATTTTCTACCGCTTATTTCCGTTAGGGATTGCAGGTGACTGGAGCCTATCCCAGTGACTTTGGGCCTTAGGCGGGGTACACCCTGGACAGTGTCCTTGTCGCAGAGACAAGGACAAACAAGGACAGACAACCATTCACTCTCACATTCATTCACTAGGGACAATTTAGAGTTGTCAATTAACCTACACAGTCATGTCTTTGGACGGTGGGAGGAGCCAGAGAACCCGGAGAGAACCCACGGTAACACGGGGAGGACATGCAGACTCCACCCAGAGAGAGCGTGTGATGTTGGGGTGGTCCGGGATTTGAACCCACGATCTCCTTATTGAGAGGCAGAAGCTCTAGCCGCTCTGCCACCGTGCACCCATAATACATAATATTTATCGTTTAAGTTGTTTTAGATCAATTTTACGATTTACAATGAACAAAATGTATAACAATGGTCTACTTATGTTATAGTTCAATAATAATGAGCACATGACGTCTGCTTTAAGATGAACGTGTTTGGGTTCATGGTTAAATGAAGACTCTTCTGGGGTTCTTCTTCTTCCTCTTCTTCTTCTTCTTCTTCTCTTCCACACTAATGTCTCCTCTGGCCTATTTTAAGGGACTGGCTGCCGCTGCTATAAATAAATCCCAATAGTGTTCCCTGTCCCTCGAACACAAACACTACTACCTCGCTGTCATCGTCTCGGCCGAGTCGCCACGGCAACAACCGATGCCATCTGACTCGGAGGCTGATTGGTTGCCAGGGACGACGGCAGCACAGGTTGTAAACATTCACACACCTCTGTCCCCCTCGTCACGGTCCAGTGAAGAGGCTGGAGGATTCAGAGCCCTGGATTTAGTGTTTCAAATTGTAATAATATTGAAATTTGTCTCAACTTAAGTCCATATGAAGACGGGGTTGGTTTTACTTAAACTGTAAACTGTAATCATTGTGAACGTCGTCTGTGTTATTGGTCTCGTGTGAATCCATCATCTCTGTGAAAATATCCGTAAAAATTTCTCCCGAGTTTTACTTTCAGTAAACTCAGAGGTCCTGGTGTCATTTTAGTCCCGTGCGAATGCTCATGTCTGTGATTTCGACTGAAGTTTATATTGGTTCGAAAAGTCTGCGTTCATTTTACGAACAAACCTGAACTAGACTATTTTTTTAATCACAAAAGAACCTTTGCCAATCTAAACACGTTTTCATTTCGACTAATAAAAAGTAAAAAACACAATATCGACGGTAAAGACGTGACTGCCGAAAGTACAACCCCGTTGTCATGGAAACCAGGGATTGCCCAGAGGTACTTTTGGGAAAGTTTAGGTGCTTTAGTTAAGTGCAGGCTACAGTGGGAGTTTGAGTGCACGACATTTTCTCCCATTCGGACGCCTCTGAACACCACATACTGTGTTTGTCACCATTTCACATTTGTCTTGATGGTAGCAGGGATCTATTTACCAACTTTTTGATGAAAAAAAAAAGGAAAAACAATTCTAAAATATAAAAAATGGATTGATAGGAAAAGGCTTGATACTTTGGTACAACGATGTGTCTTCTTCTTCTTATAGTTAACAGACACACTTTTTACACCCAAATAATGTCAGTTTTTCCAGCAGTTCCACGTGGTCTCTTTTAAATGTATTTGTTTATTTATTTTCACTTTTCCTGTTTTGTAATTACTTTGTGCTCTATAAACTTGCATTGCCTTGATTAGGTCTTACTAAATCTTACTAATTCTGATGTAGCTCAAGACTTTTCTAAATCTGCTCAGATCCTTTACTTCAAACGAGTATCTACTCTTGGTGTCTATTATTTCTTTACCAAACCAATGTAAAAGTAAAAGTACGAGGCCTTTCTCTGAGCTCCATTTAGCTGAACATAACGTGTGCCGTGTTTCCAGCCTGGTCCCAGGGCTCTGAACCCGTCTGAACACGTCTGATGTCTCTCCTGGAAGTGTGGAAGCATCGAGACCAGCAGAGGCAGGAGAGTCAAAGAGTGAAAGAGAGAGTCAAAGAGTGACAGAGAGAGTGAAAGAGAGAGTCAAAGAGTGACAGAGTGACAGAGTGAAAGAGAGAGTCAAAGAATAAGTGAATGAGAGTCTAGTGCTGCAAGATGTATCACAATCAAATCAAAATGAATGATCAAAAACAATAATCAAGTCACAAAGGCTGCAATTACTTAAGTCCTTTGTAAACAACAAAAGATCCTGTCTCACAAATATATAAAACCTGTTAACCCTGTAGTTTAGATTCACGCCTGGTGTACACTGACTTGGTCCTGGTCCGGGACCCACACGGGTCACTTGCAGACACCCGTCACACCAGCTCCGGTTCACTGTGGTCCGTGTTTGACAAAAGCCACGTTGATTCATGTGGTTTCGAGTGAGAACACTCATCAAAAGACATGAGAGCCGCACCAGACCGCTGCGGCGTCCGGCACAAATAGACTTCTTGCGGATTCTTTCCGCAGACCCGCAGTGCTCCGAGGTCGGTGTGACAGGGAGCAGTGATTTTAAGCACTTTCTAAGTCTTGTGGGACCTGCGTGGGTCACGAACGCATCAGGCGTTAGACTACGCACAAACAGACAGCTCACATTTCTCCTGTTCTTAAAGCTCTTCTTTGGCCCGTTTTCTCTCGGATACATATTTAAAATGTTGGTACTGTCTTCCAGAGCCTTGCCTGGTCAGGCCTCTTCTTGTATCAGTGATGTGATCCAGCCTACACTCCCTCTCACTCTGTGGATCAGAGGATGCTGGTGGTTCCTCGCACTTGTTTGACCAGAGGAGACCCATCCTTCTAGTCTGTGGCTCCAACACTTTGGTTAGATCTTCCACTCGCACTTAGACTCTTTCAAAAGCAAACTCAAAACTTTCTTTTTTGCCCAAGCATTTTAACTTCAGCAGACTAAAGGACTCATTTTAACTGTCATGGTGTTGTATGTATTTTGCCTGTTGTAAGTGTGTTTTGTTTTTTGTGTTTTAACTTTTGTTGGGAAGCACTTGGTGACGTCATTGTCTGCGAAAGGCCCTGTACAAATAAACTTTATTGCTTACTTGCTTCCACAAACATGTTCTGAAATGCACGTGATTCTTTTATTAGTTTTTAGTGCACATTTCAGCCTTCTCTCAAACGTTAACGCTCCTGCAAACTGAACAGAATCCAACAATTAAAACTAAAAAATAAATTGTCAGCAGCTTTTGTCACTAGATTTACCGTAGGAAGAAGAACCAAAGCTTAAATCAAATACATTAATTAACTAAAATGATGGTTACATTTTACTCTTTGCCCTAGGTCAGCCTTGAAAGAGTTCTCACCAGGTTTAATAAAAGTGAATTAAACAAAACAGCAGCAGTAATTGTTTAGGTGAGAGCAGTGCTGTTTTTGGGCTTGTGCGTGTGTAGAAGATGATATGTAGTTTGAGTGTGCATGAGCGTGGGAGGTGAAGAAATTGTGCAAAACAGTGTGAAGATACAGCAATACACCCCTGTATTACAGTTTTTAATAGATCATATACTGCCAGAGCTGGTGTTCAACTTCAGCATGTAGATGTAGCTTTAATATACCAACATTTTCTGACCAGTTTTGCGCTTGTGATTAGATTTGTTAGTTTTAATACTGTTTAAAGTTCACATTTCAAACTCAACCAGGAGAATTGACAAAAGAATCACGTGTTTCAGAACGTTTTTGTCACGATAATGTCTCTTTCAGTGTCGTTTTTGTCGCCATTAGTTGTGTTTTTGGCACTTTTAGCCACGTTTTTGTCATTTATAACGGTGTTTTTGTTGCTTTCAGTGGCGTTTTTGTTGCTCGTGGTTGCGTTTATCTTGCTTTTAGTTGCATTTTTGACTCTTTTAGTCATGTATGTCATTTTTAGTTGTTTTTTTTTTTGCTTTTAGTGACGTTTCCGCTTTTAGGTTGGTTTATTATGTTGCTTTTAGTCATGTTTTTTACTCTTTTAGTCATATATGTCATTTTTAGTTGCACTTTTATTGCTTTTAGTGGCATTTTTGTTAATTTAAGTTGCATTTTTGTCGCTTTTAGCTGCGTTTTTGTTGCTTTGAGTTGCGTTTTTGAATCTTTTAGTCACGCATGTCATTTTTAGTTTTTTTTTTGCTTTTAGTGACGTTTCCGCTTTTAGATTGGTTTATTATGTTGCTTTTAGTCATGTTTTTGACTCTTTTAGTCATGTATGTCATTTTTAGTTGCACTTTTATTGCTTTTAGTGGCATTTTTGTCACTTTTAGTTGCGTTTTTGTCGATTGTTTCAGAACATGTTTGAACTAATTTAAACTATGGAGGACATTATTTAACTTCAAAACAAACAGAAACAAAACTCAGAACATGACATGACAAGTAGGGCTGTGCAATCCATCACTTTTTAATTTAATTGAGATTGAATTGTCCATGATCAGCTTAATCACTAAAGGAGAGGCCTGAGTGATATTTTCAGTCTCAGTTTTGCCTGTACCTTCAGAAGACTGTTGCGTAGGGCCCCACAGGTAGAAACGGCCCTGGGGACGTGTGTCTTTAGTGGCAAAGCGGACGTGTTAAATGTGGACCATCCCATGAGAGACAATTGTGTGGAAACTTTCACTGAGTAACACTGTTTATAATGAGCTTTAGTGCACCGGACAGACACAGGAAGGGTTTAGACCAGGGGTGTCCAATTTTTCCATTGAGGGCCACATATTGAAATATAGACCAAGCGGAGGGCCACAAATCAATCGTGAAACGTTAAAAAAAGCTGCATTTATCTGATGTTTTAAGCACCACCACATCTACATTCAGTCTCAGTGCCTTAATATCAGGTCTGTATTGCACCAAAATGTTAGTTATTTAGGTTGGAATTGTAGAAAATCTGAAATGTGCTGTAAATAGTACTTATCAGGACAATGTGGGTCAGTTCACCAGGAAGCCTAAGGGCCAAGAAAAATTGGTCTGAGGGCCGCATTTGGCCCCCGGGCCTGAGTTTGGACATGCCTGGTTTAGTCTCTTCTTTAGCCATGGTATTGGGGCCGGTCCTTGGCATAAACGAACTTAGCAATTGTTTAGGGCCACAAACGGGGGCCACATGAGTCAGGGCTAGTGAGAAAGAGAAAGAAAGAATCTGCCTCTACAACTGATACAAAACAACGTGATAAACATGAGTTCAGAAGACTTTGAACTGTCAAATCCATCCATGCACCAGTACGCTCCACAAGACCTGGTGGAATAAATTATTAGACCATGACATTTTGTGTTGCCCATTCAAATAATGAGTTAAAATGTGCACCACAATTCTAGAAAAGAAACATGATTAAATTTTCTTGAGGGAGGACCCCCAAACCCCCCTTTACATATGAGTATTTTCAAAACAAACATGGAACTGCTGACAAATTATGAAACAGTGTTTGTCAAATGGTGGGCCACAAATAAAATCGTGTTTAGGGCCACCAAAACGTCCAGAGCTGGCCCGGCATGTTATAACAGTTTATCCAAAGTTGGTTTTTGATTGATTCCTGCACATTTGAGTTAAACCTGTATTGTCCTGCATTTGAGGCTTGAGTGTTCAGAAAGTTTCACGTAGCCCTTATCTCCGCCCACTTCCCTTTATTTACTTGTGATTAATAACAAAATGAAAAAGAGGCTTCAATCTCAATGGGTTTTACCTGGTTAAATAAAGGTCAATAAAAATGAACTGTGATAAAATAAGGCAGGCTCCATAAAGGACAAATATTGTGCATTATTTGTATTGTTATTGGTCTTTAAACATGCTCTTGAGTACCTTTTCTTTGGCATCTCACGTAAAATAATAATACTAGCACCAGAGGGAATAACCATGGGGAAATAAACAAAAGCTATATATGCTAATGTAAGAATGCAGTTGTAATGAACGTGACTTGACGACAGAAATGCTCAGAACGAGTCTGCTGGTGATTTATAACAGCACAAACCTCCGCAGCTTTACCTTTGACGTCACAAATCTGGGAAATTTGAAACCGAGTGTTTTTATGAGGCTCGGAGGAAGGATGACCTCATAAACAAGATTAGTCAAACAAGCGCGAATGAAGCTAAATACAGCTCCAGGTATGTTTTTTTATGAAGGAACAATGTTATAGCATAATTACTTGCTCAATTTTGAATAACTGTCTCCTTTAACCAAGCGTGTAATGCCCCGGTGCATTGAAAAAAAGTCTGAAACAACATGAAACTTTGCCTGCGTCACATACTTCATCACATCACTAGAGCCGGCTTGTTTGAAATGTTGCCGCGGCATCAGCTCCAGGGACACTCATTAATATCTGCCATCTTATAGTTTATTTCATCGGCCGCGGCGCTGACATGTTTGTGCAGGACGTGGGCCTTGACCCGGGTCACGTGATCAAAGGTCTTGGTCCTATTGGCTCTTCAGTTTATAGATGAACGTTAACTTGACATAAAGGTTTACAATCTGCACACTTCAGGACTGCATTAAACAACGAGAAATTCAACTCCAAATTAAGGATTAAATACATTTACTACAAAACAAATAATATAACAACAAATTAAATCACTTTACATTGTGTTTAGTAAAAGCTGCTACAAATAAATTGAGCTGTAGAGCTGTGTTTTTTCAACCTTTTTTGCATTATGACACACATTTTAAGTTCAAAAAATACCATGGCATGACTAAAACATCACCAAATCAGACAATTTAGTTAAAAAAATATGATATATAGAGCCAAATAATGTCTGTGCCACTGTCTGGGTCTTTAAATTTTAAAATTTTGTGTCGTTTTTGGATGCAGAAGTTGCTCAGGACACTCCAAAATGGAAAAACAGTCAATTACATCCACATTTTTGAATCTGTTAACTCAAATTGGACAATTCTTCAAGGTACACCGGGCAAAACTTCAAGGCACACTGTGTTCCAGGCAAAACGGTTGAAAATCAAAACTGTAGAGAAGTTACTGACTCTTTTCTTCCAACCAGGTGCGTCGTTCACGAAGAATCATGGAAAAATAACCGCGGACCCAAAGATGAATAGTTACTGCTGCGGTAATAACTATTGGGATCCAGAATGAATACAATAAAAGGAAAAACAACTGCCTGACACTCCCAGACAGTTTATTCCTCGTCATGCTGCGTTATCAACAGTGACAAAAGGGTAAAAAGTGGGCGAAGATTGGCAAACTTATGGAAACGAGTGCGAGAGACTTTCCCACACAGTTGTTTCTGTGTCATGGCGCAGCGTCAGAGTGACAGGCTCGTATTAAAGCGCTTCAAATGGTCCAAAACAAGCTCTTCGATGTGCTCTTCATGTCTGCACAGAACAAACCAACACTGGATGCATGCACTTTATCCTGGTTAAAGGTAAAAGAGAGATTTGATTCATAACAAAACAACTACTAAATCACCAAATGTGCTTAAGTTCTGATGAGCACAATTACGACACAGAGGGCAGATTGAAATGACCCAAAGTAAAAATAAATCAGAGACAAAGCATAGATCTGTGTCTTCTTATAACAATTATAAATGAAGTAAACAGTAAAAATCAATTTAAAGTCCTTTTGAAAAAGCACCGTCCTTCACTCCAAGAAACCTGAACCAGTTTTTTCTTTGAATGTGTATTACAAATTTATTTTATTATTATTGTTTTATTCAGACCCAGCCCATAGCATTGGCAGCTTTGAGCCAGTCTTTATTTCAGGTTATTCCGCCTCTTTTTCACAGTTTCGAGCACAAACAGATGAACAAATACGTCTCTAGATTTAATAACGCAAATTGCCGCGGAAAATCGTGATGTTTCTATTCATATTACTAACTGTAGATCAACATACAACATATTAACTGTGCACAAGTGTTCTTATAATATACAGTAGGCCAATTTAAATCTTGGACAGAAATAGCCTGAAATCATAATGTACATTAAAGGGCCTGTACCTTATTTTTTCTGTTTTGACACGTGGAAAAACAGAACTAGTTCATGTAATAAAGTAAAATCTGTATTCCCCAAGTGCAAATATATTGTAAAAGCATCAATTCGGGTGAAAATGAGGCCAGAACCTTTTCTCTGCATCTATTTATAGAGTATTTTGTCCTATGAGAGAAGCAGGAAGTGTGCTGTTAGCATGCTAAAGAAGACTTGTGAAAAGTGCTTCTAAACTCATCACGGTGAATATTTAGGACGCTGTGACTGCATTAGGAAAGTGAGAGATACATGCGACTGATGTAAAGAGTTTAACATCAACTAGTTCTGTTTTTCACGTTTCAAAACAGTAAAAATCAGGTACAGCCCCTTTAAATGTGCACTGTGTAAGTCAAGGGTGGAGGGTCCGCCACCTGCTTACCACAGCTTCATAAAATTTACTGTAAAATTGGATTTGTTGATCAAAAATGCTCCAGATTACATGAAATGGCACCTATTTTCTATCAGATTTGAACACCACCTGCTACAAAAGTTATTCACAATTCTATGGATCCTTAAGGCAACAGAGGTTTTGACAAAAGTATCTAACAAGAATCAGAAACCTTGGGCGCCAAAAGAGCTCAGGTTTGTATTTGTATTATTTATGTAATTATATGTAATTGGACACGGGTTGATGCATCGACTTATGGACATTGAAATAAACACATGTTCCAGGCTCATGGTTCAAAATCACCTTTTAATTTTCATCCATCGCCTTTGTCTAAAACCACTCTCTAGAACGTGAGCAGCTTCATGAAATCAAATGTTCTAAATAATAAATTAAAGTTAATAAGACATAAAAGGCTCTATTGAAGCCTAGATTGAATTGAAACGACTTCTTTTTGCTTTTACCAACAAGATTATATGTGTTTATTTGCAATTTACTGTTAAAAACTACACTGGAAAGCTCAATACTACGTCTTTGTGCTGACAGAGCATTTCTCCGTCTTTATAATGCAGTCTAGTGATGTGCTCTGCTGTTGTATTTTCCTTTGTTCCACAGCTCCGACACTGTCCATTTCCGGCGTCTATCAGGGGCTCTTTACGGCTATTAGGATGTTCTAAACGTCCAGAGCGGCTTCAAAGTGTGCATGAATTATACAGGTGCAGGGCGTGGGGTCCATGATGTTCAGAGGATGAAGGAGAACAGTCTGTGAGCACTCTTAACGCTGGGATTTTTGTGTTTTTTTTGTATTGTTTGGTAATTGTCTTCTGTGTTTCCTTATCTTTTGAGATGGAAATGAGCACCTTTGCATGTATTTCAATGTAACAAGCAATTTGCATTACTCTGTGTAGACGTTAAGAATAAACTTGCCTTGCCCGTGGTGACACAAACATTAGCAAACAAAACCTGACGAGTTTTGAGATGGTCTGAAAACTCAACAAAAAAAAATCTAAATTGATTTAACCCCTGTGCTCTTCGTTTGGTCAAAGAGCAATATACCTTCTCATATCAGAAATAAAAATGTGCATAAATTGTATGTTTAGCATCCATGAAAGTTTTATTCACCTTATTCCGGAAGTTGCCGTACGCGCCGCCGTCTTGTTTCCGTTTCATTAGTTTACACGGAGCAGACGAGCTCAACAGAAAATAAGTTCTACATGGACTAAAAAGCCGTTTTCAGACTGACCAGGAAATCGTTGCGTTGTTGACTTGTTGTTGCTCGTGTTCATTAAACATTTTACACAAATCTATCTACTTTATGTAACATTTTAGCGGCGAGACTTTTCCCTCGTTCGTCATTAGCTTTAACGGAGTTCTCGTCAAACAGAAGTGCGTTTACAACAAAAGTGCAAAAAACAGCAAAAGTGGGCGGGGCGGAATAAGGTAAATAGTGATGAAATGTAAAAATTTTAGAAATCTAGATCGCGTCTAAACGACCTGAAGAAAACACGGGGGCTATTCACCTTATTGCGTCAGTCCTAGTTCATCTGCAGCCTGTCCGTCCGTGGGAGTAGGATCTCTCCTTCACTGTGGTTCTCCCCGAGGTTTCTACTTTTTCCCATGGGGTTTTTTGTAGTTTTTCCTCGCCGCGAAGGAGGGTCAAAGGACAGGGGCATTCTGGGACAGTTATCTGAACTGCTGGCCCATCGAGGCAACTGTTGTTGTGATTTTGGGCATTATAAAAATAAATTGATTTGATTTGATTGCGCCCCACCCACTTTTGCCTTTTTTTACGTTTATGATCAAACTCTTGTAGTAAAGGGACTTCCAGTTTGACGCAAACGGTGTTCGCGCAAATGGCAAACAAAAACATTTAATAAAGTAGATTGATTTGTCTGAAATGTTTAATGAACACGAACAAAAACAAGTCACAACGCACTGATTTCCTGGTCAGTCTGAAAACAGCTTTTTAGTTTAGAACTTATTTTCTGTTGAGCTCGTCTGCCCCGTGTAAACTACAACGGAAAAAAGATGGCGGCGCCCACGGCAACTTCCGGAATAAGGTGAATACAACACATTTTCAAAACAAGCATTCATGGTTCAGTTTAAGTGTTTGATTTTCAACAAAAAGGTGAGTGTGACTAACTTAATTAGCTAATGCTTCACACCCTGCTACCGTTGGCTAAAACGGAGAAACTACTTTCAGTTTCCATTTTATAGTATAAAGTACAAAAAATTAGGCATTTAATCAGTTGTTGCCCATAATTACTTAAATACATTGCATAATTTGAAGCTTTTAAGGACATGTTTGAGGTTTAAACTACAGGGTTAGCAGGTTTTATAAATGAACATGCAGGTTCATAATACACACACTGAAACACATGCACCTTTAACTTGCAGAACAGAATATTGTATTATCTAAACCAGTGGGTCCCAACCTTTTCTGTCTCGAGCACCCCCTGAATTTTATGTCACACACAGAGTACCCCTTCACTTTCAGTTTTAGGCAAATAAATGGGTTAAATAGTCACATATTGTCGATTATTACTATTATCTCTACATTTTTATTTTATGAATGGTCCAAGATACTCCAAAATGATGCTAAATTTACAACTAATAACGCTTTTTAATTCAGATAAAAGTACATTTCATCTTCTTTTAAAACCTGAAACCATTCCACGTACCCCCTGGCAACTGCTCACGTACCCCCTGGGGTCCCCGTACCCCTGGTTGGGAAACACTGATCTAAACTGCAGCTTTGTTGTTGGCCAATTTCATTCATTTAAATTGCAATTCCCACTCAATTGCAATCAATCTGGAAGTGTACGAGCATTTCCTGTTACAGTTAAAGACGACACATTTCTGTACCGTCTTTGTAACCGGCAGATGATTTACTCTATATTTGTTTTGGTGTTTGGTGCGGTGTCTTTAATGGCCCATCAGTCATGCGGTAAGTGCTTTAGGCAGGAAGACGGCCCACCTCGGGAAAACAGGGCGATGTGATTACTGCAGAGCGAGAGAGAGAGAGGCCGAGGGAGCGGGAGCAAGTTAACTTTTCCACGCACGACGCTGTAAATCTGCAGTCTACTGTAAAAGCACTGATGCAGATCGATGGCGCTCCGGGCCTAATAGCCACATTACTGGATTTGTCACCAAAAATGAGGAAAAACATCATTATTTCTGATGATCGTCGATCTTATGTAACGCGTGTAGCTAAACCAGAATACATGACGGAATTAAACGGGCGTTGGATGTGTCTCATAATTGCATTCAGGGCATGAAAAAGTAACCGAAATGTTCATGTTTGTGGTTAGACTTAAAGTGCGTATGATTTTCTAATTTTGTCTTTGTTTGGTGTATTAATACTTGTTATAAATTAAAATGATAGTTTTACACCAATCAAGTGGCCGTTTGTGGAGAAAAGTTGAAAAATCTGTAGAAAGTTACAGGAAGTGAACAAATAGATGACATCACACTGGGGACACAAAGGTTATGCATAATTTACACAAAATAAACTACTTTTGTGACCCTTTTTTACATTTCAATTCAATTCAACACAAAATCTATTTTCATGTGTAAAAATTTTAAAACTCTACGACGTTAGATGAGTTTGGCCCAGTTTACAGGATGTTGCTATGGTAATTTCCTAGTGTGATGTCATCATTTACAGCCAGGAAGTGAAATTAAAAACCTAAAAAAGTATCTTGGCAAAATGTGAAATATATTTATCTAAACAACATTTTAGTGAAATGAGTAGCTCAACCTGTCATAGGCACTTATTGTTGTAGCTTGGTTATCCCTGTAAGAAACGTTTAAAGATCCTATTTTCTGCAACAATTCTGATTTGTGTAAGTTTGAAGAATCCACCAATTTTTGCAGCTATTGTTTTTCGTATTATGTTAATGTATGTATATGTAATATTTTCTATCTAGAAGGCTTTATTGGGTTGTTAAAGTGTATTTTATTAAAAATATATATATATACATTTTTGACACTGTTTTTGTTATTAAAAGGTACATTTGTAAGTCATGGTTATCAAAATAGAATTCTGATCATTTTAAAGTACACATACTATGTTTTTTGTTTTTTTCCAGGTACTTGTATTAAACTATAAGATAACAAGTAGATCATAGTTTTATATTTTGTCCATTTTAAATTGCAATTATTCATCTAAAACGACTCGTAATAGAAACAGGTTAATTGACTTCCTGTTCAGAACTGCAGAACTGATAAGCCCCGCCTCTTCACTGTGACATTTCACCCTAACACGCAGCAGATTGTCTTTTAAATGCTTTTATTTTTGAAAAGTGACTAAGTGACATTTTAGAACTCCACGTGTGTCACTCAGAGTCTCAACTTTTAAATAATCTCCACTAAATCCAGGGATATGGTCGAAAAAATCTGTCATTTTCTGAGCACTCGAGCCTCAGTTACAGGACAATACAGGATTAACTCAAACATGAATCAATACAACTTTGAATAAACTAATGATGACGGTTGTAAAAGCTCATTAAAGTTGATTTTGCATGATATGTCTCCTTTAAAGAGTGCATAAAAAGGGGCAGTATGTCAGATAATCAATAATACTGTGAATGCCTATGCTGTATTTAACCAACTAAATATGAATATCAGATATACCGATCATTAAAATGAAAATACAGTCTCAAAATGCTGCAGTGAGAGTTTAATTGAAATAAAAATGAAACTAACTTTCATTGTAATCTTTAAAACAATGGTATAAAGTGATAATTCTGCACTTAAGTTGGTAACGTTTACAGTCTTTTCACATTAACCTAAACCTAAACATTAACAAATACATTAAAGACAGCACATTTCTGTTGGATTGCCAAAGTATCTTCCGATTATTGGGTTCTTATGAATGTCACTGCGCACACTGTTCTGGGTCACACCGCGCACTTTTTTGTGACAGAGCTGGTGTTGATCTAAAACCAGACGTAAAAGCTCTAATGACGAGCTCGTAGGTGCCATTAACCCTCAGCTCTTGACAATAATGACAAATAATGACTGCATAATTGTGATAATAGTGAGAAACGACAGGCTCTCGTGAACATATGCTGCTGTCAGTGTGGATCATGAAGTTAAGGAGCTTTGGGCCAAAGGACTGTGCAGACCGTGCTTCAACATTGAAACTATAGCAGAAGATACAAATGATATTATGTTATAGTGAGGACTGGCAAGTTTGGAGGTGGAAAAGGTTGATTTTAAAAGTTTAATTTCCATTGCGAGATAAGGACGTCTGGTGAATGGATGAATGGACTTTAAAAAGGAAAGTAAATACACAAATAAAAGAAATATAACTCCAGGTACGGTATGCTTTTGAAAAAAATCTTGTCCACAAACTCTTCAGACCAATCATAGAGCAGCATTTGGACTGAAGCTAAAGCTGGAAGTCTGTATGACAGGTCTACATTTCACTAAAATGTAGTGAACATGATTATATTTAAAGTGCCCATGACAGGTCGGGCTACTCATTTAACCAAAATGTAGTTCAGATAAACATATTTCAAAATTAGCTAAAATTTTTACAAATTTTACACCGTTTTCGCAATTTTTAGCTTTTTAATTTTACTTCCTGGTTGTTAGGAAATGGCAGGAAACGCTAGGAAATTACCATAGCAACAACACTGTAAACTGGGCCAAAACTCATCTAATGTCACATTTTTTTTATTTGACAAATAAAAATGAATGTGAACACCTTTAATTTTGTTGAATTAATGTTTAAAGGGTAAAAAAAGTAGTGTATTTTGTGTAAATGATGTATAACCTTTGTCTCCCCAGTGTGATGTCATCAGTTTGTTTACTTCCTGTATTTTTCAACAGGTTTTTCAACTTTTTTCCACAAAAAGTGACCTGATTGGTGTAAAACTATCATTTATATTTACAACAGGTATTAATACACTAAATAAAGTCAAAATTAGAAAATCAGAAACCCGTCATACGCACTTTAAGATTATTTTATATTGTAAAAGCATCTATTCGGGTAAAAATGAAACCACAGCTCTTTTTCTGCATCTATTTAACACCTTTTATCCTACCAGAGAATCGGGAAGTGCGTTGTTAGCATGCTAATTAGCTTTACTGCTCTGGAAACTCGTGAAAAGTGCTGATAAATTCATCGCGCTGGATATTTATGATGCTGCGACTGCATTATGTAAGTGAGAGATACATGTGACTGATGTAAAGACTTTAACATGCACTAGTTCTGTTGTTCATGTTTCAAAACAGTAAAAATCAGGTACAGGGCCTTTAAGTGCAGGTAATATTTTACCCAGGTCTCACCTATTGATCCGATTTTGAATTCAATGTTATTTTTCTTATTAAAAACAAATAAAAGTGGTTTTCAATATTCATTTCATTCATTTATTCATTCCCTGAACATAAACAATACACATTTGAGTGTGAAAAAATAATACAATTTCTTCGCAAAAGCATCAACATCGCAATATTGTCTGACGCAATAACAATATCACAACAAACTAAATATATCGCAGTCACACCAAAGTCTTCATCTGATAGAAATGTTCTGCTTTGAAAATGAAAAACTGAAACAATGAGCTTTTTTCAAACTAAATTAGCCTTGGTTTTGTATTGATTGACTGATTGATTTTTTACACAACAGACATTATTGCATCAGAAATAGGTAGAATTGTCGTGACTAGTCGACTATAAACAATAACTGAAGTCGTTTTTTGATGATGGTCGTCGTTCTTTGCCCTGAACAGATTCTTAAACACAAACTTAAAGACTTTTATAACAAAGACAGTGACATTATTAAAGAAAAATTGCGAAAAAGAACAAACCATTTCTGATTTACCTCAATTTTTCACATATATAGAAGCCTTCAATCACAATATTTCAACATTTATTTGGTTAAAAATGTAAATTCATTCTAAATCTCAATCCACAATACAAATAATCGCAGACTAGTCGACTGATAAAATAATCGTTAGTGTCAGCCTTAGTCAAAAAGTGTATTTAAATATGGGAATGATATCGATATTGCAGATCTTAATAGCCGTATCACAATAATTTCCAATATCGTGCAGCTCTAGACTCACTAGACTGCATTATAAAGATGGAGAAATCCTCTGTCAGCACAAAGACGTAGTACGACAGGACCGGGGTAATCAGTCATCGTTATCATTGATGTCACAGTATAATAGTTGTTTTTGATGTTTTGATGAGCACATTGAGCTTTCCAGTGTAGTTTTTAACAGTAAATGGCAAATAAACACATATAATCTTGTTGGTAAAAGCAAAAAGAAGTCGTTTCAATTCAATCTAGGCTTCAATAGAGCCTTTTATGTCTCATTAACTTTAATTTATTATTTAGAACATTTGATTTCATGAAGCTGCTCACGTTCTAGAGAGTGGTTTTAGACAAAGGCAATGGATGAAAATTAAAAGGTGATTTTGAACCATGAGCCTGGAACATGTGTTTATTGCAATGTCCATAAGTCGATGCATCAACCCGTGTCCAATTACATATAATTACATAAATAATACAAATACAAACCTGAGCTCTTTTGGCGCCCAAGGCAAGGTTTCTGATTCTAATGTGAGGTACTTTTGTCAAAACCTCTGTTGGCCTTAAGGATCCATAGAATTGTGAATAACTTTTGTAGCAGGTGGTGTTCAAATCTGATAGAAAATAGGTGCCATTTCATGTAATCTGGAGCATTTTTGATCAACAAATCCAATTTTACAGTAAATGTTATGATGATGTGGTAAGCAGGTGGCGGACCATCCACTCATGAGTCACACAGTGCACATTTAAAGGGGCTGTAGTTTAGTTTAGTTTATTTTTCCAAAAGGGGACAGTGCAATTTCATACAACACATGAATAAAACATGAGTAAAACAGCCAGAATTAGCCAAAGAGGCTATTTTTCATCTGTAGTCCCCGGCCATGATGTCAAAATGGCAATAAAACGGACAAAAACAGACATTGTTAATAAAACACAACATCAACACAAAATATAATACAATATTTACAAAAATGTACAGTGTACCTGATTTTTACTGTTTTGAAACGTGAAAAACAGAACTAGTTGATGTTAAACTCTTTACATCAGTCTCATGTATCTCTCACTTTCCTAATGCAGTCACAGCATCATAAATATTCACCGTGATGAGTTTAGAAGCACTTTTCACAAGTCTCTGAGCCCAAAGTTTTCTGATTCTAATGTGAGGTACGATTGTCAAACCTCTGTTGGCCTTAAGGATCCATAGAATTGCGAATAGCTTTTGTAGCAGGTGGTGATCAATGACGAGTTGAAACGATTTCAAATTTCAAATTTACAAAATCCAGTACATTTTCATTGGAAAAATGTTTTGTTTTGTGGTTGTGAGGGCTGTTTTCATTTATAAATCATCTGACCAGACAGCTTTTTGATTTGAGCTTGTTAAAATAATCAATTAAAGGTGTGTGGATAAGGTAAGGTAAGGATAAAGGTAAAGGATAAGCCCTTTCAGGTTTCTGCCACACTCCATCACGTTTTGTGTTGTTTTGTTTTTTTATTTTATATGGACTTCTGTTTTTTTTTTTTTTTTGATTATGTGAAAATAAATAAATCCAAATCAAATCAAATTCAACTTATTATTAGTCCTACTTGACGGATTAATCAAAACACAAGCATTTACGTGAACCATTTACCACAAAATCAACGATTAAACCAGAAACCAACAACACGAAAATCCAAAATAAACCCAAAGCTCAAATTCCACACGTCCTGAGCGTACCGTTGCCTCGTGAACTCGTGCGGGCATCATTTCCACCGGACCGCTGAGCTGAAGAGTGCTTTCGCCATGGCAACAGCTCGCCCAAGTCTCTGCTCGATGCCAAGGCACATTTCCATGACAACGTTATCAGAGATCTGCTCCACAAACCCCGGAGAGGCGGCGCTGGCTTTTAACTGAGCGCCGCAATCCCACCTGCCGCCTTCACAGCCGCGGGAAAGAGGAACGTGAGCGCGCCCCGTGTCCCGCCGAGAACAGACTCGTTAAGCAGAAGACAGACGTGCGCTAATGACTCGTCAAAGCCGCGCTCAGACTTCACAACATGCGCTTTTCACTGAAGATTTTGGCACGGAAAGTGGAACCAGAGTGACGTTGTATCCACTGGGGATTAGAGCTGATCATGGTGTCTTTAAAGGTCCCATATTCTGCTATTTTGCCCTTTACACAGTCTATTCTAAGGGCTTTGTTGATAACATTTTGCGTTGTGCAATATCCATAACATAACAGTTTCCAAAAAACACCCATTTCTTGGACTGGCCCCCCTCCTTGTAAAAGCAAACGGCTCACTCAGAGATCTGACCCCCCCAAACAGAGAGCAGGCTGCCTCCCCCGCCCAACCCGCGCGGCTCCCCCTCCCAACTCGTGCCGAAGCCTAGAGCGGAGATAGTGCGCATGCGCCGTGTGCTCTGGTAAACAGCGATACACAAACACGGGAATAAACATTTTATCGTCCTGACGGTCCTGACGAGTCCTACGTCCTGGATCTGACCTGGAGTTTGACGTGCTCCAGGGCCTCGACGACGGACGTTGCCGTTTGGTAAATAACAAGCTAACTCTTCTATCTGTCGTATCCATCGTGTAATTACTGTGTAGCATTAGCATTAGCTGTTTTTATTCTGCAGCTGCGCGCTTCCTGGAGGCGTGGCTTAAACACCGCGTCATCCTGGTGAAGCCGCGTCATCTTAGTGATGAGCCCCCGTCTGCTGCTCAGCCGAGGGGGACGGAAAAGACAGTTCTCTAGAGAAAACATGAGGGAATCAATCAAAAAAACACTTTGGGCACAACATACGAGGCCCAAATAGCACTGTAGGAAGGTTAAAACCTCTGAAAAGTCGATTTTGCATGTTATGGGACCTTTAAAGGGAAAATAGTCTGCTTTTTTCATTTCGTTATCCTTCTTTTTTTTGTAATATCTTTTTATTAAGGTTTTTCAATATACAAACAGTCTCAACTTACATACTCTGCATGTAAAAAACAATGAAGAACATGAGACAAAACAAAAAAACGACAGAAAAGAAA
Organism: Rhinogobius similis; assembly: GCA_019453435.1. Lineage (NCBI taxonomy): Eukaryota > Metazoa > Chordata > Actinopteri > Gobiiformes > Gobiidae > Rhinogobius > Rhinogobius similis. The sequence goes on from CM033623.1 coordinate 41,270,487, forward strand.
CACCTGCAAATACACAACATTTAGGGAGAGATGTCTCATTTATGTACTATTAAAATAATCAATAAAAGGCTGCAAAGTTATATGAAAGCAGTCTTCTTGCTGTCTTAGTGAAGTTGTAGATTGTGCATTGTGTCCCTTAACAAATTTAGAGGAGTTGGGGGAACTTTGTTTTTCCACTTCAGTAAAATTAAACGTCTAGCCAACATAACTTAACACATTCTTTTGTTAGTTACTTAAACAAACACCACCACTAGGCCCTCCAAATAATGCCATCAGAGGGTCTCGTTATTATTCTTTAAAGTGCGTATGACAGGTTGGACTTGTCATTTGACAAAAATCTAGTTAAGATAAATAGATTTAAAATTGTATTAAAATACTTCACAAATTTGATCACGGTTTAGCATTTGTTTATTGTATTTTTTTACTTCCTGGTTGTAAATGTTGACGTCACACTAGGAAATTACCCAGCAACCATCCTGTACATGGGGCCAAAACGTATTCAATGTCACCAATTTATTTTTATGAAAACGCCTTTATTTTGTGGAATCAATGTTTAAAGGAACAAAAAAAGTCTATTCTTTTTTGTGTAAATTATGCATAACCTGTGATGTCAGTCTGTTTACTTCCTGTAATTTTCAACATATTTTTCAACTTTTCTCCACAAATAGCTGCTTGATTGGTGTAAAACTAAAATGTCTGTGTACAACTGGTATTGACACACCAAATAAATATATATTCACCTTATTCTGCCCCGCCCACTTTTGCTGTTTTTTGCACTTTTGTTGTAAACGCACTTTCGTTTGACGAGAACTCCGTTAAAGCTAATGACGAACGAGGGAAAAGTCTCGCCGCTAAAATGTTACATAAAGTAGATTGATTTGTGTAAAATGTTTAATGAACACGAACAACAACAAGTCAACAACGCAACGATTTCCTGAGGCCTGAAAACGGCTTTTTAGTCCATGTAGAACTTATTTTCTGTTGAGCTTGTCTGCTCCATGTAAACTACAACGGAAACAAGACGGCGGCGCGTACGGCAACTTCAGGAATAAGGTGAAAATATGTCTTAAGAAATATATAAAAAATCCCAGAATGTTCACGTTATCAAAGCGGCAGATCTTCACCGGAATGAGATCACGCTCTGAGCCCTGACTCGTACTGTTACTGTACTATTCCGTCCCGTTTCCTGCAGTCGTTCTGTTTGAGCGGAACCCGAGGCATAAACAATGTGACGGTGCAGATTGTCACTTTACCTGACACCCAGACTGTGTGCTGCACAGAACCATCTGGAGCCACCACAGAGGCAGCGAGTGAATCACAGCCGCCCAGAGCTTCATGTGCAGCCTTTATCTCACGGAAAATGTCTCTTTTGGGGCATTGAATATTTGATTTTTTATTGAATATTGAATTTTTAATAAAAGGATTGAGTTCAAATTCACATTTTTAACACAATTTAGTCGGTTTTAGTCACGTTTTTGTCACGTTCGGTTGTGTTTGTTATATTTAAACGCGTCTTTGTCACTTTTAGTTGCGTCTTTGTCGTTTTTAGCTGCGTCTTTGTCGTTTTAAGTGGCGTTTTTGTCGTTTTAAGTGGCGTTTTTGTTGTTTTTAGTCACGTTTTTGTCGCTTTAAGACGTGTTTTGGTGCATTGAGTCGCCTTTGTTGTTTGTTGGCGCGTTTTTGTCAGTTTTGAACACATTTTTATTGCTTTTGGTCACGCTTTTGTCGCTTGTTTCAGAACATATTTACAGAGCTTCATGTTCAGGCTTTATCTCGGGGAAAATGTCTCTTTTGGGGCATTGAAAAGGCAAATACCAAAAGACAAATATCAGAAACGTTCAGCCAAATGCTCAGTCTATGTGACAGGTTCTCAAAATGTTCTGATTATGACTTAGTTTGGTAAAAGGCACCGGTGGCTTTTATTTATTATGGTTTTACATCTGTGGGTGACACGGCAAAACATTATTATCACGATTTTCTTGTTGCCAGATCATGATTTAGATTTAATCACGATTCATGTTCACTTTGTGTTTTTCTGTTGCCTTTAATAGAGCTGCACGATTTAGGAAAAATATCTAATTGTGATCTTTATGACCAGTTTTGTGATTGTGATTTATGTTTTAATAAAAGGATTCAGTTCAAATTCACATTTTAAACACAATTTTGTCGGTATTTGTCCCATTTTTGTCACGTTTGGTTGTGTTTGTCATATTTAAACATGTCTTTGTCACTTATAGTTGCGTTTTTGTCGTTTTAAGTGGTGCTTTTAGTCACGTTTTTTGTCGCTTTAAGATGTGTTTTTTTGTGCATTGAGTCGCTTTTGTTGTTTGTTGGCGCGTTTTTGTCAGTTTTGAACACATTTTTATTGCTTTTGGTCACGCTTTTGTCGCTTGTTTCAGAACATATTTATTAGTTTTTATTCAAATCAAAGCCAGACATTTTGTTGTTTGTGGAAGAAATTATTGCACGTTTAATTGTGCAGCCCTGGCCTTTAAGAGGTAAATAAAGTCGTCTGCTCAGAGGCTTCAGAGGCTAAACAACAGGAGAAAAAGTGTGTTTCAACAGACAGCTGCATTAAAGACAAACAGTCAATCACGATACGGCGAATTCACAAAAATAGCAGATTGTCAGAGTGCTCGATCTGCTGTTTATACTCGAGAGTCGATTTTTATCACCATATCACACAGCCCAACTGGGAGGTTGAAGTTTGTGACGAAATTTTGAAAAATAAAAGTTTATAACATTACATAACAAGTACATAACATTACATAATTTGATGTTTTGTGACATCGTTTGAAACTAGTGAGACTTTTGACGATAAAAGATCAGAATATTTTGGTTATTGTTACGTCCCTAATTGCAGCAATATTTTTAAAGGTGCACTGCGCAACTTTTTAGGTGCTTTGCTGCTTGTTTTCATGGAGATGTTACTGTTTTGCCAAGGATATCCCACAGTGTAGCATTAAACTTTTCTCCACACTACAAATGCAGTTTTTAAAATACCTTCTCTTTTTCATATGTTTTCTTTTCTTTTTTAAAGCATATAAACAGAACAAACAATAAAAGGTTAGCAAAAGACATTAAAAAAAAAAAGCAATGGCCCACACTGTACAACAAAAATGTTCAATCTGATCTAAAGTTTGTTAAATTTGTCCATTTGCAAATCGAGTCCGAATGCCATTTATTCAAATTTTTCCAATAAATGCAGTTTTCAGGGCATTTCCAAGCCATACACCTGTTATTAAATACATAGATAAAAATATTTAATGTCACTGTGTGGAACATTCAAAGCTAAGCAATAACATCTCCACGGAGACAAGCACGTAATGTACCCTCCACCGGAAAAGTGCATCTTTAACAATAACAGCTTCGTTTTGACAGCTAGAAAACCGCAAAACTCGATTGACGTGTTCCCATTATTTAACATTTCAAGTGGCACATTTGAATCCACCTGTTGCCTTCGTTGCCTGTGTTTTTTGGCGGCGAAACTGAAACCAGAGTCCGGCCCATGTGCAGAACACTCAGACAAACAAAAGCACAGACACATGACACTCTGTGCACCTGGACCTGCCCCTTCACACACGGCGCCTCCACAAAGCCCGCCTTACACCAGACAGAGGGAGAGGATAAGACTCGCCAAGAAACAACGGCTAAAGAAGACGTATGGATCTAGTTATAGTACATATTGTCCATTGTAAACTGCAATATCGTCCTAAAACAATAAAATAATGAGAAAAAAGTCCATTCACTTCCTGTTCAAAACTGCTGAATGGGTCTTCAGAGCCGTGACAAGCACTGGATTTTACTTTGTTTTTGATTTTTCAAGAAAATGGTGAAGAAACAATGTGGTTAAAGGAGCTGCACACATTTCATGAAATAAAACAGGGCTATTCAACTGAAGGCCTGTGGGCCAAATCAGGCCCTCCAAGGGTTATGATCCGGCCCTCAAGCAGCTTAAAAAAATATTTTGTGTCTTATTATTGGTTTAGTCCTGGTTTAGACCTTGTTTAGACTTGGTTTAGTCCTGATTTAGACTTGGTTTAGTCCTGGTTAAGTCCTGGTTTAGACCTGGTGTAGTCCTGGTTAATACCTGGTTAAGACCTGGTTTACTTCTGATTTAGTCCTGGATTGGACCTGGTTTAGTCCTGGTTAAGTCCTGGTTTAGACCCGGTTTAGTCCTGGTTTAGTCCTGGTTTAGACCTGGTTAAGTCCTGGTTAAGTCCTGGTTAAGTCCTGGTTAAGTCCTGGTTTACATATTTTTTGTATTTCAAAGTGTTGAACTTGTTTCTGGCCTCGAAGACAAAACCATCTGAAAATCTGGCCCTCAGTCAAATAGGCATAAGTGTAAGTGTGAAAATGAGACTGTTGTGTTCTGTCCTCATTTATTTATAGTTTGTGTGTTTTAAGAGTGTCGTTCACAGGAAACAGGAAGTGTGCTGTTAGCCTGCTAGGTGTTGTTAGCTCTGGTCTCTGGAAGTTGTGAAAAGAAACTTATCATGGTGAATAATTAGAAAGCTAGGTACTACAATACTAATGCTACTACTTTTTAAGTTTAATCAAATCAAATCAAATCAATTTATTTTTATAATGCCCAAAATCACAACAACAGTTGCCTCGATGGGCCACAGGTAAAAGCAGTTCAGATAACTGTCCCAGAATGCCCCTGTCCTTTGACCTTCCTTCGCGGCGAGGAAAAACTACAAAAAACCCCATGGGACAAAGTAGAAACCTCGGGGAGAACCACAGTGAAGGAGAGATCCTACTCCCACGGACGGACAGGCTGCAGCTGTTTAGTTCTATAGAACCCAGCTATAGCACCTTTAAAAGCTCTTGAAAGTGAATTTACATTGAGCTGAAGTCTCCCTTTAATGCTAAAAACTGAACCATAACTGGAAATGTTATAATTGTTATAATTCATATATTTTGCTACTACAACAAAATAAAAAGCTGAGTTGGCTTTGAAATAAATATTACTTTGAAAACAATACAATTTTATGGAAAGTAATTGTCAAGAGTCTCCCTTAACGCTAAATACTGAACCACTGTACAACTGTAAAATTGCTAGAAGTGGGAAATTCTGATACAAAAAAAAAAAAAAAGGGTTAGTCTTAATGATAAACAGCAATTAATGACGTGTGAAATGCAACACCACAAAAAGCTGTCAAAATAAAGGAGATTTCTTTTAGCAAGTTTAATTTCATTTTAGTGTGAAATAAATATTACAAATGAGAATATGAGATTATGTGTGACGTTGAAAACAATAAGATTTTCTGGAGGGTAATGGCGCTCTGCTGACACGGCCTCGGTCTGAGCTGTAACTCATTATAGAGACTCCTCCATTGATTTTTTTTAGAATGACATCTATGCATTAGCCTTTTGCATCTGAGGACTAACACTGACAGATGTTTAAAACCTTTGGCCCGTCCTTACAGTCAATATCCTGGGCTTAAATTTCTACCGTCAATAGTTGAAATCAAAACTCAGTTGCTGTTTGAGAAGCAACAACCATTAACTTAGCAGTCGACTGTCAACAGTTTTCGACAGTGGACGAGTCAAGGGATACTTTCTATTGTACATTGAAACGTTTAAATGTGTAATCAACCAAATAAAGGTTGAAATATCGAGACTGAAGGCTTCTACATGGAGAATATTTATGAATAAGATAACAAAAAACAAAAATAGTTTATTCTTTTTGACATTTTTGATTAGTAATGACACTGTCTTGTTTGTGTTTCAGAGTCTGTATAATCCAGATAAAGCTGTTTTGTTGACATTCATTTATTTATTGAACTTTATTTAACCAGGTAAGAACCCAGTGAGATCTGTCTTTTGCAAGAACGATTCTGCAAAGGTGACTGAGTTAAAGGGGAAACTAAAGCAGCACGCAAATCATAATTAAGGGACATTTCAGAAAATAAAAACAAGTTTACGTTTTTAAGCACAGACGATTTTTATCTCTCTCTTAAATCAAGCAAAACCAGTTCACCCAAACTCAAGTTCGATTGACAACCTGAACATAATTGCTTTCGGTTCAGCTCTCTTATACCTCTGCGTATACTGCTACTCAGCCACAGCAAACACTGATAAATAAAGCCATTGCTAGCTTGCTGTTCGGCTAACGGAGATTATTTGTTTTCTCATTTCTCGTGCCACCAGGTCCATCAAGTCCCTCCTTCCAAATTTTGCGTGGGCGACGCATTGTTCTGGCAAAAGCTCTCAAAACTCTTAAGTATCTCTACAATCAGATTACACAATTAGATATTTATACAGAAAAATACTAGCAGACAGTGGATTAAAAAAACCGGCTTAAAAACACAATTCACTCCATGCCGTCTCCTTTCTGTTGTGGTCCATATATCCTCACAATCTTAAAGTGCGTATGACAGGTTTTCATGATTTTCTAATTTTGTCTTTGTTTGGTGTATTAATACTTGTTATGAATTAAAATGATAGTTTTACACCAATCAAGTGGCCGTTTGTGGAGAAAAGTCGAAAAATCTGTAGAAAGTTACAGGAAGTGAACAGATAGATGACATCACAGTGGACACACAAAGGTTATGCAAAATTTACACAAAATAAAATACTTTTTGACCCTTTATACATTAATTCAACAAAAAAGGTGTTCACATCTATATTTATGTGTATTTTTTTTTTTAAATCTACGACGTTAGATGAGTTTTGGCCCAGTTTACAGTGTGGTTGCTATGGTAATTTCCTAGTGTGATGTCATCATCAACCAGGAAGTGAAATTAAAAACCTAAAAAATTGCTTAACCGGGATAACATTTGTAAAGTATCTTGGCAAAATGTGAAATATATTTATCTAAACTACATTTTAGTGAAATAAATAATCGACTGAGGAAAATGTTGGTCGACTAAGACTCCATCGACCGTTTATTCGATTGCTGTTTTCCGACACAACCTCCAAACTAACTATAATATTTACTCCAACAGCATTTCTTTCAGGTACAACCCACTTTGCCCTGTGACGTCATGACGGTACCTGGCTGGCGTTGATGCAGTCCGTGAAGGCGCTCCTGCGGGAGAAGAACGTCAGCAGCTGTTGCCATCTGGACGCCGATGAAGTCGAGGGAATCGAAGAGGCCGGGGACGACGTGGACGGGGACGAGTGCGGAGGAGGCCCCAGTTCCTCCGAGGAGCCCCGCTTGGGTCCCATCTTCTGCTTGACCCCGGGGCCCGTGCCCTGGCCCCCCGACGACCCGCCCCCTCGGCCACTGCGCGGGTACAGCGTGTTGTTCCCGAAAATGTAGTTCATGGCGGCAGCAAGGTGAAGAATCCGATGTTTCTATTTCGACGATGGCATTTTGATTTGGTTTAGTTCTTTGCGACGATTCTTTCGATCCTGATTTGGTTGATATTTCGCTCAAAAGATGCAATTTCTCTTTTCATGCATAGTGATATTTACATTCCTTGGTCAAAATTCATGTTAGCGTCATCGTTTTGTTGACTAATTGTGTTGAAAAAGTCTTACATCCATCCATGACCTTTCCATATCTTTAGTTTGACGGTTCTACAATCTTGTCCAAAGCGCACTTGTTGACGTCATGTTCTTGCTTGCACGACCGCCGACCGATAACGATTTCTGTCTTGGGTAATAATCCATTTTACAGAATCAAGCATTGTGTTTCTTCATGCGCGTTCCAAAGATTCTGTCCAAGATGCACCAACAACAACAACAACAACAACAACAACAATGCCGAGAACTTTGTCGAAGGCACCAGTCGCCCCAAAAACAGTTCCATGTAAGTTCCTCCCAAACCTTGCCAAGATTGTCATCCCATTTTGCCTCGATGCGAAATGTCCAGCGTTTACGCCGTTACTTCATGTCCCTCCTTTCCTCCTCCAAGACAACAGGATGCAGAAATCAATAATTTTAAGAAGTTCACTTAGTCCGTCTTGTCATCCTCCCTCCATCCTTCTCCGACGGTCGTCTTCTTCTTCTTCTTCTCTTCCACGGCACTTATCTCCAGAAGTCAGCGCTGGTGAGAAACAACCCAAGTAGTAGGTGGTAGGAGTTTGATGCTGGAAATCACATGTTTTCTTGTCAAACCTCCTACAAGTCTGCTGCGTAACTCAAGCCCTCGCTCCCACCCGTTTACGCCGTCGCTCTCTCTATCTTACACCAATTTTCTGTGTCTTGCGGGAGCTTGCAACCCGACTCTCTTCCCCTTTCGAGTGTGCGTCTCTTTCCCACTGTTAGATATCATTACTGCCGCCGATACACGCCCCTTCCCTCCCGCACGGCCAATCAGACAACGCCACTCGCAAAAAAATACAACCCGGTGTAACCAAATCCACGCTGGTGCTGCAGATTTGTGATTGAAAAGCGTTATTTGTTGGGACTGAATGCGTAGTTCCCCCAGAGCTGTCTTTCTCCCACTCGCTGGAAACACAGGCGGAGAGCATGACTCCTCGGCGCAGCAGAAAAAAAAACAAAACAACAGGCTGTTGCTTGGCACCGGCTTGAGATAAAAGAGCAGAGAGAGAAGAGAAGGCAAGGATGGAAAAGCGATCGGCCAAGTAGAGACGCAGGTCAGCGAGGGAGTTTATAGCACAACGCTGGGATTAACATGTGGTAATGATTCACCGCTGGGTTTTGTTGGCTCCAGTGTGTCAGAAATTGAAAAAGACGATGAAGAAAATGCATTTGCAGATAATAAAGCAGATGTTTATATGATATGCGCATCTGTGTTTGTGTTGTATAGTTCATCAAAGCTTTATACATTGAAAAAATGAATTTGTAGATGAGTTAAAATGTCTTAATTTCAGGATATTAATCTGAATTTCAGACGTTTTGACTCGTTAAGATTAGTTTGGACTATTTATTTGATGGAACTAGATTATTTTACTTGTTTCAAACAGTTTCTGACTTGTTTCAATACATTATTTCTTACTTTAATCCAAATGATCTGTCAGTGGCCTAAGATAATTTTACTTACCTTACTTACTCACAAATGTATTTTCTTATTTTAAGAAAAAATATCATACGATCAGTCAGAAATACCTTGAAATCAGTGAAATATTCTGCAGCAATTAAATCTCATCCAGATAAAAATGATAAATTCAAGCCATTTTAAGATGGGATAGATTCACATTTTAGATAATTTGGACTGAAGAAAGAAATAATGTAGTGAAACAAGTCAGAAACTGTTTGAAACAAGTTAAAAAATCTAGTTCCACCAAAAATAAATATAAATACATATTCTCCACTAATCTTAATGAGTCAAAACATCTGAAATTCAGATTAATATCCTGAAATCAAGACTGGAAACAAAATTTTGATTCTACAATGATAATATAAAACACTTTCTTAGACTGTAATGTCATGTTCTAGTTTCTTTCGTCTCACTCAGATCAAGACCTTTGTCAAATCACTTGGAGAGGTTCAATTTTATCGGATCTTGGTGATTTTTAAAAATTATTTGTTCAAATGAGTGTCTGCTGTTGAGTTTGGATATCGATTTTTTAAACTCCCCTTGTGAGGATTGAATGAATAAGGCTTTGTAAAGTCTGTATTTCTGTTCTTCCTGGACAAACGGAGACAAAAGCACAGGTTCTCAACAGAAAGAGTAACTGATTCGTTGATATTGTTCATTTTGAAGTGCAGTGCAGCGTCATATTCACAGCGTCTTCTGCCAAATCGTAATTACAGGAATGAAAACGCCCAACCAACAATAGTCTCAAATGTAACGTCTAACTTAGTTAGACAATATAAATGAACGTAGGGCAGCAACTAATGATTATTTTATCAATAAACTGGTCAGCAATTATTTCTTCGATTAGTCGACTAGGCAAACTAGTGTTTCTATTGGACATTTTAAATATATATTTTTAACCAAATAAAGTTTGAAATATTGTGAAGACTTTTATAATATAAAAATATGTCTGTAATGTGTATTATTGATGAAAATCCAAGGGTGTTTATTCTTTATTTCCTCTTTGGTTTTATAATAATGCCAGACTAATGCAGTGTTGGTTATAAAAGGTCTTTTGGTGCGTTTCAAAGTCTGTATAGCTCAGTTAACATTAATGATGATCAAAATACAATTATTTTATTAACGTATGATGTAACAATAACTGAAATATTGTGACACTGTATCATCTAAAGTCACTATATACAAGACTACAAACTACTTTGCTGTTATTGAGTGCTTTTTTAATGATTCTTTGGAATATGATGGTAATGCTTAAAAACAAACAAAAAATATCTACAATTTTGTTGGCCTCTCCATAATATCGTAAAATATCATAACGTTGGATTAAAATTGTGATAATATATTATTATTATTAATATTGTACTATAAAAAATTTTCAAGTATACAGCAAAAATAAAAACAATAGCTCGAATTCAACCAAAACAACCCCTGCACGTTTGGTTTCTCCAAAGTTCATGTGATTATATAAACACCACGAGTAGAGTATTGTTCTGTCCCCACGAGACGAAGAGACGACGTGACAAACCAATTGCAGAACAAATGCCAATGACCCGTGTAACCAATGACGACAGGATGTGTAACGTCACGGAAAATTCTGCAAAGCAACCAAAACGTGCAATAAATGTCGCAAAACGACGCTGAAATTCCACGTTTGGAGATATCACACCGCACCGAGCTCAATCCAGGCTGTTTTTCATGTTTGACTCTGAAGTTATGTGTCCAAATCCGAGCGATATCGGTTCTGATGATGCGGTCATGACAGGACTGGCCACAGGTGGAGCTGGACCGGTCAAAGCTGCTTCCTGCGTTTCCCCGGGAACCGCTCCCATGGCAACAGCTTCCCACGTCCTGAAATATACCTCGTGGAGTCTGACTAATGTGTCGCTTCCCTCCATCTGCTGCTCCAACTTTTCGGGGAGCGGGAGCAGCACGGCACCGCGCTCTGGAGTCGACTGAAGACGTGCCCCGCGCTTCGGTCGATGGACGGAGACGAGACACCAGGAAAACCTCGGAGACCGGAGCAAATGTTTGACCCAATGTGCACTGACGAGGCAAGGGAAGTATCAGTAAATTGTGTGTCTGTTTGTAAAAAGTAGAATAAATGTGCTGTCTGGTTAACTTGCTGCGTTTCTGTTTTGGTCCAAGTAAATTCTTTGCAATTCCAATAAAATAATAATCAGTCGACAGATATGATTTGGGTCGATTAAGATTGTAGAAAATTAAAAATGGAAAACAAAGCATTTCTTTAGACAAATCTCAAAATGTTGATAGCATTTGTCTTTCATGGAGCGGAACATTTTATCATGTGCCTCGATATGTTAGATCCAAGATAATGACGTCTTTATAAACTGATCGATTATAGTTTAGTATCATTTCAAAATTTCCGACTTGTACAGCAGCTTGTCATCTCACAACTCAACACAAACTTTAAATATTAGCTTAACTAACTGCATGTAGAGATCAGATTTTATCAAAACCAGAATATAAATAACTTTGCTGTGAAAGGTCGGTTTGACATTGAAGTGCTCACAAATCTAAAAAGTAAAATAGATCCATTATAGTCCATTACACAAGAATAAAGCTGGTTTGAATGTGAAAGAAAATCATTCAAACGTCAAATGTGAGTTGGAGCAATAATTATTACTGATTGTTTGATTATTGATGTTATAATTATATATATCAACCGATCAACTACATCTTTTATGAAACAATTACGAAATTTCCGGTTGAATGAAACCTAGTCCATTAAAAAAAGTGTATGGATTAATGGTGCGTTCCAGGGGACTGATGACTTCAGACTTGAAAATAGCCCTGGAACGCACTCAAACTTGTAATTAAAGATTTGGGTATTTTTCATCCAACCAACCAACAACTGCCAATGGTCAAAAAACTTCTTGGGACAATATACAGTATGTACAGCTGAAGTATATGATTTGACATCATACAAACTCAGTTACTGGCTATAAAGTCCACCACTCTGCATAATCAAAGTGTAATAAGAAAACATATAATACAAATATCAATAGAAATGACAGTTTTATTACTATTGACCCATTTTGTTCAGTGTCCTCTTTGCACTTGAGCATTAAAATAAAGCTTTATGTTTTCCCTTTAAGCAGGAGGAGATTTAAGGCCAATAGCCGATGGTCATTTACATATTGACTCCAACTGCCATTTTAACATCAGACTGAACTTTTCCCCCTAAAACAGTTCCTTGCATCTTTTGTATGGATTATTTACAGAATACAGCTACTTGCTATGTCTGTCTACCGTCTATTGTTTATTGTCTGTTTGTTGTGACGCAACTGTAGCTACAACTGTATGTTGTGTCTGTTAATTTGTCTATAAATGCAATTGTATTCACCTTATTCTGCTCCGCCCACTTTTGCTGTTGTTTCCCACAGATACGCACTTTTGTTGTAAACGCACTTTAGTTTGATGAGAACTCCGTTAAAGCTAATGATGAACGAGGGAAAAGTCTCGCCGCTAAAATGTTACATAAAGTAGATTGATTTGTGTAAAATGTTTAATGAACACGAGCAACAACAAGTCAACAACGCAACGATTTCCTGGTCAGTCTGAAAACGGCTTTTTAGTCCATGTAGAACTTATTTTCTGTTGAGCTCGTCTGCTCCATTTAAACTAATACAACGGAAACAACGGCGGCGCGTACGGCAGCTTCCAGAATAAGGTGAATATGTGCCTGTTAGGTGGAAAAGCGCTCTATAAATAAAAATCATCATCATATGTCTTTATCTTTTAGCATTAGCCATATTGTTTTTATGAATTAATTCAACTGGAACGCACTGAAGTTGTAACTCGTAAGGTTCAGGTGAAATGACCGCCCGCCCACTCTCTCAGACACTGACGCACATCTCCTTGTCGCTCTGGTCCCTAAACCGCCCTCGTCTCCTCGACCCCCGGCCGTCTGAGGCGAGGACCGGGGCGGCTGCAGTCCTTCCCGCCCACAGACCAAACTCGGCTCATCCGTCTGCTTCTGTCAGAGTCAAGGCTCAGTCGACTGCATCCTCCGCGACACTCATCAAAACAGATTACGCACAAGTGACGTTCACCTTGTCCAGATGTCTCGTGTCATTGTTCCTTGTTCTATGTTTTCACCAAATCAAAGAAGCATTGTCACATTTTCTGATTCCGTTGCAGTCTTAAAGGGATATTAAAGGGGATATCATGTGTAAAATGGACTTCCCTGAGCTTTGAGCCACGTTATGACAAAGGGTTGCCAGATTTTCAGAGAGAGACAAAGCCCAGCCTCTCAAAAATAAAGATGTTAATGAGATTATTTTAAAAGCAGGGTTTATGCAGCAAATCAAATGGATGCTTTTCAATGCCTTATTTTAAGATTTTTAATGCCATAAACATAAACATATTAGCTACAAAAAAGTATTGAGGGGATTTTGGATTTCTTACTTAGTTTTTAAGTAAACTAGGTCAGGGGTTCCCAAACTTTTCTGGCTGGGACCCCCAAAATAGCCATGCAACCCACTCGGGACCCCCAAAGCAAAATGAAAATTACAGTAGCAATAATTTTAAGTGAAATCAAGTTTAATACTGGTTGGTAATAGTTTATTGTCTTAGTGGACCCTATTTCTCTAAAAGATACTGTTTTTGATTAATAAAAAAGAGCAAATACAATGTCATATTAATTAAAGTGTGATCTTAAAATCATCTCGCGACCCCCAGCTCACCTCTCGCGACCCCCACTTTGGGAACCACTGAACTAGAGCAAACTGAAAATTTTACTAAAAATTCAAATTTTGCCTCATTTTTTAAAACTAAAACCTGCACGTTTTGTCAAAATCTTGTTGAGTTCAAGATTGTAAAGTTTGATGTGTGTAGGAGCTACTTTAAAGGTCCCATAACATGCAAAATCGACTTTTCAGAGGTTTTAACCTTCCTACAGTGCTATTTGGGCCTCGTATGTTGTGCCCAAAGTGGTTTTTTGATTGATTCCCTCATGTTTTCACTAGAGAACTGTCTTTTCCGTCCCCCTCGGCTGAGCAGCAGACGGGGGCTCATCCCATGGATGACGCGGCTTCCCATGGATGACGTGGTGTTTAAGCCACGCCTCCAGGAAGCGCGCAGCCGCAGAATAAAAACAGCTAATGCTAATGCTACACAGTAATTACACGATGGATACGACAGATCGAAGAGTTAGCTTGTTATTTACCAAACGGCAGCGTCCGTCGTCGAGGTCCTGGAGCACGTCAAACTCCAGGTCAGATCCAGGACGTAGGACTCAGCACGACGCACCGTCAGGACGGAGAAAAGGTTTATTCAGTGTTTGTGTATCGCTGTTTACCGGAGCACACGGCGCATGCGCACTATCTCCGCTCTAGGCTTCGCACGAGTTGGGCGGGAGGCGCGCGAGTTGGGCGGGAGGCAGCCTGCTCTCTGTTCGGGGTCAGATCTCAGAGTGAGCCGTTTGCTTTTGCAAGGAGGGGGGCCAGTCCAAGAAATGGGTGTTTTTTGTGAACTGTTATGTTATGGATATTACACAACGCAAAAATTTATCAACAAAGCCCTTAGAATAGACTGTGTAAAGGGCAAAATAGCAGAATATGGGACCTTTAAGTGGTGATTTTTATGTCCCGAGGGAGAAAAATGCATTTTAAGAAAACAGCCTTTGAAGTTATAATGTCCCATGGATGAAGTGGATTAAATGGAAGAATAAGACAATTTTAAGAGCAGATTAGTTTGTTGTTTCCACATGAAAGCCGATATGTTGAGAGAGCAAACTGATCAAAAAACAAAACATTAAAAAAAGAGTTTTGCCTGTAGTTTAAATTAGGTTTACATTGAACAAAATGTAAAATAATGCTCTAAATATGTTACAGTTTAATACTAAGCCCAGTATTTCTTTAAACATAAATCAGACCAACTCAAAACAATTTCTACAGCAAATTGGACCACTGACTTCTTAAGTATTCTGTTCTTAATCCAATGTTACGGCCGCACACGAGCCTATGATAGCAGCGTGTCTGCCGTAGCCCCGCCCCCGTCTGCAGTCAAATGTCAGCTTGTGAATGCCAGGGGTTATTAATATTTCAGCACCAATTAAATAAAAGCTCACGTCATGCATCTTTAATGAGCGGCTGCAGCGAGAGCCAACTTTGCCCTTTCTCTCTGCGGCAGGTACGAAAGTGCAGGAGAAAGTGTTTCCCGGAACTACAGCGTGTACTTCGATTAATGTGATTCTTTACAAACTGAACGGAGCAGCAGTTCATTTAAAGCTGTCGCAGTGAAGCGTCAAAAAATGAAAACTGTCCAATTCAGGCAGAGGCACCGGGCTGGGCACCGGCGGCAATTATTTATTATAGTTTTACATACAGATAAATAGAAGTTTAAAATGACAGGAAGTAGTGCTGAGTTCTAAAACCTCTAATTCCCTCTGTGATGTCATCAAAAAGCGACGTGCCGAGAGACAATTTACAACGACTGACACATTTTTCTGACAGTTTAAACGCTCATTCAACAAAATAAAGATGTTATTGGGCATTTTTATTTGTCAAATCATAACTATTGTGTAATTTATGTGGATTTGGCCCTTGTTTTCAAATGGTTGCTAGGTAACAGTTGCACAATCACCTCTATCTGTGTCGTATCTGCTGCCCATGTCCAACCAGGAAGTAACATCATAAAAATGGTTAAATTGGAGACTTCAAATTCACATTTTAAACACAATTTTGACACTTTTAGTCGCGTTTTTGTCACGTTCACTTGTGTTTGTCATGTTTAAACACGTCTTTGTCCTTTTTAGCCGTGTTTTTGACGTTTTTAGTCACATTTTTATCGCCTTTAGTCGCGTTTTGGTGCATTGAGTCCTGTTTTGGTGCATTAAGTTGCATTTTTGTTGCTTTTAGTTGCATTTTTATTGCATTTAGTCACGTTTTGGTGCATTGTGTTGTTTGTAGGTATGTTTTTGTCGGTTTCGAACACATTTTTATCGTTTCGGTCGCGGTTTTGTTCCTTGTTTCAGAACATATTTGTAAAAATCCAAACTACAGTGTGAGCCGTTTTAATTCAAATCAAAGCAAGGCATTTTGTAGTTTGTGGAAGAAATTATTACACGTTTAATCGTGCACCCTGGTCTATAAGAGGTAAATAAAGTCATCTGCTCAGAGGCTCCAGAGGCTAAACAACAGGAGAAAAAGTGTGTTTGAACAGACAGCTGCATTAAAGACACAAACAGTCAATCACGATACGATTTCACAAAAATAGCAAATTATCACAGGGACGAGCTCACCATTCCATTTTTATCACCCAGACTTAAAAACAACAATCGCGACAGTATCAACTTCTCGGTGTAGATTTGTCTCTCCGAGTGCGTCGCAGACTATCGTGAAATACTAATAACTTGTTTTGGACTGGAGTGTAACCTGAGCCTTTACATTGAGCGTTTCCATAAAGGGCGTGCAGACGGTGGATCCATACTGTGGTGCTTTCCGGAGAGCTCTGGCCTCGCACCAGCGCGTCCATTACACCTGCTCCTTCTGCTAAGCACCGACAGGAACTGCTTCATAAATACAGGGCGCAGAGACAGACGCCGAGGCAAAAGTGAATTGCAGCACTGCTCTGGGACAACACTTTCATCTCTGGGTCCAACGGGTGAGAACGATTTGGCTGATTGAAAAGTCACTTATGGAGAATACTGCGTGTGGATATTAATAGTGGAAAAAGTTTAAGTGATTCGCAAAATAAATGCGGAGGAGTCGATGCACTGGTCGTATGCTTTAGCAATATTCACTTCTGTTGTCTTTGAGATCAAATTTAGAGTCAATATTATTCCCCTAATCGATAATCATGATTATGCAGGTGAAAATATATATTCATAACAACTAAAAAATAAGAACTATGATCGTTTTATCAGCAAAAACAATTAATTTCAATTCAATTTTGAGTCCAAAGAAGTAAACCTATAAATGTAAAGTGCTTTTTTATCTGTCGCGATACTTACTTTTTCATTCATAGAGTTTGAACAGTCACTGATGTTTGTTCATGGTGTCATAATTGAAGTGAAGAATCGTATAATTGTGACATTTCTTCTCACAATAAACAAAAAACACTAACATCTGACATTGTGGCCTAAAGACTGCTGTAATATATTTCAAAATCCAGCTATTTGTGGCTTTCAGTTTCTTGTTCATAGGCGCCATTTTGGGGAATTGTGTCCATTAACAGTGACTACTGTGGTAACAAGGGAAAGGGAGTTAGCTAAGCTAACGGCTATCAGTTTTGTGTTTTTAAATCTTCAACGTACGTCTTAGCATTGACCATAGAACTATAATAAAACCTGGAAGATGAACCCAGTGGCGCCCTGTTTATCCCTATGGCGTGTGCTCATTGGTGCATGACCCCAAAAAAGTTTCTTACTTCCGCATTTACTTCCTGATACGGAGGCTGCCATCTTTGCTTTAGGGCGCCACTTGACGACAATCCCCCATGATGCTTTCAGCAACGTGAGCGACCATGCAGCTGCAGGTTTTTGTGTTAACATTAGCTTGTGTGATTGTAATTGTGTTCTTCATGTTAGACACACGTGAAAGCGTCTGAAATTAAATAAAATACAACTCACAGGTGTCTCTAGTCGAGCCTTTTCCACGAGCTTCTGTTTGTATCGTCCGACGCTCGTTCACGTGACTCGCACATGTTTGTGTGACGTCACTTCATATAAAAACTGTAATTTCGGTGATTTTAGAAACGGTAGAAAAGAACATTTCCTTCTATTTTATTTAAATACCGATAATAATTAAGTACTGTCTGCAATTATAATGTGAAATTATAGAAAAAGGCTGGGCCCAAAAGGCTGCAGTACCTCGCACGACCAATAATCAATCTGGGACACAGACAGAGGGGGCGTGGCTTATCCACAAACACCTCCATTTATCAACACAGGAAGTGCTCAGTACAGTGAGCTAGCCAAAAATAAATAGCCAACTGAAAGTCCTGTTGAGGTTTTTGCAGAGTCACAAATATAAGTCAATCCCCTTTAGGGCCAGGACTCCCCTGAAAAAGAGATTCTGAATCTCAGTGGGACATTCCTGGTTAAATAAAGGTCACTATATTAAAAAAATCCTTAAAGATCAGGCAGTGAACAGTGGACGGTGGATGTCACTGGCAACATGTTGAAGGATAATAAAGATAAAAATAAAACACATTTCCTGTAGAAACAATATGTCTCCAACCAGCCGCAGCTGAATTCTATAACTGATCCAGTATGAGACACATGTGGGAGAACAGATCTAACCCGTCTATTGACCTTATTCCTGAAGTTGTCGTACGCGCCGCCGTCTTGTTTCCGTTGTAGTTTACATGGAGCAGACGAGCTCAACAGAAAATAAGTTCTACATGGACTAAAAAGCCGTTTTCAGACTGACCAGGAAATCGTTGCGTTGTTGACTTGTTGTTGCTCGTGTTCATTAAACATTTTACACAAATCAATCTACTTTATGTAACATTTTAGCGGCGAGACATTTCCCTCGTTCATCATTAGCTTTAACGGAGTTCTCGTCAAACGGAAGTGCGTTTACAACAAAAGTGCGTATCTGTGGCAAAAAGTGGGCGGGACAGAATAAGGTCAATAGAATAGACGAGAAAAGAATAGAACAGAATAAAAGAGGACAGAAAATATAAGAAAAAGAATAGAATAGACGAGAAAAGAGTAGAAGAGAACACAATACAATAGAGTGGAAGAGATAAGATAAAATAAGAATAGAACAGAACAGAGTAGAAGAGAAAAGAATAAAAGAGAAGAGAATTCACCTTATTCCTGAAGTTGCCGTACGCGCTGCCGTCTTGTTTCCGTTGTATTAGTTTACATGGAGCAGACGAGCTCAACAGTAAATAAGTTCTACATGGACTAAAAAGCCGTTTTCAGACTGACCAGGAAATCGGTGCCTTGTTGACTTGTTGTTGCTCGTGTTCATTAAACATTTTACACAAATCAATCTACTTTATGTAACATTTTAGCGGCGAGACTTTTCCCTCGTTCGTCATTATCTTTAACTGAGTTCTCGTCAAACGGGAGTGCGTTTACAACAAAAGTGCAAAAAACGGCAAAAGTGGGCGGGGCAGAATAAGGTCAGTACATCTGATATCTGTCACCGTTCCTACATATTCACATATTGGACGTGTTTGTGACTGTGGGCCTTTCCTGCCTTCATTCGTGCACACGTCCAGAGCCTGTGGTCAGCTGCAGCAGCAGAGCAGAGCGTGTGGGAGCGGCACTTCAGATGGACTCTGATTAATGTGGGTCCACAAACATGGCCCGCCTGTGTCTGTGCGTCTGCAGAGCTTCCTCCGCCTCGCGCCGGGCATTAGACTAATGACCGAGCCCTGTGCCCCAAGCGAACACGCACAGTCTGTCCCACGAGTTATTGGAGTCAAGTCCATCCTGGCAACACTTCTGTCCAGTCTGCGATTTCACTCCGAGAAATTAGTCAAATGGGTTTGGAGCTCCAGAGCGGACACTAAATAAAGACGGGAGCAGAGCGCTGTCAGTCGAGAACGAACAGGTCAAAAGAGCTTCCTCCTGGAGCAACTGAACCGCAACGTGAAACAAATCATTTTAGAATAGATGAGAAAAGAATAGAATAGAATAAAAGAGAACAGAAAATATAAGAAATAGAATAGATGAGAAAAGAGTAGAAGAGAATACAATGTGTGGAAGAGAAAAGATAAGAAAATAGAAGATAATAAAAGAGAGAAGAGAAGAAAACAGAAGCAAATCGAATGGAATAGAATATAAAATAGAGGAGAATAAAACAGAAGATAGTAGAAGAGAATAGAATAAAAAAAGAAGAAAATAGAATAGAAAGAGAAAAGAGTAGAATAAATGAAGAAAACAGAAGAGAATAGAACAGTTAAAATGTCTATCAACGTATGAATTCATCTCTGGCTCATACATAAAAACAGCACAGGACAGAAACAGAACAGCAGTAGTAGCCATTTTAAATATATAAATTATATGAAAAACATGTGTGGATCACTGTTTTACTTTTTTGTTCATTTTGAAACATAACTGAACTAAACATTTGTGCCAAAATGACTAAATGCCGCTGCAGGATCTTACAAAGGAGGGTCCAAATGTTTTTCATCGAGGCCTGGATACAACACAGAGGGCTGCAAACTGATTAGAGCTTGTGCAAAGACATTATTTTATTTGGAAAAATACTGCTCAAGACTTCAGACTTGAGTGACAGATTTATAGGCAGCACAAACTGATCAAATGTTTCTTGTTTCTATTTTTGGTCCGTGGAGCTTTTGTTTTGCTCAAATCAATTTTATTAAATAAAATGCATAGACCCTATTAATCACTGCTGCTGCGTTCCAAATAGGAAGTGTCCATGGAGGCTCCACAAAGCCGAGCTGCCATTCACTTTCTATTGGAACAGTGGTTCCCTTTACTCTGTACCAGCTTCTGTCAAACTCACCATCTGGAGCTAAAATGTCTGTTTTGACAAACTCTACATGATCCTGGTGTTTTTTTTCTCGTTAGGTTATTCATAAATCAAGTTACCAGCAATAATATCTGACCAATCACGTGCTTTCTTTTCCACGGGACGGTTTCGCTCGTTTGATTGACAGCTAGTGCCACACGCTGTCGCTGTCTCCTCCCACTGAGGGGCAGAAACCATAAACAACCTCGCTCCTGATTGGTCCATGTGGTTGCTACGATACACTCGGATTTCCAAATTTGGAGTCTGGCTCCACTTTAGCTGCTATAACTGCTATTGGTGACATCACATTCCCACAGTCCATCGTTTTACGTTGGAGATAAAGGACACAAACTGCCACACAACAATTCATTTCCTGAACACTTGGACTCACGTTATTTAAGGAGAGTGTGATGAGTTCAACTGTGTGGGATCCCAAAGTCTGTCAGTGATAAATGTGAGCGTAGCGTAGTTTTTTACAAATAAAGATACAAATAAAATATTTAGCAGAGTTGTAAACTTTTATATTCGTTATTAGTGCTGGGTGATAAGGTGATAAAAATGGAATGGTGAGCTGGTCCCTGTGACAATCTACTGTTTTTGTGAAATCGTCGTATTGTGATTGACTGTTTGTGTCTTTAATGCAGCTGTCTGTTCAAACACACTTTTTCTCCTGTTGTTTAGCCTCTGAAGCCTCTGAGCTGATGACTTTATTTACCTCTTATAGGCTCAAGCTGCACAATTAAACCAAATCGACACAAAATTGCAATTTTAATGGATGCAATTAGCAAATCACAATGGCTGCAATTATTGAAGTGCAATAATTTCTTCCACAAACAACAAAATGTCTTGCTTTATTTGAATAAAAACTGCTCATACCTTAGTTTGGATTTGTACAAACATTTTCTGAAACAAGCGACAAAAGCGCAACAAAAAGCGATAAAACTGCGTTCAAAAGCGACAAACAAACAACAAACGTGACTCAATGCAACTAAAAATGACAAACACAACTGAATGTGACAAAAATACGACG
Source organism: Rhinogobius similis (assembly GCA_019453435.1). Classification (NCBI taxonomy): domain Eukaryota; kingdom Metazoa; phylum Chordata; class Actinopteri; order Gobiiformes; family Gobiidae; genus Rhinogobius; species Rhinogobius similis. Next base: position 41,291,929 of record CM033623.1, read on the forward strand.
AAAAGCGACAAAAGTGTTTGAATTTGGACAGAATCCTTTTATTAAAACATAAATCACAAATCTAATCACAATCGCACTGGTCAGAAAAATCACAATTCGATATTTTTCCTAAATCGTGCAGCTCTATTAAAGGCTACAGAAAAATACAAAGTGAACACAAATCATGATAAAATCGAAATCATGATCTGGCAACAAGAAAATCATGATAATAAAGTTTTGTCACACCGTCCAGCCCGATCTGTTATCAGACTTTAGCCGCTTTTTCATATTTAAGTTGTTTTTTTTAGCTTTTACAGGAGAAAATATCATCCCTCACCATTTACTGTCATGCGTTTTTGTCACTCACTGCAAATATTCAGAGAGATGTGATGTCATCTGCATAACCTCTACTGATAAATCAAATCTGTGCATTTCGCAGCGGTCAGACTGGGCCATCAAACCTTTATACATCTTGGAAGTTGAAACATTCAACTTGGGTCTATCACACATCTAGAAGTTTGTCATAAATGGTAGACAAATGTATAATTTAACAGAAAACAACAAGTAAGAGGGCCAACAATAATGGGTTAGAGGGCCACATTTTGCTCCCGGGCCGTACATTTTGAACATGCCTGGTTTAACGTAGCAGTGGATCACATAAAAACTGAGGAAAAGGGGGCGTGCAGGCTGGTGAAAACGGGGATTTTCCAAGCAACAAGGTCTTGAATGCAGGATAAAACAGGATTACTCAAACGTACAAAACAATAAATACGTTACAACCTTCTGTCAGTTATTGTAGCGACTGACTTTTGCCCAAAAATGTTAAAATAAGACTCATGTTCAGGAAATACAGAGTGAAACCAGGAGTAAAGTAAGACCAGTCTCAGAAAAAATTTAAATATTGCGTGTTTTGGAATGAAAATGATGTAAAACAAAGTAAATTTCCTCATAACTGGTCTGCGAGGTAATGACCACATCAGCTCCTCTAGAGCCTTGATTTTCAACCAGAGCGCTGGGGAACACTAGTTTTGTCAGGTGTGCCTTGAAAAAATATCCAATGTGAGTCAATATATTAATAAATGGGAATGTAATTGACTAATTTGACATTTGGAGCGCCTTGAGCAACTCAAACAAGAGCACAAAACCATCACTATTGTCAAATTTAAAGAACTAGACAAGGGCACAGACATTTTTTGCCTCATTATGTACTGTACTTTTTTTACTAAATGGTCTGATTTGGTAATATTTTAATAGTAGTTGGTGTTCCGTGGTATCTTTCGAACCCAAAAAGTGTGCAGCGACTCAAAAAAGGTTGAAAAACACGGCTCTAGAGTCTGCTCCTCTCTACAGTTGGCCTCTGCCGCCATCTGCAGGTCAAAGTATGTAACTACAGCCAGAAAAAACTATCCAGGTTTAAAGCGAACGGAATATTAAGACAAAAGCTTGTGTGTGTGTTTTAATTTTATAATGTAATCATATCAGTATCATGAGTGTTGTTTAGCGTTCATCTTCTATTTTTATTAAATCTGACATATTAGTTATATATTTTTTATTTAGGGCTGCAACAAGATAATGGCAACTAATCGATTACTGAAATAATTGTCAACTAATTTATAAATCAAATAATCGTTAATAATTAAACAGATGGGCCAGTATATATATATATATTTTGAGCCAATACAAATGTTGCTGCTGCTGTTGCTGATATTTGCAGATAGTAATATAAGTATAAGTAAAGTTCACAAATGAACTAACTTAAATAAATAAAGTATAACAAAAATAATAACAGAATGCATTTATGTTTGAAATAAGATTATTTGTTGCATTATTGTGTAAACACACAGCCCCATATTTTAGCCTAATTGCTCTTCTATTTCCATTTGATGTAATAGTCTGTCAAAAAATAAATATCAGCGCCAAATACTGGTGATTGGTCTTGTATGGGTTTTATCACTCAGCTTGAACAGCAGGTCTTATTGCAAGAACATTTGTAAATTTTGTATTGTTTCATAAATATAATAATAATAATATAATAATGAAGACGTCCTCAAACGATGTCACTTTAGCTTCATCTGAGTGTAATTAACAAAAAAAAAAAAAGATATTTACCAGCCTTTTGAAATCTAAACTAATCCATTCATCTAAAGAATAATCGTTAGACTAATCAATTAACATAACACTCGTTAGTTGCAGCCCTATTTTAATTAAACTGATTTGTTACAATAAAAACCTGGATGTAGACTTTTGTGTGTTAATAAATACCACTTGATTGATACTGGAAATATCAGACCTACAGTTTTTTCCAAAATTTAGGAAAAACCTTCAAAAAGCATCGAAAGCAACGACAAAACAAAAAGGTTAGCGATCTGTTTCTTAAATGACGAAAGAAAAGCGCCAAACAACATAATCATCGCTCACACAAAACTGTCCCAAACAAACCGTGCAGCATGACATATTCACTGTATTTATTGCTTATTATTGTTCTTAAATCTAATTAATATTGCATTAAGTTGAAATCTAATCTGTTAAACGCTCTCTACAGTGACTGGTGACTATCAAATCTGTAAACTACATCTAAATCTATGTTTGTTCTCTGTTTGGTTTATCTGTCCTTATCAAAAATATATATAAATAATTAATAAATTAGCTGTTATTTCTTTAGAATGGACCTGGAAATATCAGACCAAACTTTGTCACAAAAAAAATAAGCATCAAACGCAACGGCAAAACAAAAAGGTTTCAGATATATTTCTTAAAATGAAACAAAACAGCCCAGACACAGACCATGCAGCATGAAAAGTTGTGAAAAAATAGTAGTAGTAGAGTCTTCTTATAACATATTCTGTGTATTTATTGTTTTTTATTGTCGTTAAACCCATTTAATTTCGCATTTAGTTGAAATCTAATCTGTTAAAAACTGTCCTGCTTTGCAAATGAGTGAATTCTATAAACAGATCGTAAATTATTTGTTTGTTCTGTATGTTTCTTTATCTGTTTATCTAAAAAAAAAAACTATAAATATGTAAATAAATGAGTTGTTTTTTCTTACAGAACTGGAAATATCAAACTAAATCTTCATCAAACGCAAAAAATATCAAAAGCAAACCAAAAAGGTTTCAAATATACTTCACAAAATGAAAAAAAAATGAACCATAAAGCGGCGACATCGTGCTCATCGCTCGCCTCAAACACAGAGCGTGCAGCATGCTCGGGGGGGCGGAGTTACCTGAAAGTAGGCGTGGCTTTGAGGATAGAGCGAGGAGAAGGGCGGAGCGGGGACCTCGCCGTCCGGACCAGGCCACGCCTCCTCGTCGTAAAGTCCATCAGGAGAGTCTACCTACGACGCACACACACAGGCTCAGCTACTGCTACACACTATACACAAACACACACTATACAGACGCACACACACACACTATACAGACGCACACACACAGGCTCAGCTACTGCTACACACTATACACAAACACACACTATACAGACGCACACACACAGGCTCAGCTACTGCTACACACCACACACACACACACACACACACACACACACACACACACACACACACACACACACACACACACACACACACACACACACACACACACACACACACACACACACACACACACACACACAGGCTCAGCTACTGCTACACACTATACACACAACACACTACACAGACGCACACACTATACAGACGCACACACACAGGCTCAGCTACTGCTACACACTATACACACAACACACACACACACACACACACACACACACAGGCTCAGCTACTGCTACACACTATACACACAACACACACTATACAGACGCACACACACAGGCTCAGCTACTGCTACACACAACACAAACACACACACACTATACACACACACACACAGGCTCAGCTACTGCTACACACTATACACACACACACACACACAACACACACACACTATACAGACGCACACACACAGGCTCAGCTACTGCTACACACTATACACACAACACACACACACAACACACACACACTATACAGACGCACACACACAGGCTCAGCTACTGCTACACACTATACACACAACACACTACACAGACGCACACACACACTATACAGACGCACACACACAGGCTCAGCTACTGCTACACACTATACACACAACACACACACACTATACAGACGCACACACACAGGCTCAGCTACTGCTACACACTATACACACACACACACACTATACAGACGCACACACACACACACACACACACAGGCTCAGCTACTGCTACACACTATACACACACACACACACACACACAACACACAACACACAGGCTCAGCTACTGCTACACACTATACACACACACACAGGCTCAGCTACTGCTACACACACCACACACCACACACCACACACCACACACCACACACACACACACACACACACACACACACACACACACACACACACACACACACACACACACACACCACACACCACACACCACACACCACACACCACACACACACACACACACACACACACACACACACACACACACACACACACACACACACACACACACACACACAACACACACACACACACACACACACACACAGATGTGACTCTGGAGGACGTATGGGTTTAAATACAGCTTTTCCTGAGTTCAAACGACGGCTTCAAAGTTAACCATGAACTCATGTGATTCATCAGAAAATCGACATATTAATCACACATTGAAGCCGATTAATCACACGGTTTGATTTGATTTGACGAAACAGGCTCTTTTAGATCACGAGGCTTTACCTGACTTCTAAACACCAGGTTCATTTTACACATATCCGTCCTCACATAAAGCTCAGATTTGACTTTGCTCCGTGCGACAAAACAAAACAAACACAGAGCGGAAATCTCACGTCAAACCACGTGTGCTCCGTGACAAAAACAAAACACTCATGTGAGCGCTAAAACAAGTTAACTGGACCAAACATGTAAACTATTACAGACAGGTCTAAACACCAGACCAACACCAGCTCCACCTCCAACAGTTACATATGTGTAACTATAGTTCTATGAGTGTATGAAGGGCCCTAATCCATTAAACCTGTGTTTGGTCGTGTAGCCTGGATTTACCTGAAACATGAGCCACAGACTCAACATGAAATGCACTGTTGAGACTTTTTTTAAATTAATTTTTTAAATTGACAGCACTAATGAAAACCCGTGCATCCTGTTCTGACCTCAGAAGAAAGAATCCATAAGAAGTCTATTTTCCCCGAACACTCTTGACATCACAGTGGAGTCTGTGAGAAACCCGCTCAAAACGATTAAATTTATTTGTTTATGTTCAGTGAATTCATATTGAAAGCCTTTCATTAATTTTTAACAATACAAAAATAAAACTGACTCGAAAATCGGATCAATGAGGAAAAAAACGTATATCACCAGCTGGTGGTAAAGTGCAGCAGTCGCCAAAGATACAGCAGCTTCACCACAAACCACTCAAACAAACTCTCATGCAGGCAATTTTGGTGAAGTGTCTTGCTCTCAGACACAAGAGCAGTGAGTGACTAAAATTTAAGGAAGTCACTGTAGCAAAAGTATATATTTTATCTTTTGAACGGTTAAAAGTAGACATGAATGCTTCAAATGAGAGCCGTACGTCTACAAAGACAAAACACAGATTCTTATAGTAACACGTAACATATTTGGTTTCGTAATCTGCCATGTGGGATGCTAAAGTGCAAAAAATGAATGTTTACGGGACGGGGGGAGTGTGAAACGGAAATGGGACACAACTGTGGGAAGAGAACAGGAACATGGGGAGACAAGATGGCCGCTCCATCTGTGCCCGAGGACGCCGCCAGCCTCAGCACCTGGACTCACACGCTCGAAATAACCTCCTCACTGCGGCACGGCGACCAATATGGAAACACGATTGGCAAAAGCACTAATGAAGAATGTGGCCCCAAAACATGCACTGGAATGATTTACATAAGTCTAAAATCAGGTATGTACAAACTCAGGCCCGGGGGCCAAATGCGGCCCTCAGACCATTTTTTCTTGGCCCTTAGTCTTCCTGGTGAACTGGCCCACATTGTCCTGATAAGTACTATTTACAGCACATTTCAGATTTTCTACAATTCCAACATAAATAACTAACATTTTGGTGCCACACAGACCTGATATTAAGACAATGAGACTGAATGTAGATGTGGTGGTGCTTAAAACATCAGATAAATGCAGCTTTTTTTAACGTTTCACGATTGATTTGTGGCCCTCCGCTTGGTCTATATTTCAATATGTGGCCCTCGATGGAAAAAGTTTGGACAGCCCTGGTCTAAATGATATCAGTCGGGTTGTTTAATTAAATGAGAAATAGGAAATAATGAGTCATAATTGCAATTTTGATTATTTATTTATGTCTAAGGTTAACCTGTAAATATAGACTATAATTAGTGTAGGGCTAATGGAATTCTTGAGAATTGAGAATTGAGAGATCCTTTAATTGTCCCACAATGGGGAAATTCCAGAAGAAGCAGCCGTTTCCAGCGCTAACAAAACTCTCAGAAAAAGAAAAACAAGAACAGTATAGCAAGCAAACATTAATACACAGTATACAACAGATATTGTGAATACGGTACACGTGGTCACGTGATGGAATTTTTTCAGTGGATAAAGGACAGGGTCACAAACAAGAAGATAGAGGGAAGAGCGCGGGCGGTGTGTGCAAATGTTATCTCATGTTTATGTTGCTGGGTCGGTCTGACTCGGGTTCTTCCAGCCACCTGCATTCTCAAGGTCCGGGATAAGGGGAAAACCAAGGGAGGGAGGGCAGAAAAATACATTTTAATACATTTGTTGATCAGGAATTTATACAGATCAATAAACCAATCATTTCTGGTCTTTCCGAGTAGCGATTCGTTGTTTCATTGAGTTACTCCGTCTTTAACCGTCTCTCTCTAATTGTCCAACAGCTTTCTGCACCTCCGTGGTCCGAGACAAGATGTTACGATCCAGATCCATGAGCTGTGCCAGTCCGTGGTCCAGTCTTTGCTCAGGTCTTAACACCCTTTCACTCAGTTCCACAAACTTAGTTTTGTTGTTGTCAGACAGGTTTTGGACGAATTCTCCTGTCTGATAAATATTCCGATAGACAAAGGCAATTCCAAGCCCCAATAGTAGAAAGCCCGCTATCATAAACCCAAATATAAAGAGATCTTCTACATCCTCGACCTGCAAGGGCTCGATGCATAGGATCTGCCAGGTGTTGTACCAATTATCCCGTACGAATCCAGCCATGTCTGTTCCGTCAGGGCAACGTGCCTCACCCGGAGAGGCTTTGCGTTGGGAGAAAATCTTATCCAATGCGCTCAGAGACCAGTCGATCACATTCATTTTCAGAAATTTCTGGTACAATTTTATGATAACTACACCTTAAAGTAGAGCTAAGTAACATGTTGACTTTATTAAACGTCTTTGTGAGTCCGTGTGGTGGTTGTAAATGTATTTTCGGGGCGTTTGAAGCCCCCGTCGTCGCCCCCTGCTGTCTCTGAGCGGAAAACCAGCTGCAACTTTCCTGACGCTGACAACTCTTTTTTATATTTGTCGACATGAAATGTTTTTGTATGTCCCTTATTTCAACAAAAAGGAAGAGGAAAAAAAGCTTTTGGTGTCTTTTACGGGGAGTGTGTTTTCACAAAAGACCTGCAGGGGGAGCTCTGTCGCTGAAGTTACTTAGTTCTGCTTTAAAGTGCCTATGACACGTGAGCACTCATTTAACTAAAGTGCAGATAAATATGTTTCAAATTCTGCTCAAATCTTAAATTTTATCCCAGTTTAGCTATTTGTTAGTTTTTTTAATTTTACTTCCTGGTTGTAAATGATGACGTCACACTAGGAAATGACTGAGAAACCTTCCTGTACAGTGGACCAAAACATATAAAACATAAACAATACACCTTTATGTCGTTGAAGCAATATTTAAAGGGTCAAAAAGTTGTTTCTTTTGTGTAAATTATGCATAACGTTTGTCTCCCCAGTGTGATGTCATCAAATTGTTTACTTTTCAACAGATTTTTCAACTTTTTTCCACAAATAGCTGCCTGATTGGTGTAAAACTATCATTTATATTTACAAGAGGTATTAATACACTGAATAAATGTAAGCATGTTTTAGACCACAGAGTGAAAACGCTCTTCTTCGGGAGCAAAGGTCATCCATGTCTGGCTTCACATATGGTGTGGCCTTATATGGTGTCGTCCTCAGACATCCCGATATTTTCTTAAAGCTCCCCACACCCATCCACGTCCAACTATTGCAAGCAAGGGCCTCCTGATTTATGTTTTGATTTATGTGTCTTTGTACTGTTATGTTCTTAGAAACCTAAGTTCTGTACTTAGAACTCATTATGCACGTCTATTTTTTACCTAATTTACATGAAGGTATATCTGGCCTGTTCCTTTGTTCAACCTTTGTGAGGAGCGACTGAAAGGACCGTGAGTCACCCTGATCGATCAGTCAACATTTGAAAATCATAAATACCTTTCATATGCACTTTCATTTGCCTTAACAAAGACTAAATTCACAGTGAACATAGAGTTTATTAAGCGTCCATCTGTCCAGGACCTGTACGTCTCCAGGACTCGGAGCAGGTCGATCACAGCGGACCCTTCTCACCTGGACTATTTGAGCCACTCCCCTCGGGCAGGAGGCTACGGTCCAGACCAGAACCTCCATCTGGACCAGAACCTCCAGCCACAAGAACAGTTTCTTTCCCTCTGCTGTTGGACTCATGAACACTTTATAAAACCTGCCACTTTAACAATAATATGATAAAAGAGCTCTCTATTTGCACTACTGTCTGTCCAACTGTACATTTTCTGTATAGTCTAAGTCTATTTTATTTTTCTGGGCTCAGTATTTATCGTGTGTATCTTTTGTATTTCTTTCTTTCTTTCGTTCTTTCTTTCTTTCTTTCTTTCTTTCTTTCTTTCTTTCTTTCTTTCTTTCTTTCTTTCTTTCTTTCTTTCTTTCTTTCTTTCTTTCTTTCTTTCTTTCTTTCTTTCTTTCTTTCTTTCTTTCTTTCTTTCTTTCTTCCTTTCTTCCTTTCTTCCTTTCTTCCTTCCTTCCTTCCTTCCTTCCTTCCTTCCTTCCTTCCTTCCTTCCAGACAGTGAAATAAGTAACTTTTAATCTGCACCATGTGACTGCAAAAGTGTGTCATTCTGCTAATCATTTATTGTAGCTCACGTTTTTAACAATATTTCACGTTTAGAATGATTATGTTTGAGATTTTCCAGTTTTAGGGACTGTGTCAGTGGCTTAAAGTAGTTTCAATATTATCGTTTATCGTGATATTTTCTCTAACAATAAATCAAACTCCAAAGCGTGTTATCGTTAGAGGCCTGGTGGAGAGGCGAGCCAAATTACAGTTAGAGTTCATGTTTTTCAAGGTATTTTTGAACAATAAAAACTATAAAAGAAAAAAGAAAGGCACATGCGTTTAATGCCATACTGTGAAACATTCCAAGCAACTCAACTGCATTTTTGTCACTGATTCGACTTTGCATTTACGATTTAAATTTGATTCATTGCACTGCCCTATATTGTATTTTTTTAAAGAAATAAAGTACTTTTGTTCCATTCTAAATCAGTCAAAGCTCTCTGTAAAAAAGATGTCAAACTACCAGGCTTTCATCCTCGTATGGAAATAATTTCACACACAAAGTAAGTAAATAATGGATATTTTTGTAAAGAAAAAGTGTACCACAAGATGGAGCTACATCCTAATGTTTCCATCAAAGAAAAAAGCACCAGCAGCAGCAAAAACATGAAAGAAAACAGCAAAATTGTGTAAAATATGTATCTTCAACCTTCCTTTTTGAGTCTGACAAAAGCAAATCAAAGTCAAAGTAACAACGCTAAGGAAACTGAATATAAAAGAAATAAATTTAAATGGCACAACTAAAAAACAAACCGATGAAGCGATAAACAGACAAACACTGTAAAAACCATGGCGCCTCAAGCATAAATAAAGGTTTAAGTGGCAGAATTATTTGAAATTCAGTAGCAACAACAGAAAAAAGGCTATTAAGTGTGCATGATTAACAATCGAGTGTCATTTTTAGTGAATGAAGAGCTAATGTGTCCATATTGAAGATTATATTAAGATAATCTGTTCCTAGCGGCTCTACGTTTGGTGCTTATAACATTTTCAGTGGAAAGCCCTCGTTAGCGGAGATAAGTCTGGCTACTTAAATTATGCATATTTGATAATCCTTTAATGGAATTCACTGGATTAGCTCGAACCGACATGGAAGAAAAGGAAAAGAGCAAAGGAAAAGAGCGCCGGGATGAAGAAAAGGAAAAGAGCAGGCAATGAATCAACACCAAAGAGAAATATATGGTTAACAAGGACAACACTGAGGTGATTAATGCATCTACAGCTTCATTCACCGACTGTAAAACATAATTGCATGACGAACTGGAGCTATGCTAATCTTATATCACTAAATTTAGGATTCACAAACGATTAGAGCAGAGCTATTCAACTGACGGCCCGGGGGCCAGATCAGGCGCGCCAAAGAATTTTATCCGGCCAGCAACCCATCCACCAAATATTAAAAACATATTTTTTCTTATTTGCTGGATAATTCTGGATTAGTACTAGTTTTGACCTGGTTTGGTCTTGGTTTTAATTTCAATTTTAATTCATTTTAATACATTTTATTGCTTTTATTAATGTATTTACTTGTTGCTAGTTTATTGTTTATGTTTCTGTACAGCACTTTGGAAACTGCTTGTTTGTAAAATGTGCTATATAAATAAAGTGGACTGGATTGGTTTAGTCCCCGTTTAATTCTGCTTTAGACACCTTTTGATGACATTTTAGTCTCTATAGCTAAGCATTTTGTATTTTATTTTTCCACAAAAATCTAACTAAACTAAGTAGGTGTGATAGGAATTTTTTCTTTTTGCCAAACCAATATTCAATATTTGCCTTATAGCTGTGGCTGATACTAATATTTAGATTTTAATATCCAGCAAGCCCCACAAATCTATCTTAAGTTGAAGTAAAGTTCACAAATTAACGGGGATGTAATCCTTTAGTCGATTAATTGGTCGATGGTGTCTTAATCGACCAAGATTGTTATCAGTCGACTTATCATTTTATAAAGATTAAAATGATATATGTAGCAAAAACAAGAAGCTATGGAGTGAATTAGCTGTAGATTTTGGAGTCTAACATTTAAATACTCTGTTTGCTTGTACTTTTCTGTATAAATAGTTGTTTTAGCATGAATTCCTTTGAATTGAATTTGAATGAATTTGGGACAAATCCTTGGAGATATTTTATAGTTTTGATATCATTTTGCCACACCCCCTTTGAGTCGATTAATCGGTCGATGGGGCAGGTATTTAGTCGACCAAGAATTTCTTTAGTCAACTACAGCCTTACAAATTAACTTTTCACACACAAAAAAAAAAGGGTATACACACACACACACACACACACGCACACGCACACACACACACGTACATTTATACTATATTAAAATCTGTCAAAAAACTGGCCAATATACTGGAATCTATGGCTCATCTTTAGCTTTAGCCCTGGTTTGTCATATTTTCTCTTGTTTGGAGGCGAATGCTAACTCTCCGAAATTGAAAATGCATTGGAGCACAGCCTATAGAATGCAGGTGCTCTATGTACAAACGCAGAGGCAGCAGTGGCGCTCGGGCACAGTTACCTGCGCAGGCGTGATATGGGCGCGGGTGACGTATCCGTGGACGTGTTGAATCTGGGACAGCTGCCGTTCGGCCACCTGCACCAGCTCCGCCCCTCTGAGCTCGGCGCAGCGCCTCCCCAGCGAACCGTCGCGTCCCAACGACCGCTCCCTGTCCCGTCCGAGCGTCCCGCCGCCTCCAACTCCTCCGCCGCCCCGTCCCAGCGTCCCTCCGTCCCATCCTATGCACTCCATCCCGCCGCCGTCCCGTCCCAGAGTGCTGGCGTGGCTCACAAACGCGCCGTCCCGTCCCAGCGTGCCCCGGTTGCGTTCCAGCGTACCGCCGTCCCGTCCCAGCGTCCCCCCGTCCTCGAGCTCGCGTAAAACCATGGGGTGCTGGGGGCAGGTGTGGTGGTGGTGGTGGTGGTGAAGTCGTGGGGCTCCGGGAGACGCACCGTCCTCTTCGTGGTAGTGGTACTTCTGCAGCGGGGCGGGGCGTGGCCAGAAATGGAGGTTATGGGGAACGAAAATGTGATCGAGGAGGTACAGGACGGACAGGGTTCAATGAAGGATTGAAATATGAAGTTTTACAGGGAGGGAGGTGAAGAAAGACAGAAGAAAGCACAGGTTAGTTCCAAAGTACAGACGTTAGAATAGAAAGAGTAAGAAGACACTATAACGAAACAAAACTATCCAATTAAGGGTTGCACAATCTATCGCAAAAGTGGTCATATTGCAACATCGGTTAACACAGTCTTCACAAAAAAATGAAAAAACATATCACAATAATATCATGGTTATATTATGATTAAAATGTTGAAAAGGCAGATGTTTATTTCTCTGATCAGAATTGCTTTTAATCACTCGTTATAGACATGCAACGGAGCAGCAGAAGAAAATGCATGTTCAAAAAAGATGAAAATAAGACTGAACACGTGGAAAAAACAATACTAATTATTTGACTATAAAAGTGACTTGGGATTTCCAAAATCTCTCAAAACAATTTCTGATGATCTCTGCATGTATTTGACCAAAGTGAACTCACAAGACAAGAAAAGCATGAGTAAATTACGCATTGTGTGTAAAAAGAAAAAATCAATTTGTAGCTCATTCCCAAATCTCCAGCCTACTCATTTCTGCTTTAGTCCATATCAGTTCTCACAAAAAAATAATTTCTAGCGTTAAAATGTCTTGATTTGAAGACATTTATCCTACTTTTAGACGTTTTGACTAGTTAAGATTAGTTAAAGGAAAAATATTCTGCATATTGTTATTAGCCTTTAAACATGCTCTTGAATAACTTTAAATTTCTGGAAAAAAATAAATACATTTTTTTCTCTGCTGTCTGGCTTGGCATTTACTGAGTGTATGCAGCCAGCAGATGGAAACTAGCTCTGTACACATTTTTGTTATTTGATCACTTTAAGAGATGCTGCGGTCAGCCGTAGTTGCAGTTTTGGGGGTTTAGATGGCATGAATGCTCAGAACGAGTCTGGCGATGATTTAAGGACTTAAAACAGTAGAAGATTCTCAGGTAAGTGACGTAGATGAGCTGAAATAACGTCACGGATCGAGGGAGTTCAGCAGGAAGTGTTTCTGACACTCAGAGGGAGAGGATATTCAAGCCAACAGTCCTCAAAATGTCGTTAGTGTGTTTATGATGACGGAACATTGTTAGAACAGGGTTAAAAGCTCAAAAATGTGACTGGAGCAGAATTTCTTTGATGAAACTAGAACTGTCGTTTGTTTCAGAACATGTTTTAACAAATTTAAACAACAGGGTTATCAGTTTTTTGCAGAATAAAACAGGATATTTTGTTGTTTGCGGAGGAAATCATTGCACATCGTCATATCGTGATTCACTGTTTGTGTCTTTAATGCAGCTGTCTGTTCAAACACACTTTTTCTCCTGTTGTTTAGCCTCTGAAGCCTCTGAGCAGACGACTTTATTTACCTCTTAAAGACCAGGGCTGCACAATTCAACCAAATCAACACAAAACACAAAACACAAAAAAAAACGCAATTTTAATGGATGCAATTAGCAAATCACAAAGGCTGCAATTTTTGAAATGCAATAATTTCCCCCACAAACAACAAAATGTCCTGCTTTGGTTTGAATAAAAACATTGTAACATGTAGTTTGGATTTGTGCAAACATGTTCTGAAACAAGCGACAAAATCATGACAAAAAGTAAGAAAAATGCGTTCAAAAGCAACAAAAACAACAAACACGACTCAATGCAATTAAAACGCGGCTAAAAATGACAACAATGCGCTTATATACGACAAACACAACTGAACGTGGCAAAGACGTGACTAAAAGCGTGAAAATTTGTGTTTAAAATGTGAATTTGAACTGATTCCTATAAATTGAAACATAAATCGTAAATCTAATCACAATCACACTGGTCAGAAAAATCACAATTAGATATTTTTTCCTAAATCGTGCAGCTCTATTAAAGGCAACAGAAAAACACAAAGTGAACATGAATCGTGATAAATTCAAAATCACGATCTGGCAACAAGAAATGGTGTTAATAATTTTTTGCCACATCACCCAGCCCTAGATCCAGGTGAAACATAAACACAAACGTTTCACAATAAGCCCCTACACTGCAAAAATTTTAAATCTATCCAAGCTTAAAATGGCTTGAATTTATCTTTTTTTTTTAATCTAAATTGGATAAGTTTTGACTCAATGAGATTTAATTGCTGATGTGATGCAGAATATTTCACTGGTTTCAAGGTATTTCTGACTGATCCTGCGATAATTTTGCTTAAAATAAGAAAATACATTTGTCAGTGGGGTAAGTGACATTATCTTAACCCACTGACAGATAATTTGGCTTGAAGTAAGAAATAATGTATTAAAACAAGTCAGAAACAAGTAAAATAATCTAGTTCCATCAAATGAATCGTCTCCACCGATCTTAACGAGTCAAAATGTCGGAAATTCAGATTAATATCCTGAACTCAAGACATTTTAACTTTAATCTTCCCCGTGTTGCCTTTAAACACAGTCAGGACGTCTAAAAAGAGCAGCCTCTCCACCGGTGCACTTCTGCTTGTTATTCACAGAAACACGTACTCTGACTCGGCCGGACGCGAGCAGAAGAAGCAGCCGAGCGTGAGCAGAGCCTTGTTTTAGCCCGCGTTGTGTAACAGGTCCAGGTGGACGGTCGGCGGGACACTAATAGTTTCCTGAGCAGGATGTTCGGTGCGTCCTCACAGAGACGCAGAGCCAGCCTCAGGGACAGAAAACACATGCACTCTCACTGTTTCTGTTCCCTCCACGCTCACTTTTCTCACGCAGCGTCTGGATTTATCTTGGGAAAAGTCTTGCTTCGGAATAAAATAAAGTCGTATTCCAGTTTAGTGATGAATGAGTGAGGATTTGTGGTTGTTATCATTACGATTTTCCTGGGGCCAGATCACAATTTGGATTCGTGTTCATTTTGTATAAACAGAGCGGCACGATTTAGGAAAAATATCTGATTGTGATTTTTCTGACCAGTGCGATTGTGATTATATTTGCGATTTATGTTTTAATAAAAGGATTCTGTTCAAATTCACATTTTAAATACAATTTTTAGTTGCGTTTTTGTCACGTTCAGTTGTGTTCGTCGTATAATTTAACATACTATTAATACAATTTTACCGCACCATAGTCACTTACTGTATATAACAAGACACTTTAGCCACTTTAGTTACCATTTTTTCTGTAAATAAGAGTGTGCACTTTATACTTTATATTGTATTTTTATTACCATGTTTATTTATCCTATTTTTATTGCATGCGCCTATTTCATTCATTCCTGTCCTAAACTGTGTGTTGCAACAGTGGAATTTCCCCATTGTGGGACAAATAAAGGATCTCTTATCTTATCTTATTTCAACACGTCTTTTAGTCACATTTCGGTGCATTGTGTCACGTTTTTGTCGCTTTTCAACACATTTTTATCACGTTTGGTCACGCTTTTGTCGCTTGGTTCAGAACATGTTTGTACAAATCCAAACTACAGTGTGAGCCGTTTTTATTCAAATCAAAGCAAGACATTTTGAAGAAATTATTGTGATTTGCTAATTACATCCATTAACATTGCGTTTTTGTGTGGATTTCGTTTTTATTGTGCAGCCCTGGCCTTTAAGAGGTAAATAAAGTCATCTGCTCAGAGGCTTCAGAGGCTAAACAACAGGAGAAAAAG
This sequence comes from Rhinogobius similis, assembly GCA_019453435.1. Lineage (NCBI taxonomy): Eukaryota > Metazoa > Chordata > Actinopteri > Gobiiformes > Gobiidae > Rhinogobius > Rhinogobius similis. The sequence continues at coordinate 41,307,821 of CM033623.1, forward strand.
TGTGTTTGAACAGACAGCTGCATTAAAGACACAAACAGTCAATCACGATACTACGATTTCACAAAAATAGCAGATTGTCACAGGGACCAGCTCACGATTCGATTTTTATCGCCGTATCACCCAGACCTAGTTGTTGTGTCTCTAAATTTCGCCGTACAACATTTTGAAACTGTGGGGAAACAAACTGAACTGTATCTCTAAAATATTCTGAAAAATATTCAAAGATCTTGTGTCGTGTGGAGGAAAAACACACCACAGTGGCCTCGTCCTAAAGACAGTGCAGACATTTATGTGCTTTCACTAAAAGAACATACAATTCTTTAAAAAGTAGTAGTTCATCCTGATCACTGTGTAGAAAAAAACTTTTCGTGCCATCTGTTGGCAACATGAGCGCGACTAAAAATAATAGCAGCTAATGAAATACATCAGAGAGAAAACCTTTAGAAAACAGTGAAGACGTGGGAACTTTATAAACACAAAGCAACACTTCCTGCAGCAGAAGTCATTTAGAAATAACTAAATATGTACAAACTGTCACTGATCGATCTATTGAACAATGAACATTCAAGAGTTTAATAAGTGTGTAAAGCAGATAAATCCATAACCAGACACTAAATGATACTTACAGTGAAACTAGACCCTTATCAAAACATGTATGGGCTCTGTGCATGGTGTTTCAGTTAGCTATTTGTTTTTAAAAGGTTAGGTCATTGTGCGGCTGAGTACTTTCTGTTCAATTCTTTCTCCAAGGTTTTTGCAGAGTTACAATGAGATGAATAAATGTTTAAAGACCAGAGCTGCAGGACGTCACTGACAACATGTTACAGACTTTACACACACACTTCACAGGATAAAAGTTAGCATTAGCTGTAAGAAACGGTTAGCTTAGCCAACTGCTGCTGTGCTCTGAGCTAATCAAGACAAAAAAAAACCAAAAAAAACATTGCTTTTGTGTTGAAATTTAAAAAAAAGTAAAATATTATCTAAATATATATTTCTGTTGAACTAGAGTCTCTATATATTAAATGTAAAAAAAAAAAAAACGCCATTTCCGTAGCATCTAAATCAAACTTGACATTTTAGAATCGCAGCAACACAACAACATGCATCATCTGCTTCTTTACAGCTGAACAAAACCTGCAGCGTCCCCCAGACTCTTCACTGGTCATGTGACTGAGAGGTCATGTGACTGAGAGGTCATGTGACTGTGAGGTGGAAGTGTGCTGTGATTGGACACAGACACACAGAGACAGACAGACACACACGCACACTCATACACAGACACACACACAAGCACAGACACAGACACACAAGCACTCGTACACACACATACACACACAAACAGACGCACACACACACACACACACACACACAAAGACGCACACACGCACACACTTGTACACACAGGCACTCGTACACACACAGACTCACACAGACACACACACGCACACACATACACACACGCACACACACAGACACACACTCATACACAGACACACACACAAGCACAGACACACAAGCACTCGTACACACACATACACACACAAACAGACGCACACACACACACACACACACACTCGTACACACACACGTACACACACAAAGACGCACACACGCACACACTTGTACACACAGGCACTCGTACACACACAGACTCACACAGACACACACACGCACACTCGTACACACACGCACACACACAAACACACACACACAGACGCACACTCGTACACACACACACACACACACACTGACACACTCACACAGACACACACACACACACCCTGCAGTGGTGTGTATAGATCTATTGCACAGAGCCGGTCGTCCATGTGACGTCTGACCTGTCGACCTCACGCTCACACCATCGATACGACCTGCTGGGGTCAACTCTGCACTTACTCTCATCTGACCCGCGCTATTTTTAGGAACTGTTATTAGCTCACGGTGCACGGTGGCAGAGCGGCTAGAGCTTCTGCCTCCAAATAAGGAGATCGTGGGTTTGAATCCCGGACCACCCCAACATCACACGATCTCTCTGGGTGGAGTCTGCATGTCCTCCCTGTGTTACCGTGGGTTCTCTCCGGGTTCTCCGGCTCCTCCCACCGTCCAAAGACATGACTGTGTAGGTTAATTGACAACTCTAAACTGTCCCTAGTGAATGAATGTGAGAGTGAATGGTTGTCTGTCCTTGTCTCTGTCTCTCTGTGTCAGCCCTGGGACGAGTTGGCCACTGTCCAGGGTGTACCCCGCCTAAGGCCCAAAGTCACTGGGATAGGCTCCAGTCACCCGCGACCCGGGAACGGGAATAAGCGGTAGAAAATTAATCAAGGAAATGAATGAATGTTATTAGCTCTGTCCAACACTGGGGACGCTTGAGTACCTTAAAGGAAAACATGTATGCATTTTTCATATTGTTATTAGGCCGTAGGAAAGGTTTCAGGGGTTGTCATCCGGACATCCTGAAACCTTTTCTACGATGAAACACGCCTGGACGAATGAGGGATTACATCGACGAATATTGTTATTAGCTTTTAAACATGCTCTTGAGCCCCTTAAATTTGCCATCTCATGTTTTGAAACAAAAAAGTGTATTTCTCAGCTGTCTGCAATGACACTTACTGAGTGAATCCAGCCAGTAGATGGCACTTAACGTTATACACAATTTAGCTTTGTAATGTGTGTAATGTGTGACATGCTATTATCAAACCAGTGCGGGCAGTGAACGAAAGAAATGCTTAGAACGAGTCTGGTGATGATTTAAGGACTTAAAACAGTAGAAGATTCTCGGCTAAGTGATGTAGAACAATCGTCACTGATAGAGGAAGTCCAGCAGGACGTGTGTTTGACGCTCAGAGGGGAGAGGATTTTCTAATGAACATTCCACAAAACAGCGTGAATGCAGCTAAACGAAACTCCAGGTGTGTTTTTGATGATGGAACATTGATAGAACAGGGTTAAAAGCTCAAAAATTCACTGTAGCAGAATATGTGTCCGTTAAGTCCTCATGTTTTGGAACTAATGAATTGTTTATAATATATAATAGACTAAACAAAATGTATCTCAACTGTTTGCCATGGTACTTACAGATTTCAGGCGCCATCTACTGGCTGCATAGCGCTTACACACTTAAGTTAAGTTATGACTCAAGGGACTGCATGACATGCTAACTAGCCAAGCAGTTCCAGTGATGGTCGAGGAAATTCAGCAGGAAGTGTTTTTGATGGAGGGAAGAGGATTTTCTAACCAGGATTCATCAAACTATAGCGTGAATGAAGCTAAATGCAACTCCAGGTGTGTTTTTGATGAATAATCAACAATATTAGAACATGGTTAAAAGCTCAAAAAAGTACATGTTGCATTATCCTTGTCCTTTAAATAAAAATGTCAAAAAAGAATAAACAATTTAGGGTTTTCATCAGTAATAGCCTACACTTTATCTGTAAATATTCTCTACCTTGAAGCTTCCAGTCACTATATTTCAACCTTTATTTGGCATTTAGTATCAGTGTACAACATTAAGTTTAACTAGTCGACTACTAAAATAACTGTTAGTAGCAGCCTTAAGACACAAATAACCCTCAGCTTAAACAGAAAATGAATAATTTCCATAAAAACACGTGCAAACATTCAAAATAACATGTAAAAGAATGTATATGTTTCAAAATTGGAAACCAAAACTATATTTGAACTAAATACAGACTACATAAAGACAAATACTGGACTAAAACCAAGATTTAGACATTAAATTAAATATTATATTATAACTGGTTAACGTTATTGTTATTATTATTCCAAGGCAACAGAAATAATCATATAACTATCTAGTTTTTCCAACCTTTTTTGAATATTGGCACACTTTTTGGGTTTAAATGATACCACGGCACACCAACGTTACCAAATCAGACCATTTAGTTAAAAAAAAGGTAAATAATGTCACTGTCAATGTCAATGTCACCTTTAAATTGGCAAAAAGTGAGAGTTTTGCGTTATATATAGTTAGTTGCAGCCTCAATACACATGACACACTTTGTAAATAAACCTCATCTTAAACAGAAAATTAATCCCTTCCACAAAAACACATGCAGCAATTTATTCCCTGACAGTTTGAAACAGGAAACTGGCTCAAACAGCTTGGATTCTAGACCTCCAAAATCACACAGAGAAATGAGAAACAGTGCGGTGAAAAGTGAACGTTTTAAAGTGACGCTGCAAAAACTGGGCCAAAACGCGTCCCACAAAAGCCCCAAACAAAACCAGATCACAAACAGCGTTGAGTATTCAGACTTATTGAGCTCCAAAGGAAGTCTAGGATGAGATTTGGTGGCGGCGGCAGAAGATGTGGCATACGTTGGGAGTGTTTCTGTGTCTCTGGAGAGCTCGGTTTAATTAAGACTCTGGGATGTGTGCTCACTGGAGAAGAAACACACACGAGACAAGAAGAAGCATCACCGAGGCTTTGGAGAACTTTGGCGCTGACCTACATTTCACCGCCTAAACTGAAGAAAACACTGGGATCCTGGACGAGATGTATGTTCATTCTGTAAAATCATGACAGGAATTATGTAAAAACTAGAGATTCTTTAGTTTAGGGCAGGGCTGTTCAACTGAAGGCCCGGGAGCTGAATCAGGCCCTCCAAGGGACATGAGCCGGCCCTCAACCATCTTCAGAAATATAGAAAATGTTTTATCTCGTCATAATCTCGATCTGGTTTAGTCCTGGTTTAGACCTGGTTTAGTCTTGTTTTAGACACGGTTTAGTTCTGGTTTAGACCTGGTTTAGTCTTGGTTTAGACCCAGTTTAGTCCTGGTTTGGACCTGGTTTGGACCCGTTAGTCCTGGTTTAGTTCTAGTTTCGTCCTGGTTTAAGCCGGGTGTCCACCGCATGATTTTGTCCGTCTGCAACGTAAGATTTTTGATCGTGGGAAGCATCTTGAGTCGTAGCTCAAAATCGTGGCTCGTAGATCTCAGTGTGACGGGAACAAAGACTAAACTTACAACCGTCGTACGACCAAAGACGAGCTACGATTGACGTCAAACATGTTTGATATTTTGGAATCTTGGTCTCAGAGTGAGTCTCCTGTCGCTGCATTTGTCAAAAACGTAAACACAAGTGCAGCGCAAAGTAACGGCAGCGGAGCTCTGACACAAATTATCTTCTCACTTCTCTTTCATTCACTAACTTTTACAAACACAAAAAAACAACTAGCATGTCGTGCTAGCCTCCGCTAACAGGTACAACTATGACTTGATCACACGGAGCCTGAGCCTCATGTTTGCTCAGATAAACAAATGTCGTAGCTGTGACTGATCGTGATTCATCGCCCAATGTGTGTGCATTCTGTCTGACCACTTTTAATTCATTACGTCTTGCAGCGTCGTCCATAAAACATAAAAAAAATCGTACAGAGGACACGCGCCTTTAGACTTGGTTTAGTCCTGGTTTAGACCCCTTTTTTCTACTGGTTTAGTCCTGATTTTGTCCTGATTTTGTCCTGGTTTAGACCTGGTTTAGTCCTGGTTTTGTCCTGGTTTAGACCTGGTTTAGTCCTGGTTTAGACCTGGTTTAGACCTGGTTTAGTCCTGGTTTAGACCTGGTTTAGTCCTGGTTTTGTCCTGGTTTAGACCTGGTTTAGTCCTGGTTTTGTCCTTGTTTTCAGAATGGTTAAGTAACTGTTGTGAAATTACCTCTAAGTGTATCATATTTGTGGTTCATGTTAAATCAGGAAGTAACATTATAAACATTACGAAAACTGTCAAACTGAGGACAAATAGGCAAAATGTTTAGTAAAATCTTAAATATAATCATACGTTTTAGTGAAATGTGACGTCTAACCTGTCATTTAGAATTCAAATGTGTTTTTTTTTTTCACTATTATTATATATATAAATGATAATATAATAATACAGTAATGTTAATCATTCTACTGAACAATTCTCCTCCTGAATCCATTCGAATCACCCAAAGCGGCACAGTTTTGCCTCTTTTGCCTCTTCGCTGAACACACACCGTTACGTAACCACAGCGGCCCGAACCAAACTCCAGCTGCGCTCCTTTCATCTCGACCCAAAACCACTTCATTTCGCTCCGGCGGAACGACACGATTGTATTCTGGCGGCGCGGCGGGATCTGTCAGCGTGGATGAACCGTGAGCTTTTGGCTGATGTGTTCTACAGACGGACGCCGGGGGAGGCACGTGCTCGGCGCCCGGGCCCCTCGCACACGCCCGAGGATCCCCCCGCGCTTTCACGTCCCACCGAGCGTGACTAACTCGGGCTTCAGCCGAAAACCCAGCGCGCACGCTCCCCAGACCAGAGCGACGGAGCGCAAGGACGGAGACGAAACACGAAACCATACTTTCACGACTGCTTTATCAGAAAAAACAAACTGTATGCGATCTAATGTGTTTTTATGCGGTTGGTCTTTAAATATTATAGACACTGCAGGTGAAAAGGAAAAAATATGTACAATTTAAAGATCAATTGTAAACTTCTCCTGTAGTTTACTCACATAAACGCAAGAAAAACACCAGTTTTTCATGGTGTAATGTTTTCATGTAGAAATAATGCATTTTATGTGTAAAAACTGCCACAATTGCACATGTTTTTGACATTTCTTATCTGAAAAATGACAGAATTAAGTCTTATTTTCGTGGTTTGTACACAGATTAGCCATTAAAAACATTACAAAGTGGATTTTGGATTTCTTAGTTTTTGAGTAAACTACATCTGACTGAAAATGTACCTAAAAATTAAATTTTTGCCACATTTTTTACATTTAAAACATGGATAAGTCAGACTTAGAATTAAGTCTGACACGTCCGTCCTCTTCGAGTGCGGACGTGTCTTCTCTCTGCTCCTGCTCTGCTCCTGCTCTGTTTTTTGCTACTTGCTTTGTCTAGTCAAATTTTTGAACTCTTTTTACCTTTTTCAACTCGGATTATCTGCCCGCCAACTGATCTCTGAAAATGAATGTGATCGACTGGTCTCTAAGTGCTTTGGATAAGATTTTCTCCCAACGCAAAGCCTCTCCGGGTGAGGCACGGTGCCCTGACGGAACAGACATGGCTGGATTCGTACGGGATAATTGGTACAACACCTGGCAGATCCTATGCATCGAGCCCTTGCAGGTCGAAGATGTAGAAGATCTCTTTATATTTGGGTTTATGATAGCGGGCTTTCTACTATTGGGGCTTGGAATTGCCTTTGTCTATCGGAATATTTATCAGACAGGAGAATTCGTCCAAAACCTGTCTGACAACAACAAAACAAAGTTTGTGGAACTGAGTGAAAGGGTGTTAAGACTTGAGCAAAGACTGGACCACGGACTGGCACAGCTCATGGATCTGGATCGTAACATCTTGTCTCGGACCACGGAGGTGCTGAAAGCCGTTGGACAATTAGAGAGAGACGGTTAAAGACGGAGTAACTCAATGAAACAACGAATCGCTACTCGGAAAGACCAGAAATGATTGGTTTATTGATCTGTATAAATTCCTGATCAACAAATGTATTAAAATGTATTTTTCTGCCCTCCCTCCCTTGGTTTTCCCCTTATCCCGGACCTTGAGAATGCAGGTGGCTGGAAGAACCCGAGTCAGACCGACCCAGCAACATAAACATGAGATAACATTTGCACACACCGCCCGCGCTCCCCCCTCTATCTTCTTGTTTGTGACCCTGTCCTTTATCCACTGAAAAAATTCCATCACGTGACCACGTGTACCGTATTCACAATATCTGTTGTATACTGTGTATTAATGTTTGCTTGCTATACTGTTCTTGTTTTTCTTTTCTGAGAGTTTTGTTAGCGCTGGAAACGGCTGCTTCTTCTGGAATTTCCCCATTGTGGGACAATTAAAGGATCTCTCAATCTCAATCTCAAATATCAACAAATCCTTGTGTAGATTGTACAGTTTGGTGTAGGAGCAACTTTAAGGCTGTGTCTCGTGGGAGAAAAATGCATTCTAAGAAAACAGCCGCTGAGAAATCTATGGATGAAGTGGATTCAATAAAATAAAAAAACATCTTTAGGAGCAGATTGGACATGTTTGTTGTTTCCACATGAAAGCAGAGCTGTTGAGAGAGAAAACTGACCCAAAAGAATGATACTGTTACAGAATTATCGGCAGCACAACTGTGTGCTTTCCTTAAAGCTGGAGCTTCTGAAGCTTAACTTCACATGGTAACATGGAAACTGAAAGTAGGTGTTGCTCCGACTGTGCAAAGCTTATTTAAGGACTGAAGGGTAATGAGTTTAACTGTGTGATCCATAAGTCTGACTCAGTGATAAATGTAACTGCAGTGTTCCTGTTGTTTATCTGGTTTTCTACAACTGTTTACTTGATTTTCTTCTTTCAGATGTCAGGTACAAACTAAAGAGATGTAGACTTTTATGTTTTTTATCAGACTTTAGCAGCTTTTTCACATTTTAGTTTAGTTTTGAGCTTTTACAGGTGAAAATGTAATTCCTCACCACTGACTCTCGTGTTTTTGTCACACCGCTAAAATCCAGAATGCAGTGATCATCTGCATGAATTATTAAAACATTTACCTTTTTTAAAAACATTAGTTATGGGCATTATTACCACTCAGCTTCCTTGGTGCTTTTACAGTCTTAATATTTGAATTTTCCAAAAAGTTGATGAGATGAATGGGAAAAGTACTTCTAGAACGACAGCATCCAGCAAGGGGCGGGACATTTAAGCTCCATTATAATTTTACAAACCATAAATGCATACGTGACATTTTACTTTTGGGCTTGTTACACTTCACTCTTTCTCAATGTCCTTTTTCTGACCAGAACGTCCTCATTTTGTCGGTCAGGAGTGTGACTTATAACTGGAGCACAAACATTAGCATAAAAACCCAGTCTGCTCCTATTCTGCTCACGTCCCTCACTGCACTGCCCTACAAACACACACGCACACACACACACACACAGACACATGCGCACACACACACACACACACACACACACGCACACACACGCACACACACACGTCTAGGTCTGGGTGATGTGGTGATAAAAATCAAATCGTGAGCTTTTTTTGTGTGAAATCGTCGTATTGTGATTCACTGTTTGTGTCTTTAATGCAGCTGTCTGTTCAAACACACTTTTTCTCCTGTTGTTTAGCCTCTGAAGCCTCTGAGCAGACGACTTTATTCACCTCTTAAAGGCCAAGGCTGCAATTAAACGTGCAATAATTTCTTCCACAAATAACAAAATGTCTTGCTTTGATTTGAATAAAAACTGTAGTTTGGATTTGTACAAAAATGTTCTGAAACAAGCGACAAAAGCACGATCAAAAGTAATAAAATGTGTTCACAACAGACAAAAACAACAAACGCGACTCAATGCATCAAAACACGTCTAAAAGCGACACAAACGCAGCTTAAAACGACAAAAACACAGCTAAAAACGGCAAAGACATAAGTAAAAGTGACAAAGACGCGTTTAAATAAGACAAACACAACTGAACGTGACAAAAATGCAATTCAAAGCGACAAAATTTAATGTAGTTTAATTTATGTAGTTTAAAATGTGAATTTGAACAGAATCCTATAAACATAAATTGCAAATCTAATCACAATCACAAAACTAGTCACAAAAATCACAATTAGATACTTTTCCTAAATCCTGCAGCTCTATTAAAGACAACAGAAAAATACAAAGTGAACATGAATCGAGATATGATGAGCGTGCACGTGCAGATGTGTGTCTGAGGAGCGTGCACGTGCAGATGTGTGTCCGGGGAGCGTACACGTGCAGATGTGTGTACGGGGAGCGTGCACGTGCAGATGTGTGTACGGGGAGCGTGCACGTGCAGATGTGTGTCCGGAGAGTGTGCACGTGCACATGTGTGTACGGGGAGCGTGCACGTGCAGATGTGTGTACGGGGAGCGTGCACGTGCGTGTCCGGGGAGCGTGCACATGTGTGTCCGGGGAGCGTGCACGTGTGTACAGGGAGCGTGCACGTGCAGATGTGTGTACGGGGAGCGTGCACGTGCAGATGTTTGTACGGGGAGCGTGCACGTGCAGATGTGTGTCTGAGGAGCGTGCACGTGCAGATGTGTGTCCGGGGAGCGTGCACGTGCAGATGTGTGTCTGAGGAGCGTGCACGTGCAGATGTGTGTACGGGGAGCGTGCACGTGCACATGTGTGCCCGGGAGCGTGCACATGTGTGTCCGGGGAGCGTGCACGTGTGTACGGGGAGCGTGCACGTGCAGATGTGTGTACAGGGAGCGTGCACGTGCAGATGTTTGTACGGGGAGCGTGCACGTGCAGATGTGTACGGGAGGCGTGCGTGCAGATGTGTGTACGGGGAGCGTGCACGTGCAGATGTGTGTACAGGGAGCGTGCACGTGCAGATGTGTGTCCGGGGAGCGTGCACGTGCAGATGTGTGTACGGGGAGCGTGCACGTGCAGGTGTGTGTACGGGGAGCGTGCACGTGCAGATGTGTGTACGGGGAGAGCGGGTGAGTATTTATCAAAGAGTGGGGACATTTATCTAAAGGGGACAGGACTCTCTTATGGGACAAAAAAATGTGGCCTCTTTAAAGGGGCTGTACCCGTTTTATACTGAACAGGTCATGTCCCTGAATTATGTGATAAAGTCAAATCTGTTTTGCCCCTGAACAGACGTGTTGTAAAAGCATCTATTGGAGTGAAAATGAGACCACAATGTTTTACTCTGCATCTATTTATAGAGCGTTTTATTCTACGAAAAGCAGGAAGTGCTTCAAAACATCAGGTACAGGGTCTTTAAGATTTTATTATTATTATTTGTCTATTTATTATTTAATTTTATCAACTTACATCCATAGACTTATATAGAATTCGATATAAGTATCTTTCAAAAAAAAAATTCTCCCACAGAGACAATATACTTAACAAGATTTTGATCTAATTTTAAGCCTGATTTAGGAAAAAAAAACAAAAAAAAAAACGGAGGTGAAATTTACATCCGTAAGATACACTAAATAAGACATCCAAAAAGAGAGCAGGAAATTTAAACCTGGCTCTATCCATTTATGTCCCAAATGTGTGCCATTTATAGTTGAACACAGTAGGACCCTGTACAGTGTTATACAGCCAGCTGTTTACTTCACTTCAGTCCAGTTTCCCCGCGACGTACGGCGACTTCATCAGTTCACTCACCGCTCAGACGCTCAGATGAAGCAAAGTCCCGCCTCTATGAGACGAGGACACATGGATTTTTGCCGCTGTAAACTCCCTTTGGTCCTTATGCGTCGCGTCAGGTTCAAACATGAGTTTTTGCAATGCAGCCTGTTACTCCAGCAAAGTCCACACATTTAGGCGTCTGTGGTGTAGTTTCACCTCTTAATGCAGCCTGGGTCGTCATTTCAAAACAGAAACTGTGTCGTTTTATAATGTGTTTCATTTATTTTACCTAGAATAGATATAGTTTTTGTCGAGTTGCCGCTGGACTGGGGGGTCAGGCAAGACACAAAGCAGGAGTGGTGCTCAAAAAAAAGGTGAATTTATTTCCAAACAAAAAAAATGCCACACACCAAAATCATAACGCCTAGGACTTAAAAAAAAATACAGGAGACAAACAAACACAAAGCCACGTGCAGCCTCACTGCAAACTGCCTCTTACTTTTTCTCCTCACACCCAGGAGATTTAAATTGGGGAGCCCACACCTCCTGGGAGGCACCAACAGCCTTCAGGGGAGGGGAGAACCCAAAGAGGTCTAATACCTCACAATAAACAAAATAACTTTAACCAATAACTACAGAAACAAAAACAAAAGGAATCTGCAAACTATATTTAAAGCAATATAATTAACAACTTAGCCATCAATAAAACTGAAACAACCAAACAACTTTACAAACCCCCCCTCTAACTTAACCCCAGTGCTGCAGCCCAGACCCTACAGGTGTCACCACTGATTACCTGGCTGACAGCACTTAAAAAAAAGCACACAAACACATGAAAAATAAGGGCAAACTATTTACTAAGAATAAACACAAATCTGCAATAATAAACAGAGGAAAATTAGATAAAACCTAAAGTGAAAGATCCTTTTCACATTTCCCCCTCCCCTGGAAGCTCGGCATCAGGATGGCGAGACAGAAAGTCAGCCACCACATTAGCTTTACCAGGTCTGTACTGAACTTGAAAGCGGTAGGGTTGCATCTCCATCACCCACCGAGCAATTCGATTGTTTGTGTCCTTCATGCTGTGGAGCCATTGAAGACCCCTGTGATCTGTCTGAAGCACAAAGTCCCGGCCCAACAAGTAATATTTGAAAGTCTCTAATGCCCATTTTATGGCCAGGCACTCCAGTTCAATGGCAGAGTACCGTGTCTCCCGCGGCCATAACTTGCGACTCACATAGGCCACCGGCTTGAGTGGATCACCCTGAAGGAGAACAGCCCCAGCCCCACCCCTGAGGCATCCGTCTGGACCACAAAGGGCTGATTAAAATCTGGGCTCTGCAAAACAGGATCGCTACAGAGCGCCTCCTTCAGGTCTTTGAAAGCTCTCTCATGCTCTTCTTCCCATGGCAATTGGTTGGGCATAGACTTCTGGGTCAAGTCTGTCAGAAGGGCTGCCCGGGTCGCAAAATGGGGCACAAAGCGCCTATACCACCCCGCCAATCCCAGAAAAGACCTCAGCTGGGACTTAGTTTGTGGGCGGGGACAGCTCCTCACTGCCTCAACTTTGTCCTGTTGAGGTCGAATCACACCATGCCCAAGAAGGTAGCCCAAATATTTTGCCTCTTGTTGAGCTAGGGCACACTTCTTGGGCTGAGCAGTTAGCCCTGCCTGCTTCAAACGATGAAAAATGTCCTGCAAATGTTTTAGATGTTCTTTCCATGAGTGGCTAAACACCACAATATCATCCAAATAGGCCCCAGCGAAAGCCTCTGCTCCTGCCAAAACCTGGTCCATTAGACGCTGGGACGTTGCTGGTGCCCCCTGGAGGCCAAAGGGCATCACAGTAAATTGAAATAATCCTTGAGGTGTTCTGAAGGCCGTATACTGTCGCGCCTCTGGAGCCAAGGGCACCTGCCAGTATCCCCGACATAAATCCAAGGTTGTAATGAACTGAGCAGTGCCAATCCGTTCAATTAGATCATCCAGTCGGGGAGTCGGGTAAGCGTCAAAGTTGGACTGGGCATTTAATTTTCGAAAGTCAATACAGAAGCGAATAGAGCCATCCTTTTGTAACACCAGGACAACTGGACTGCTCCACTCACTTTGCGACCTCTCAATAACTCCTAGTGACAACATTAAATCCAGCTCTTCCTTTAAGGCCGGAAGCAGTCTTTCTGGCACCCGGTACATGCGCTGGCGCACTGGCATGGCATCCTTGAGGGTAATGTTGTGCTCCACCTTAGTTGTATATCCAGGCTGGTCCACAAACAGCCCAGGGGGAACAATGGCCCGCAGCTCTCTTTGCATCGCTGGGGATAAATGAGACAAATCCAAATTAATTTCAGTGCTAACACCATTCTGAGGGAGAAACTGATCTGTCTGGTCCTCTTCTTTCTTCACAGAACAAACCCACAGTTGCTGACTAGCCTGGTCTGCTCTGCTATGCCACTCTTTTAATAAGTTTATATGAAAAGTCTGTTTCTTCTTTCTACACTGAGGAGTGGCAATCTCATAGGTTGAAGGTCCCATCTTTCTCAGCACTTTGAACGGTCCCTGCCAACGGGTCAAAAGTTTATTGTCTGATGTTGGCAAAAGAAGCATGACTTCTTGACCAGGCTGGAAAACTCTGGCTTTGGCATTTTTATCAAAGTACTGTTTTTGCCTCACCTGTGCCTTCTCCATATTACCATGTACCAGCTGAGAGAGTTTCTCCATCTTCTCCCTCATCTGCATGACATACTGAAGAACTGGAACTGGTTGCGGGTCACTAGCTGGGTCCCATGCATCTCTGAGCACCTCCAGGGGCCCCCTGACATGTCTCCCATAGAGTAGTTCGAATGGAGAATAGCCTGTAGATGCTTGGGGGACTTCTCTATAGGAGAACCTCAGGTAAGGGAGCCAGCGATCCCAGTCTTTTCCATCCTCTGCAACAAATTTCTTTAACATAGACTTCAGCGTTTGGTTATAACGTTCGACTAAACCATCCGTCTGTGGGTGGTAAGGAGTGGTCTTTATCCCCTTAATGCCCAACAAACGATAAACCTGTTGCAAAGTTTGAGAGAGAAAGGCGGCGCCCTGGTCTGTCAGAATCTCTTTCGGCAACCCCACTCTTGAGAAAAGCTGTAACAAAGCTTGGGCCACAGCCTGCGCAGTAATGCGCCTCAATGGAAAGGCTTCTGGATAGCGTGTGGCATAGTCACTCACCACCAGAATGTATCTAAACCCAGAATGAGACCTTTCCAGGGGCCCTACAATATCCATTGCAATTCTAGAAAATGGCTCATCAATAATTGGCATCGGCTGTAGTGGGTATTGTTTGGCCTTTTTGTTACTGGTCAACTGACAAATTGGACATGACACACAATATTTTTGAACATCAGTGTAGAGCCCTGGCCAGTAGAATTTGTGAGCAATTCGCTCTAAAGTTCTGATTTTTCCCAAATGGCTCGCCCAGGGTATGCCATGGCCAAGAGTCAGCACCTTTTCTCTCAAATTTTGAGGAACCACTAATTGTTCAACAGCACCCCCTTCTGGTTTATGATACAGCACCCCATTTCTAAGAAAATAACAGTCAGGTTTTAGGGAGCTGCTGGTTCCTTCAGTTTCCACTGCACTTCTAAATGGAGCCTCTAGAGTCACATCCCCTTTTTGCAACTCTCTTAAGTCTTTAGGTAACTCCCACCAGCCGTCATCCTCAGGCTGAAGGGGCAGGGGCAAACTAGGTGGCGTATTGTTAGCGGTTCCTACTAACTTCTCTCTTCTCCGCTGATTTTTAGTCTTTTTAGTTTTCCCATTTGAGGCACTTGGGAAGTCATTTTGGCTAAAAGGCAGTTGATTTAACCATTGAGCATGAGAGGGATCAGAAAATAAATCATCTTCTAAGTTTTGGGCCCTAGCACGGGTTACCACCGCATTTACAGGTTTACTTTTTCCCACCAACTGCTGCAGAATAGGGACATCTTGGCCCATTAACACTGGGTGACTTAAGCTGGGCACTACCCCCACCTCAAGAAAGAACTTTTGACCTTGAATCTCCAGATGTATATGGGCAGTTGGATATGGCCTTTTGTCCCCATGCACACACCAGACATCAACGTACCCCTCCCCAACCTGCTGACATTGAACCAGATAAGGCATAACCAGGGTTTGTGTGCTGGCGGTGTCTAAGAGAGCTGTAGCTGGGGTGCCATTAACCAATACATTAGCCGTTTGCATTTTGCCCTTAACATCTTGATACTCCATTTGTGTAGTTTTTAGCTTAGGTCTGGGCACACAACACATAGTATTGGCCCCTTTTACCTTTAGAGCTGGGCATTGGGGTTTGATGTGGCCTTCTTTCCCACAGTAATAACACACTGGCATTCCCCTCTCTTTCTTAATTTCTGACCTCTCAAACCTTCTACCACCAGACCTTCCCTCCTCATGTCCCCTGCCACCCTCAGTAAGACCACTCCCACCAAACCCAACAGACTTACCCCGAGCTGGGGGTTGGCGGTGGCTCTGGTCATTCCGGAAGACTTTTGGACCCTGACGTGCAGCGATGAAGGCCTCCACTAACTCCGCTGCTTTTTGACCAGTCTTTGGATTATGTTCTTTCACCCAGACTCTCACTTCCGGTGACAGGGTCTGAAGGTACTGCTCCAGAATCAAGATTTCCCCAATTTGCTCCACATTCTTCTTAGCTGGTTTAATCCACTTCTTGTAGAGATCTTTTAGGCGGTGGTATAACTCTCGTGGCGTTTCTCCAGGTCGATGATCTGGCTCTCTAAATCTTAGTCGGTACATTTCCTCGTTAATCTCATACTTTGCCAATATGGCCTCTCTCACTTTGTCGTAGTCCATGGATTCCACCAAGTCCATTGCAACAAAAGCAGCTCTGGCTTTACCTGTCAGGTGTGGAACCAGATGCACTGCCCAATCTGCTCGGGCCCACCTATAGGCAGTTGCAAGTCTTTCAAAAGTAGTTAAATACTGTTCAATGGCATCACCTTCTTCAAACTTTGGGATTGCGCCCCCACCCCAAACTCGAGATGGTGTGACTTCAGAGGGGTCGAACACCTCACTTCTTTCATGGGTGCCCTCATATGGTCTGTCTCTGTCTGCTTCCATCTCATCTCGGAAGTTATTGAGCTGCAATTGGACACTCCGCCATCTTTGTTCTTGCTTGTAGTTTTCTTTTTCTTGCATTTCCATTTGTCTCCTGATCAAAGCATGCAACTGCTCAAATGCTGCTTGATCTACTGTCCTTAGAGGTTCAACTGGAAGTTCAGTGACAGATGCAGCAGCGCCCTCCTCCGGGACCACCTCACAAAATTGGGTGGATGCATGCTGCTTAGGCCTTGTCACCTGGTCCTTCTGCATGGCTCTCGTTATACTCCTTGTTAAATGCCTGACCTTGTTGGACTCCAGTGTCGAGGAGGCAAACGATCCCACCACTGCCACCAATTGTCGAGTTGCCGCTGGACTGGGGGGTCAGGCAAGACACAAAGCAGGAGTGGTGCTCAAAAAAAGGTGAATTTATTTCCAAACAAAAAATATGCCACACACCAAAATCATAACGCCTAGGACTTAAAAAAAAATACAGGAGACAAACAAACACAAAGCCACGTGCAGCCTCACTGCAAACTGCCTCTTACTTTTTCTCCTCACACCCAGGAGATTTAAATTGGGGAGCCCACACCTCCTGGGAGGCACCAACAGCCTTCAGGGGAGGGGAGAACCCAAAGAGGTCTAATACCTCACAATAAACAAAATAACTTTAACCAATAACTACAGAAACAAAAACAAAAGGAATCTGCAAACTATATTTAAAGCAATATAATTAACAACTTAGCCATCAATAAAACTGAAACAACCAAACAACTTTACAAACCCCCCCTCTAACTCAACCCCAGTGCTGCAGCCCAGACCCTACAGGTGTCACCACTGATCACCTGGCTGACAGCACTTAAAAAAAAACACACAAACACATGAAAAATAAGGGCAAACTATTTACTAAGAATAAACACAAATCTGCAATAATAAACAGAGGAAAATTAGATAAAACCTAAAGTGAAAGATCCTTTTCACAGTTTTGCTCAGGGAAAAACCAGCAATGAGCCTGCTTACATGTTCCCTGACCATCCAGCAGGAGGTGCTATTGCACCTTCTGCACCCCTAGTTCCCGCAGCTATGATTAAATATAATTTAAAAAGAATAAAAATGCAAGATTTTTTGGCAATAATTAACTTTTTTTACCTGCAGTGTCACCTTATCCAATCCACTTTCTTTCTCTAACTCATTTCATAAACAAACAGTTTCTAAAGTGCTACACAGAAACATAATAATAAAGCAAGCCTTACGTTTGGACCAGTCTCCAGGAAATGAATGAAAGTCAATGTGATGTCCCCAAAAAACATGTGCACGAGGATGTGTGTGTGTGTGTGTGTCTGTGTGTGTGTGTGTGTCTGTGTGTGTGTCTGTGTGTGTGCGTGCGCGTGTGTGTGTGTGTCTGTGTGTGTCTGTGTGTGTGTGTGTGCGTGTGTGTGTGTGTGTGTGTGTGTGTGTCTCTGTGTGTGTGTCTGTGTGTGTGTGTGTGTCTGTGTGTGTGTGTGTGTGTGTCTCTGTGTGTGTGTGTGTGTGTCTGTGTGTGTGTGTGTGTGTGTGTGTGTGTGTGTGTGTGTGTGTGTGTGTGTGTGTGTGTGTGTGTGTGTGTGTGTGTGTGTGTGTGTGTGTGTGTGTGTGTGTGTGTGTGTGTGTGGAGGCTCCACAGTAAGAATCATTGGCTCAGACTCAGACGTAGCGTCACAGAAAAGCACCATTTTGGATCAGTGTTACATAATGACTCCTCAAAGCCACAGCTCAGGTGTGACGTGCAAATGTATTTAATACAGACAAACTATTATTATATTATTCATTCATTCATTTTCTACCGCTTATTCCCGTTAGGGGTCGTGGGTGACTGGAGCCTATCCCAGTGACTTTGGGCCTTAGGCGGGGTACACCCTGGACAGTGGCCAACTCGTCGCAGGGCTGACACAGAGACAGAGACAGACAAGGACAGACAACCATTCACTCTCACATTCAGGGACAATTTAGAGTTGTCAATTAACCTACACAGTCATGTCTTTGGACGGTGGGAGGAGCCAGAGAATCCGGAGAGAACCCACGGTAACACGGGGAGGACATGCAGACTCCACCCAGAGAGAGCGTGTGATGTTAGAGTGGTCGATTATAAACAATAACTGAAGTCGTATTTTGATGACAATCATCGTTCTCTGGACTAAACAGACTCTAAAACACAAACTTAGACATTATTAAAGAAAAACGGCAAAAAAGAATAGATCATTTCTAATTTTCCTCAATTACACACTTTATTCATAAATATTCTCTCTCTAGAAGCCTTTATTCACAATATTTACAACATTTATTTGGTTAAAAATGTTAGTTTATTCTAAATCTCCATCTACAATAGAAATAATAACTGACGACTAAAATAATCGTTAGTTTCAGTGTATTTAAATATCACAATAATATCGATATCACAGATCTTAATAGCCGTATCGCAATCATTTCCAATACCGTGGAGCTCTAAAGCAAACAGACTAAAAAACAAAACACAACTAAAGAGTTCTGTGTGCAGTGTCTCGCCTTAAACAAACTTAAGACTCTGATTTGTTCCCGTGCGTGTTGCGTTGGACTCGGAGAGCAGAGCCATGTAGCGTGAGCCGAGGGCAGCGGGGCAGCCTCCTCGGGGTCCTACAGCCCGCCGCCCCGGCCCTGCCCCCGCGCCGCACGCTCACGCCGCTCCGCACCCATCCGCGGCGGGACAGAGCGCGGGTCTGGAGTCGGACGAAGCCGCTGTGCCCCGATTTATGTGGAATTTCCGTTATTGCTATTTCTGGATGGTGTTCGCGGGGGTGAGCTGAGGTGAGCGCGTGCAGAGGGAGAAAGCGGGGCAGAACACACACACAGACACACAGACACACATAATACACACACACAGACACGCACATAACACACACATAACACACGCACATAACACACACACGCGCACATACAAGTGTCGTTTTGAATTTGCAGGAATTAGCTGATACTGCACTGGGCTGGAGCGCTACCCGAAAACAAAAACAGCAGAAAGACTCGTGCTGCTGCTGCTGCTGCTGCTGCTGTTTCTTATTTGAAAGAAAAGAAATGTCCAAGATTTTTCCAACGATGGGATGAAATATTAATTCGTGTAGTAATTCTTTTTTCTTTAAGATGGATAGCGTCGGTCAAAAGTCAGTAAACGGATTTTAATGTAATGTTTAGACGTGATTATAAATTCTAAAAGATTATAATAAGAAATAAAGACTCGTGACGGTGTAAAGCCGCTTGCGTTAGCCGCTTTGGTTTATCTGTTAAAAGATTGATAGTTTTCCATTTCTGGCAAAAAAGCTGATAAATAAAGTCAGTAACGTCTGATCCACGTTAAATGACACATGTCTGATTAATATTATTACAGATAATTTCATTATTACTGCAATGTAACCCTCACGCTCTCTACGTTTGAGCTATGCACATTTGGTCAAAGAGCAAAAAATACTTATTCTATTTTAAAATGTACAAATTGTATGTTAGGTCCCAGGCGTACGGGGACCTCAAGGGGGACATGAGGGATTACCAGAGGGGACTTGGAATGGTTTCAGGTGTTAAACAAAGAAAAAGTGTCATTAGTTGTACATTTAGCATCTTTTTGGAGTATCTTGGATCATAAATATAAGTAAAAACAAATATATAATTGCACTAATTGACAATATGCGACTAGTAAACCCATTTATTCGCCTGAAACTCCAGTTAAGGCGTACTCTGAGTGTGAGACAAAACTTAGGGGCCCCACGAGACAAAAAAGGTTGGGACCCCTGTGTGAGGTGATGTTTTGGAAGTTTCATAGCGACGAAATAAAAAATAAAACACAAAATCTAGATGGTGTCAAATGGACCCAAAGATAGCGGGAGGGTCATGTTTAATTAACGAGGCAAATGAAACACGCCGTTTTTTAAATCCAAGTTACAGCAGAGATGGGAAAGTAATACAGCTAAATGTGTGGCTTTATGTTTACACCAGGCATGTCCAAACTCAGGCCTGGGGGCCAAATGCGGCCCTCAGACCAATTTTTCTTGGCCCTCAGGCTTCCTGGTGAACTGGCCCACATTGTCCTGATAAGTACTATTTACAGCACATTTCAGATTTTCTACAATTCCAACCTAAATAACTAACATTTTGGTGCAATACAGACCTGATATTAAGGCAATGAGACTGAATGTAGATGTGGTGGTGCTTAAAACATCAGATAAATGCAGCTTTTTTAATGTTTCACGATTGATTTGTGGCCCTCCACTTGGTCCTCGATGGAAAAGGTTTGGACAGCCCTGGTCTACACAATAATAATTTTAAAAAAAACCTACTCATATAAACATTGAAATGACTATAACATAATAACAAAAGCGAAGAGTTAGTTTGAGCTTTGGTGAGTCTATGTCGGACAACGAAAAACAACTATAACACAACATAATAAACCATACATGGCAAACACACACATGGTTAAAGTAAAAATGTGCTTTTATGGTGCTGGAGGCTCGGTTTAACCAGTGACATTTCAGAGTGAAATGACAACAGTATCAGATCAAACTGTCAATATCTGCAAAGCCTTAAGGCAGAAGCTACCAGCGGGTTTCTTTCCTTTAGACTTGCTCTTGATTATTCATAGGTGCCACGCTGAATCACTCATTGTCATATTTCTACCTCGGAAAGCTGTTGTGACCTGAAATGTTTTGCCCAAAGACACAATAACATGGAATTAAAGAGATTCATGTGCAACTGAACTGTAGACGAGATGAAAGTTTACTGATCGTGAGGAAAATCATGACAAAGATTAACCTCAGAAGTGTCTTATAACCCAAGCCGAGCTGCGACGTGAATCCAGCGTGTCTAAATTGCTAGAATCAGAGTGAGCTCCTCTCGCTGCGTCTGCCATCGATCTGTGTCAAACATGAGACCAACAGTAAACACAAACACTTAGCGTTCTGTCAAACCAGCAGAGGAGATCAGCTGTGAGCGGGAACCTCTCGCTCTCCATTTCTGATTCATCTACCAACGCAAAAACGCCAAGGCGACGCTTGTGTGTGGCCGACAAAACACCGCTTTTTTGAGACTGATGTTCACTCAGACATACTTTGGTGTCGCCAAAACGGATCGTCTGAAGCTTAAAGGGCCTATGACAGGTTGGACGCCTCGTTTGACAAAAATGCAGTTAAGATAAATATATTTCAAATTTTGTTAAAATACTTCACACATTTTATCACGGTTTAGCAATTTTTTCGTTTTTTAGTTTTAGTTCCTGGTTGTAAATGATGACATCACACTAGGATATTACCCAGCGACCATCCTGTACACGGGGCCAAAACTAATTTAACGTTGCAGATTTTTTAATTTTATGAATAAAAATACATGTGAAAGCCTTTATTTGGTAGAATCAATGTTTAAAGGATCAAAAAAAGTTGTTTCTTTTGTGTAAATTATGCATAACCTTTGTCTCCCCAGTGTGATGTCATCAGTTTGTTTACTTCCTGTTATTCTCAACAGATTTTTCAACTTTTTTCTCCACAAATGGCTGCTTGATTGGTGTAAAACTAAAATGTATATGTACAACTGGTATTAATACGCCAAATAATGTCAAACTTAGAAAATCATGAAAACCTGTCATACGCACTTTAATGTGACATCCAAAAATCTTACAAGACTCAAAACAACGTGCAGTGAACACAAGACCAGAATCAAGTTCAGGGATGGCAGTCGGGCTGGGAAAAGATTGATAATTGGGATTAAGTACTCGCCTTATTCTGCCCCGCCCACTTTTGCAATTTTTTGCCACAGATACACACTTTTGTTGTAAACGCACTTCCGTTTGACAAGAACTCCGTTAAAGCTAATGACGAACGAGGGAAAAGTCTCGCCGCTAAAATGTTACATAAAGTAGATTGATTTGTGTAAAATGTTTAATGAACACGAGCAACAACAAGTCAACAACGCTCCTATTTCCTGAGGCCTGAAAACGTCTTTTTAGTCCATGTAGAACTTATTTTCTGTTGAGCTCATCTGCTCCATGTAAACTAATACAACGGAAACAAGACGGTGGCGCGTATGGCAACTTACGGAACAAGGTGAATAGGACCTAGAGCTGGACCGTATCACATCGTTCATGAGATATCATCATTTGTTTTCAGGGCAAAAGGAGGTCTGGAATATCACGATATAATTCCGCGTTCACTGCAGCAGATGTTCCTCGAAGTAAATCTGATATCACAGCAAGTTGTGAACGCTAACGGCAAGAGACGCATTAAAAACCAATGTTGAGGCGAAGAATGGAAGCAAAATCATAGCAATTCAATACATATTGAATAGCCTTAAAGGTTCTACACTCTATAATCGCGCACAGAGAGCACACAGCCGTATCATTTTGACCAAACAAATACTTTTATAACATATCTGAGCTGAGGCAGAACTGATTTGACTTTTTTACATGAAAAAATGGGTAAAGCACCTTTAAACAAGTCAAATATTGGGGCCATTGTTAAGTATTTAGTCTAGAGTCATTTATATCGTCAATTATACCGTTATCGCAAATGTTCTCTTCTATATCATGATAAAAATGTTTGGCCATATCGCCCTGCACTAATCAGACCATTTCCTTAGTATCAAAATAAAATAGGAATTTTAGTATTGGGACTAAACCAGTCGTGAGGAATAAAATATAGATGTCTGTTTTTTGAAAAATCTGTTGTGTTTATTTCCACAATCCAAATTATTAAACAGACTATCCAACGAAACTTTAAAAATGATCAGAAATTTCGTTTGATACACTTTTCCCAAATCGCCGGCCGAGTGAGGGATGTTAAAGGACACATGTTCTGCTACAGTTTTGAGCTTTTAATAATGTTCTAACAATGTTCTGTCATCAAAAACACACCTGGAGTAACATTCAGTTGCATTCACGCTGTTTTGAGGAATGTTCATTAGAAAATCCTCCCCCTCCGAGCGTCAAAAACACTTCTTGCTTAATTCCCTCAGTCTGGGACTATTTTTCTGATCATCTGCGTCACTTATCAGAGAATCTTCCGCTGTTTTTAGTCCTTAAATCATCGCTAAACTCGTTCTGAGCATTTCTGCCTCTAAACACGATAACTGCTGCAGCAAACCTGCATCACGTCTTTTCAACACTAACTTCAATGGCTTGTATAAAGCGCTGGCGCCCTCTGCTGGCTGGATGTCCTTTCATAGTAACGATAAAACCTGTCCTAGAATGAATAAGAAACTATTTTTGTTTTAAAACATGAGATGGCAAATTTAAGGCACTCAGGAGTAGGTCTGGGCGATACGGTGATAAAAATCGAATGGTGAGCTGGTCCCTGTGACAATCTGCTATTTTTGTGAAATTGTGGTATCGTGATTGACTGTGTCTTTAATGCAGCTGTCTGTTCAAACACACTTTTCTCCTGTTGTTTAGCCTCTGAGCTGATGACTTTACTTACCTCTTATACCAGGGCTGCACAATTCAACGAAATCGACACAAAATCGCAATTTTAATGGATGCACTTAGCTAATCTTCTGCAAACAACAAAATGTCAAACATGTACAAACATGTTCTGAAACAAGCGACAAAAGAAAAAAAGTGATAAAAATGCGTTCAAATGCGACAAAAACGCAACTCAATACATCAAAATGTGACTAAAAACGACAAAGACGTGACTAAAAAACGCGTTGAAATAGGACAAACACAACTGAACGTGACAAAAGCATGACTAAAAGCGCCAAAATTGTGTTTAAAATGTGATTTTGAACAAGTAAAACATGAATTGCAAATGTAATCATGGTCAGAAAAATCACAATTAGATATTTTTCCTAAATATTGCAGCTCTATTAAAGGCAATAGACAAATACAAAATGAACATGAATCGTGATAAAATTGAAATCATGATCTGGCCCCAAGAAAATTGTGATAATAATTTTTTGCCATATCGCCCAGCTCTACTCAGGAGCATGTTTAAAAGCTAACGACATGAAAAATGCAGAATATGTTTCCTTTAAAGGAGTGAACTGGTCTGGGGGTCATTTACAAACACGAACACACGAGTCCCAGGATCAGAGCGAAGGCTGTATTTAACGCTTTCACATCACGGCTCTTGGACAAATCTCTGGAGTCGGTGAGGCTCACGCAGCAGAGGCTCGTTCATCATTTGTCTTTGGATTTATCGACCGCATTTACCTCCGAAGCCATTTTTCAGGAGGACAGCGCTCTCACAGGCCGGGCTTATGACACGACGACTCCAAAGAACTGCTACATCACAACCAGGACTGGGGCGTTATGACAAAAACTCATCACAGTTACTTTCTCCAATTGATCCATCACAATTTTCTCATTAAAAACAGATCAACTCAAATGTAATTTAATGAACATAAAAACACGATTTCAAACATGCAAATCAGAAAATAATCAAAACACCCGGGACACGTGTGGGTGAATCCACTGGTTTAAGGCGACACACGGCAGGCAGAACCCATTTTTATAAATTTTTTGGTTTTTTTGTCACTTTCAACATATAAACTTTCATGTGGAAACAACAAACTTGTCCAATCTGCTCCTAAAGATGTTTTATTTAACTTCATTCATAGATTTCTCTGGGACATTGTTATTTTAAAGCAGGCATGTCTCAAACTTTATTCAGTGTATTAATACCTGTTGTAAATATATATTATAGTTTTACGCCAATCAAGCAGCTATTTGTGGAGAAAAGTTGAAAAATCTGTTCAAAATTACAGGAAGTAAACAAACTGATGACATCACACTGGGGAGACAAAGGTCATGCATCATTTACACAAAATAAATTACTTTTTTTGAACCTTTAAACATGAATTCAACAAAATAAAGGCGTTAACATGTATTTTTATTTGTAAAATAAACAAATCTGTGACATCTGAGGAGTTTTGGCCCCGTGTACAGGATGGTTGCTATGGTAATTTCCTAGTGTGATGTCATCATTTACAACCAGGAAGTGTGACAAAAAACCTAAAAAATTGCTAAACC
Organism: Rhinogobius similis; assembly: GCA_019453435.1. Classification (NCBI taxonomy): domain Eukaryota; kingdom Metazoa; phylum Chordata; class Actinopteri; order Gobiiformes; family Gobiidae; genus Rhinogobius; species Rhinogobius similis. Next base: position 41,333,047 of record CM033623.1, read on the forward strand.
ACAATTAAATTTGTAAAGTTTTTTAACACAATTTGAAACATATTTATCTTAACTGCATTTTTGTCAAATAAGTCGTCCAACCTGTCATGGGCCCTTTAAAGGCTGTTTTCTTAACGTGCAGAAGGATTTGTTGATATCTATTTTTAAGCCTGATTTATTCAAGTTTTAAGTAAAAAAAAAAATTAGGTGACGTTTGAATTTTTAAACCAATTTCCCGTTAAATCAAGTTCCCTCAAAAACAAAATGAGAAATAAATTTAAAAAAGTCCTAATATGTGAAAACAAAAATTAACCGACCATTTTATACCTGGTTCTGGGGATTTTTTTCCCAAACGTGTGCAATTTCGGCAGTTTTTACACATAAAATATTATATTATTTCTGTATGAAAACATGACATGATGTTTTCTTGCATTTATGTGCCTAAACCACAAGAGAAGATTCAAATTGATATCTTTGAATTGATTTTTTTTCTTTTTCACCTTCTGCGTCTCACCTTCAAAAGTAACGATTGCATTTTGAAGACTAAGTACACTGTCTTCTAAAATAACTTTGTCAATCGTGAACATTTTCTCGATCATTTCTGCCTTTGCCACATGGTTTTTTCTTGTATAAACTTGCACATTTGTGAAAAAATCCAAAATAAATCAGATTACTCACATCAGACGGACATTTAATTAATCCGACAACTCCACAAATCAGAAAATGATCAGAGTTTTGGTTTAATTGCAAACACAGCCGTCGTCATTTAAAGTTAAAGGCCAGATCTACGGAGAGGCGAGCCCACTCATATAAGAATGTATATCTTTTTCAATGTAGCTCTTAATTTGAATCATCAGTAATTGAATAAATGCAAGGTAGAGAAGTTTAATGCCACACTGTGAAACATTCCTGGCAATGTGATTACATCTCCATGGAAACGAGCAGAGGGCGGACCTCCTCTGATTCTTGAAAAAGACGTACAAGTTGCTGAACGTGTGGGACATCGGGAAATTTAATCTGTTTTCAATTTTTAATGATTATTTGTATTTCTATGTTTTTTATGATGATTTTAATTCATTTCTTTGTGTTCTGTAAAGTAGTTTGAATCACTCTGCGCTCTACAAATAAACTTAACAATAACACCATATTATTTTTTTGTTTTTTTTGTTGATGTAACGCACAGATTTGAACAGCAATAAGCGCCAAAATGTTACAAATCAGAGTCAGTGCACCCAAAAAGTCTCGACATCTTCCCCTTTTTCCAAAATAAATCTCACTTTTTACACCAACCACGTGGCATCAATGAGAAAGTGGGACATTGGAGTTTATTTGGGACAAACAGCTCCGGCGCACAACACTAAAGTCTCCAGTGAACGCACAATAAACACAACGCACTCGGCCTTTGCTCACGGCTCGGTCAAACGCACATCGACTCGAGCGATTTTCTGAGCTAAACTGTTGACGTTATTGTACAGAAGAGGAAGTGACCGTGAAGAATGCATTTGTAAAACTAGATACGAGTTAAAACATCAAGAGACGACAAGAAAGAATGGGTTTTTGTGTTTCATCAGGGAGGTTTAAGCTTTAAAGTCTATATGACAGGTTCATTTGTCTAATTATAACTTGGTGGTAAATGTTTATCATCATTTTACATTCATTTATTTGCATTTGTTTGTGAAGGAATTCTCAAAAATAATAGTTTAATTTTGCAGGAAGTAGTGCTGAATCGCTCTGTGATGTCATCAAAAAGCGACGCACCGTTGAAAATATAGGAACAATTTAAACTCGACTGCTATCAGGGCGGGGCGATACGGCAAAAAAATACTATCACGATTTTCTTGAGGCCAGATTATTATTTCAGTTTTATCATGAATCGTGTTCACTTTGTATTTTTCCAATAAATATTGAAGTATTTTTGATGCTTTTGTTCACTTTATTCAGTCTCTTGTTTTAGAATCTGTTTTGACAAATCTAAACTGTTGTGTTTTTGGCGCTTTTAGTCACGTTTTTGGAGCTTGCAGATGCATTTTTATTGATTTTAGACACTTTTTCATCATTATTAGTCGAATTTTTTGTGCATTTTTGTAATTTTATGTCACTTTTACGTTGCTTTTAGTCTCTTTTTTTGTCTCTTGTTTCAAAATCTGTTTTAACAAATCTAAACTACAGAGTTAGTAGGTTTTATTCAGAATGAAAGTGACAGGCCTAATTTTGAGAAAGAAAGTAGGTTTGTCCTCCAACTGGCAAATGTCCCTTTGTTTCCACGTTTTTGTCGCATTTAGTCACATATTTGTCGCTATTAGTTGTATTTTTGTCACCGTTTGTTACGTTTTTGGTACTTTTAGTCACGTTGTGGAGCTTGTAGTTGTGTTTTTATTGCTTTAAGTCATGTTTTTGTCACTATTCGTTGAATTCTGGTGCGTTTGTGTACTTTTAGTTGCGTTTTTGCAATATTTTTGTCGCTTTTAGTTGCTTTTAGTTACATTTTTGTCTGTTGTTTCAGAAAGTGACAGGCCTAATCTTGAGAATGAAAGTAGGTTTGTCCCCCAACTGACAAATGTCCCTTTGTTTCCACGTTTTTGTCGCGTTTAGTCACATATTTGTCGCTATTAGTTGTATTTTTGTCACTGTTTGTTACGTTTTTGGTGCTTTTAGTCACGTTTTGGAGCTTGTAGTTGTGTTTTTATTTCTTTAAGTCACGTTTGTCGTCACTATTAGTCGAACTTTTGGTGCGTTTTTGTCGTATTTTTGTCGTTTTACTACAGAGTTAGTAGGTTTTATGCAGAATGAAAGTGACAGGCCTAATCTTGAGAATGAAAGTAGGTTTGTCCTCCAACTGGCAAATGTCCCTTTGTTTCCACATTTTTTGTCGCTTTTAGTCACATTTTTTGTCGCTTTTAGTCACATTTTTGTCACTATTAGTTGTATTTTTGTCACCATTTGTTGTGTTTTTGGTGCTTTTAGTCACGTTTTTGGAGCTTGTGGTAGCATTTTTATTGCTTTAAGTCACGTTTTTGTCACTATTAGTTGAATCTTGGTGTGTTTGTGTCCCTTTAGTCACGTTTTTGCCGTATTTTTGTCGCTTTTAGTCACATTTTTGTCTTTTGTTTCAGAATCTGTTTTAACAAATGTAAACTACAGAGTTAGTAGGTTTTATGCAGAATAAAAGTGACAGGCCTAATCTTGAGAATGAAAGAAGGTTTGCCCTCCAACTGACAAATGTCCCTTTGTTTCCATGTTTTTGTCGCGCTTAGTCACATATTTGTCGCTATTAGTTGTATTTTTGTCACCATTTGTTGTGTTTTTGACACTTTTAGTCATGTTTTGGAGCTTGTAGTTGTGTTTTTATTGCTTTAAGTCACATTTTTGGCACTTTTAGTCATGTTTTTGGCGTTTGTGGTTGCTTTTTTATTGATTTTAGTCGCTTTTTCAACATTATTAGTTGAGTTTTTAGTGCGTTTTTGTCATATTTGTGTAATTTTAAGTCACTTTTACGTCGCTTTTAGTCACTTTTTTGTCTCTTGTTTCAGAATCTGTTTAAACAAATCTAAACTACCCATGTTCAACGTCCTTTGTTTTCACCTAAAAGCATATTTGAGATCGTCTTGAATCGCCCATAACTTCCATGGATTAAAAGAATAAATAAGGAGAATTATTGTACAAGTAAAGTATTCAGAAATAGCCGTGCATCAGAACCAAATGCAGTAAACGTCTGTATCTTTCCATGCGATAAACAGGCTTCAAACTGTGCTTTTACTGAAGTTTAGCGCCCGTTTGTGAGTCTGTTTGGAGTCGTGCGTGTTTAGATTCACTTCAAACTCTCTTTTGGGAGGAGTTCACAAGTGCTGAGTGAATATTTCATGCGACGGTTTTACACAGTTTTCAGAGCATTGCAAAGACGGCTTCCAATTTTAGACTTGGGTGATGCTGCGGCTGGTAAGACAACACACGTACACGACTTTTATTTGGTACTAGAGATATGTGAGTGGCATGAGCCGACACATATAGCAGAAAGGTTCATTTGAGTCACTGTAAGTAGCACAATCGAAATCAAAATTTGAATGAGTGCAATTAGCAAAGTCTGCAATTTTTCCCCACAAACAATAAAATATTCTGTTTTATTCTGCATAAAACCTACCACCTCTGTAGTTTAGATTGGTAAAATAAAAACTGACAAACTAAATGCAATAAAAATGTGACTAAATGCGACATAAATGTGACTAAAACCTGACTAAAAGTGACTAAAAAAGCACCAAAAATTCAACCAATAGTGACAAATACGCAACTAAAAGCAATAAAAACTATTAGCAACTATTAGCGCCAAAACTGCACCAAAAATATGCCAAAAACTTTACTAAAAGCTCAAAAAACGCAACTAAGGGTGACAAGAGCACGTCTAAAAGCAATAAAAATATGACTAAAAGTGTCAAAAAGTGAGAAAAATACAACTTAAAGTGACAAAAAGAAGGAAAAAGGCTACTAAAACTGACAAAAACACAACAAAAACACCACAAACTAACAGAAAGCGTAAAGAATGTAATTAAAAGCATCAGAAAATGTGAATTAAAGCAACAAAGCACAAAAAGGGATCCAAAAGCGACAAAAATGTGACAAAAAGCATCAAAAATGTTCTGAAATATGATGATTTGTTTGTTTCTTATTTCAGTCTTTTAGTAAATTCTCCAGGTTGTTTTTAAAATGTGAACTTTGGACAGAAACACATTATTAACACAAATCTAATCACAATAGCAACTGCAACTTTCCAATCGAATTCCAAAGAGAAAGCTTGGTATGAACGCAAACGTACGACTCTGACAGAGAAAAATCCTGTATTACGGCTCAGACATTTAATCAATACTTGGATCAGACTCTGCGTTAAAGAAATACGTTCCATACAAGACGCAGAAACAGCAGGTACAACAAACGTGAACGATTTCTGTAAAGCCAAAAGAAAATCAACGGGCAAATGAGATCAAGATTAGATTTTATCGTCGTTCAGCCTGGTTTGAGGATAAAAATCTAAATGTGATCTGATCCCTGTGACCAGCTGCTTTTTTGGTGAAGTTTTCATAATAGGATTCAGTGCTTTTCTATTTAATTCGGCTCTATGCATCAGACAAAGACACATTCATGTATTGTAGACAGAACAATATATTTCTTTGTTTTTTCGATACATTTTGAGCTGCAGAGAATGAAATACAGTTTGTAACTTCTATAACGACATCAACTTAGTGTTTTAATGGGATATTTATCATTGTGTTTTTTAACCATATTGCAGTTTTTTGGGGTATTTTCCTGCTGTCAGTGGCATTAAGTATTGTCAATATTATTGTTTATTACAGGGCTGTTCAACTGAAGGCCTGAGGGCCAAATCAGGCCTTCCAAGGTACATGATCCGGCCCTCAACCATCTTTTTATTGGTTTAGTCCAGGTTTAGTCCAGGTTTAGACTTGGTTTGGACCTGGTTTAGTCCTGGTTTAGACCTGGTTTAGTCCTGGTTTAGTCCTGGTTTAGACCTGGTTTAGACCTGATTTGGACCTGGTTTAGTCCTGATTTAGTCCAGGTTTGGACCTGGTTTAGTCCTGGTTTAGTCCTGATTTGGACCTGGTTTAGTCCTGGTTTAGACCTGGTTTGAACTTGGTTTAGTCCAGGTTTGGACCTGATTTAGACCTGGTATAAACCTAGTTTAGTCCTGATTTAGTCCTGGTTTAGACCAGTTTAGACCTGGTTTAGACCTAGTTTAGTGCTGGTTTAGTCCTGGTTTAGACTTGGTTTGGACCTGGTTTAGTCCTGGTTTAGTCCTGATTTGGACCTGGTTTAGTCCTGATTTGGACCTGGTTTAGTCCTGATTTGGACCTGGTTTAGTCCTGGTTTAGACCTGGTTTAGACCTGGTTTAGTCCTGGTTTAGACCTGGTTTAGTCCAGGTTTGGAACTGGTTTAGTCCTGGTTTAGACCTGGTTTAGTCCTGATTTGGACCTGGTTTAGTCCTGATTTGGACCTGGTTTAGTCCTGGTTTAGACCTGGTTTAGACCTGGTTTAGACCTGGTTTGGACCTGGTTTAGACCTGGTTTAGTCCTGGTTTAGACCTGGTTTGAACCTGGTTTAGTCCAGGTTTGGACCTGATTTAGACCTGGTTTAAACCTAGTTTAGTCCTGATTTAGTCCTGGTTTAGACCAGTTTAGACCTGGTTTAGACCTGGTTTAGTCCAGGTTTGGACCTGATTTAGACCTGGTTTAAACCTAGTTTAGTCCTGATTTAGTCCTGGTTTAGACCAGTTTAGACCTGGTTTAGACCTAGTTTAGTGCTGGTTTAGTCCTGGTTTAATCCTAGTTTAGACCTGGTTCAGTCCTCATTTGGACCCGGTTTAGTTCTGGTTTAGTCCCAGTTTAGAACCAGTTTAGACCCGGTTTGGACCTGGTTTAGACCTGGTACATTGCAGTATTCTAGTAAATTCATATTGCCCTGAAAACAAATGCCAATGTGAGTCAAGAACAATATCTGACCCAAGCTTTAGTAAAGTAGAAGCCATAAATAAACCATGATGGATCCTTTGATTATCCTTTACTGCTCGTCAAAAGATTAAAACCTCACACTTATTCAAACAAACTCATTTGAAGAGAACGTAATAACAGGCTCAGACTTCATCGTTGTCCAGGTTTGTGCAGAGAATAAACCGCAGCAGGAGATCCACTTTGCCGTCTATAAAAGTGCAAAGAACAGCAAAGTCTTGAAAGCTGATATCTCTCCATTCAGAACACCACAAAGACCCCAGAGGACCTTTGGATCAGACGTGTCAAGTGTAGAGACTGAGCAGGACCATCTGAAGGAAACTAACTTCTAAAAATGAAATAAAGTCTTAATACATGATGATTGTGAAGTTACAGTATATGTCAGTCACACTTGATCTCTGGCTCTTTCTTCTGTTTCAGACATTTATTCCCACTGGATCAGATCATTACACATTGGCTTCTCAAACCAAAGCCTCTTGACAATAGCAGAGGGCTATAATAAAAATAATATCTTACATCTATCTAATATTCATAAAAAATGAGAAGATTACATTGCACATTTCTGTTCCTTTTTTTTTTTTTTTTACAGCTTTTTCGTACGTTTTGTGATGGACTCAATATTCAAATGCATGCAAATGTTGGCTGACAATATCATCATCCGAATATCATTATTGGGACAATAACAATATTCACTATAACTCACTGTAAAGTAAAATTAAACTTGTTCATATAAATGTTTTGTGAATTTATTCATGTATTTTTATCTTTTAACTAAACGATGTGTAAGGTTAATTTAGTTTATATAGAATATTGTCATATTAAAATTGCCAGCAATTTAACTATGTCACAATTATTATGATTGATGTGAGATTGTGTTGTGTGAATGATATTATGATAATTGTGATACAAAATTTCAATACGGTCTAATACCAACTCAAATAATCATCTCTTTCCGTCCAACTCAATCTTCATATCCAACTCTACTTTTCAACAACTCCTGTCAGTCTAAGAGCCATGAAAGTTCACGAAATATGAAATTGTGTCCTTTATTTATTGTGTTTCCTACATACAACATTAACTTTTGGTCAAACTCATTCATGTGCAACAAATTCACAACTTTCCACATCTTTATTAACACCTCCCTTGACTCACTTTGAATCTGAACATGAGCGACAGATTGAGAAACATTGCGGATTTGACCAGAATCAACAAGCGAGGCACTAAATTATTTGTATCTGAGGTAAAAAAAAAGTTACATTTTGAATTGTTAAAGAGGAGATGTCTTCCGCATTTGAGAGACACAAAAAGAAAAATAGCGGCTGTGGTTGGACCGTCCCATTAAGATTCCATATATATACAATTCCAGATTCTTCTGAATTCGAACAGAATGTAGAAGAGTCTGTCAAAAGTTCTAGTACAATTCATTCACGTACAACTCATTCACATCATCTGTTTAAACACCTTCCTTTGCGCACTTTGCATCAGAACATGAGTGAAAAGGTGTTGTGGCTAACGTAGTATCGTCTCAGGCCAAATAATCATCGCTTATCTCCTATTTACACGTCATTTTTGCTCGACTTCATAACCAACTCAACTTCTCATCAACTCCTGTCATTCTAAGTTCTATGAAAGTTCACGAAATACGTAACGTTTCGTGTATGCAACAACTTTCCACATCTTTTTTAACAACTTTCCTTTACTCAATTTGCATCCAAACAAACAACCTACAAGATGAAAATTAGCAGCTGTGGTTGGACCGTCTCAAGTTTGGAGAGTTTTTTGACGATTCCAGACCCTTTTGCACTCAGAATGTAGAAGAGTCAGGCTGGTCAGGCAGTGGTTTTGGTAAAATTACTTCACGTACAACACATTCACAACATCTGCTTTTACACCTCCCTTTGCACACTTTGCATCCGAACATGAGCGAGACAGTGTTGTGGCTAACGTAGATTCGTCCCAGGCCAAACAATAATAGATTTCTGTCCAATTTACACGTCATATTTGCTCGACTTCATAACCAACTCAACTTTTCATCAACTCCTGTCATTCTAAGCGCCATCAAACTTTACAAAACATGAAACTGTTCCCTTAACTTATCGTGTTCATAAAGTTTTGGTAAAACTCATTCATGTGCAACAAATTTACAATGTTCCGAACATAAGCATCGATTGAGAAACATCGCAAATTTGACCAGAATCAACAAGCGAAGCACTGAATTCTTTGCATCAGAACATGAGCGATGCTGTATCGTCCCAGGCCAAACAATCATAGCTTTCCGTCCAATTTACACGTCATTTTTGCTCGACTTCATAACCAACTCTACTTTTCAACAACTCCTGTCATTCTAAGCGCCATGAAAGTTCACGAAATATGCAACCGTGTCCTTTACGCGTCATGTTTTGTACCTACGACACTGAGTTTTGTCTGCAACATTAAGTTTTGGTCGAACTCATTCACGTACAACTTTCCACATCTTTCTGAACACCTTCTTTCACTCATTTTGCATCTGAACATGAATGAAATGGTGTTGTGGCTAACGTAGTATCGTCTCAGGCCAAACAATCATAGCTTTCTGTCCAATTTACACATTCATAACCAACTCAACTTCAACTTCTGTCATTCTACGTGCCATGAAAGTTCACTAAACGTGAAACTGTGTCCTTTACTCATCATGTTTTATATCTACAACATTAAGTTTTGGTAATACTCATTCATGTGCAACAAATTCCCAACTTTCCACATCTTTTTTAACACCTCCCTTTACTCACTTTGAATCCGAACATAGTTAGATAGATATATAGATTGAGAAACATCACACATTTGACCAGAATCAACAAGCGAAGCACTGAATTCTTTGCATCTCTAAGCGAAATGGTGTTGTGGCTAACGTAGTATCGTCCCAGGCCAAACAATCATAGCTTTCCGTCCAATTTACACGTCATATTTGCTCGACTTCATAACCAACTCAACTTTTCATCAACTCCTGTCATTCTAAGCGCCATGAAACTTCACAAAACATAAAACTGTGTCCTTAACTTATCGTGTTCCCAACCTACAACATTAAGTTTTGGTAAAACTCATTCATGGGCAACAAATTTACAACTTTCCGAACATAAGCATCGACTGAGAAACAACCAGAATCAACAAGCGAAGCACTGAATTCTTTGCATCAGAACATGAGCGAAATGGTGTCGTGGCTAACGTAGATTTGTCCCAGGCCAAACAATCATAGCTTTCCGTCCAATTTACACTTCATTTTTGCTCGACTTCATAACCAACTCTACTTTTCAACAACTCCTGTCATTCTAAGCGCCATGAAAGTTCACGAAATATGCAACCGTGTCCTTTACGCATCATGTTTTGTACCTACGACACTGAGTTTTGTCTGTAACATTAAGTTTTGGTCGAACTCATTCACGTACAACTTTCCGCACCTTCTTCCCGGACGCCTCCTTTGACTCACCTTGCATCCGAACATAAGCGAAATGGTGTTGTTGGTGCATGCTACTTTGCAGTGGCACAACATGTGGCTAACGTTAGCTGGGGCAGGTCCCGCGCTGGGGGGGCATCCTTATCCGTCACACGAATGTAAACACGCTCCTCCGGGCCGCGCCGTCATGCCTCCGACAGCCAACCAACAGCAGCAGCAGCACCCGGTTTCCACCATCCGTCCGTCCGTCCATCACCCGTCCCCGTCTCCCCCAAACGGCCCCATGCACAGCCCCCCCAGCACCCCTCCTCCTCTCCTCCAGTCCTCAGCTGTGGCAGGTCGGAGTCAGCGCTAGCCTCCTGTCCGTGGAAGTGTCGGTGAGTGCGGCGGCTCTCATGATGCTGCTCCGTGTGCGTTTTACATGGCTCGGGACAGCTCCGTGCGCCTGTGTGTGCTCGCTCTCCCCCCTCGCTCTCCCCCCTCTCTCTCTCGCGCTCCACTGCTCCTCTCGGCCCGCCTCTCCAGCGCCGCGATCGATGGCAGCAGCCTCACTGTAGTAGAGTCGCACGCAGGAATTTTTAGACGCGGCTGCTGACGGTGGGATACGAATGAACGCGTGCACCTTGCTGGCCCTGCGTTGGGGGATTATGCTAATGAGCGCTATTTTCCCTCTACCTCATTTTCTCTGCGTCCCAGTCGTCGATGTAAATGACCTCATCTGTAATAGTAGCTGGACATCCAAGATTTTCTATACATTTTGACCAGTTTCAAAGGTACCTGAGTGATTTTTCCAGACTGTAAAGCACGAATGCATGGTTTTTTTGGATGGAAAAGGAACACACTTGGAGATTGTTGACAACATATTAAATTATTTGATCTAAAGGGAAAAACATGACTGAAACTATTAAAAGATCATGGCTTGACTGACAAAACAGGCTTAAAATTGTACTTTGCCACAGTTTAAATCTGGATTTTGGTTGACAGTTTGGATGAACAATAAAGAACGAACTTTAGTAAACGAGGGCAGGGCAAGTTTCAGGTAGAACTTCTTAGGACACACTGAGCTCAGGCCAGTGTAAATTCTAGTTTCTCAAACCAGAATCTTTATTATGAAAATGATGTCTGGGTTGCAGTTAAAATCATGACTATCTGATGATTAAACCTTTTTACACATCACAATTATTGTTTGAATACGCAAAAGTACAATACAATAACTATAAAGACTACAGTGGATATTGACTCATTTAAAATAAGAACTAGTAAAATAAAAGAAAAAGTGAAATGTAAAAATGAATCACATGCCCTTGTACCTTTTATTTTTGATCAGCTCTTTTTTTGTAGCATTTTCCTATAAACAATAAATGTTGTATTCAAATTTTATAAATCTTCAAAACAGTATTCACATTATCTAAAATTTGATATATTGTCCACAGAGAGACATTTTTGTCAATACTGCACATGCCTCCCTTTTAAAATTTTTTAAAAACGTATCTTTCCAAACGCATCGTTGAATGAAGCAATGGGCACCATAAAACAGTGACTTCTAACACTCAATGTTAAAGTTAATCAGCTGCAGAGTATTGTCCAAATATAGTCCATTTGTAGTTTTTAATAAAATTTCATCCATGTCACTCACACCAACCAACTTAATAATCAGGTTTTCTCCCCGGCAGCTCTTTCTTAATATTTATTTCTGGTCTCCACTCATTTCAACCACAATATTCTTGTACAACGTGGATCTCAAATCATATTCATTCTTAGTAACGCTCTTATTATTACTGGGACACGTCAAAATAAATGCAAAAGATTAGACTGTGTTTTGATTTAAAGACAGCACAATGTAATTTTTCTGGGGATGGAAACACTGCCTCGTCTCCAAACAGATTAGCTTTAGTTTAGACCGATATGTTTTTTTTACCAATATCGATATAAAGGGGGCTGGAAGGTAAATGCCACACTGCGAAACATTCTAGTCAAATACATAGACAAAATAACAATTCAAGGAAACAACCAGTGCTGCAGACCTTAAACTTTCTGCAAACTAGAAGATTTTCTGCCCGATTTGCCTCTCCACGACCTCAGGAGGCGTGGCCAGCAGCATTGTTTGCGGTGTCTGTGGGTCAGCGCGCCTCTGTTACGACTATTTGTCAAATCGTGACGTTCCAACAAGATACAAGGAACTTTACATGAGCCAATCAGAGCACACGAACAGCATCAGGCTCTAAAAATGTAGAAAACACTGAACAGAACCAGCAGAGAGTTTGCGCAAACTTTTCTAATTCACCTTATTCTGCCCCGCCCACTTTTGCCGCTTTTTGCCACAGATACGCACTTTTGTTGTAAACACACTTCCGTTTGACGAGAACTCCGTTAAAGCTAATGACGAACGAGGGAAAAGTCTCGCCGCTAAAATGTTACATAAAGTAGATTGATTTGTGTAAAATGTTTAATGAACACGAGCAACAACAAGTCAACAAGGCACCGATTTCCTGGTCAGTCTGAAAACGGCTTTTTAATCCGCGAAGAACTTGTTTTCTTTTGAGCTCATCTGCTCCATGTAAACTACAACGGAAACAAGATGGCGGTGCGTACGGAATAAGGTGAATATCATCACTACAATGAGTCAGCCTAAGCAGCTCCACCTCCAGGGAATATGGCGCCCTCCTGTGGCCTTTATATTTAAGCACGTTTAATCCACACGTGTTTCATCCTTTTGTTTTATTTTCTCTCCATTTTTGCAGCCTCGTATCCACTGCATTTGTTTTCATTTCTCCTCGTTCAGTCACGTGACCCTTCCATCTCTTCCACTTTAATAAATCCCCACTGAACTCGGCGAGAGTGTGGACTGCACTTTTTTTTCTTAAAATTGCAGAACATTTTGAAATCCTCCAGTGTGCAGCCGGCTAAAGTTGATTAATTGGTTGATGGTGTCTTGATGGAGTCGACCAAATAGTTTATTGTCCAACAAATCATTTCATTTGGATTATAGGATTTAGGAAAGTTAAATCTGCCTTTTTACTTATGAAGACACCGTAAATAGAACGTCGCTGCATAGTTTTGGCGCAAGATCTTAAGAATTTTGAGAGCTTTTGTTGTGCAAGGTCATGACTATTTGATGCACATTTACTAGATCCACAAACAAGTAGACCCCGTTGAGAAAAGTGAAATAATGCACCTTTTACAGCCGTTGTTGTAACTTTGAACACTGTATGATTCATTCGCCTGCACATTTTCCTTCCCCCAACAGTTAATCTTCCTGAAAAGCATGTGTGAAAGTCGGCTCCACAGTTCTAACCTCTGCAGAGTCCCTTCAGATGGTAGACGTTTAAACGGTGGGATCCCTGGCTCTCGGGGACTTAGAGGGAGAGCGGGGCCGGGCCTTTAGCTTTAGCGGCGGAGCTGGTGGCGCCGCCGGCTCTGCCATCTGGACACGCCGGCCCGGTCCAAACGCACAGCAGCAGCTCCGCCTCTCACGCCTCCAGAGAAAACAAACAACTCGGCGGGATCCAGGGACGAGCTGATCACGGAGAGGGTAAAGCTCAGGACGGCAGCCATGAGTGGGTATTATCGTCACAGTTGGCTATTTTAAATAATCGTAGTCATATTTTTTGATGGCTGTAATTGTTATTTGGACTGTACAGACTCTACAACACATGAAAAGACCTTTTATAACAGGACTATTCAACTTAAAGTGACCATGACAGGTTGAACTACTCATTTAATTAAAATACATGATAATTGTAGCATTATAAAATGTGTCTAAAATTTACAAATGTTATCCTAGTTCAGCATAATTTTTAGTTTTGCAATTTTACTTCCTGGTAAATGATAATGTCACACTAGGAAATTACTCAGCAATGGCACATTTTTTATTTTAATAACATATAAAATATAAAAATGTATTAAAAAACAACAAACAAAACGCACCTCCAAACAACAAACACGACTCAAATGCACCAAAACGTGACGAAAAGCGACAAAAACGTGACGAAAAGTGACAAAGACGTGTTTAAATACGACAAACACAACTGAACATGACAAAAACACAACTAAACGCATCAAAATTTCGTTTAAAATGTAAATTTGAACAGAATCCTATTATTAAAACACAACACAAATCTAATACAATCACAAAACTAGTCTGAAAATCACAATAAGATATGTTTTCTAAATCGTGCAGCTGTATTAAAGACAATACAAAAGTGAATCGTGATAAAATCGAAATCCTGATCTGGACCCAAGAAAAACCTCATCATCGTTTTCAACACAAAATCTAAATGTTATTGTCTTTGTTATTGTCCATGAATTTGAAAGTTATTACTCGATATAAAAAGTGACAGAAAAATATACTGGTATCTTTTTCTTTTGGGACGTTTTTGAGTGTTAAATTGGGACACTGCTGAAAACTAGGACATTTTGGGGGTTTTACAAGGATGTGCTGGAAAATGGGAACAAGGAGCCAAAATCTGGGTCTGTGTCATTAAACAGGGCCCTCACTCTGCCCCGGCCACCTTTTCTTTCATTCATGCGTTTCCTCGGCTGCACGTTTGTCTCTGAGCGCTGGATAATGTCCAGTTAGAGGGCGAAAATACCACTGGCACCATTTGCTCTCACGTTCATTGATAATTTTGTCCCATCTCAAATCTGTGACGGCCAGAGTGAACTTTCTTTGACCCCAGAGCGAGAGCAGCAGCACATGGTAAACGAAGGGACATAAAGAGTGACAGGAGTAACACTTTATGATAACTGGGGCTGTCACTAACGATGATTTTTATTGCACATTGAGATTTAAGATACAATACAATACAATTATAACCAAATAAAGGTTCATTTATGGTCACTGAAGGCTTCTACATATAGAGTATTCATAAATAAAGTGTATTATGAACGTAAATCAGCTATTTTGATTTAAAAATGTGTCCGTCTTTGTTATAAAAGGTTCTTTGACATGTGTTTTAGAGTCTGTATAGTCCAGTTAACGATTACGATTATCCATTATTATAGTCGATTATTTTTTATAGTCAACGTGTCATGATTAGTCAATTAATTATTTCAGACTTAATAATAACTACACTTATTCCTGCCTTAATAAAGCAAGAACAAAAGCTTAATTCAGAGTGAACAAATAGTTTATTAAGAATGATTCAAGCCTAGTAACTATTCAACTAATATTCTAACCCTAATTCCTGACCAAAATCCTAACCTTCACCTTAATTAAGTAGATCCCAATCCTGAATCATGCTTAATAAACGATACACTCGTTATGAATCAAGTGTTTGTTTTGTTAAAGTAGACCTAAATAACATGTTAACCTTATTAAACGTCTTCATAAGTCTGTGTGGTGGCTGTAAATGTATTTTTGGGGGCGTTTGAAGCCCTCGTCGTCGCCCCCTGCTGTCTCTGAGCGGAAAACCAGCTGCAACTTTCCTGACGTCGACCTGAAGATAACTCTCCTGAGAAACCTTGGCTCTCTTTTTATATTTGGAGACATGACATGTTTTGTATGTGATTGTACGTCCTTATTTCAATAATAAAAGAAGAGTATCACAAGCAGAACAGGTAGAGTTGGTTAAAAAAACACTATAAATGTACATTTTACTGAATATTTACTTAAATCTGAACAATATTCCTACAGTCAGTCCACTGTAGACAGACAGCCTGTTGACATGGCAACACTGGTTAGGAAAACGTACCATTCACACCTATCGATCGACATAAACCGGGGCCAGTCAATCGGTGGCCCACGGGTCATGTTCGGCCCATCGAGCAATATCGTGGTAAATTGGGCCATTAATTCAAAATGTTGTGGTCTGGTCTTCTTCATAATTTGGTTTATTCTACAGGTTTGATCTAGTCCTGGATCTGCTCGAGTTTAACTTTGGTTATTGACTGACCCTGGGTTTGTCTTTGCTTTAAGCCAAGTGTCCACTGCACAGTTTTAGCCGTTTAAATAGCGCACACTTGGCTTTAAGGCTGTAATCGACTAAATAAATTCTTCATCGACTAAAAACATGCCCTGCCAATCGATTAGTCGACTAAAGTGGATGTGGCACTGGCAAAAGGTCTCCAACTCCCAACTTTTGGAGTGCGATAAATTGTTAGTGAAGACAGCACGCTAAACGGTAACATAGAAACTACTTTATGCCACTGATATACTAACCCTAAAACTGAATAATCCCAATTATAGTCATTGTAAATGTGAAATATAGTTAAAAACATGAGCTACAACAAATAATTAGCAGAATAAAACGCTTTTTCAGTCAGTGGGTGCAGATTATGAGTCATAAAATGTACTTATTTTGCACAAACAAAGAAAAAGTTCTCCAAAGTTTCAAAACATTCACACGATAAATACTGAGCCCCAAAAATATTGTTTTCTCTGTCACATTTTGAACGATAAGTCGATATATTTATCGTCACAGGCCTAACATTAATCGTCGCAGCCCTTGTACAAATATTTATTCATTCATTCATTTTCTACCACTTTCTATAAATATGTAATTCTAAAACTGTTTAAGGGTCAAAGTTAACCCCTGTTTACAAGATTTTTTTTTAGAAGTTCATCAAAAATAGTCATGTTAGTGTCTGATTTTTGATACTTTTTGACAACCCTAAGGAACACCCTGCTTTAATGTGAGATAAGTTTAATGTCATATTGTGGGACATTCCAGGCAAATCTATAGCATCTCCATGGAAACAAGCAGGCGTCAGACTCCGCACTGGAAAAGTTACACAGTGCACCTTTCAAGACGTTACTGGATTGAGCAGCAGCAGAAGAATCAAACGTACAAATTTAAACAAAATAACACCGCACCATCACGTCTGCATTAAAAGCGTTTCGGGGGTCGTTTTTCTCGCTGTTCTCGTAAACAACTGCCGGATTCGGTGCGCGAGCGGCGTCGCTGGGATCAAAGATTGCGAAGCCGGTACAGTCCAGAGCATGATGCAGGTAGACAGCCTGATAAATAATGTACAGGAGGTTATTCTGAGCTCAGCGAGACGTGATCCTCAGAAAACCTGCTCATGAGGAGGAGGCTCGTCCACGGCAGCCGCTCCAGTCGTGATATAGAAACGTATCCATGTTTATTTCAGCACGCTCTGCATTAGGTTCAATATGAGCGAGAAAAGCAGACGTTAGTGGGAAGTGATAGGCGCTTGTGGATTCTTGTTCTGTTGGATCCAAACTTAACCATGTGATGTCATCTTTAAAGGGCAAATGTGATCGAGAAGATTGAGATTTTGGCCAAACAAGTGCTACTTATTTTTAAAACTGTTCTCGATCACTAAAGGTTTTGGTCTTTTTTTTCCTCGTTTTAGTTAAAGATGGTAAACAAATCTGATTTAATAAAGAGCTGCGCAATACAAGGCTAAAATATCATTATGCAGTGAAGGCTAACGCAATAACTGACATCGCAACAAACTAAATATATCGCAATAACACCAAGGTTCTCCATCTGACGTTTTTGAAATTAAAATGTTGGAAACGGCAGATCTTATTCTTTATTTTCCTTATTGACCTTATTCTACCCCGCCCACTTTTGCAGTTTTTTGCCTTTACAACTTTTGTTGTAAACGCACTTTCGTTTGACGAGAACTCCGTTAAAGCTAATGACGAACGAGGGAAAAGTCTCACCGCTAAAATGTTACATAAAGTAGATTGATTTGTGTAAAATGTTTAATGAACACGAGCAACAACAAGTCACAACGCAACGATTTCCTGGTCAGTCTGAAAACGGCTTTTTAGTCCATGTAGAACTTATTTTCTGTTGAGCTCGTCTGCTCCATGTGAACTACAACGGAAACAAGACGGCGGCGCGTACGGCAACTTCCGGAATAACGTGAATACAGTCTTGTGCTAAGCTAATGTTTCTCACAGCTAATGCTAACTTTTGTTAAAAATATAAAGAGACAACCAATTAAAATGTAAAGACAGCATGATTGTTTTTATGTATAGATTACTTCAATTTTCTTCATTTTAATTTGTTTTAGTTTTATCTTTATTATGCTTTAAAATTAGCGTTAGCATTGACCCACAGACACCTCCGTTTATGAACACTGAAGTGTCGTTGGGCAAGTATTCATCTCTTGTATAAAGTCTTTAACATGTGACTGTGACATCCATCTGCAGCTCACTCTTCACTGCCTGCACTTTAACGATTTATTCATTTTAGTGTGAGTCTCTGAAAACCCCATAAAGATAGAACTGGACAAGAAGTACTCAATGGCACAGTGAGCTAGCCATTTTAAAAACAAATAGCCACTTTAGCCAAATTCTGTGCACAGAGCATTTTAGCCTCGATTTAGACTTGGTTTAGAAGTTGTTTTATTTTGTTTTTTGACAGTTTGACGAATACATTAAGGTATGAACATATTTGTTTTAATAACTGCAACTATTGTGTCAAAAGAAATAAAATATTGTGTTTGATGCTCTAAAGTAAATTGTGTGGTTTTCTATGACAATGAGAAGTAAAAAAAAGTAAATAAATAAAATGAATCTTGAGTCTTTTGTGCAAGTTCCAAATGTATAACCTGCCAAATAGACATGAATATATTTATGAGGTCAAATGCAAAGCAGAAAGTCAATAAAAGTAGTAATAATAATCATACTAATACTAATAATAAACTGTAATGTAACTTTTCTGAAAGGTCCGTCACCTGCTTGTCTTTATGAAGATGTTACTGGCTTTATTTTGTCACAAATTTCTACCATAACTGTTTCCAAAATATTACAGCCATGTGTCGATGATAGGAATAGTTTGAAACATATGTATTATTTATGGTGTGATTCTTCATTTTACATTACATTTGATCATTCTGAATTGTACGGCAAGAAAGAAAGAACACAAAGTACTTGGAACATGCACATTTTCTGCAAAACCAGCAGTTTGAGTGGAGTCGGACATGCTATTTTCAGTGTTGCACGAGTCTCCCAACATTGCACGCGCAAATATTCAACAAAAAAAACGATCAAAACATCACAAAAAAGCAGAACGACGTGGCATAGTGCAGACAACCCCATTCAGCAACCATAAACCCGAGTAAATCTAGGCGCAGATGCAGGGTCACGCTAACATCTGTGCGCCGGCAGCTAATCTACTCTGTAACTGCACAACGTTAGCATCTGTAAGCGGCATCTTAAGGGACGTCAGCGGCACGTTATAAAAGAGAGCGAAAGAGGCAAAAGCAGGGTGTAAAGGACAGCGAGGAGAGGCGGAGGAGATGGCTGCAGAATGCTAGCTCATGGGCCCACGGGGTATTTCTGCATGTGAACGTTAGTAGGTCAGCCAGCGCCACAACAACTGTGTCAGAGCAGAGCAACCCGGAGCTCCAGCGCTGCACCACCGCCACAATAAAAGGACACGGAGTCTGCAAAGTGTAGGGCTTTTGGGGTTTTTATCGTGTTGTGACGTTGTTTTTGCATCAAAAATTGGAGCTGGAGTTGTATTTGCTTCATTCACGGTTGTTTCATTTAGGCGATATATTTAAATTTTTTGTTTTTTGGTCCGTTTTCTCTCTCAACATATCGGTGTTCAACAAACGTGTCCTAAAGGTGTTATTGTTTCATTTAATCCACTTCATCCATAGATTTCTCTGGGACATTGTAAATTCAAAGGCCATTTTCTTAAAATGCATTTTTCTCCCACAGAGACATAAATATCGGCCTTAAAGCAGCTCAAATACACACCAGACTTTACGATCTTGGACTGAACAAGATTTCGACAAAACGTACTGAAGGGTTTGTTGATATCTAATTCTAAAACTGATCTATTTAAGTCAGATCTAGTCTCAGAAACTAAAACTAAATAAGAAATCCAAAATACCCTGTATATATATATTTTTTTTTTGTGACTAATATGTGTACAGAATGAACCAAGACATTTAAACCTGGTTCTGTCTAACCCTTTAGTTGACTAAAGGCCTGCCCTATCGCCCAATGAATCGAGTAAAAGGAGGTGTGGCAAAAAATATATTAAAACTATGAAGTATTTCCATGTATCTGACCCAAACTGCACTCAACAGACCACAACTGCACAGGAATCCATGCAAAAACAACATTTTTTACGTACTTTTTTAAGTACTAGGAAACTTTGTATTTATCTGTTGGACATCAAAATCTTCTTCAAACTCACTCCATATCTTCTTGCTTTTGATGTTTTGGCCACATAAATCCTTTAAATCTAAATAAAATAATTAGCTGACTAATAAAAATGTTGGTTGACTAAGACACATTAGGGATGGGACAATAAACAATAATATCGTTTATCGTGATAAAAAGGGAAGACAATAATCGTTTGTGCTACATTTTGTTTAATCGTGATCATCGCCAACAAAGATAATCACCATTTTGTCACCAGATTGTGCAGAAAAAAAGCAACTTACCCACTATGTTCTCTTCTAGATCGGTTTTACTTATAATAAAGTACAAATATGTCAGAAGTTATTTATAATGAGAAAATAATGTCTTTATGTGTCACATTTTCAAACTGTTAGCCATTTTAATAACTGTTGTGATATTATCGTTAATCGCAATTATTTTGGCCGTGAAAATCGTGACACAAAGTTTCAATATTGTCCCGTTCCTAGACACCATTGACCGATTAATCGACTAAACGACTGATGGTACACAGCCCTAGTTCTGTCCATTTTTCAGATTGAAACGTCCCAAAGATTGTTACGTTTTTACAATAAAATGCCTTATTTCTACATAAAACAGAACATGATGAAACACTTGTAATACATTTTTCCTTACATTTATGTGAGTATGAGTGATATCTTTAAGAGTTTTTGCTGTTCACCTGCAGCGTCTCGCCTTCATCCTGTTTGCTAGGCCCTCTCCTTTTAAACTTCAGCAAACACTCAGTTTCAAATATCCTAGACGTCATAGTTCTTTTTTTCTTTGTTTTTCTGCCCCAGCGGCCTTTTTAACCAGGACAGTTGTGGCGTGAAATGGGGAGAAAGGTGTAAAGACATTCAGCAAAGAGTAACAGAATTGAACCCATGACACTGCAGTGATTCATTAATGAGCAACGCCTTGAACCACATAAATAAATCATCGCCAGACTTGTTTTGAGCATTTCTGCCAATAAATCATGCTCATTATAACGGTGTGCTTACATTTTGAATTTAACAAGTTTAGTCTAATTTTTATCTTATTTGATCCTGTATTTTTTTCTTTTGCATGTCAGTAACAAAAAGAATTTCCCCTTAGAAATAATTAAAAGTCATTCTGATTCTGATTAGCATGTCGAGATGAGCTAGCTTTTGTTTTTACCCCGCCAGTAGATGACTTATCCTGATGAAAAAACGCCTGACTGGTACAAAGTCATGTTCGGTTTTGAGTAAATGTATTTTTTAAATTCTAAAAGCTGACTTGCCAAAGCAAAGTTACACAAGAGCGTGTTTTAAGGCCAAAACAACAGAAATGCATGATACGTCCTTAAGGGGTTTGTATTCCTCCGGCTGTCACAGTAATTACTGCATGGACTTTTCATTCACTGAATAAAAGATACACGTGTACAAGATCATCTGTACATTTTATTTGCACCAGAGGAGTATTTTTTCCCCATTTTTGTAACAATAGAGCTGCAGAGCGTAGAATCATGACATATCTATGACTTTTATTGAGACTAATTATCTACTGCTGTGTTCCATTTTGTGATTTCAATTTTCCAGATGTGTTCAAAAGGTGGACTAATACAGTAGTCTTCAATAGTATTATATTTTCTTATATCACACTCCAAAATGTTCTGTTGTGACAGGTCTTTGTTCCCAGTAAAACTATGTATAACAGGATTGAATGAGGGCAGTAAAGGTTGGAAGAAAATTACGATATGATTCCTAGTTGTGACTACAAATGCAGAGATTTACAAAAAAACATCTTTTTGTTTCACCCACAGCCCTTGCATTATAATGTTAAACTATCACTGAATTCATGTCCAAATCTACATTTGTGGGACACACTCAGGCGTGTCCTTCTCATGTCAAAATAAACCTGCTCCACAAGCATCATTTATGAAATGTATTCATGGTTAATTCAGCACAGAGCACTTTGCACCACACACACTGCATATGGAAATGAGAGCTCGGGTTCAAACTCAGTTTCACTTTCAATTATATGAAAAACCACAATAAGCATTTTATTCTGCACGTGTAAGCGCGTATTATTGCTCTGAGCTTCTGAAGTCCTCAGTTGTGACTAATTAGGTCCTTCAACATGTTATAGATTATAGATGTGATAGTTAACATTGTGTGTTGAAGATTCCTATTTTCTACAGTGCTCTCCCACCAGACGTCACCAACAATGAAAGGAGGCAGTATTTATTCACCTTATTCCTGAAGTTGCCGTACGCGCCGCTATCTTGTTTCCATTGTATTAGTTTACATGGAGCAGACGAGCCCAACAGAAAATAAGTTCTACATGGACTAAAAAGCCGTTTTCAGACTGACCAGGAAATCGTTGCGTTGTGACTTGTTGTTGCTCGTGTTCATTAAACATTTTACACAAATCAATCTACTTTATGTAACATTTTAGCGGCGAGACTTTTCCCTCGTTCGTCATTAGCTTTAACGGAGTTCTCGTCAAACGAAGTGCGTTTACAACAAAAGTGCAAAAAACAGCAAAAGTGGGCGGGGCAGAATAAGGTGAATATCTCTCACTAGCTCTTAACCTTTAGTGTTAATGTTAATATCCACATGCATTCTCTTTTCAGGCCCGTGCACAAAACAGCTTTTCCAGACACTGAAACTGAGGCAGAGTCTCAGTCAAAAAGTCAGACAAAACCCTTAATTGTTAGATTTGTACATAAAGTGCTGCTTTTACGGTTTACTTACAGAGAAATACACAACAGTTCAGTTTTCAGTTCATATACAAGAATAAAGATGGGTACCCCAGCTTTAACTACATGTTTTTTAGCACCAGTAGAATCTTAACTTGTTTTCTGTAATTTACTGTTACCTTTAAACACTATCTTTTACTCTATTGTGGAAAAATGTTACTTTTAAATCCCATACTGGTTCTATGCTAAAATATGGAAATCCAATGTCCATTATCCAACTTTCTTTATCGTATTGACACACCAAAGAGCTGCACATTCACAATCATCATTTAAAGTGCGTATGACAGGTTTTCATGATTTTCTAATTTTGACTCTATTTGGTGTATTAATACCAGTTGTACACATACATTTTAGTTTTACACCAATCAAGCAGCCATTTGTGGAGAAAAGTTGAAAAATCTGTTGAAAATAACAGGAAGTAAAGCGACTGATGACATCACACTGGGGAGACAAAGGTTATGCATAATTTACACAAAAGAAACACATTTTTTGATCCTTTAAACATTGATTCAACAAAATAAAGGCTTTCGCATATAGTTTTCTTTGTAAAATTAAAAAATCTGTGACATTGAATGAGTTTTGGCCCCGAGCACAGAATGGTTGCTATGGTAATTTCCTAGTGTGACGTCATCATTTACAACCAGGAAGTCAAACTAAAAATGAAAAAATTGCTAAAGTGTGATAACATTTGTAAAGTACTTTAACAACATTTGAAATATATTTATGTTAACTGCATTTTTGTCAAATAAGTAGTGCAACCTGTCATGGGCCCTTTAATCGGTCCACACTGTAATTTAAAGGGCCTATGACAGGTTGGACACTCGTTTGATAAAAATGCAGTTAAGATAAATATATTTCAAATTTTGTTGAAGTACTTAACTAATTTTATCATGGTTTAGCAATTTTTTTGTTTTTTTGTTTTACTTCCTGGTTGTAAATGATGACGTCACACTAGGAAATTACCATAGCAACCATCCCATAAATGGGGCCAAAACTAATTGAATGTCACAGATTTTTGAATTTTATGAATAAAAATACATGTGAAAGCCTTTATTTTGTTGAATAAATGGTTAAAGGATCAAAAAAAGTTGTTTATTTTGTGTAAATTCTGCATAACCTTTGTCTCCCCAGTGTGATGTCATCAGTTTGTTTACTTCCTGTTATTTTCAACAGATTTTTCAACTTTTCTCCACAAACAGCTGCTTGATTGGTGTAAAACTAAAATGTATTTGTACAACTGGTATTAATACACGAAATTAAGTCAAAATTAGAAAATCATGAAAACCTGTCATACGCACTTTAACGCCGCATGATGTGATTCTAGACGAACGCCATCGACATCCGCCATAACAAACGAAAGCATCAGACCCGTCCAGAGCCGAGGCAGATGCTCGTGTGCCTCGCTCTGCCTCGGCTCCGCCTCCAGCCTTGTCCTCTGTCCGCGGCGGCTGTTGCACATTTCTTCCACGTAGTAAACACTCATAAAGCGCTGGGTTTGTGACCATTGAGGGGCCGCGGTCACATGGTCGGGCCTGAACAGCTGTGGCATCACTTCTGCACGAGTGAGCGCTGCACATCCAGACGCACTCGCTCTGACCGCGCCGCGCGTCAACATCACGCCGTTAACGCACTCGAAGATCTCTGCTCTGTTAAAGCGCTTTATTTTGAAATGATTCTGTACATATGGAGCTAATTTAACATACTATTAATACACTTTTACCTCACTATAGTCACTTACTGTATATAATAATACACTTAAAGGGCCTATGACAGGTTGAAATACACATTTAACTAAAATGCAGTTAAGATAAATATATTAAAATTTCTACTAAAATCTTTACAAATTTAACCCCAGTTTAGTTGTTTTTTTAGGTTTTAAATTTAAAAAAAAAAAAAAAAAAAAAAAAAGGTTTTTTGGTTTTAAATTTTACTTCCTTGAGGGTGCACGGTGGCAGAGCGGCTAGAGCTTCTGCCTCTCAATAAGGAGATCGTGGGTTCGAATCCCAGACCACCCCAACATCGTGGTTTCGAATTCTGAACTACCCCAACATCACACGATCTCTCTGGGTGGAGTCTGCATGTCCTCCCCGTGTTACTGTGGGTTCTCTCCGGGTTCTCCGGCTTCCTCCCACCGTCCAAAGACATGACTGTACAGGTTAATTGACAACTCTAAATTGTCCCTAGTGAATGAATGTGAGAGTGAATGGTTGTCTGTCCTTGTCTCTGTCTCTGTTTCAGCTGCGACGAGTTGGCCACTGTCCAGGGTGTACCCCGCCTAAGGCCCAAAGTCACTGGGATAGGCTCCAGTCACCCGCGACCCCTAACGGGAATAAGCGGTAGAAAATGAATGAATGAATGAATTTTACTTCCTGGTTGTAAAGTATAACATCACGCTAGGAAATTACCATAGTAACCACACAGTACAGTGGCCAAAACTCATCTAATGTCACAGATTTTGTTAATTTGACAAAGAAAAACACATGTGACACCTTTATTTTGTTGAATTAATGTTTAAAGGATCAAAAAAGTAGTTTATTTTGTGTAAATTATGCATAACCTTCATCTCCCCAGTGTGATGTCATCAGTTTGTTTACTTCCTGTAATTGTCAACAGATTTTTCAACTTTTCTCCACAAATAGCGACTTGATTGGTGTAAAACTATAATTTGTATTTACACAAGGTATTAATGCACTGAATAAAGTCCTAATTAGAAAATCATAAAAACCTGTCACACGCACTTTAAGCCACTTTATTTGCTATTTATTCCCAGACAGCCACCTACTGTAAATAAGTGTGCACTTTATACTTTATATTGTATTTTTATTACCATGTTTATTTATCCTATTTTTATTGCATGCGCCTATTTCATTCATTCCTGTTCTAAACTGTGTGTTGCAACAGTGGAATTTCCCCATTGTGGGACAAATAAAGGATCTCTTATCTTATCTTAATTTAATGACACATGTAGTTGCAAAGAAAATAATAGTTTTGTACACGTTATGCAAAACAATAAAACAATTATAAAAAAAAAAATATATATATATATATACACATCATTACACATTTGTTATTTGCATTTTTATATTTTTTTATTTATTTTATTTTTATTTTTTTATTTTATTTTATTTTATTTATTTTTATTTTATATTTTATTTATTTTTTAATTATTTTTTTATTTGCATATTTCCTGATTTTTCTGGTCGTATTTGTTTTTGGCTCCTCGACACTTTGCATAACGTGTACAAAACTATTATTTTCTTTGCAAATACATGTGTCATTCAATTAGCTCCATGTGTATGTCTGTTTGTGTTTTGTGATTTTAATTAGGGCTGGGCGATGTGGCAAAAAATTATTATCACGATTTTCTTGAGGCCAGATCATGAGTTTGATTTTATCACGATTTTTGTTCACTTTGTAGTTTTCTGTTGCCTTTAATAGAGCTGCACGATTTAGGAAAAATATCATTAATTTTTATATATAAAGTTGTTATCAAATATTATTATTTGTCAAATCATAATTTATATAATTTATAATATGGATTTTGGCCCTTGTTTTCAAAATGGTTGCTAGGAAACAGTGTGGAATTACCTCTGACTGTGTCATATTTGCTGCTCAACCAGGAGGTAACGTTATAAACCTCGCCAAAATGGACAAATTGTTAATAAACTCATAATATGATTTGTGGTAATTCTTAATCTCCTCAAACCAAACGTGGTGCTGTATCGTTCATGCCCCAGACACGAGCGCACGGCAGGAAAAACTAAGAGTGATTAAAGAATTTGATTACATTTTACAGCATTGCCACTGGGGCTGTTATTTTAGTGCTCGATTAGTCTGTGATCATTTTTTCAATTAATCAGCTAGTCAAACAGTTATTGTAAATGTAGACTTTTAAAAAACATTATCAGCCAAATAAAGGTTGAAGCACGAGTCTAAACAGGACATTACAGTAACTACAATCTCTAATCAGTAATAATCATTTGCGTAGTTGTTTTCATGGTTGTCTGGATGTCTGTGAAACGCAACCGTGACTTTACACTTTACCAACTGTGTTTTATGAAGAGTTATTGACCAAACAATTAAACAGATAAACATGACTATTATATGTGAATATGTACTATATTAGTGAAACGTGTCGTCAAACTTCATGTGCACTTTGAGTTTATATTTATTTGATTGAACCTGCAGTAAAAGAGCTTTAGGTTAATATTCAAAACAGACGGAGGGAAGTTAAAATGAGTATTGATCAAACGCAGATGAGTTCTTGGGTCGAGTCACTGGGAGAAATAATCAGCAGCTTCAACATTTGTGAATTTACCTTTGAGATATTTAATGGCCAAGTCCAGTGCACTCAACAGAGAGAAGTGTCTCTGGCTCCATCACATTAGAACGTGAACACAACCTACTGTTTATTATTTTAACAATCTGCAAGAAGAGGATCAGAGCTCTGCAGCTGAAGGTCCAGAGGTTCACAGATAATAAAGCAGCGCCCCTTTGTGGCAGGACCTCGAACAACACGGATTATGTCAAATTATTAAAGTCACGGGGTTTTTAAGGTCAATGGGACACATCAAGAGGGACTTATTATGTCAAATGGGACTTTTTGGAGCCTTTAACTGCATTATAATGGTTTTCCCTCACCATGAGCTCATATGTTGTATAATTCCTGCCTGTTTCGTCCTGCATTCAAGGCGCCAGTGCCAGGGAAAAAAAATCAGTTTTTACCTTCCCCCTATCTCCACTTACTTGTGATTATTCAAAAAATCAGACTCGGGCCATTTTTAAACAATAAAAAGTTAAAGCAAACGTAAAGGACCATCTGCGGTTTACGACAATGAAATATCAGAAAGTGAATGGAGCAGTTTCCAAGTTTTAGATCAATATTGAAGTTTACAGTGAACAAAATCTAAAGAATTGTCTATGTTTGTTAATATAGCTTAATACTACATATCTAGAAAAAACAAGACAAATTTAGGAAAATGGACAATTTTGGTTTAATTTAAAGAAAATCTTTCATACATTTTTCATATTGTTATAAGCCTTTAAACATGCTCTTGAGTGATTTGAAATTTGCCATCTCATGTTTCAGAACAAATCGAGTTTATTGTGAAATTATTAACGTTGTCTCCAGTGACTGAGTGCATCCAGCCAGTAGATGACGCCTAGCACTTACACATTTTAGTCATGTTCTTCAAGAGAATGTATCCCACGCTAATTTCAAGCTAGCACGAGCAGTGAACGGAAGAAATACTCTGTGATGATTAAGGGCTCAAAACAGCAGAAGATTATTGGAAAAGCGACGTAGATGATCTGAAAATACGTCCCGGATCAAGGAGTTCAGCAGGAAGTGTGTTTGAGGCTCGGAGGGGGGAGGATTTTCCGATAAACATTCCTCAAAACAGCGTGAATGCAACTGAATGTTACTTCAGATATGTTTTTGATGATGGAGCATTGTTAGAACATGGTTTAAAGCTCAAAAACTGTAGCAGAATGTGTGTTTTAAGAAGGACTTGTTGCTTTGCCGATTGCAGTTAGTGACAAAAGGAAAAGGGCGTGGTGCCAAGTGTGTGGATTTGTGAAGCGGAAACACACATCTCGTTAAAGCCATTAGCTCTGTGAACACCTCAGAGTGTTCCTCGGATAAGTTTAGCTGGACTTGGCCGATGAAGACGGTGGAATTAACATAGTCTTAAAACAAACATGAAAGAGCTGCAACTGAGATTCTGACTGGGCCGGTCAATAATCGGCTTGTCGTTCAATAAATGCTGGAGCAACACTTTTTGGTGCTCAGTATTTATCGTGAGTACAATTTTTGTCTGGAATTTCTGGTTATTTTGTTATACAACAGGATTTGAGCTGTAGAAGGTCGATTAAACAACTTCTATGACTCATTAAAGACACTAAATAAGTGTTTCATTCTATAATATTTGTTTGTTTTTTTTACAATATTTTTCATTTAGAACAGGGTTTACTGTACAGCTTTTGGCTTATTGTGTCTGACTGTATTTCATTCACAATAAAAGGCATTTGGCCAAATAGTCTTTTGAGCTTTTAACCGTCTTAGAATGTTATATTCTCAAACATAACTTGTGTTTTCTTTCATTCACCCACGTTTCAGTAAACTATACTCTGTTGTGTCTCTCTGTTCTAAAAACTCCTGCCCCTCACTGCTCTACATGAACACACCCTAATCCATGAAGCTCTGTGTTTTTATAGTCCATAAACCTTCACCAGATTTGTTCTTTATGTTTCAGGTCAAAATGTTGTTACCAGACATTGTTTTCAGCTTCCTTCCCTGTTCCAGGCGTTATAGAGCTTGGAATCAAACATCAAAAGCGTTATGCTACAGGCCAGACACCACAAAACCTCCATAGATTAACAAAAACAAAAAAAGAAACAAAAGAGCCGTGGAACAACTATAACAGACCAAAGATATTCCTGGTCGACTAAAGACTCTGCATCGACGGCGTAGAAGGCGTCGTGCTGGAAGAGCTCTCAAAACTAACAATGTCTATAATCTGACTATGGCTACGTTCACACTGCAGGTCAAATCGGATTTTTTTGCCCAAATGTGACTTGTATCCGATTTTTTCGTGGCAGTGTGAACGGCACAATTCCGATTTTTTCAAATCCGACCCAGGCCACTTTAGTATGTGGATATAAATCCGATATGTATCCACACTTTTAGAATGTGACTTCAATCTGAACGCTCAAGTCCTGTCATCAGACCAAAACGTCATCAACAGGCGACATTGCCGGGTCACACGTCATCATTTTGAGTCAAAGTGGAAAGCGCCAAAAAACAAGAGACGAAAGCGGAAAGAAATGGCGGACGAGGGTGTCGAAAACTGTCAGTGGAAAAAGGAAGAAGTTTGTGAGCAAATAAATATATGGGGTGACCAATCAATTCAGTTCTTTTGTGCGCTTGCGGGCCGCATAACGCCGCATTCCGTTCACACCGGATACAAACGGCATTTTTTTTTGTAATGTGAACAACCACATTAAAAAATCGGATTTAAACAAAAAAGGGCATCATACCCTGCAGTGTGAACGTAGCCTTTGTTTCTGACTCAAAATGCACACAAAGGATCATACAATTATGCAAATTCACTCAATCGCAACTTTGCACACAATAAAGTACGCAAAAACTGGCAAAAAACTGATCAGTCTAACTCAGATTTTGACAATTTGCTGAAAGTCTTCCCCATTTCATGCTACACTGTCCTGTGTTTTAAAGCTGGGGTCCCTTTTTTCACACTGCGGAGCCAGACGTAGGTTTTTAAATCTATCAAACTCATCCCTTGGTCTCACAACCCTTTGACACATCGTTAACATTCACATGCATTCATTTTTGGTCCTGTGCACAGCTTTACAGCAGCTTTTTTCAGACGACAAAGTGAAACTGGGGAGGGGACAAAATACTTTAGACACAGACAGGACGCAGAAGACTTATTTTTGTCAGAACGTGAGGCTTTTACTTGATAATCTATGGTGGGAAACACAAAATTTGCTCATTTACACCCAAGAAAGTAAAGTACCACAGCTATAAAGTCAGATAGTCAATAGAGCCAGAAACATTAGGCAAACTCAATTCAATGATGTGATGATGTGGGATATGTTTATAGGGCTGTAGTCGACTAAAGAAATTCTTGGTCGACTAAAGACATATCCTGTTGACCGATTAGTCGACTAAGAGCTCTAAAGTATTTTCAAGTATCTGACCCAAAATGTACTTAAAAAACTACAGCTGCTCTAGAATTCATGCAAAAACAAACATTAAGGCAGAAAAGTACTAGTAAACAGTATTACACTCATTAAAACTCATGATAAATTCCAAAATCTTCAGTATGTCTTCTCATTGTTGCTGTTGTCCCATATAAATCCTCATTACCTAAATTAAATAAATAGTTTATCAATACTAATTCTGGTCGACTAAGACAACCTCGACCGATTAATCGACCAAATGACTAAAGGATTACAGCCCTAGAAATGACCAAAAAACAAAAAAACAAAAAAAATGTGGCCAGTAGTGTCTTTAAATAAATCATCTGAACACAAAAAAACACACACAAAAAACAACTTAAAGCATCAAAAGGCGACAAAAACACGACTTAAAGCTCTGAAAACGCGACTAAAAGTGGCAAAAATGCACCAAGAAGCACAAAAATGTAACAAAAGATGACAAAAACACAACTAAAAGCTACAAAAGGCCACGAAAAACATGACTAAAAGCGACAAAGAGTGACAAAAACACAACTAAAAGCGACAAAAGGTAACCTAAACACAACTAAAAGCTACAAAGGGTAACAAAAACACAACTAAAAGGTACAAAAGGTGAAAAAAAACACAACTAAAAGCGACAAATGGTGACAAAAACAACTAAAAGCAACAAAAGGCGACAAAAACACAACTAAAAGCGACAAAGGGTGACAAAAACACAACTAAAAGCGACAAATGGTGACAAAAACAACTAAAAGCGACAAAAACACAACTAAAAGCGACAAAAGGTGACAAAAACACAACTTAAAGCGACAAAGGGTGACAAAAACACAACTAAAAGCGACAAATGGTGATAAAAACAACTAAAAGCGACAAAAGACGACAAAAACACAACTAAAAGCGACAAAAGGCGACAAAAACACAACTAAAAGCGACAAAAGGTGACAAAAAGTGACAAAAACACAACTAAAAGCACTAAAAACGCATCAAGAAGCACAAACACATGACGAAACGGACAAAAAACGCCAATAAAGGCGAAAAAACACAATTAAAATTGACAACACTAACTTCAAGTGAAAAAACCCCAGCTAAAAATGAAAAATCACAATTAGATATTTTTTCTGTTGTGCAGATTTTATATTTTCTTGCTGTATTTCCTTTTTCCTGCTGGTGTGAGCATGTTCTGAACTGCATACAATTCTAGTATTAGTTTAGCAGCTCATATGTCACTCTTTTTCGTTCTTAATTTTGGCGGCGGCTGCAGGTTGTCTGTTTGTGACGTTTGTGTTTCTGTGGGAGGTTTAAAGAAACGTGCCGTGGAGTCGAGGTTCGACTGTTCTTCCTGCGGCTGCCAGAGACCTTTGTCATGGCGTGTCATGTCTGAGCAGATAATCCCGTTAAAAAGTCTAATCCCAGCAGAGCACTACACATTCATGAGGCTAACGCTGAAGCTAACACACACCAGCACAAACGCACAGCTCATTTTCAGGTCGTTTCTCTCATTAGATTGTTGTTTGGAGATTTAAGTAATATGTAATCCATAAAATGTTACTGAATAATCCGCTGAATATTTAATCTGCAGTTATGTCTAGACTACTGTTTGCTTGTTTTTATTTGCTCTAGTTTTGTTATGACTCTTAATCAGGATAACATACTTATAAAGAAAAAAGAGGAACAACTTGACCAGTTTGAGACATACGTCGATGTAAACCCTCATTCGTCCAGGTGTGGTCCATCGTAGAAAGGGGTTCAGATGTTGTCATCCGGACGCCGTTTAAAGATCGAGACGTTTCGACTTTTATCCAAAAGTCATTGTCAATCAGAGAGCTGGTATGGGAACCTGGGCCTTATATGCTACTCTAAGTAGTGGGAGTCCAGCCCCCAGGGAGGAGTCACTGCACTCCTGTCTTTGTTATAAGATTGTTTGTCACCTGGGACTTGATTAATTGGTCTATCTTGTTGATTAATGGTTGGCCTCACCTAGTTTCACCTGTGTCTAAAGGTCTATTGTTATCTTGATAGCTGGCTGTTGCTCCCTCCTCACTACTGATTGCCTCATTAGCATTTGACTGGTCTATTGATCTGGACCAAGGTGTCAGGATGCTGTCATAAATTTTGGCTAAATTAAATCTTAAGCCCCCATTCCTGTTCAGAGAAGGATTTTCTCTTTTTACAAAAATGGCCTCCTTTACTCCTCTTTCAAACCAGTTCTTCTCTCTGCTCAAAATCTTCACCTCACTGTCCTCAAACGAGTGATTTGTAGCTTTTAGGTGCAGATGGACTGCACTCTGCGGTCCTGTGGAGGCCGCTCTTCTGTGTTGGTACAGCCTTTTGTGCAATGGCTGTTTTGTTTCTCCTATGTAACGTTCTTTACAACTGTCCTCACTGCACTCTATCGAATAAACTACATTGCTCTGTTTCTCTGTCGGCCTCTTGTCTTTCGGGTGGACCAGTTTCTGTTTAAGTGTGTTGCCAGGTTTGTAATAGACAGGGATGTCGTGTTGTCTAAAAATCCTTTGAAACTTCTCAGACAGGCCCGAGACATAAGGGATAGAGACACCCCTCCTGCTGGGGTCTTTATCCTTTCTGTCCTGTTTCTTGGCTCTTCTGACTTTGTTAAAGGCCCAGTTGGGGTATCCACAAGCTGAGAGGGCACGTTGGACGTGTTCTTCCTCCTTCTTTCTCCCCTCAGAGCTGGTGGGTACTTCATGGGCTCTGTGTTGCAATGTCCTAATCACTCCCAGCTTGTGCTGCAGTGGGTGGTTGGAATCGAACAGTAAGTACTGGTCTGTGTGGGTGGGTTTCCTGTATACTTCTGTCTGAAGGCTGCCTTCCTCCTCTCTGATTGTGGAGCAATCAAGAAACGCCAACCCGGTTGACATTAGCATCTTCTCGGGTGAACTTAATGTATACATCCAACCAATTGATATTCTCAGAGAAAGATTCCAGCTCTTGTTTCTTGATTCTCACAAACGTATCGTCCACGAAACGCAGCCAGAGGCTCGGAGGTGTGCCCAGGAAGGAGGACAGAGCCTTCTTCTCGAAGTGTTCCATATATAGGTTGGCTACGATCGGCGAGACCGGAGAGCCCATAGCACAGCCGTGGATCTGTCTGTAAAAATGTCCCTGAATTGGAAGTAAGTTGTGTTAAGGCAGATGTCCAATAATTGGCAGATGTATTCAGGTGTGAGTTTGGTCCTTTCCGGTAGGGTTGAGTCCTCCTGCAGTCGCATCCTCACTGCTGCCACTGCCTCCGAGGTAGGAATACAAGTGAAAAGGGACACCACGTCGTACGAGACCATAACGTCATCTGGGTCCAAACGGAGGTGTCTCACTTTGCTCACAAAGTGCTGTGTGTTGTCCACATGATGTTCTGAGTTCCCCACTAATGGAGCCAAGATGGTGGTTAAGTGTTTAGCTACATTGTATGTGATGGAGTCCGTGCTACACACAATGGGTCTCAATGGGACATTCTCTTTGTGTATTTTGGGGAGGCCATAAATACATGGAATGGCTTCACCAGGATACAGTCTGTAGTACAGAGGCCTGTCAATCAACTCCTCCTTCTCAAGCTTCTGTAGACAGTCTATAACCTTCTTCTTGTAGCTACTTGTGGGGTCCCTTTTCAGTCTTTCATATGTGGAGGTGTCCTCAAGGAGACTGTTGACCTTGGACTCATAGTCCGCTGTGTTCAAGATCACTGTGCAGCGTCCTTTGTCAGCTGGTAAGATGTTTATGGTATGGTCCTTTTGTAAAGCTGAAAGTGCCTTCCTCTCTTCTGGTGTGCTGAAGAGGCAGCAGGAGAGCCAGGCCTCCAGAAGATCTGCTCCACCAGAACAACGAGCTGAAGAGGAGCAGGAGAGCCAGGCCTCCAAAAAGACATGCTCCACCAGAACAACGAGCTGAAGAGGAGCAGGAGAGCCAGGCCTCCAAAAAGACATGCTCCACCAGAACAACGAGCTGAAGAGGAGCAGGAGAGCCAGGCCTCCAAAAAGACATGCTCAAAGGGATCTGGGGATTAAGGACTCGCCACCAAGATCAGTGTGACGCGTGGATGGAAAAGACCCTCAATGAACACAAAAGGAGCTCCAAGACAAAGACGCAGAGATCAGAAAACTGCAAAAGGAGAAGTCCTCTGCCTTCAATGCACAGGTGGAGAGCCAGGAGAGCCATGAAGGAGGAACTGGAAGAACTGCACGACATCCACGACCTCAAGGACAAAGTGGATATGCCAGGGTCTTCTGAATACAACTGAGACCAGCAGATGAAAGCTCTCGGACAGAACCTGAGAGAGGAGCACGAGGAGAAGGATATATTTGTAAATAACTTAAATATATTTTTGTATCTATTATATTTGCATATGTTTTATAGTTATGTATTTGTATATTTATATTTTTATATTTATATATTATTTACTTATAGTCTTTGTTCCCTTACAAAACATATATTTTTATAAAATGATGCAACATGTCCTTCTTTTGTATTTTCTGTTCAGTAAAGACATTTCTTATAATGTGGTAAAACATGCAGGAGTCGCCTTCTCTAATATTTCATTTTTTTTTACTTTATTAATAATTTTCTTGATGAAAATATGTGATGCTCTTTTTAGCGCTCTGTGTGTCATGTTTTGGTCTTCTGTGTCAGTTTCTCTGAATCACTTTGTTTAAACTGTGTGTGTGGGGACATGTTCCTGTCATAATGTGAACACAAACAGAACTTTATCACAACAGAAGCCGTGGCTACACAGAATGTCTAGAATCATGGGGTGTTTGTTCTAGCACTGAATGAAAAAATAATGCAACATTTGCCAGGATAAATAAATCATATACAGAACTATGCATAAGGGGCTCATGAATAAGTTTGGGACGTGGGACTCCAGTTTGGTGCAGATGAGCTTCAGACCGGGCCGTTTGGAGGACTGTAATCTAAAGGTGCACTATGTAACTTCTTCTGAGCTGAAAGGTTTGTGCTGTGGGTCTTAATTATAACGTAACTAACTGATTTAAGTGTGCAGTGATCAGCGGGTATCAGGTCGGGTTATCAATCGTCAAAGCCTTCACCTCTGGCCTCTTTAATGCGTCTTAATTAGAGCTTTCACCTCTGGAGCCGGACACTCGGCCACATGTCCAGCCTCTGCGTGTGCTTCGGTGTGATTATCTAACACAAGTGTCCAGAGCGGCTCAACAACACTCAAGTCTATAGATGTACGTTTGATTAGGGCTGTCACAATAATAAACGATTCAAGCTCAATTTAGACACAAAGAATAGGCTCGATACTCAATACGGTCAACAGTAATAATAATAAAACACTCTTTTTTTAGACAGTATATGGTTGTAATTTCAAAACGGTTCCAGTATCGCTTTGTTTCAACTTCAAATAGATTATGGAAAGAGCTTTGGATTTTTAAATTTAAATATTGTTATCAGCAAATATCGATTATAAACAGCTGCAAGACAGTGTGTATCGACTCATCCCAATTTAAAGGAAAAATATAGTGTATTTTTATGTTATTAGCCTTTAAACATGCTCTTGAGTGGCTTAAATTTGGCATCTCAGGCTTTAGAACTAATAAAATGTTTCCAAAAGCAAAATGAACATCTGTATCTAGGTCTGTTTGCCCATCTGCTGGCTGCATAGCGCTTACACAAACTAAAACTCTGACATACAAGTAGCCTAGCAGTTATAGTTATTGTGTTTAGACGGCAGAAAGGCTCAGAACCGAGTCTGGCGACCCAAGATTCTCGGATAAGTGACGTCAAATAATGGAAAAATGTCATTCATCGAGCGAGTTCAGCAGGAAGTCTGTTTGACGGTCGGACAAGAGAGGATTTTCTAACCAGCATTCGTCAAATTAGCGTGAATTGAGCTAAATGCAACTCCAGGTATGGTTTTGATGACGGAACATGGTTAGAACATGGTTAAAAACTCAAAAAATTCACTATAGCATCATATGTGGCCTTAAAAAGTAATTGCTGTTCCCTTGTGGTCTAATACTAGTTCGATAAAGCTCAAGATAATGTTGGTTTTTTTTAGTATAAAAATGTTCAAATGAGTGTCTAGTTTTGATACTAGTTGTGGGATTGATTATTATCTGACCACTGAATTATGATTATCTGCCAATATCTAAACAATCCAAAAGCAGATTTGAGATAAATGAATGCATTTCATATGGAGTGACAGACCAAACCCAAATGATCCTGATTGTTAGGGAAAACAAGTGTTGTCCCAAGGAGTCCTAGAGTTGTAAGGAGAGGCAGGAGACTCTGGATGTCTGAGGCAGGAGAAGTTTATTTACCATCAGGCCGGACCCGGCGACTTGAATATTCAACACATGGTGCTAGTATTGGCTATTCAAGCCTGACTGAGCTTCCACACACAGAGGTTTAAATAGTGGTAAGAAGGCCAGCTTGGAGACAAGCTGGCCGAGATAAAATGAGAAGTGCATAGCATACCACTTCTGGCAGACGAGTTCACCATGGAATCTGATAATATTAGAGAAGGACAAATTCTGTACCAGTGGGATGACGCCCGTCATAGATAGAGCTAACCACTCAGAAATGTCAGCAATTGTAGAAATGGAGGTGCCCTTGTTAAGACTATGCACAAGACAGAATTTCCACAACACTGATCAGACCCAATAACCTTCAATCAACTAAATTAACTGACTGAAAGGTGACGTGTTGTGCTGGTAAAAGATCTAAAAATGAATCCCTAACCCTTTCACAGAAAAAAATATTAGAAAACAAACAGTATTTATCTGTAAAATGACAGATTAAAGTCACAATTTACTTTCAAATCACAAACTGACTCACTCAGTGCCTTCTTCTTTTGGCTGTGGTTCATATAAATCCTTATAATCCCAATATGAGTCAACAAACAGGGGCGTCGCACTGGGGGGGTAAAGGGCAATGTTTCCCGGGGCCCAAAGCAGAGAGGGGCCCTCAAAGGCATAATTTTTCTACGCTATTTTTGTTGTAAAAATGCACTGTGGTTGAGTAAAGTCCTTGAGAGATTAAATAAATTCATGCATGAGATCTGAGGGCCCCATCACCCTTAAAAAAAATCATTGCTTATTATAATATATAATATAATATAATAATAATATATAATAATATATAATTATAAAAATTATCTTAAATGCCAACTCCGGCGTGTTTATGTTGTAGCTGCTGCTGACACGTTCATTAATATGCTAATTCAAATAAATAAATAAACTGCAGTTGGTGTATTTTCTTGTAATAAAACCTTTTGAGATGTTTGTGAAATTGTTCTGGTAATTATTACAACAAACTGCACTGTATCATAATATCAGCCGGATAAGATGTCCAGAAATAAGAGATTTCTAGGCATTTCTAGACAAAAATGATAACCAAATTTGCTAAAATGAATAAATGAAATACAAAAATTGGGGGCACACAAGGAAAGGTTTGTACCTGGGGCCCAGAATTTGTTGCTACGCCCCTGAGCACAAATAAAATATTCGTTTGACTGATGCCATTTACCCATGAATCGACCAATTAACTAATGGCCTACAACTCAAATAACAACATTCATTGGACCACGAGTTGCACTGTACAGATAAATATATATTCTACTTGAGGGTCCAATACCTGCTCATCTCATTTGAGAGGTTATTGCTCCTTTTGTCTTGCTCTAGAATGTTCCACAGTATGGTATTTAACTCGCATTTATTCAATTACTATTATTATTGCACAAAAATGCCTTAAAATACATGAATTGTTACTGTCAGTGGGCTCGCCTCGCCACAGATCTGACCTGTAACTTGGTCTGTGGACATCATCGGCTTGTCTCCATGGAGATAGATAGGTTTAATGCCATACTGTGGACCATTCAGGGCAAAGCAAAAACATCAGAACACCAGAAAAGTTACATAAAGTCCAACAATAAATGACCAAAGGTTACAAAGAAATGGCAAGGTGAGGATTATTATTCATCTTTTCTTCTTAGAATAGTTTAATAATTTCAAACTTTTATAATCTGGCGTCATATTGTAGAACATAATCTAAAATGCAAACTCTACAAAGACTACATTTTAAGAAAAAGTTTGAGGCGAGACACTGCAGGTGAATAGGAACAAACCTTAACTTTCAAGATATCAATTTGAAACTTTTCTTGTTGTTTACTCACATGAATGTAAGAGTTTTAAGTTGTTCATCATGTAATATTTTCATGTAGAAATAAGACATTTTATGTGTAAAACGGCCAGAATTGCACACGTTTGGGACAATTAAATCTGAAAAATGGACACATATTGTTACAAAAAAATTACAGATGGGATTTTGGATTTGTTATTCAGTTTTTGAACTAGATCTGACTGAAAATTGTCCTAAAAATTCAAATTTTGACTCATTAAAAAAAACCAAAAACTTTCAACTTGATTAGATCCAGTTTAGAATTAGATAAACAAATTCTTCTTGTTAAGTGCAAGATTGTACAGTTTGGTGTAGGAGCTACTCTAATGATCTTTACATGAAGAACAAGAAAACAGCATTTGAAGTTACAATGTCCCAGAGAAATCTATGGATGAAGCGAATCAAATGAAATAATAAAACATATTTCGGAGCAGACTGGATACATTTGTTGTTTCCACATGAAAAATGATATGTCGACAGAGCAAACTAACCAAAGACACAAAAAACCGAAAGCGCCTGCAGTGTCTCATCTTAAAAGAGCGGCAAAACACTGCACAAACTACAACAACAAATGTACGTTACTTGGAGAGAAGACGCAGAATGACGGCGGTCCATTTCCCTGTCGTCTCTCGCTCTTTCACTGCATGTTCGGTCCACTTTGCCGACAGTTGCGGCCCCTTCAGAGCGCCATGACCCGCGGTTTAGTCCCAGCGGCGCTCCCTCAAACCCCGCGGTTCTGTGCACATTCCAACCCTTCGCTCAGATTAATTCGCGGTTACATCACGACGCCAGCTGGACACTTCCTCGAGCGTGGTGCGTCTTTCTCGTTTTTTGATTTCCCCCCAGGTTGCTCTTGTTGTGCGACCTAAAATAGTGGCAGGCTGTAAATCTATTAGCAGCCTAAGCTAAGCCTCTTACCGCGGGAGACTCTTGCCCTCCTGAAGCACAGGAGGCCACTGACACTAAGTAACGATGATCGCGCACTGATACGGGCGGGATTTAGGGGGGACGCGCCCGATGGGGAAGAGGATTTGGGCACAATGCACTGAGCGGAGCTGGAAGAAAGGAAATCCTGAGCGATGACTGACAACTTCTGCTGTACAGGTTATGCAGGTGACGTCAGAACGGACAGTAACGACATTTTCTCCAGCTCAAAACTCAAGGAAATGTGAAAAAGGTGCTGCGGTCTAATCACAAACAAAAAATTCAGCAAATCTATTAAATATTTAAATGCAGGCATGTCCAAACTAAGGCCCGGGGGCCAAATGCAGCCCTCAGACCAATTTTTCTTGGCCCTCAGGCTTTCTGGTGATTGGCCTACACTGTCCTGAGAAGTACTTTTAACAGCAAATTTCACATTTTCTACAATTCCAACCTAAATAACAAACATTTTGGTGCGAGACAGACCTGATATTAAGGCACTGAGACTGAATGTAGATGTGGAGGAGCTTAAAACATCAGATAAATGCAGCTTTTTTAACGTTTCACGATTGATTTGTGGCCCTCCGCTTGGTCTATATTTCAATATGTGGCCCTCGATGGAAAAAGTTTGGACACCCCTGGTTTAGTGTTTGTATCTGACATCTAAAAGAAGAAAATCGAGTAAACAATTGTAGAAAACCAGATAAACAACAGGAACAAAGCAGCCACGCTCACATTTAGAGCTGCAACAAGTGAGTTGATTAATCGCAACGAATCAATTATTGAAATGATCGTCAACTAATTTGGAATAATCGATAACTGGTGAATACATAGGCTACAAAACATGCCATGAGCTGAGAAAAGAGGTTTTATGATGCAAAGGGAGCTGAAATTGAATGAAAATCATGTCAAAAATGTGTAAATGTAGGGTTAGGATCAACAAACGACTTCAGCTCAGCTTCATCTGATGTCGTAAAAATCTCACATTCACTCATCTTTCACGTTGTAAACAACTAATCGATTAATCGTAAGAATAATCGCTACCAAAATAATCGTTAGCCGCAGCTCTATTCACATTTTTCACTGATACAGACGTTGAGATCACACACAGTTGGACTCATCACCTTTCTGTCCTTGAATAAGATGTTTCTGAGTCCGAGTGTTGAGGAAATGAATTGTTTGCTCTTTGAAATAGTTTATGGTCAGGCCAGTTAGAAACAGAAATAAAAATCTACAGTTTTAGCTAATCTGCCCTATAGGAGCACCTCTGCCGGGGGAAGTATGGAGCTTGAACACTGTCCTCTGGTTCTTCTACTTCCATCAACAATATTTAAGATTCTAGTTCACTTATAGTCTGTTCATTGCTGTTCACATGTTTTTTCTGTTCCTCCACTTCCCTCGGGCGGCGGCTCCATCTCACGACCCTGACCTGTGACCCGGATGTTCCCATTTGCCTGGAGGAACTCTCTCTACAGAGTCGGAGCAACTTTCATTTTACAAGTTAATTTGAGAAAAACAGACAAAAACTAGGCCAAAGAAGCAAATTTATGATGTTGTGTTGTTTGTTTTTTAATAAAAGAATGTCAGTGAATTACTTTTATAGCAACTGCTCTATCATTTTGTCTACATTAAAGGACACAAATTATGCAATTATCTACTTTTGTGTAGCTTTTAACAATGTCATAATGTTCCCTCATCAAAAACATACAAGCCGACATCACAGGTACAAATCTTGTGCTGTTTTTAAGTCCATAAATCATTGCCTTGACTCGTTTTTAGCATTTCTGCCACCGAATTGGTTTGATTACAACTAGGTGCTAACATTAGCAGAGTGGCTAGATTTTAGTTATTTTGAAATACCTTTTTATGGATTATATAAAGTTAAAAATCGTGAAATGTCAATAACAATACAAATATAATATATAAGTTAGAGTAAAAATGTTTGTTCTGGGTACACTAATTGAAAAAAGAAAACGAAAACAGAGGTAAAAGGTGTAAAAATGTTTCATTTTCATAATGTATTCCTTTATTTTTTTTATCGCTTTTTTACTTGTGCTCTCCTTTAGCGAGGGACGATACCAGTGAATCCAAATTCAATCCAATAACAAGTAATACTATGTCAAGTTTTGCGATATTGATCTGATATCGATGAGTTTTGTATTAAAAGGCATTAAAACTCCTCTATTACAAAGAATTTACCATTATTTTCTCACCATCCCAGCTTGAACTAAGACAAAAAGTAAATGTATATTCAGAAAATCTAAATTATAAAGTATGTATTTCTTGAAAAACTGCATTTTTCAGACATTTTAAGTATATAGTGTCGATGCATTGTCAGTATTGATATGTTGACATTTGTTATTGATCTGTATCACGACGCTCC
The DNA here is from genome assembly GCA_019453435.1 of Rhinogobius similis. Taxonomy (NCBI): domain Eukaryota; kingdom Metazoa; phylum Chordata; class Actinopteri; order Gobiiformes; family Gobiidae; genus Rhinogobius; species Rhinogobius similis. Next base: position 41,374,979 of record CM033623.1, read on the forward strand.
ATGTTTTGTTCAGTCTTGTCAGGTTTAATTCGATCAGGCAAAGGGCCGCTGAAGGCTCAGGTAGTAATTCTTATTGGGGTTAACAGGAGTCACTGTTACTGATCTCTGCGGGGCCCACCTCAGCTCGGATTAACACGATGTAAACACAGCGTCGAAAATAAAACTCTGGCAGAAACTAAGCCTGCTTCGGACGGCACGTGACACTTTGTGCAGGAACAGGGATGCAGATGGGAAAACTCAAGGATTAAGAACACTTTGTCTTACTTTTGCGCCGATTTTGCTGTATATAGTTTGTATTTAAAGTGCATCTGACGACACATTTCACTAAAACGTAGTGAACATGATTATATTTAAGATTGTACTAAACATTTTGCCTATTTATTCCCACAGTTTTTGTATTTATAATGTTTTGTTTATGATGTCACTTCCTGGTTGAACATGAGCAGCAAATATGACATACATAGAGGCACAACTGTTACCATAGCAACCAGGCTGTAAACAAGGCCCAAAATCTGAATAAATTACACCATAGTTATGATTTGGCGACACATAATACCTGATAACACCTTTATTTTGTTGAATGTGTCAGTTGAGTGTAAATCGTCCAAGTATTTTCAATGGTACGTCGCATTTTGATGACATCACAGAGGGATTTGGAACTCAGCTCAATACCTCTTCTTTATTTTACTTTTTACCTTTTATTTTTCAAAATTTCAACTTCACAGATGTAAAACTATGTATATTTACTACTATATTTACCTCAGGTGTCAAAACTCATGAGTCATAATTACAAAAAACTTGAGAAACTGTCATATAGACTTTAAGCCCTTTTTGTTCTTACACGTTTTTTGCATGCCTTGGTTTTAATAATAGTTTTTATTGTTATATACATTATTTGATCCTGGTTTTTTAATTTTGTTCACTGACAATGGCAATAAAACAATAAAACACACACAAACAACAGTTACTAACTTTTTGGGGGGAAATAATGGGTAAAATACTATAGACCTCGAGTGACAAACGTTAATATCTTGATTTTTTTGATGATATTAAAGGGCCTATGACTGGTTGAAGTACTCATTTTACTAAACCACAGTTAAGATAATTATATTCAAGATTCTGCTAAAAAGAAACGATTTTTATCCCAGTTTGGCAGTTTTTTAGGTTTAAATGTTGACTTCCTGGTTGTAAATCATGACATCACACTGGGGAATTCTGTAACTGTTGCCTAGAAACCATGTTGTACACTGGGTCAAAACTCCTCAAATGTCACAGAAATTATTATTTGACAAATAAAAACACATAGGAGCGCCTTTATTTTGATGAATTAATGTTTAAAGGATCAGAAAAATGTGTTTGTTGGTTGTAAATTGTCCCTGGTGAGTCTCCCTAGTGTGACGTCATCGTGTTTTGGAACTCTGCTCTACTTCCTGTAAAGTTCAACATATTTTTCAAATTTTCTTCACAAACTGACACCTGATTGAGGTAAAACTTAAAATGTATATTCACAACAGGTTTTTATTCCACCAAATAAAGTTAAAACTAGAAAATCATGAAAACCTGTCATACGCACTTTAAGACACTAATACGACAGAAATGTGTTAAAACATGTCTTTAAAACGCATAAGTCGAGGTTTAAATATCAGACAAATATGAAATGTCTGTTAAATTCACTTTATACTATTATTTAAGTCCACAAGCATATAATTTTAAACACATTTTATCTTTAATCAGTTCTTTTTGAAGCGTTTTTACAACCAACAATTGATAATCACACGTTGTAAATCTTCAAAACAATACATTACATTGTATTACATTAACCACAGACTGTTTTAAAGCCGATGAATGACCTCATAGTGACTGTATCCTTCATGACAGATTAAATAAAAACAACACTCTATTAATAACATGAACATACAACACCAGCAGAGACAGAGGGACATTCACATCACACAGAAGCGTCTCTGAGTCGACCCAGTTCCTCGTCTCACAGGACACTTTTAGTCTGGCATCTTTCACCTCGCTCGCTCAAACTGGTCCATTTAACATCAACTTCAATTACACTTCGGTGCAACTCATTTTGTACATTTATCATTGCATCAAGTAATCAACAGCATTTACATTTATCAGTTTTGAGAAGACGGTGCAATGAACTAAGGTAATTATTCATATTCATACTTTACTTAACACAAAATGGCTAATAAAGAAAAGTTTAGCAAAAAGCTTTTAGATCAGGGTTCACGGTTAGGTCACGGTTCTGTGCACATTCCAACCTTGAAAACCTTGAAAACTCAAGGATTAAGAACACTTTGTCTTACTTTTGCGCCGATTTTGCTGTATATAGTTTGTACTTAAAGTGCATCTGACAGTTTAGACCAGTGGTTCCCAACCTTTTTTGTCTCGAGTACCCCCTAAGTCTTGTTTCATACTCCGAGTACCCCTTAATTTGAGTTTCACGCAAATAAATCGGTTTACTGGTTGAATATAGTCAGTTATTACTATTGTATGTTTTGTTTTAATTATATTTATGGTCCATGATACTCCAAAGAGATGTTAAATTTACAACTAATCACACATATTTACAGATAAAAGTACATTTCATCTTCATTTAAAACCTAAAACCATTCCAAGTGCCCCCTGGTAATTCCTCAAGTACCCCTTGGGGTCCCCGTACCCCTGGTTGGGAAACACTGGTTTAGACGACACATTTCACTAAAACGTAGTGAACATGATTATATTTAAGATTGTACTAAACATTTTTCCTATTTATTCCCACAGTTTTTGTATTTATAATGTTTTGTTTATGATGTCACTTCCTGGTTGAACATGACCAGCAAATATGACATAGATAGAGGCACAACTGTTACCTAGCAACCAGACTGTAAACAAGGCCCAAAATCTGAATAAATTACACTATAGTTATGATTTGGCGATACATAATACCTGATAACACCTTTATTTTGTTAGTTTAGTTTTGAGAAGACGGTGTAATGAACTAAGGTAATTATTCATATTCATACTTTACTTACCACAAAAAAGACCTCTATTACAGCTAGTAAAGAAAAGTTTAGCAATAAGCTTTTAGATCAGGGATATTAAAGTGCCTCTGACAGGTTGGACAACTCATTTAACTAAAATACTAAAAAAAAAAAAAAGATGAATATATTTCAAATTTTGCTAAAATCTTTACTAATTTAACATCAGTTTTGCAATTTTTTTTAAAGTTTTGAATTTTACTTCTTGTTTGTAAATGATGACATCACATAAGGAAATTACCAAGACATAAATGCAAATAAAAACACACCTTTATTTAGTTGAATCAGTGTTTAAAGGGTGAAGAAAAAGTTGTTTCGTTTGTGTAAGTTAAGCATAACCTTTGTCTCCCTGATGTGATGTCAATAATTTGTCTATTTTCAACTGATTTTTCAACTTTTCTCCACAAATAGCTGCCCGATTCGTGTAAAACTATAATTTATATTTACAAGAAGTATTAATGCACTAAATAAAGTCAAAATTAGAAAATCATGAAAAACCTGTTACAAGCACTTTAAGGAGTCCAATTAATCTGGATTAATATACCTTTTTAAGCGCATTTGAAGGTTTTCGTGTTTTTTTGTCATGATATTTACCTAAATTTTACATCCGTGAAGTTGCAGTTTGTGAAGAAAGTTTCAAAAATAAAAGTTTAAGGAAGTTTTTTAGGAAGTAGAGCTGAGTTCTAAATCCCTCAGTGATGTCATCAACAGGCGACATCCCATTGAAAATACAGGGACAATTTACAGCAACTGACACAATCTTTTGACGGTTTAAATCACCATTCAATAAAATAAAGGCGATATAACATATTGTTTATTGTCAATTCCTGACTATTGTGCCATTTAAATAGATGTTGGTCCTTGTTTACAGTATGGTTGCTAGGTAACAATTGCTGCTCATGTTCAACCAGGAAGTAACGTTATAAACTTTACAAAAACTGTCAAACTGGGGACAAACAGGCAAAATGTTTCGTAAAATCTCAAATATAATCATGTTCTTGTGTAGTCTAACCTTTCAGAAACACTTTAACTAATATACATGTCTAAATATTCTTGTTATTCTGTATAAAACCTGCTAATCCTGTAGTTTAGAGCTCAACAAACATTCATATTTGCCCAAAAAGGTTCATTTGATCGGATAATTTGATCTAAAGGTTCTTATTTCAGACCAGCGTTTGTTTATTTTACCATGAGTACCATCTGTGTCGCTAGATGTTGCTGTGACGTGTCTTGTCAGATGATTTACGCAGGTTTGGGCGCGGTTTTCCTATCAGTAGAGGTAGAAACGTACATCGGGGAAACAGACGCAAACACAGGACAGAATGTGAGAAGGAAACAGCTCAAATCGGCCATTTCTGATCACTGCAAAAGAGAGAACCACATTATGGACTGGGACAGAGGACAAAGAACATCGTCGCTGGATAAAAGAGGCAATTGAAATACAGAAATGCCTAGAGGATTATAAACCGGGACGAGGGGGCTTCTTTGCTGCTGCACACCTCGGAAACTGTGAAGCCAAACAGCCCAACCCCACATTTCTCTCTCTCCCTCTCTACTCTATCCTCCTCATTCTAGTACAGTGATCCCTCGCTATATCGCGTTTCATCTTTCACGGCTTCGCTGCTTCACGGATTTTTTTTTACAGTGCGGATATTTTTACAGTGCATTGTGCTCTGAATCCTGATTGGCTCAGGGGCTTTACTGTTGTCTAGTTCTCAAATATAATCAAAGGTGGCATATCCGTTTATAAAAATCTTCTTGCTCAGAAAAAGAAAGAGCGCCAACAACTAAAGAAAGACTCCTGCGCCTTCAGTAGAAACAGAGGCTACAGCGGAGCGGAGTCAGGACCAAGAGGCACAGACTGTGAAATACACCAGTGACAATGTTTACAACCTTGTATTACTATATTAAAATTGTTGTTTTAAACAAATTTTGGGCTTTAAAACAGGTTTTGATTTTCCATAGTTCAGTATTGCATTGTAAAATAATAAAAAATAAAGCTGTGTGTTATTTTTGGAACACAACTCCCGCGATAAACGAGGGATCTGTCTTTAGTCCATCATAGTCATCTCCAGTTTGACCAGCAGATGGAGCTAACACAGGTTAGACTGCTGCACTAATTTAGCCCAGGTACAGGTGTGCAGGGAGAACAAAGCATGAACGCACAGGAGAAAGAAAGAGGCTACCGGTGAGTGTGGAAACCTAAAGACGTCCTAAAGACGTTGGACTGCAGATGGCGCCGTCGTGCTACCTTTACTGGTCGAAAAACCGCTCCAAATCCTGTGTAAATTTGCTGAGAAGACACGTCCCAGCAACATCGAGTGACACTGATGAAGATTGCGAGTGAGCGGTCAAAACTGTCAGGTAAACAAAACAAACGCTGGTCTGAAATAAGAAACTTTAGATTAAAAGTTCATATTTGAGTCTCCGATGTTGACGCTCCTGGAGTTAAAAATGTGCGTCGTGAACTGAATCCAACGTAAATCACAAATGCAAAAGCTTGTCAGAAGAATCTAATCTGTTTTGCCCAAACTCTCGCCCTTACCTTGGTCCTGAGGATGCAGATGCAGTCCATACTATTAGCGCTCAACAGTCATCGTCCTGCGTTGCTCTCCGCGCTCTTAAACCGCTCCTGGTCAGTTATCGTCGTGTTTGCGTTAAAGCCCATGAGCACATTTAGTCTGAGTCCAAACAGTAGAAAAGTGAGTGTCCAAAGCGGCAGATTGAGAGCACAGATGTGGAGTCTTCTGTGTTATCAGGTCAGAGAGGGAGTTTGGGGGAGACACAAACCACACGCTGTTCCACTTTTAACTTCTTTCAGAGCTCACTGTCTCATTCAAGAAGCACATAAAATGACATTGAAGTTTATTGAATTGCAGTCAAATCGAGATCCAAATCGTTTCAAATCCGTTGATGATCAGCTTTTTGTCAACAGCCAATCTCTGATTAAAACCTGTTTAAAAACTCGTATTATTTCGACTGATTTTCCCTAAAAACCTTGACTAAAATGAGCCCAATTCAAACTAAAGCTGTTCCTGAACCCTTTGGAGAATAAATAAAAGTCTGGACTCTTTGTGAAGCTGAGACTCTGTAGTTTTGGCCTCTGATTTACTCTAATTATAAGCGGGAACAAGCTCTGCTCAGACAAATATCAGATTTTCAGATTCTGTCTCTTTTGTAAATATAACTCAGAGTTAAGCTGGCATCCAAAGGCGTCTGCATTTTGACAAAATGAAACTAGATGATGCTAATTTGACAAAAAAAAATTTGATTTAGGGGCATGTAGGGCTGCAACTATAAAAAATAATCAACTATCAAAATTGATAATTGTTAAGTAATCGTTAACTGAGCTATACAGACTAAGACTCATGTCCAAAGACCTTTTATAACAAAGACGGAGACATTATTACATCAAAATAGATTAGATTATTGCTGCTTTTTCACTTATTCATGAATGTTCTTTGTCTAGAATCCTTCAGTCTCATTTTTCAACTTTTATTTAGCTGATAATGTATTTAAAAAGTTTAAATATATAATACAAATAATCATTTGACTAGTCGACTAATCAATAAATAATATCTGACGAGTCGACTGTTAATATAATTGTTAGAGACAGCCGTAGTTGAAAAAGGGTAAAAAGTCTAGTTAATGAAAGCGCACAGCTGTAACGAATGAGATTTGAGGCAGAACGAGCCCAGCGATCATTTATGGACACAAAACAGCACAGAAGATCCAGGAGCCACGTAGACTTTGACGAAAACGGAAATTCAGAACGTTTTTGTCGCTCAAAGGGGAGAAGACTTTCGAAACAGGATTCATCAAATGAGCGTGAATGAAGCTAAATACAACACGGGGTATGTGTTTGATTAAAAGCTCAAAAAAGTACATTTAACATAGTGTCCTTTGTTGTTTGCCTTTAGCTTCATGAATGATAATGACATGATGAATTGAACTGATGCATCACACAACGATATTAAGTTAAACAGCACATAATGCATCCTCAATAGTGATAGAGTTACTGCAGATCCACTGCTTTTGTTTTCAGACAAAGCCCAGACCACATCAAAGCTCATCGTTTTCATTCCGAAAGATCAAGCAGCAACATGAACCGTACTGTATTATTATCCAAAACACACATTACTATTTGAGTTATGAGCATCATCATCTCATCTAATGTTGCTTTCAGAATCAAACATTTCCAGTATATGAATATGAAATGCACTAAAGACAGAAAAGTAGGTCCATTGTATAAATAATGCATGAAATCAGTGCAATACAGTGCAATATGTGTAAGTCCACAAAGCGATACAAGACAAGCGCGTGTTTTAAAGTGTTTTGACAACCAGCTGCACCAATAAAAACCAAGGCAAAACCAAGAAAATCTGTCATTTCCAGCTCATTCCAAACCATTCAGACGCGTGGAGCTTGTTGAGGTTGGTGCTAAAGCCAGGCGCAAATGTAAAATGGTGGCAGAACCTTACCTTGACTGGAGTTTTTGGAGCCTGGACTGGTCTGGGACTGACTGGACCGTGAGCAGAGCTGGTCGGGGGGAGTTTAGCTGAACCAGGGCTCTTTGGGCTGAGGCACAAAACAGAAACAGAACAATTTTGTACAGAACCCATTTGGAGATTTGTGAGTCAGGAAAAAATAAGATACATAAAAAGAAGAAATAACTCTAAAATCTAAAAAAAACGCAAACAATTTTGAATTATATAACTTACAATCCAGACTAAACAAAGACTGAATTGAAGATAAAACAACAACAAGTGTCAATATACCCAAAGTCCACATCCTGTCCTGATCAAACAAGTGGACATTCATACTTTCCTGTTCTACTCTTGCTTTTAAGTTCTAGGTTTAGTCCCAGTTTAGTCCTATTTTGGAAGCAAAGAATGTATAAATGTGAACTTACCCTTTGACAAAACTGAATAGTTCAGTGGTTTTATCTAAAATGTGTACCAGGCATTAGATCTTAAAGTGCGTATGACAGGTTTTAACAATTTTCTACTTTTGATTTGATTTGGTGTATTAATACGTATTGTACATAAAAATTCCCGTTTTACACCAATCAAGTCATAGTTTGTGAAGAAAAGTTGAAAAATCAGTTTGCAATTACAGGAAGTAAAAAATTGATGACATCACACTAGGGAGACTCACTCCATCCAAAGATTATGCAAAATTTACACAAAATCAACCACTTAAATTACCCGTAAAACATTAAATCAACAAAATAAAGGCGTTTACATACATTTTGATTTGTCAGACAAAAAAAAATCTGTGACAATAGCCGAGTTTTAGCCAAGTGTACAAAGTAATTTCCTAGTGTGATGTCATCATTTACAACCAGGAAGTGATATTACAAAACTAAAAAACCAGCTAAAAATGATAAAAAGTATAATTATTTTTTGCGAAACTTTTCATTTTACTACAACTCTACTCTGTGTTGTAGTAAAATGAGTATTCCAACCTGTCATGGGCACTTTAAACGGGCTTTACATAATTTTTTACTGTTTTGAAACATAAAAACAGAACTAGTTCATGTTAAAGTCTTTACATCTGTCACATGTAGCGCTCACTTTCCTAATGCAGTCCCAGCATCATGAGTTTATAAGCACTTACCTCTGAGCCCAGAGCGTCAAAACCAGGTTAAAAAAAGACTAAACAAAGGAGGAGGTAGTTCTTAATAATGATTAACCCAAATGAGTGCAAAAACATCAATACTCTAAAACAGTATTTCTTGTTTTAGAGTATTTATTATTGTTTTTTTATGAGCACAGGTAGCAGGGGAGTAGACAGGGGGGGACAAAGGGGTCTGTCTTGGGCCTCAGAGTCTAAGGGGCCCAGAATTGGATCCTATTCATTTATATTAGAGGGGGCCCATGTGAGGCTTCTTGCCCCGGGCCCCCAAATATCTGTTGACGTGCCTGACCCGTAGAGCAATCGTTATTAATTTGTTTTTACATGTTTTTTCTTCTGTGCAGCAAAGTTTCAGTGTATGAAATGTGGTATATAAATAAAGAGGATTTGTCTCTAAATACAAAAAAAAAAAAAAAAATGCAGAGGTTCCGCATGACACCAATCGTACTCGTACCACAGCTTGAGAAACACTTGAACAGACTATTGATATTATCTAGCCTCGCCCACTTTTGTATCTTTTTGCCTTAGATCCACAGTCCTGTAGTAAAGGCACTTCCAGTTTGATGAGAAACCTCGTTCACGCAAATGTCGAACGAGGGAAAAATCTCACCGCTAAAACATTATATAAAGTAGACTGGTTGGTAACATTTTATATTAACTACACTCATTCCTACCTTGATAAAGCATGAATAAATACTTAATTCATAGTGAACAAAGAATTTATTAAGAGTGACTCAGGCTTATTAACTACTTAACTTATATTCTAACGGAAATTCCTGGCCCTGGCCCTAACCCTAACCTTAATTAAGTAGTTACTAATCCTGAATCAGGCTTAATAAACTATTTGTTCAGTATGAAATAAGTCTTTGTTCATGCTTTGTTAAGGCAAAATAAGGTGTAGTTATTATAAAGTGGCACCGATTGGTTTGTGTAAAATGTTTAATGAACACGAGCAACAACAAGTCAGCAACGCATGGATTTTCTGGGACATGAAAACGGCTTTTTAGTCCGTGTAGAACTTCTTTTCTGTTGAGCTCGTCTGCCCCGTGTAAACTAATACAACGGAAAAAAGACGGCGGCGCCCACGGAAACGTCCAAAATAAAGTGAATAACAGCGTGTATATTTTGCGCTCTTACCTCAGCAGGGGCCCTTTGGCAAACGGCCCTGGACTGATGGTGGGACTGGCGCCGCTGAAGTTGAACCTGGCCTGGCTGGGACCGCTCGGACTCTGTGCCGCGGCGGGGCCTTTCTGCGCCTCTTTACCGTCTGAACCGGGACTGGTGGGACTTTTGGGCGCGCTCTTCCCATCCGGCGACGAGGGCAGCAGGGCCTGGACGGTGCTCGCGACCAGGGCCGACACCGCCGCCCGCTCCCCCGGCGTCACCGGAGGAAGCGGCGAGATGGTGGAGTACTCGCACGTCGGGTCGGACAAATCGAAGTCTTTCACTCCGTTCTGCGACGCTTCTCTGGGCGTCCCTTTGCCGTTCTGTTGCTGGTTTGTCAGCGGTTTGGCTGGAGGCGGAGGGGCGCGGTACTTCTTGCTCGGTTGTGGCTGCAGCGGCGATGGGGTCGGTTTGGCCGGTTGGACGCCGGTCGGTATGGGAGGGGCGGGGGACTTGAAGGACCTGGGTTTGGAGGAGATTTTGGGTTTGGATGGTTCTCCGGAGGCTGTGGGGCTGAGCGGGGCGGAGGAGGGGCCAGAGGAGGGGCCAGGTGAGGGGACAGAGGAGGGGACAGAGGAGGGGACAGAGGAGGGGCCAGGTGAGGGGACAGAGGAGGGGACAGAGGAGGGGCCAGGTGAGGGGACAGAGGAGGGGCCAGAGGAGGGGCCAGGTGAGGGGACAGAGTAGGGGACAGAGGAGGGGACAGAGGAGGGGACAGAGTAGGGGCCAGGTGAGGGGCCAGGTGAAGGGCCAGAGGAGGGACCAGGTAAGGGGCCAGAGGAGGGGCCAGGTGAGGGCACATGCTCAGGCTGATGCACAGAGCTCTGACTGTCGGTCGTGATGGTCAGCTCGTAATACTCCTGGATGTCTGTGGGAGGAAGAAGAACGTTTAAAGGAGATGTATTATGCAATGTCAACTTTAAAGGACATATTCTGCTACAGTGACTGTTTTCAGCTTTTAACCCTGTTCTAACAATGTTACGTCATCAAAAACATCCCTCAAGTGGCATTCAGTTGCATTTACGCTGTTTTGAGGAATGTTTATTAAAATATCCTCCCCCCTCCGACATTCCAAAACACTACCAGCAGAACGTCCTTGTTTCTGGGACGTACTTTCGGATCATCTACGTCAGTGGTTCTCAAACAAGGGCTTGTGACCCCAATGGGGGTCGCGAAATGATTTCCGGGGTCCCCAGATGATGGGGAAAAACTGATACAATCATCTTAAACAAGGCTTGACCCCCTTCAAATGCAGTGGTAAATGTAGATTCCTATTTGTTGGCCGATCAAAGTCATTTTCTAGGTCTATATTCTCAAAATAAAGTCAAACATTAGATATAAGGCTAATTTATCACTCTGCATGTCGCCTATTTTTTGTGTTTGGGGGTCGCGAATGTGAACTATTGTTATTTTGGGGGTCGCGACTGAAAAAGTTTAAGAACCACTGACGTCACTTCTCCGAGAATCTCCTTCTGTTTTAAGTCCTTTAAATCATCTCCAGGCTTGTTGAGCATTTCTTCCATCTAAACACGTTAACTGCTGCTACTAGCTCGACAATTACATGTAGCACGTTTGCCCAAAGATAATACAGCTAAGTGCTTGGCACCATCTACTGGCTTGGATGCACAAAGTAAGTGTCTTTCCAAACTGCTGACAACAAATATAAATTCATAATAAACTCTTTTTTTGTTTGTTTCAAAACATGAGATGGCAAATTAAAGGTACTCAAGGGCATGTTTAAAGGCTAATAACAATGCAAATAAAATGCATCATATTTTTCCTTTAAAGGCCCTGTACCTGATTCTTATGTTTTGAAATGAGAAAAAACAGAACGTTAAGAACGTTAAAGTCTGAATGAATCACTCACTTTCCTAATGCAGTCCCTAAATATTCACTGTGATGAATTCATAAGCACTTTTCACAAGTCTCAGAGCCCAGAGTGTCATGGACCATCAGGTAACGCCATAGAACTATAATAAAACCTGGAAGATGAATCCAAAATGGCCGCCCTGTTTATCCCTATGGAGAGTGCTCATTGGCGCATGACCCCAAAAAAGTTTCTTACTTCCGCATTTACTTCCTGATACGGAGGCTGACATCTTTGTTTTACTTCCTGATACAGAGGCTGACATCTTTGTTTTACTTCCTGATACGGAGGCTGCCATCTTTGTTTTACTTCCTGATATGGAGGCTGCCATCTTTGCTTTACTTCCTGATACGGAGGCTGACATCTTTGTTTTACTTCCTGATATGGAGGCTGACATCTCTGCTTTACTTCCTGATATGGAGGCTGACATCTTTGTTTTATTTCCTGATACGGAGGCTGACATCTTTGCTTTACTTCCTGATACGGAGGCTGACATCTTTGCTTTAGGGCGCCACGTGACGACAATCCCCCACTTCATATAAAAACGGTAATTTCGATGATTTTAGAAAGGGTAGAAAAGAACATTTCCTTCTATTTTATTTAAATACCAATAATAATTGAGTCCTGTCTGCAATTATAATGAGCAATTATAGAAAAAGGCTGGTTCCAAGAGGCTGCAGTACCTCGCACGACCACTAATCAATCTGGGACCACAGACAGAGGGGGCGTACCTTATCCAGTTCATTTAATACATCCATGGGTAACGCTGACAAACATTAGCATGCTAACGGTGCACTTCCTGCTTCTCTCGTGGGATAAAATGCTCCATAAACAGATGCAGAGTAAAAGTTCTGGTCTCATTTTCACTCAAATATATGCTTTTCCAATATATCTGTGCTGGGACAGATTTTTTTTTTTTAAACTTTATTACATGGAAAAAAATCAGGAATTTATAATTTTTCAACTTTTTTTTTACTTCATTTGATGTGGGCTGTAACTAATGATTATTTAGCCAAAGGCTCGTGAATATGAGCTTTTTACTCAACTTCACTCAGATAAACCTGAAGTGAAGCCTTTTGAAGACGTCCTGGTGGAGAATATTTAAAGATGAAGGATTTTAATCAAAAACACACCATTTACATGTTTCCTGTGTCCTTTTTGCATGATTCCTGTTCTGTTTCAGTAAAAAAAAAACTCTTCTTTCAGCACAAAGAACGTTTTGGAATTCACGATTATTCGACAACCATTTCTATAATCAATTAGTTGCAATTAATTGATTAACTTGCAGCCTTAATTTGGTGGAATAAAACCTGTTGTAAATATATATGATAGTTTTACACCAATGAAGTGTCAGTTTGTATAGCTCATTGTCAAATTAACCTTTATTATAATTAGATTGCAATCAAATTATTAGCATTTATCAAATTGTAAAACATGCTTCTTCAAAAAAAAAAAAAAAGGTTAAAACAGTTATTTACAAAAACATTTCAAATAAAAGTATGTTTTTCTCTATTTTGCACAACCTGTTTTCCATAAATCATCGCATTCTTTTAGTTTTCGAGTGCATTTTAGTTAAAATGTTTAATACAGCAGTGCCCTCTTGTGGCCGCCTCACAACACTGCAGCCTCCATAATGAAGTCCTTCTGAAAACATGACTCTTTTTCATTCAAAACTGCACTCTTCACTCCTGTTTTTTGACAGAACTGACTTGTTAACAACTATATCTCTGCATTAAAAACAAAAAAGAGAAAAATAACGCTGTCTTTAGTTTATTTATCACTGGTTTAGAACGAGCTGAAAACTAAAGTAGCAATTGTTGACATAGTTTTATTGGCAGAAGCCGCGTGGTGAAAGGTTATAGGGACATAAAACAGGAAGTATCACACACACAGACACACACAGACACACACACACACACACATATACGAAAGGCCGAGCTGCAGAAGGAGTGGCTGCAGAGGTGCGACATGAACCAGTTTGTCGTGGTTTGTTTACAGCTGTGGCTTCACCTGGTCAGAGTGAAAATATGTTGGGTGCATGTGACAGTTGTTCCTTGTTTTTCTTGTTATTATGACTTTGTTTAGTTGAATATTACCTGATCTGCGGTAATTATTTATCACAGTGACAGCTTTATCACACAAACAGGTGGACGCTGCTGGAGAAAAGTTCAAAAATACAGGTTGTATTGATATATTCTTCAGGGCTGCAAACAATTAACAAACTAATCATGGATGGTTGACTATAAAAAGATAATATCGTTTTCAAAATCCTAATTGTTATTTGAAGTATAAAGACTACTAAGCACATACAAAATCACTTTTATAACAAAAATAGTGTCCTTATTAAATCAAAATGTCAAAAAAGAAAAACAAAAATTCCTATTTTCTTCAATAATGCACTATATTTGTAAATATTTATGATCTAGAATCTCTCAGTCGCCATATTTCAAACTTCAATTACTTGATATGTTTTACAGTGTAATAGAAATAATTATTTGACTATTTTACTAATCAAAAAATAATACTACTTAATTAAACAAACTTATAACGTACTTAGGGGGATTCCATCTGAACAAAATAAAGGTTTTGTCATATATTTTCATTTGTGAAATAGTAACTTTCAGATGAGCTTTGTCCTCAAAAAGTGCAGGTGATCAAAGGCTGCTTTTACAAAAAATAAAAGAATAAAGAGGAGTAAAGCAGCTTTATCAGTGTTTGTAGTCTGTGCAGTCTGTGCTGTGTGGGACGCACTCAAGATGTCACTTTGATAATCAAATAGTGCTTTTAATTCAACTCAAGTCGATCAGGATCAGAGTAGTCTTCTTTACTGTGGCTTTGTGTTTTACAAAAGCCTTTTGTGTTCGTGGCACTGGTCATCACAGGCAAAAATCTGATTATTAGGACATTTATTGAGGTAAGATTAAGGTACACTTTGTCAGCGTAGGAAAAAAGATCAGTTATATCCCTTACATCCCTTACACTCCATCTGAAATGTGCTGCCAAACCTAGGCCTGTCATAAGGATTAATGCATAAACCTGTCATGATAACACATTTGGAAATATGATCTATTGCTAGGGCTGGACGATATGGAACAAAATTATAATCACAATTTTCTTGGGGCCAGATCATGATTTCGATTTTATCACGATTCATGTTCACTTTGTCTTCTTTGTCTTTTTGTCTTTTGTCAATAATAAAGTTGTATGATTTAGGAAAACTACCTAATTGTGATTTTTCTGACCAGTTTTGTGATTGCGATTAGATTCAAAAACCTATATTTTAATAAAATTACTCTATTCAAATTCACATTTTAAACACAATTTTGTCCTTGTTAGTCACATTTTGTTACGTCTTGGTGCACTGAGTCATGTTTGTTGCCTGTGCTTGCTTTTGCTTTTGAACACATTTTTACCGCTTATGCATCAGCTGTCTGTTCAAACACACTTTTTCTCCTGTTGTTATTTACCTCTTAAAGGCCAGAGCTGCACAATTCAACGAAATCGACACAAAATCACAATTTTAATGGTTGCAATTAGCAAATCACAAAGACTGCAATGTCTGAAGTGCAACAATTTCTTCCACAAACAACAAAATGTCTGCTTTAATTTGAATAAAAACTGCTAACATGCGATAAAACTGTGTTCAAAAGTGACAAAAACATACCTGCAAACAACAAACGCGACGCAATGCACCAAAACAGGACTAAAAGTGACAAAAACGTATCTAAATGGGACAAAGACACGTTTGAATATGACAAACACAACTGAAACGTGACAAAAACGTGATTATAAGCGACAAAATTACGTTTAAAATGTGAATTTGAACAGAGTCCAATCATAACATAAACAAACAGAAATCTAATCTAATCATAATCGCACTGGTCAGAAAAATCACAATTTATTTTCAATTTATTTTCAATTTAATATATTTATTTTCCTAGATGGTGCAGCTCTATTAAAGACAATAGAAAAATACAAAGTGAACATGAATCGTGATAAAATCAAAATCATGATCTGGCCCCAAGAAAATCCTGATAATTTTGTGCCATATCGTCCAGCCCTAAGTTAAAATATTTCAACTCAATAAGGATTTCTCACGCAGCCTTTTAATGACGTCCTGATTGTAGTTTCCGCAAACACAAACGGACAATGAATCACTTCCTACATCATTCCCTCGGAGTTTAGAGTTACAAAACTGAAGAGGAACTGACTGTGACTGAAGAGTGGACAAAAGACGAGGCCAGAAGTGACACATGTACAGTTTGTTTCTTGTGGTGCGTACGATGACAAAGTAATATATGTCATATTAATCTGCAGCAATGAGCTCAGGTTCACTGCCAAAAATGAATTTCTAGATGAGTTAAAATGTCTTGATTTCAGCTTATTCATCTTCATTTCAGATATTTTCACTAGTTTGGATTAGTAAAGATTTTTTATTTGACTGAACTAGATTATTTTACTTGTTTCAAACAATTTGGGTTTAACTAATTTTACTGATCTCATTGGCAAATTTATTGGTAACGCTTTAGATTAAGGTTCCTTAGTAAACTATTTATAATGCATTAATAAGCACTTGTTATGTGTTTATGAGCACTTATAAGGCATTTACAAGCATTTATTATCGTGATAATTGAAAATAATGCAATGTGCAGCTCATTGATGCTCTGTACATGTGGTTTATTCACTCAAACAATGGATTATAAACATGTATAAGGCATTATAAGTGCATAAACAAACTATTAGTGCTTATTAACATCTTATAAATAGTTAACTAAGGAACCTTGATCTAAAGCGTTACCAATTGGTTTTCTTTCTTTAAGATAAATGATCTCATAATCAGTCAAAAATACCTTGAAACCAGTGAAATATTCTCCATCCCATCAGCAATTACATCTCATTGAATCAAAATGACTCAAATCCAGATAAAAATGATAAATTCAAATCATTTTAAGCCAGGTTAGGCATACATTTCTTTGCCGTGTTCAAAGGGATGGTCTGACATTAGTCGATAACAATATTTACAGCATTATTTTATTAGAACACTCAGATACAGTTCTCTTTGCATGATTCGTTCACTCTGCGCTCGATGGAGGTAAAGTACAACTGTAGCCACAGCTGCAGCTCTGAAATATCACGATTTGGAGCCAGATCACAGTTAATGCACTTAAATTGTCTTGAAGGAAACCAAAGTCACCGCTTCTTTTGAAAGTTCACCCTTCATTGCCGTTGGTTAAAGGTGCTGTGCCTGATTTTTATTGTTTTGAAACATGAAAAACAGAATTAGTTCATGCACACAATTGTTTGCACATAATAATGTAAAAAATGTGTTGCTCCAGCACAGATTTATTGTAAAAGCTTCTATTTGGGTGGAAATGAGGCCACAGTGCTCTATCTGCATTTAAGTGTGCCGTTAGCATGCTAATGTTTGTTAGCTTTACCCAGGATGGCAAAACTGGCTCTGGGCTCAGAGTAAAAAGTGCTTGTAAACTCATGGTGGCGTTGTGGTTCAGCTGGACTTTAACAGACCAGAGCACGTCTGGTTCTATGGCCTCCCTTCACCGGCTCCCTGTGCGTTTTAGAATTGATGTTAAGATTTTCCTGATCATGTTTAAAGCTCGTTTAGGTTCAGTTTGAATCCCCTGCACAGCCTCAGATCCTCAGCAGGTCTGATCTGTTCCAAAGTCAAGGCTCTGGACAAAAGGCAATGGAGCCTTTTCGGTCCGGGCTCCTTGGCTCTGGAGCGTCCTCCTGAGATGAGACGTGCACCTTCACTATCATCTTTTAATTCACTTTTATCAAATTTTATCAAATTTTATCAAATTTCTTTAATGATTCTAAATTTACTAATTTATTAATTTTTTTATTTATCAATGTATTACTTCTTCTTGTTGTGTCTTTAGCTTTATTCTTATTTGTTCTCTGACTGTTTTTTCTTTCTTTCCTTGTATTTTATAGTTTTGCTGTGTGGGCAGCACTTAAACCTTGTTTTTGAAAGTGCTCTATAATATAATGTATTATTATTATTATTATTATTATTATTATTATTATTTAGGATGCTGGAGCTGCATTGGGAAAGTGAGTGATACTTATGGACTGTTGTAAAGCTTTAGTTCTGTTTTTCACTTTCACAAAACAGTAAAACTCAGGTACAGCACCTTTAAATCCATCTGCTGCTCGTTCAGGACGGATTGAAACGCCTTTGTTTGAGCAAAGAGCTACAATCAAGAGAAAATGACAAAGTGGTGATTTACAAAAACAGCTTATCGTCACAAAAATGAGATCACTGTTCAATTTATTAACTTGTGAGTTTCTTCTAATAAGACGGTTGTAAAAGGTTATAAGCTCATTTACCTGACATGTGTCGGCCGGAGTCTTACAAGAAGAGAAGGAACTTTCCAAATATAACTCTATTCAGTTCAATCAACAGCACCAGATAAACCTTTGCTTCTGCCTCTCAAGATGGTATTTTCACATTTTCCACTCTGAACCCTGAGTGTGCTGTGTGTGCTGCATGTGTCGCGTGTGTTGCATGTGCTGTGTTGTGTGTGCTACGATGCGTGTGCTGCGTGCGTTGCATGTGTTGCATGTGTTGCGTGTGCTGCATGTCCTCCATGTGTTGCGTTGTGTGTGTTGTTGTCCTGCGTGTGCTGTGTGTCCTGCGTGTGTTGTTGTGCTGCATGTGTTGCGTTGCGTGTGTTGCGTTGCGTGTGTTGTCCTGCGTGTGCTGCGTGTCCTGCGTGTGCTGCGTGTGCTGCGTGTCCTGCGTGTGTGCGTCCTCACCGAGCAGTGCGTTGAAGAGCTGGCTCTGGAACACGCTGATGACTCGGTCCAGGCTGGAGTTGAGCTGCTGGTCCTCGTCTGGACTCTGCTGCCTCTGGTCCAGTTTGAGGCGATACTGCTGCAGGAGCTCCAGAGCGCGCCGAGCGTCTGCAACGACACCAGAACAACCAACGATCAACAAAAACATCCACACAGACCCAGGAGCGCACAACTCACACGGCGTTAAAACACAGACGAAAAGTGGGTTAAGGTGAGACGCTGCAGTGAAAGGAAAAATCTTAAATTTAAAGATATCAATTTGAAACTTCTCCTGTAGTTTACTCACACAAATGTAAGGAAGAAATGTAGTACTTGTTTTTCATGTAGAAATAAGGCATCAAAATTTCACATGTTTAGGACATTTAAAGCAGAACTAAGACAGAGCTCCCCCTGCATGTCTGTTGTGAAAATATGTTTTTCTTTTTTTTATTGAAAGAAGGAAGTACAATCACACAAAAACATTTCATGTCGCCAAACATAAAAATGAGAGCCAGTGTTTCTCAGGAGAGTTGTTTTCAGCTTAGCGTCAGGAAAGCTGCAGCTGGTTTGCCGCTCAGAGACAGCAGGGGGCGACGATTGGAGCTTTAAACGCCCCGAAAATATGAATGCTACCACCACACAGACTCACAACGACGTTTAATAAGATAAAAACGTTACTTAGTTCTGCTTTAAATCTGAAAATATGGACTGAACCAGATTTGTACAAATATTAGTTACAAAAACATTGCAGAGGGGATTCTGGATTTCTTGTTTAGCTTTTGAGCAAACAAGATATGATTGAAAATTTGCCTAAAAATTAAAATTTCGCTTCATTTTTTAGACTTAAAACTTTAATAAATCAGGCTTAGAATAAGATATTAACAAATCTTTCAGTTTGTTTCGTCAAAATCTTGTTCAGTCCCACTTGAGCTACTTTAAGGCTGATTTTTATGTCTCGAGGGAGAAAAATGCATTTCAAGAAAACGTCCTTTGAAGTTACAATGTCCCAGAGAAATCTATGGATGAAGTGGATTAAATGAAAGAATGAAACATCTTTAGGAGCAGATTGTTGTGACGTTGCTGTTATTGCGATGTATGAGCGTTAACAATTGAGAAAAGACTTAAATATGAACTGATAAACTAAGACTTTTCTATAAAAACAAGCAGGACATCGTATAATTGCAGCCTTTGCGAGTTGATTATTGCACCAACTCAAATTGCGATTTTGATGTCAGATTAAATAATTTATGATTTATGATAGATGTAAACTTTTAAATGATGTGATATTTGTGCACTTTTGTAATTCATTTGACAGACATTTCACATTTTTCTGATAATTAAAGGTAAATATTGGTAAGTTTAAAGACATGTTCTGTTGGATTTACACAACATCGTCTGAATATCGTTATCGAAAGTCGGACTGTTATGATTAACTGACTAATTGTGACATGTCAACTATAAAAATAAGTCAAATAATGCAGTATTTTTTGAGGATTGTAATAGTGGATAATACAGTCAACAATACGAACCAAAGACAAAGACAAAGGCAATAGTCAAAAAAGAGAAAACTATTCCTGATTTTCTTCAATAATAAACTTCATTTGTAAATATTCTCTTTCTTGAAACCGTCAGTGAACGTATTTCAATCTTGGACCGATATCTTCACCATCGTTCTTTGCTTAAATTCATTGGTGAGATCTTAACTTCTTGGACTCAACAGGCTTTTTCCATCACCAAAGTAGGTCTGAGTGAAACGGTGATAAAACCTCCTGTTGTTTAGCCTCTGAAGCCTCTGAGCAAATGACTTTATTTACTTCTTATAGACTCAAGGTGCACAATTAAACGTGCAATAATTTCTTCCACAAACAACAAAATGTCTTGCTTTGATTTTAATAAAAACGGCTAACACTGTAGTTTGGATTTGTACAAATATGTCCTGAAACAAGCAACAAAAGTGTGACCAAAAGCAATAAAAATGTGTTCAAACCGGCCAAAAAAAACATCTACAAACAACAAACGTGGTTAAATGCATCAAAACAGACTAAAAGCATCAAAAACGCGACAAAAAGCTACAAAAACGTGACTTAAAAGGACAAAAACGCAACCAAAAACGACAAAAACACAACTAAAAGTGACAAAGACGCGTTTAAATACGACAAACACAACCGAACGTGACAAAAACGACGACTAAAAGCGACAAAATTGTGTTTAAAATGTGAATTTGAACAGAATCCTTTTATTAAAACATAAATGACAAATCTAATCCCAATCGCGCTGGTCAGAAACATCACAATTAGATATTTTTCCTAAATCGTTCAGCTCTATTAAAGACAATAGAAAAACACAAAGTTGTGATAAAATCAAAATCACGATCTGCCGCCAAGAAAATCGTGATAATTTTTTGCCGTATCGACGTTTATTTTAGAACAAAGTGATGTTTCTGTTCACTCTCTGCTCCTGAATGTCCTGGAATGTTTCTTGTCCTGGGAAAGTTTCTGACGGAGTAAATGATTCATGAACACAACTTCGTAAAAGCACACGTCACACTCTCGTTGCACAATGTGATAAAAAAGACAATAAATACAGCGAACGTATTGTAGGTTGAACTATAATCTGGGGCTACAACTGACAGTCATTTTAGTCGACTTTAGTTTCTGTTTGTCGACATGATTAAGGTTAAAATGTGGTGAGTGAAGGCTTGTAAGTAGAGAATATTTACGAACAAAGTGTGTTGTTCATGAAAATCAGAAACAGCTTATTCTTTTCTGATATTTTGATTTAATAAAAGCACCGTTTTATGATTAAAGGTGTTTTCTTGTGTGTTTTACAGTCAGAGTACAGGTTATGCAGGTGACATTTTCTGCTGTAAAAACTCAAAACACAACTAAAATGTGAAAAAACTCTCCAAAATATTTAGTTTGTACCTGACATCTAAAAAAAAAAATCAAGTAAACAGTTGTATTAAACCAGATAATCAACAGGAACACTCACATTTATCACTGACACAGACTTTGGATCACACACAGTTGAACTCATTACATTTCTCTTCTTAAATAACATGTTTCTGAGTCCAAGTGTAGAGGAAATGAAGCCTCGTACAGCAGCTGAAGTGTCCTGTATCTCCTACTGTCGTTAGTAAATAAGCCAGCTAAACTCTGCACAGTCACAGCAACAACGGAGAAACTACTTTCAGTTGTAATTTTGCCGTATAAAGTTGAGCACCGTAAACAAAAATGAGGCCAAAGAAAAACAAAGACAGAAAGAAAGTTGACGAGGATTTTTCAACTGAAAGAATGTCTCTGCATAATCTCAATAATCCAGATAACATTCACTAGAGCGATACGGGGATAAAAATGGAATTATGAGCTGGTCCCTGTGACAATCTGCTATTTTTGTGAAATTGTGGTATCGTAATTCACTGTTTGTATCTTTAATGCAGCTGTCTGTTCAAACACACTTTTTCTCCTGTTGTTTAGCCTCTGAAGTCTCTGAGCAGATGACTTTATTTACCTCTTAAAGGCCAGAGCTGCACAATCCACACAAAATCCACACAAAACTGCAATTTAATGGATGTAATTAGCAAATCACAAAGGCTGCAATGTTTGAAGTGCAATCATTTCTTCCACAAACATTTGAATAAAAACTGCTAACGCTTTAGTTTGGATTTGTACAAACATGTTCTGAAACAAGCGACAAAAGCGCAACAAAAAGCGATAAAAATGCGTTCAAAAGCGACAAAAACGCGCCAACAAACAGCAAACGTGACTAAAAACCCCAAAGATGCGTTTAAATATGACAAACATGACTGAATGTGACAAAAACGTGACTAAACGCGACAAAATTGTGTTTAAGATGTGAATTTGAACAGGACTGCAAATCGCAAAACTGGTCAAAAACTTTTTCCTAAATCGTTCAAGCTTTAGAAAATACAAAGTGAAACCTACATCTTGATCTGGCCGTAACAAATCGTAACAATCATTTTTTGACACATCACCCAAACCTAACATTTACAAATATCAAAATGCGACTATATTATTTGTTTATTGTTCACTGATCACAGTAGTCAATTAATTTTTGCAGCCATACTCTGAACACAAAAGATATGAGACTGTCAAAATGTCATCCATAATTAAAACTCTACATTATCAGGGAATTAAATAGATTAAAAATAAAAACCTTCATATATTTTTAACTTTTATTTTACTGACCCATTGATTATACATTTCCAGTGGCTACAGTTAAATGAATTTCCTTCAGGTTTCTTTTTTCTCTCTTAAAGTGCGTACGACAGGTTCAACGACACATTTCTCTAAAACATATGATTATATTTAAGATTTGACTCAACATTTTGCCTATTTGTGCCCAGTTTGACCGTTTCTTTTACTTCCTGGTTGAACACGAGCAGCAAATATGACACAGTGAGGTCATTCCACAACCGTTACCATAGCAACCAGACTGTAAACAAGGGCCGAAATCTATTTAAATTACACAAAAGTTCAGAACTGGCGATAAATAACCTGGTAACACCTTTATTTTGTTGAATGGTGGTTTGAACTGTTAGAAAAACGTGTCAGTCGCTGTAAACAGTCCGTCGCTTTTTGATGACATCACAGAGGGATTCAGCTAGCACGACTTCCTGTCATTTCAAACTTTTACTTTTCAAAATTTCCCAACTTCACAAATGTAAAACTATGATTAACATTTTTTTACCACAGTTTATATATTTCACCAAACTAAGTCATAATTAGAAAAACATGAAAACCTGTCATAAGCGTTATTTAATTTCTATGATTATATTACTTTTAAAGAGTAAAAAACGTTAATAAGTGCTGCAAAATGTTTTTTTCTGAAGCTGTACAAAACCACAAACTAGGAATGTACTTTGTTGGTTTGGTACAACACATAAAAAGAATAATAATAACACAATAATAGGCATACATAACAAAATAAGTTTTAAAAATGACAAAATCTATATTAGAAAACATAGAAAACATAACTGTACATTAGACACATAGTGCGGCGCGTCGTAAAAGCTTTGGCTCGTATGGAAAATCAGTAAAATATGAGGAAAAGGAGCGGCGGTCGATGGTCTGTGCACAGTCTATGGATCTGATGCAAAGGGCAGCAGTGAACGACATCAGGGTGAATGACACGATCAATAATGTTACTACACAGCGCTGCAGCATGTGCTCGACGCTCTGTCATCAGGAGCATCGCAAACTTATCACTTTTAGCGTCTTTGCACTGGATTCCTGTTCATTTTAGAGTTGATTTTTAAATTTTATTGTTTGTTTTTAAAGCCTTGAATGGACTGGCCCCACAGTACATCTGGGACCTCATCCAAATGTGTCGCCCCCCGCGCTCTGAGGTCCGAGGGCCAGCTCCGGCTCGTGGGGCCTAAGACCAGACTTAGAACCAGGGGGCGGGGCTTTCTCTGTGGTCGGCCCCAAACTCTGGAACGCTCTGCCCCCACGAGCGAACGGCCCCCACAGTGGAGTGCTTTAAGTCTCGTCTTAAGACCCACTTTTATTCTCTGGCTTTTAACACCGTGTGAGTTGTGTGCTCCTCTGTGTTTTAGCATTTTAAACATTTATTTATTCTATTAATTTATTTCTATTTTATGGTTTTATTATTTGGCTTGGATTTGATTTTACAAGCAGTAAGATCAAACTGAGTTCTTATTATATGCTTTGTTTTGCCGTTTTATGTTTGTGTGTGTGCAGCACTTTGGAAACAGTTCTGTTTATAAAATGTGCTACAAATAAAGTGGATTTGGATTTGAAGGAAAATGGATCAAAATGAAGAGCCCATGTGTCGCTCTGACCTGTTTTTCCTCAAATGTGGGACTAAAACGAGCCTCATTTCCAACTGAAGCTGTTTCTGACCTTCTGGCTGTAGAACTTTAGTCGTTTAGTCGATTAATCCCTTGATTTTCAACCAGTGCCGGGGAACACTAGTGCGCCTTGAGGTGTTGCCAGGTGCGCCTTGAGAAAATGTCCGGTTTGAGTTAACAGATTCACAAATGTGGATTTAATTGACTATTATTTACCTTTCTGGCATGCCTTGAGCAACTTCTACACCAAAAAAACAACAAAAGAACATTACTATAGCCAAATTTAAAGAACCAGACAGTGGCACAGACATCATTTGCCTCATTATATACCATGTTTTTTGTTTTGTGGTGGTCTAATTAATGTAATTAATGAATGGGATGCCATGGTATTTTTTAAAACCAAAAAGTGTGCCGCGACTCAAAAAAGGTTGAAAAACAGTGGACAACTTTACCATTTTGGAGTGCCACCATGGAGAAATTTTATGAACCAGACACAGTGGCACAGACAAGAATAATCACATTCATTGCACAAAAATGTGTTTTAGAATGGTCTTTATCTGTCTGAACTGGTATTAAACCATGTGATATGTCAAATAGACTACTCTTATTAAGTGTTACTGTCTATTATCTATCCATTTAGCATTGAAAACAATATTGACCCTTATACTTACTTTCAAAATCAGATCTGAAATTGCACTATCATGACAAACATGGAAAACTTGCAACAACAAAAAACTGAGAATCAAACTTTCCTGCTGTGAGGGAAGACTGCTAAATAAGATTACAGATTCACAAATGAGGATTTAATGAACTAATTTACCTTTTCGGAGTGTCCTGAGTGACATTTGCACAAAAAAAGAACGCAAAGCCATCACTATTACCAAATTTAAAGAACTAGACAGTGCCGCAGACATTATTTACCTCATTATATAACAATATTTTTAACTAAATGGTATGATTTGGTCATGTTTTAGTGGAAGGTGGCGCACCGTGGTGGCTTTTAAACGCAAAATGTGTGCCACAACGAGAAGAAGGTTGAAAAACACTGGATTAATCGGTCGATGGTGTCTTAGTCGACCAACATTTTTATTAGTTGACTAATTATTTTAATTAAATTTAAAGGATTTATGTGTAAAGCACTTTGAATTGCCTTGTGTATGAATTGTGCTCTACAAATAAACTTGCCTTGCCTTGCAAAAACAGCAAAGAAGAGAAGATATGGAGTGAGTTAGCTGAAGATTTTGACACCGTTTCCTAGGACTTTTGTTGTTTTTGCATAAATTCCTGTGTAATATGTCCTTTTGAGTGCAGTTTGGGTCAAATACACGGAAATACTTCATAGTTTTGATATATTTTTGCCACACCCCCTTTTAGTCGACTGATCGGTCGATAGGGCAGGTCTTTAGTCGACCTCAGCCCTAGTTTCTGATCCTTTGGACACAAACTATTGTCTGGACTCTTTGTGACGCTCAGACGCTGTGGTTTTGTGTCTGATTTACTCTGATTCCACTTGGAAACAAACTCATTTCACAAATTCAAAGAGGAATATCAGACTTTAAAGTCCGCCTACATTTTCTTGGTGAAATCTATGAAGAAGTGAAGCTGTGTCTTTAGATTTTGCCTGATTGACACTAATTTTGGCTTTTGTTGGTTTTTACAATTCTTCTCTCAAAGCTGAAGCTAATTTAACAAAAAAATTGTTTTAGGGACGTGTAATAAAGTTTAAAAAGTCCAGGCTGAATCCATATAAATGTCTTATTACATTTTTTTATTTTTTATTTTAGTGTAATTTTTAACTTTGTGCTTTTGGAGAACAAACTAACTCTAATTCATCCCAGAATGTTTGATTTGACTGAAAATAAGTGGGTTACAGCTTTCTTTTCACATTGAACACGTCCAGCAGCTGATCGTGTCCTTAAATGTAATTTTGATTGAGGCGAATTTCCAAGTTTTTTTGTCTCAGAGCTCATGTTGACATTAATTAAGTATATAATACACAGCCTAATAATAATAACTGATACACGAGAAAGATGAGATATGGGTTTTATTGGCGGGCCATTTATAATTTAAATTAAAAATCCTCTCAAGGGCCACCATAAATCATCTTGAGGGTCCCCGGGCCGCGAGTTTGAGAGGCTTTCAGAGGCTTTAGAGGCTTTTTGTTTGATCAAAGAGAACAAGAAAACAACAAAGTGCCATGAATGTACAAAAATAAACCCCTCGGCCTCTTCATCTAAAACCTTTAGAAAATATACTTTTCCTTTCAGTCCAGTTAAAAAATGTAGTGCAGCAGAAAGTACAGATACGGCTCTGAAATGTAGTGAAGTAAGAGTAAAAGTATCTACTGTAAAATGTACTTAAGTAAAGTACAGATGCCCTAAGTACAGTACTTTTACTTTCCACCACTGCTTTGAATGTTGTTTTGCAAAATGTGAATAATGAGTATATAATTTATGGTTAAAAAAAAAAAATTGCCACAAAAAAGCTGATTAAAAATAAAATGTCACTTTCAAATAAATGTATGAAGTGATATTTGTGTGCGTTCATTTGACAGACATTTCACATTTTTCTGAGAATTAAACCTCAATTAATACATTTGAAGACATGTTTTAACACATTTCTGTTGGATTTACACAACATCGTCTGAATATCGTCAGGAGTCCGGCTGCAACGATTAATTGAATAATTGTGACTTAAAAATAAGTCATTTTTAGGGGCGTAACGAGACAAAATTTTGACAAGACGAGATTTTCATTGTTGTTGTTTTTTTTTCTTTAAAGAACTTTTTTATAGCATTAAAATTTACGTTGTTTCGCTCGTTAAAAAAGTTAAGTAAAAGTTTTCCTTTCCTTTGGTACGTTTTCTGAATTACAAATGAAATATGGCATTAGAAGACAATAAAGAACAACACGGTTTTAAAACTGGATATTCTCTTAAATAATAATAAATAACAATGTATTAAATCCTGATTGTATCTGGACCACACAGACTCATTATATCAAAAGATTTTTATTATTTTTTTTAGAACAAAGACAAACTATTTCAGATTTTCTTCAATAATAAACTTAATTTTAAGTTTTATTTAGAAAAAAATATCAATGTACAATAGAAATGACAGTAAAATGATAACTACTAAAACAATCATTAGTGACAGCCCCACTCCGGACACTCTAAAGATACTGACATCGCTCAACTCTGTCATGATACTTACTGAATCGACTTATCGTTCAGTAAATGAAAGATGGAACAATATTTTTAAGCTTAATTATTTATCATGTGTTTTTTTCATGTGTTTTTTGGCAGGATCTGAGCCGTCTGTAGCTGAATAATTTACATTAACGACTCATCATTACTGATACTAAAGACTCTTGCTTTGGTTATTATTTCAGCGACAAACAGTGGTTTCATAACTGTTGCTCAGTGTGAGATTTTTCAGTAAATTTCAATTTAAAACGTGTTATTATGACACGTCAAACTAATGTGAAATGCATGTATTTAAAAGAAACTATTATGATTAATATTGTCTCTTTCTAAAATATTTCAAATCTCAGACATAAAACAAACGTCCAAATCAAATATTCACTTTGTTGATGAGTTGACAATTGTAATGTTGACTTATTCATTACTGAAATATAGGGCTGGGCTTAGCACTATTTTCTTGGGTCCAGATCATGATTTCGTTTTGATCACGATTCATGTTCACTTTGTGTTTTTCTGTTGCCTTTAATTCACCTTATTCTGCCCCGCCCACTTTAGCCGTTTTTTGCACTTTTGTTGTAAACGCACTTTCGTTTGACGAGAACTCCGTTAAAGCTAATGATGAACGAGGGAAAAGTCTCACCGCTAAAATGTTACATAAAGTAGATTGATTTGTGTAAAATGTTTAATGAACACGAGCAGCAACAAGTCAACAACGCAACGATTTCCTGGTCAGTCTGAAAACGTCTTTTTAGTCCATGTAGAACTTATTTTCAGTTGAGCTCGTCTGCTCCATGTAAACTACAACGGAAACAAGACGGCGGCGCGTACGGCAACTTCAGGAATAATGTGAATAGAGCTGCACCATTTAGGAAAAATCATCAATCACATTTTTCAGACCATTGCGATTAGATTGTGATTTATGTTTGCTTTGAGTCGCGTTTGTTGTTTGTTGGCACGTTTTTGAACACATTTTTATTGCTTTTGGTCGTGCTTTTGTTGCTTGTTTCAGAACATATTTGTACAAATCCAAACTACAGCGTTATCAGTTTTTATTCAAATCAAAGCAAGACATTTTGTTGTTTGTGGAAGAAATGATTGCACTTCAAACATTGCAGCCTTTGCTATTTGCTAATTGCATCCATTAAAATTGTGTTTTTGTGTTGATTTTATTTAATTGTGCAGCTCTGGTCTTTAAGAGGTAAATAAAGTCATCTGCTCAGAGGCTTCAGAGGCTAAACAACAGGAGAAAAAGTGTGTTTGAACAGACAGCTGCATTAAAAAGACACGATTTCACAAAAACAGCAGATTGTCACAGGGACCAGCTCAACCATTCCACTTTTATCACCGTATCAGCCCTTGTGAAATAACACTTTTGTTGTTTACGTTTACATTTCGATTCTCAAGATGATTATCCGATCAGAAAGTAGAATGAGCTGCTCGCTTTGATATAGATTTTGATACCGCAATAATAATATAAATAATAATACAAATTTGACCCAAAAAAAAAAGACAATAGACATTTTCAACGCAAATAATTGTACTTTTTATGTTGCCCTGTGGTGTTGTAGCTCAAAATCATTCTAGATGGACCACACCTGGACGAATGAGGGTTTACATCGACGCATTCTAGAAACTGTTTTTTCTTTTCTTTTTCAATCGATACTCACTCAAATTAGTATCTAGTTTCGATACTAGTTTTACTATCGACTGGCCGAGGTGTGATGCTTCAGCTGATATTTAGCTGTACTTTCAGTGTTTAACTTTAAAGGAACAAACCGTGCCGCGCCTCACCTCTGTGACCAGGACGTTTACAGAAAAAAACATTTAAATTGACAAAAATATAGGCTGTATTGCGTTATTTTGTTTGACTCGAAAGGACGTGAAAGCAGAGGAGTTGGACTTGACTCGAGGTAAAAGACTATCATCTGATTTTTAACACTTTTTTGACAACATTAGATTGTATTGGCATTTTCAGAGTAAGTGCACAAGCTACAGCCGCTACCTTTAATAGTTTAATGACTAATCCGACGTGCCAAACAGAATCTGATAGGATTTATTAATATATCACTAAGTATAACCTGCTGGCACCGCTTCAAACAGGTTTCAGAATCTAAGCAGCATCGCCTCGGATTAAAAACAAAATATTATACCTGTGGAATGAGCAAAAGTCCTCAAATATCCCAGACAGGAAGCTGAAACCCATGAACTGTTAGCATTACATCACTCTGTGTCACTTTACATTCTTGTGTGAAACAGCCGGAGGAGAAGTTACCACACAAACACACTATTGTCATGTTTATTTTACTGTGTCATTGTTTTAAATTAAAGTTACTTGGGCCACAACGGATAATTCAGATTCTGACAAGAACTTTTCACAATAGCGTAAAGTGAAGCACCTGCTACTAAATTAAATTATTGTTTTGCCTGGAAAGTTCCACAAATTCGCATTAAACTTGTCTATCTTGCATTTTTTCAAATACAGGTGTTTTCGATGCAAAAGAAATGCCGTGAAAACCACAATTCGTACACCGAGAAATGCTATAAAGTGGAAAATTCAAGTTAAACCAACAGTATCTCCTTGGAAACCTTCTACTAGAAAAGTTACATAGTGCTCCTTTAACCACAAGCCACTGTAAAGAGTCACCGCAGAGTCGGCGCGAACTGGGTTTCACGCCAAATGCATGAAAAATTTTGTAATATCCTAAAAACTGAATTAAAACAAATGAATTTCCATTTAAAAAGTTTGCCGAATTTACAAACAGAGGTTCATAACTGATGTTTAGTTGTGTCAAAGCACTTTTGTACAACATCTGCGTATCTGGAACGGGTTAAATTTCAAATAGGCGTGTTTTGTGGCAAGGTTCGTCTCGCGGTCAAACTTGCACCGAAACACTGCGCCAGTTCTGCGTAACAAAGTAAATGCGACGCAACCGCAGCTATAAATACGCTGGAGACGCATAACCATGAATCAAAAACTGCTCATTAAGCTCGATTACGTAAGAAAACGCGACTAATTGTACCTTTCTGTCGCACGGGCATGATGACAGACGGACTCCGTGCCGTTCTCCTCGCGTTTGTTGAGTTTTTACAGATGTGCGCGTCGGCTCGTCTCCTCGTCCGGCTGCAAAGTGGGACAACAAGCGACAATATCTCTCTCTGCTCCTTCGCTCGAGGAAAAAAACACGTTAAATCCGCACGAAAGCCGCGTTACAACTCCTCAAACAAGTGCACAAAGTGAAAGCAGCCGATAAAACCCCGGATCCGCTGCGAAAAAGACGCGGAGCACTGGACTCGGATCCCGGAGATGGCACCGGGCGCGGTAGTTTCCAGCCGAAATCGGTTTGAAAAGTTCCAACAAGTCTGGGAAACTAATTTTACTTGACTTGAGCGCGATTCGGACGTGAAAGTAAAGGCACTTCTCCGGTTGCAGGCGCCGTTGAACCGGTTCTGCGGTCCCGTCCTGTTTGTGTGAGCGCGCACGCCGCACACGCATCGCCCGGCGCCCACGTCAAAAGCAGACGGAGAAAAGCGGCATTAAGCGCCTCACGAGTGCGTCTGTGTTCTGTGTGTTGGGAGTAAACACGGCTATGCGCATTGTAAACACTTTTATTGCGCTTAGTTTGGCGCAGAGGGGAGTTTCCCAACCAGAGGAGCACGGACCACGAGGGGCACCGCGCGCAGCTTGGGTTTGAAGCCGAGTTTGCGCTTTGGAGAACTCAAAAACACAATTAAATGATGAACTGAACTAAAATAAAGTAAAGTAGCAGTATATAAAGCGTTGAGGCTAATAATTTAAAGTCTACATGACAAAACATTTGACTAAAACCTAGTGAACATGATTATATTTAAGATTTTACTAAACATTTTGCCGATTTGTCCCCAGTTAGAATTTTTTTTTTGTTAAGTTTATCGTTATACTTCCTGGTTGAGCAGTAAATATGACATAGGGGTAATTCCGCAACTGTTACCTAGCAACCATACCGTAAACAAGGGCCAAAATCCGTATAAATACACAATAGTTATGAATTGACATTAAACAAAGCCTGATAATACATTTATGTCGTTGAATGATTGTTTGAACTGTCACAAAAATGTGTTCGTTGCTGTAAATTGTCTCTGTGTTTTCAATGGTACGTCACCTTTTGATGACATCACAGAGGGATTTCGTCTCAGAACTCAGCACTACTTCCTGTCACTTCTATTTATTCAAAACTTCTTCCCAGACTTCACGGAAAAAAAAAAAAAAAACTGTGATAAATAAAGGACTGTTCCACCAAACTAGGTCAAAAGTAGAAAAACACGAGAACCTAGACTTTAATTCAAAGTTAAGAGAAATTATTGGTGATTTATTCATTTTACTCCAATTATTTGAAGGAGTCAAAGTCATAAATGTATAAAGAGTTTGGCTGTAGAGCTCTGTAAACAATCTAAGCAAATGTTTACCACCAATAGGGGGCGCATGCTCTGGGAAAAGACACACACACAAGTTAAACGTAAAATGACAGTATGTACAAATAAACTCCAATATAAAACTCACACGTATCTTTAAATACAGCATAAAATAATATCTTCTGTGGTCTATTCAAACGGCTGATTGGATAAAATTAAATATTACGTCTAGAATGCACCTGAATACTGTAACGCGCAGTGGTCAGGCGGAGAGCGCTAGCTATAGCATTTAACATGTGCTCTGGGATAGCTGAGAAAAGAGCCAGACGTTCAAAAAGTTCCACTGATACTTAGTTTATTAAACATTTAGAAACCATATAATGCCAGGTCTCCACGGCGCTAAGTCTGAATCATACATGAATAAAGATTAGTCCGTTATACCTGTACCACTCGTTACGGGGTTGCAGAGCACAGAGGTGTGTGCGTGCAGGATACGCACGGTGAGCGAGAGAAAAAGAAAAGTGAGTGACCTCTAACCTTACAGTACAACTGTAAATGAATAAGTGCCACCTTGTGGCGATGTTAAGTACTACAACAGTAATACAATTATAATACAGACTGTTACATAGTCCCCCCTGGTGAGAAAAAGGCTGCCCCCAGCCGTACACAGCTGTATGCAACTACATGAACCAGACCTCATATCATCCATACATAGACAACATCAAAGGACGGTAGATATACAGGGTGAAGACAATGCAAAAATAAAAGCATGTAAACCAAGGTATCGTTAACCAAAACAAAACAATTGCAAGTACAGTGGATTTCTTTTTTGTGAACACCAAGAAACATAAACCTTACTTGGTCAAACCTGGGTTGAGTAGAGCAGAACAAACATAAACAACCTTTTATCAATTAACAGCAAACAAAATATCTCTCAGCAAACAGAAACAGTTTACTTCAGATCACGCTTGTCAGTATGAAAGGTATTAGTCCATTTGGTATTTTCCCAGCCAGACGTGATCCTGGGGTAACGCCTGGGCCTGAGGTTGTAATAATCAGCAGCCAGGTCAGGGCTAGACCTGGGCGAGGGGATGTCCATAACAGGAACAGAGTCATTGTCCAGTAACTCAAAGGGGAGCGAATCAAAGTCATCATCAGCCACTGCCTGGGCGGTGGGAGAGGTATGAGGGGCAACACCAGAAGTGTCCAAAACCTCAGATCTCCCACGCTCAGCAGCAGGAGGAGAAACAGAGTGTCCTTTGGCAGAGAGAGAGTCCCAAGTGTGGAACGGTTGCATATTCACAACATGGTAGACACCAGCATCAGCACCAGTGTCTGTTCGAGTGAGTCTATAGTTAACGTCACCAAGTCTCTGGGAAACGCGTAGTGGGCCATCAAATAGGGGCGCTAGTTTAGCAGTAAAGTTTGACTGAGCATCCGACCTAGGATGCGTCTTAACTCTGACGAGGTCACCGACACTAAAGGTGGCATGGCGACGTCTCAAGTCATAGCAACGTTTTTGCCTGTCATGACTATAGTCGAGAGCTGCTCTGGCATGGTCATGAGCTTCCTGTAGGGAGGCTCTAAGAGTCTCAGGATAAGGAACACCTGGCTCGTCAATACCGTCACTAGAGGGTTGCGTGATAAGGTCAAGAGGGGTGTCCAGCTCACGACCATACAGCATCATGGAGGGGCTAAGTCCAGTACTGTCATGAGGGGCGGTACGCAGGGCAAAGCAAATGTGGGGGAGGTACTTGTCCCATGAAGTGTGTTTGTCACCTACATAGGCACGAATGGCAGTTTTCAGAGTACGGTTGACACGTTCGGTAGCGTTAGTCTGAGGGTGATACGCTGTAGTTAGTCTGTGTACAGAACCTAGGGCAGAAACAACATTTTCAAACAGTTCACTCACAAAAGGAGACCCTCTGTCAGAAATCAGATAGGTAGGTGCACCATGTCTAGCAAAAATGTCTGTAACAAATTTACCAGCAGCAACCTGAGATGTGGCTTCTCTAACAGCGCTTGCTTCTACCCACTTTGAAAAATAGTCCACAAATACAATCAAGTATGCATTACCAGCTGGAGTGCGGGGTAGAGGGCCAACAAAGTCTACACCTACATACTCCCAGGGTTTCTGCGGTACAATGGGGACCATAAGACCTGCTGGTTTTCTCTGACTAGGCTTGGTGAGCTGGCAGACCGAACATGAAGTCACATAGCGTCTAACATCAGCTGCCATTTTTGGCCAGAAAAACCTTAGACGCAGCCTCGCCAGAGTGTTAGAAACACCAAGGTGTCCTGCAGTGGGGTGGTCATGGTAATAGTCCAGTAAGGTGCCTCTCATGGAAGTAGGGGCAAACAACTTGAGTTATTTTAGAGGGTGCAAAGTACACTTGGCATTAGTGTCCTTGCAGTACAGGAGAGAGTCATAAACAACATACTGTGAGAAATTATCATTGTCTAAGTTGTTTTGTGAGACTGTTTCAATCTCCCTAAGCAGAGGACCTGTGACAGGGTCATCTAGCTGTAATTGTCTGACATGACAACGATCTGTGAGTAAAACAGGAGGCAGGGCACGAATGTCTAAACTGCCAATAACAGCATGCTCAGGCAAAAGCTCAATGGGACTATCACAAGTCAGAGACAGTGGATTTCGGGACAGCGCATCTGGCACCTTGTTACGTGAGCCAGGTTTGTGCACAATGGTAAAGTCAAAGTCTTGTAAGCGAAGTGACCAGCGGGCAAGCCGGCCTGTAGGGTTTTGACGTGACATGAGCCATTTGAGACTATTGTGGTCTGTAAAGATAGTGACATGCATACCTTCTACATACGGGCGAAAATGTTCAAGGGCCCAAATCACAGCAAGACACTCCTTTTCTGAAGTGCTATAGGGAAGTTCAGCTTTGTGAATGGAGCGGCTAGCAAACGCCACAACAGTTTCACGACCATTATCATCTTTTTGCATTAAAGCTGCACCAAGACCAACATCACATGCATCAGTGTGAATGAAAAAGGGGCGTCTAAAATCTGGGAATGACAAAACAGGGGCCGATGTGACTTGTTTTTTTAAAATGTCCATGGCTTTTTGGCAACTGTCATCCCAGTGAAAAACGGCGTCCTTCCTCGTTAGTGCGTGGAGAGGTTCAGCGTGACGGGAGTAATCCTGAATGAAGCGTCGATAGTATCCAGTCAGGCCGAGGAACTGCCGGACATGTTTCACTGTAGTTGGAGTGTTGAACTCCGTTACCGCCTTGACCTTGTCCGGATCTGGCTTAACACCTGAAGGCGTGATGCGGTAGCCAAGGAAGGTGAGCTCCTTGAGGCAGAACTGGCACTTCTTGAGTTTTAGTGACAGACCAGCAGCTTGAAGTCTGTCAAACACTTCCTCAAGATCTGCTAGGTGCTGTTCAAAGGTGGGAGAAACAACAACTATGTCATCAAGATAAACTGCACAAGTTTTGTAAATGAGGCCTGCAAGCACAGAGTTCATGAGTCTTTGAAAAGTTGCGGGCGCATTGCAGAGTCCAAAGGGTAGCACCCGAAACTGAAAAAGACCACAATGCGAGATAAAGGCGGTCTTTGGTCTAGATTCTTCCGCCACAGCAACCTGCCAATAGCCTCGTGCTAAATCTAGAGTTGTGACGAATTTACCCCTGGCTAGAAAGTCTAAAGACTCGTCCACACGAGGTAAGGGATATGAGTCTTTTTGAGTAACCTGGTTGAGACCTCTAAAGTCCACACAAAACCTTGGGTCAGAGGCAGCCCTGTTAACAATGACCACAGGAGCAGCCCAAGGGCTAGTAGAAGGTTCTATGATATTGTCCTTTAACATTTGTTGCACCTGTTCTTCAATCACTCGTTTCTTAGCAGGTGAAGTGCGATAAGGTGGGAGATTTACAGGTTTAGCATCACCAGTCTCGATGAAATGTTCAGTGAGTGACGTTCGACCAAGATGGCCATCAAACATTGGTCCGAACTTAGTGAGCAGGCTGAACAAAGCATTCTTGTCATTTTCAGAGAGGTTGGCCTCCGAAATTTTTGTTACAAGGTCAGAATTCAGTGTGTCCATTGACATTACAGCTTCAGTCGCATTTGAGTAATCAACTGGATTGTCCTCCTCATCCATGAGTGGGCAGGGGACGTCGTCCATGAAGACTGTTCTTGTGGGAATGTGAATAGAAATAGAGGCTCTTGTCATAAAGTCCATTCCTAATATAAAAGGAGAAGACAACTTTGGGATAACTGCAAAACGTTGGTAAAAGTTTTTGTTCATGAAACCAACATTCAGCCAAGTGACACCATCTGGAATGCAGGGAACGTTATTGGCAAGGTTAACAGGTGGGCC
Organism: Rhinogobius similis; assembly: GCA_019453435.1. NCBI lineage: Eukaryota > Metazoa > Chordata > Actinopteri > Gobiiformes > Gobiidae > Rhinogobius > Rhinogobius similis. Next base: position 41,411,248 of record CM033623.1, read on the forward strand.
ATTCCACTCACTTGTCTTGTTGGGGTAGGTGCCATTAACTTGAATGAGATCTGCTCTAACGGCTGAAAGAGAAGCTCCCGTGTCAAGAGTAGCTTCTACAGAGGTAGCATTAAAGTTCAGTCTTGTTCTCAGAGGAGTATTCCAGTGTACATTAGAAAAGTTGTCCTCTAAGTGACCTAAGACTGGTCCATCTTGTGGTGGAAGAGGCTCAGTTAGTGCCTGGAGGGAGGGTGGCCTCTGTGAAATGTCCTCCCCCCTCTGTAGTTTCCCGACTGCTTGTTTTGAGCCTGGGCTGGGATGCTGTAATTGTCAGTGCTTTGCCGGCCCATGTCAGGGAGACCAGGCTGTTGAAGTGTTTGCACTGGCCCAAGCCTTGCGGTTTCCGCAGTGGTGGGTGTCGCAGAAGGTAGGTTGTTACATTTGGGGCAGGTGCGCGCAGTGAACCCTGGCAAAGAGCATTTGAAACAGTAGGGCTCAGATTTACGTTGTTCTTTGTAACGTGAAGAAGTCTGTGGTCCACTCGGTCCAAGCACGGAGTGGAGTTCATGAGCGCACAGCAAAAGGTCCATAACTGAGTTGACGTGAGCGCCATAAAGCGCAACTCTGTACTTTTCAAGAGAATGCTTTCTAATCAGTTCTATTTGTTCTTTTTCAGGTGGCGGACTTTTAAGTTTGTTAAACTCACTCAGCATGTGGTGAAGGCGACGAAAGTTGGTAGAGGCTCATCCTGAGCCTGGATACGATCCAGAAGTCCTCTCAGAATGCGTTCTTGATTGTCTGAGGGCAGAAAAACAGTCTGGAACAGTTGACAAAACTGAGTCCATGAGGCAATATGGGAGCTCAGTGCTTTGAACCATTTACTCGGCTCTCTTGCAAGAAAGTGTGGAAGTTCGTTTAACAGTTGTCCATCAGTTAGGTTCAATGAGGATTTGTATCTAGTTACAGCTTGCAACCAATCTTCTGGCTGTACCTTGTTGTCCGCTGCGAACACAGGAGGCTCCAGTTTGGCGTGGTGCAAAGCTGCTGCGATCACTCTGGAAGTGTTGTTGAGCTCGACTGAGTGAGAGCTGAGAAAGGGGTTAGTATGGTGAAGATTAACCACAGCTTCAGCTCTGTTCGTGGCAGGAGCATATGGCGTAGAAGCGGCCATTGGAAAAATGTTGGATGGTTGGACTGCGGGAGGAGTCGGGTTTTCTTTGTTGAGACGGTCCCACTGCCTAAGCATACTCTTCTGCATGTCCAAAGAGTCACGTAAACAGTCACTAAGTCTATTAACCTCTGCCTTCAAATCATCTACTTGTGTGCTAAGGTCAGGCTGGTTTTCAAATATAACATTTTGCATAGGCAAAGAAATAAGTTCCATGTCAGAGTCACAATTTACGTCCTCCTGAACGTCCTGGTAATGGGCCATTGTGCTTTATAAAAAAATTAGCGCACAGCACTGTCCTTATGTACTAGCTAATGCTAAGCTGATTGAAAAAATCTGCACGGGACTTTAAAATGCTGTACAGCCCTAAAATCGCGGAAAAACAGACACAATAGCGCAAAAACCTGACATTAATGGAAGAGTAAAGCTGTAATAATGTTGTAGTTACAAAAATGTCATCTAAATCTAAAGCAAAAATAGACTACAGTCGTCTAACATTACAAGTAGCCTATATATGCAGAAGCAGTAATCTTTAACCGTAAGTGTCGCCAAAGTCACTACTCACAAATGTACATAAGGAACCGTCTAATTGCTGCGGCAGGGAAAAACGTCCGTGAATTTGAAGGGCGAACAAAATCCCGCTCCAGTCCAGACGGAATACTGTCCAACGTGGTCCGATCCAACTAGCAGATCCACGGTTATCATTTGAGACGTGGCGATAACTCATAGTCTTTAGCCACATGAAGAAAAATGAAAAGAACGGCGACGCATCCACTGTTGCATCCAAGAATTAGTCGGGTCCCACCTATATCGTCACTCTTGTGATGACCGGGAAACTCCGTGTATTCCTCCGCAGAAGCAAATGATAGTCCGTAATCATTTACGTGAGGCAGATAAATCCCTCGGCGGGGTCCAAAAACTTGACCGAGGTCCAGAGAAAAACTGTTCGGGCGCCAGTTGTAACGCGCAGTGGTCAGGCGGAGAGCGCTAGCTATAGCATTTAACATGTGCTCTGGGATAGCTGAGAAAAGAGCCAGACGTTCAAAAAGTTCCACTGATACTTAGTTTATTAAACATTTAGAAACCATATAATGCCAGGTCTCCACGGCGCTAAGTCTGAATCATACATGAATAAAGATTAGTCCGTTATACCTGTACCACTCGTTACGGGGTTGCAGAGCACAGAGGTGTGTGCGTGCAGGATACGCACGGTGAGCGAGAGAAAAAGAAAAGTGAGTGACCTCTAACCTTACAGTACAACTGTAAATGAATAAGTGCCACCTTGTGGCGATGTTAAGTACTACAACAGTAATACAATTATAATACAGACTGTTACAATGTGTGGAGTTGGGTGTGACAAGAAGGGCATCTGATGAAAACTTGCCAAAATCTCCAACTCCTGTGATAAACGACCAGCGCTCACGTTTTGTCATGTGCATATTATGCAAGATTCATTTTACTATAAATTAATTAAACTTCACTGTGGCAGTAACAGTTTAGTGTAAGATACAAAAGCCAACATATTGTGCAGTGTTATTTTCCTGTGTTTTTTTTTTTTTTTTTGCCAGAGAACCACCCACAGAAGCCGCCCACATCTCATCGAGCGGAGGTGCTAGAAAAGGTAGTGAGAGAAGACACACCATATACTTAAAGCAACACAGGACTTAGAAATGCCCTGGTTTAGAGCTATACCTCTCACTGTAATGATAAGGGAATGACTGTCACATGGATATATTTGTAGAAACTTGTGTAATATAGCCTGTTCCAATCCTTTGTGAAGAACAGCCCAGTTTCTAGGTAACTAAATTAAGTCAGAGCGCTCTGCGTAACATACTCACCGCTGCAATGGCGCCATCTGTTGTCCATTTAATAAAAGTGCCTCTAATGGTGTTTGTTAGTTTCTCAGACTCGCAATCCCCTTCAGGGTGATGATGGCTTTTGACCTTTTGGTTCCCTCTAAGCTGTGTCAGCAGTCATTAGGACTATTGACCTCCCTGACCCCTGCTCTTGGAAACACTGGCCATGTCTGTGTTCATCATTTTAGGATTATTCTCATATTTAAGAAGTGAACATTTAGGCAAACTTCAATAATACAATAATTCAAAAAAACTCATGCATCTCCAGTTTTTGTTTCACCAATATTTGTCCAGAAACATAATATACATTCACAAAAAACAATCAAAACAGATGCACTTTACTCCTGTATTGTTTTATTTTGGAAATAATTGTAATGTTCTTTAGAAAAATACAATAAAAAAGCATTTGTATTTTACATATTTTACAGCCCTCAGTGTGTGGTGTCACTAGAGGGCGCTAAGCACCAGGAACACAGAATCCACAAGTTCACTGCCAGTCAGCAGTTCACAGTGAAACTGCCAGACAAAAAATGTCTGCTTCTTTGATAATATAATTACACGCACAAAGAAATTTGAAATCAAAAATATGAATTGAAAAGTAAATGAAATAAGACCATTGAACTTTATTTGCTGTAAGGTTGAAAAATAATGAATGACTGAAAAGATTTGTAGCCCCAGTTTTTCTTAAAATTATTGTTGACGATATCCTAAATATTTGTTAATTTGTTAAAGACGCACTATAAAAATACCTCCTTAAATATCTTGCTCTAGAATCTTGTGCTGTATTTCAAAATGTACTGCGTAAATGTACTTCACACTCACATTGTAACTGTTTGTAAAGTCATTGTTTGAGGGAGTGAGAAGTGTCTGGGGTTTAAGCTGTGTCAGTGTGGCCAGCTGAGAGGACTCAGCCACAATGACAGAGTATAATACAGACAGACCGACATGAGACCAGAGACTAAAGCCTGGACACTGCTGAATCATGCCCTGTCAGAGTGAGGCAGGGTTAATCTGACTGTTGTCTGTTGGTCCATAACTCTGTGGTTGGCTGGAATTTACTCAAACAAGATCTGCTACATTTCAATGGTGCAATGGTGCAAATAGATAGTAGTATGCCTTTGATAATGGTCACATTATCCCTGAGATAATACACCAATGCATTGATTTGTCACATGTGAATGAGAATATGTGGTACTGTAAGCATGTAAATTAATCTAAAGTAACTAACTTCAATCAAAAAAGGGAAATGTATACATTATTGTGAAGTATTTTCACTGTGTTCATATTTTATAAACATAAAAGTTGTACTGTGTGAAGTGATTTATTTATTCTTGTATTGGAGAATAGGTTGTTTAAATATTGTCAAATGTGACTAAGTTGAGCTACAGTACTAAAATGTCTCAAGATAGGTTTAACTTTCTAACTCCATGGAGACATGCAATTCCAGGAATCTTACCCAGTACCGCTTTAAAAGAAAAGGAATGTTATTTGATTATAATTGGCCCGAGTGACGAGTTGTTTTTGTGGCTGTATTTGCCTGGCTGTCATGTGTGTTTAGGTCAACATCACAATTATTATAAACAGCAGTCCTGCATAGTTACCATTATGTTTTGGTTTCTGGGTAGTGACTGTCTGTGGTGGAGCAGCTTAAGTCCTCTGCTCTTCCACCAGGGGGCAGCTGTGTGGTCTGCTGGGGCTGAGATGCCAGAAGGGAGTCTATGATGGGGACATAGGAGGCCAAAGGGCATTCAGCAGAGGTGTATTTGGTCAATAGTTGTAGCTGCTCTGGAGGAAGATTAGCACCAACACAAACTCTTTGGCACAGCGTGGATACGGTGTGACACGTCTTCAGCCTCAACTGACTCAGTCGACTTTTCTCTTGAATCAACTTCTCCCTTTCAGTTTTCTATCGCAATAAACATAACATTATACAATATATGACAACATTAAAGAACACACGTTAATATGGACGCAAACTGTGTTCCTTACCAGTTTGTTGATTTCGCACTGTAAGTTGTAAATACAGTCGAGTTTGCGTTTGCGACAGCGCTGAGCCGCAAGTCGGTTTTTGCTTCGTCGTCTCATGTCGCGCACCAGTTCCACCTGTTCTTGTGTTAAGTTTTGTTTATCCAAAAGCTCCTGGAAATCGTTCCGGCTCATTTGAAGCATTTGGTCTACAGGATAAGGCAACTGCACCTATAAATGAGTATAGTGGTTAGTGGTACAGTGACCTTTAAGTCGCACACACAAATGTATTTTTGTGTATTAAAATGAATGTATGTAGATGTAAACATAACAACCTAATATGTGTCTGCTTGGCTTCTAAACTTCTTGAGGGCATTGTGTTGAATTACATTTATTTCATGGAAACTGCTCCTAGTCTTCTTTATAATCATAGTTGGGCCTGCCAGGCTCACTTGCCTTACACAAACCTAAAGCCTAACCCTAACCTAATTTAACCCACATCTTAGATCTAAAGATATAAAGTAGGCAGGTCCCTATAATATGAGTGTGTGTTCAGATATTAGTCCCCACAATGTGATAGATACCAGCCCAAAACATGCTTTCAAATACAAATACAAATACAAATACACTCACACATGCTCTAAACATGCACCCAAACGTGAGTGTGTTTCAGAATGGGTGGCCAACATAGTCTAAGAGTCACAGTAAGACCATAATGAGCGGTTTGCTTTATATGAGGCAGGTATTATGAGTCTGTTTATCTCAGTCACTTACTGCTCACTTCACAGTCAAATGTTGTGCACTGGGCTCACCGACATTCACCCACCATTAGGCTAATAATATGATAAATCTGGGTTATTGTTTAGCCATGTGTGATTTCGCACATTATTATCCAAGGGTTATGGGATGGAGCTAAATCTTATCCAAATCTAAAATATATAGGCAATGCTGATTTTTTTTAGTTCTCAATTTGCACTACTATCTATCCAACTGTACACGTCTGTATATAGTCTTAGTCTATCTTAGTCTATTCTATTCTATTTTATTTTATTATTAATCTTATGCATGCGTCTTTTATATATTTTATTCATCGTTTAATGTTGCACCTTATGCCAAAGCAAGTTCCTATGTTTGTGAATTTTGATCCCTAACAATGGCAATGAACCGATTCTGATTCTGATTTATCCATGTTTATATAAAAAAAAAGATTTGCTCCAGGTTCTTTGGCCAAGTATTTGTTATCTCTTGACTCTAACATAAACTGTAGTCAGCACTTATGTTAAAAATTAACAGCTGGTGACCTTAAAACAGCAGAGGTCACACTGGATTATGCTTCTGTTAATGTCACACTATTTTGTAGTTTACCAAGTACACATGGCAAATGAGTGTTGATTATGAATTTGGCACAGATTTTGAGACGTTATGCACATGCACCTGACAATGTTTGTTTCTATAATGATGAGATAAGCTGTCACGCCGTCAAGTTTACTTACGTTGGACTCTAAACTGCAGAGTCAGACAACTCTCTCCTTGTTAATATTTAACATCCTACTATAACGAGTCAGCTCTTTGTATGTGATACTGTGTCGACCTAGTTGACCTTCTCAAAGCTACACTAAATGGCCAAACCTACTTTTTTGATGTATTTATTTTTATTTTTTGCTCACCTGTTTAGCTCTTTCCTGCACATAGGCATCACAGTATCCCTCGGCCTCTTCTGTGTCTGAATCTTCTCCAGAGTTGAGCGAGGAAAGTCCAGACTGAGACGCCCCCTCACATTCAGAAGACTTGGGACATTCCCATCCACTTGTGCTTTGGTCCACATCTGGAAGTGACGAACGGAGCTTGAGCTGAACATTGAGCCAGTCTAGTGAAGCATTTGGTGTTTTTTCATCTTCAGATGTCCACTGTCCATTGCAGTATCGATTGTCTTCTGGCACACCGCCTTCTTGTTTCTCCATTATTTCTTCCTCAGCCTTCACGCATCTTCTCTGTGCAAAGGCGTTGTCCACTGCTGCTTTGTTTTGACCCAATAACCCGATGACTTCTTGGGCCTCCGCTGTGCACTCAGGTGGCAGTAACCCAGTTAATCCATCACTTTTGCCCGTGGCGTTTTTCTTGCCATTGCTTGTTGTTCTATTGTTTTCTTGCATTTCAATTTCCTCTCTCTTTTCAAATGTTTTATTTGCTTTATTTGTATCAACATGGAAATGGAAATTCCCTAATTTGCTGTCGAACAAATCTTCAACTTGTCTGGCCACTCTTAAAGGACAAGTTCCACTTTCGCGATTGCTAAAACAGGGCGAATCGCAATAGTATTTACTCACAGGTTTTTGTTTGCTTTTCTGGGTCTCTTTTTTAAATGCTATCTGAAACTTTCGATACTTGGGGCACTGAACATTGTCGTCATTTGTAACTGCCTTGCTCACAGGTGCTGGATGTGTGACAGGTGCTACAGGTGCTACAGATATTAAAGGTGTTACAGGGTCTACAGGTGGTAAAGGTTTTACTACAGGTGTTAAAGTTGGTACAGGTGCTACATGTGTTACAGGTGTAGGGCACAAAATGTTCTGAATTTTGTCTGTGTCTGAGTTGTTGCGTTCAAAAACCACTTCCTCTTGGGACGGTGAGTCAGCAACAGGTTTGGCTGCTTTGTCATCCAAAAGCATATGCTCGTCTGAGTCAACTCTTGATAAACCTTTTTTGCATTTTTTCTTACAGCATGTCTTTCTCAGTGCACCTGCCTTGGTGCTGGGGAAGAATTTGGGAAGGACAAAATCAAAACATGCTCCGTCAAAGTCTTTAAAACCGAGGACAGATACAGACGTCTGAATGTCTAAAACGTCTTCTTTGCTGAAAAGGAGTTTGGATGTGTAGGCAAATTTTAAGATCGGCTCGAAACCAGCTGTCGTCACCTGAAGCCAACACACACAAATAGAAAAAAAAAGCATTATCATAAACATATAATTTGATTTAAGCTGTATATTTTAAAGGAAAAATATAGTGTATTTTTTGTATTGTTCTTAGCCTTTAAACATGCCCTTGAACACCTTTAATTTACCATCTCATGTTTTGAAAAAAAAAAAAAAAAAAAAAGTTTACTATGAAGCATATGAACATGTTTTTCTGCTGTTTACCCTGGCACCTACAGATTCAGCCAGTAGATGGCGCCTAGTGCTGTACGTTATTTAGTTATGTTATCATTTTAAAAGGCTGTGTGACATGCAATGATCAGGTTAGCTGTAGCAGTGTTTGTGTTTTGACGGCAGAAATGCTCAGAACGAGTCTGGCGAGGATTTTAGGAACTAAAAACAGCAGAAGATTCTTAGATAAAAACCTCACGCATCAAGGGAGTTCAGAAGGAAGTGCTTTTGACCGTCAGACAGGAAAGGACTTTCTAATCAGCATTCCTCAAAATAGTGTGAATTCAGATAAAAGTGTGTTTTTGATGACAGAACATTGTTAGAACATGGTTAAAGCTAAAAAAAAAAAAAGTCACTGTAGCAGAATGTGTCCTGTAAAAATGCTTTTACTTTACATTTGCTTTTAGAGGCAAAACATAGAAAACACCAAGAAGACCATCCTGATGACAAAACCTTTATCCCTAGAGTCCCCAAGTACTCAAGTCAGTAGAAGACGCACATTACATGAATTATACACAAACTTCTGTTTTGTTTTTGAGGCACATTATCTCACCTCAGGAGGCAGTGTGATGACAGTATTTGGCCCAGACAGAGAAGAGAACCTTTGGGAGAAGTATTCACTGCAGGAGGCCAGGACGGAGCGGTGGGCCCTGAAGCTCTGCCCCTCAACAGTGACCAGGGTAACATCGCACAGGACGTCCCGCTGCCTCTGATCCTCCAGTGACTGCAGGACATGACTGGGGTGCAGTGAGGACTCAAACGTAAACACAGGAGTTCGGGCCGGGACTGCCATGGCCATCTGGATTATTAAAAAGAGATACAGATATATATACTTGATTAGATAAAAAAGTAAAAAAAAAAAAAAAGAATAGTAGCACCCCTGATGGGTCACTCTATGTTATGTTGTTTTGACCTTTTACGGCAAGAACACACTTTATCTGTTTTGTTTTGAGAACTTAATTCCAAAGCGATGACAAGAAAAGAAAACTAACGCTAAATAATATTATTCTTTTTGTATTTACTTATTTTTTGGGCTGTACTTATTGTGTCATTATCTAAACATTACCAAATCAAAGAACAGCAAAACAAGCTAGAAATGAAAGCACTGCCAAGTTCAAACCAGCATACATTTCTAAGAGGTATGTTAAATAATTCTCTATATTAGTCTGTAAAAATATACAAAATTGTTATACTGTGTGGAAATATTGTCCATTTTGCTTCCAGAACATTGTTAAATGAATCAATAAACCGTGCAGAAGAACACTAACAACTCAAAAATAAACATATCAGTCCTTTTACAAGATTGTTGTCTTCTAACAGAGACAAAATGAAAAAGAAAAGTATCTATAATGACACAGCACACTACACACATCTTACCTTACAGGTGATTTATGATATCCAGAATGACCAGGTATCAGGAAGACCTTGTTGTTCTTGGTGTTAATCCCACATGGTTATTTCAAAAAAGGAATGCAGTCCAGCCAGGCCATTTCCCAGAAAGTGTTATCTCGACTCGGAGTACAAACTAAAGAGTGGAGTTAGTCATATGTCCTGTATGTGTGAGTAATGAGGGGAGGAGAGAGAGAATGAGGGAGAGAGAGTGAGAGGAGGTGCAATGCTGTGTGTATTAATGTGTTACAACAGCTCTATGTGTGCTCAGACCAGGCGCTGAGTCATGCAGTCCTGCTGATAAACAATGAGCCAGCAGTTTTGTTTTTCCAGTTGTCGCTGTAACCAATACCGTCTCGTCCTTCTGTTTGTCTGTTTGGCTAAAGTTTCCCAGAAAATCTCTTTATAGAATAGATTTCCCCAGAAAACAATTGAGGAGAGATCAAGTGTGTGATGTGAAATAAAAGACAAGTGTTTTATGACAAGGTAGCTTACACTGTTGGAGTCATACACAAAGCGTTTTGGGAAGTGCAGAGGAAAATAAACCCACCATCTTTATGAATCATATTTCACATTAATGTGCCCTCATTTAGTCCAAGAAAAGCCCAGCCTTGTTTTGGAGTAGACAAAGTTCCCACAAGGACACGTGTAGTCACCGTTAACTGCAAAAGAAAACTACCGGTATACAAGCGCACACATCATTTAAAAAAAAAACTGATTAAATCCAATAGAATACAGTATTTTAAGCATTTCATATCATTGTATTAATTATGAACCATTTCTTTTAAGGTATTACTTTTAAGACATGATGATAATTGCTAAGTAATAACAGTTAGTTATAATAATAATTCACTGTGTTGTTACTACATGGTTTTCCAAAGTAACTAAATATCCCAGCGTATAAGAGCACATTTTAACAATGGAGAGATAACCAATACTCAATATTCACACAGTTTAACAAAGTGCATTGATGGCATTGGTTCACATTGGATTCCTTACTTTACTTATTGCAATGTGTGAGGAGGCAGTTATTACACACGCATTATAACTCATAATCATTTAGCTTGTTGTATGAGATTTAGAGCACTGTGAAATGTTCATGTTGATAAAAGTGCAGATCAGTCATTGCAGTGCATAAATGTCAATGTCTGAGACTGACAGACTGATAAAAAGAGGAACTGGATTGTTTTGGGTCTTGTCTCTGGGAAATAAAAGGACTCTTTCATAATTCAGGAAATTACTTAATGCTGTCAGTGGGGGAAAAGTAGTTCTCTTTTGCAAGTAAATCTTGAAAAATTTTAGAGAAATGAAACAAAAGGAAGTGACACAACTATTAAAACAAAATTTGCTTTATTAATAGATGCACTGTTTGGGTGATTTAACTTCCCCTCTCGTCAGGTAAAGCACACAGACAAAAATGTACAACTTTATTCAAAACAGCTATCCTTCTTCTTTTTGATGTTCCTCATGAAGAAAACCTTCAATTCTCTTTTTAATAAAACTCCAAAGCCCAGCGCCAGAGCACTAGGATTGTTAGGACTGAACATTTGGACCACATCTTACACCGACAGCACATGTTTAATCTCCACAGGACCTGAATATCACAGTAGCTGATAACGTTGTGTCAAAATAGTGCCTACACAGTTTGTTACGTCATAGAAAAACAAAAAACAGTTTCAATGCTGGAATAACAACAATTCATACTTATGTTCTAAGGGTTACACTGGACACTTGGAAATGAGTCTCATTTCTTGAAGGTTTAATCGTCTCTTTAAATTAAAAGGTTAGCAAAAAGGAAACCTATGTTATTTTTAGCCTAATTTACTTCCTGTCACAGACTGAAACTGTCAATGGAGTAGATGATACCTAAACCTGTTTTTTAGTGTCAGACCAGTCCTTTGTCTAAAGTTAGATCCCATTGTTAATTGGGTATAGTCTAACTCTGACAATAGACATGTGGTTATGTTTGTCACTGACTGACCAGTCATCATTTTTACAACACATTTTTATTTTAGTCAAGATTTAATCTTTTTTACTCTTTAGTGTCATGCTAATTTTGTTGACCGAATCCATAACAGTTTAGTCAAATGGAAAATGTATTATTATTATTATTATTATTTTTTTTTTTTTTTTTTTATAACTTCTATAGCATTGCTTCATGGTTCTTGTGAAAAAAGACATGTTCCCTAAACATTTAGTTTGCATTTGTAGTGTGATTTGGGGCTCTGGGATTTATAAGTGGAACTTGGATCTGCTCTTCACTCGTGCGTTTCATTCATTTAAGTTTAGATTTTTTATTCAACTAAATATCTGTACCTTTAGTCGACAAAAATATCAACTTGTAGCTATAGTTTATTCAACATGAATGTATATCATTTCAGACCCCATTATAGTAATTATGATTACATTTGTTTTAGTCAGCATAAATTACAAAAGGAAGGACAAAATATTGCATTCTGATTGTTGACAAGAGTCAGTTTAAAAAAAAAATCTTTGGCAGAAGAATACACATGGTGGGATGCACCATCCACAGCACTATCTCTATTTTAGGCATGAAAATGTATGTATGTACATGTATTCCCTTAAAATGAACCAAAATAAGGGTATTAAATAAGTGTTTGAGTAGCTTATTCACAGAGAGTGGCTTTTCAGCACATCACGATATCTGAAGGTGTCAGGTCCTGTGGAGGTCAGAGGTCACGAGGAGTCCCGCCTTATCCTACTGGTCAGGCAGAGCATCTCTAGCTGCTGGGCGCGCTCAGTGTGGACCGTCACAAGGGTGCGGTTTTCTTCTACTAGACGCCGAAATTCCTCCTCCAAGCGAGCGATCTCCATAGCAACCTGCTCATCCTCCACCAGCTCCGCCAGCAGCTTACGCCTACAGCGACCAGAGACAGGTCTGACAAACAGGTCTACACACATTAGAGAACTGACTGCCACTAAATGATGCACAGATGTGTACTTAATAATTTATTTTTCTCTTGGTCCATTGTTTTCAATGAAACCTGAAACCTGAAATGAAATCAGTCATGTGGAACTGCACTACATACTGTATTTAAAGACTTGTGAATATGAGAAAAAAAACGTCAAGGGTATTTTGAACTAATAAAACATCATGACTCAGTTGAAACATACATGTGTCCCATCATCTCAAGCGTGTACAGGGATATTTACAGGGGTATTTGTCATCTTTGTTATAGCTTGTAACCTGATTTTAGCGAATCTACCACACTGCAGGGCCAGTGATCCATCTCCAGATCTGGACCCAGGGTCTGGGTGAGAAGTATCTTGCTGGAGGACTATGAACATTGGGTTTATACTCTTAATTCTAAAATGCACACTTAGTTCCAGTCTCTCACAGTGAACACATAAGTTAATGTTTGGCTAAATTACACCTGGGACTGTTTGAATGCCAGGGTCATATTACTGGGAAGTTCCTATTCACAAAGCAGAATCAAAACTGGGGAAAACTAGACTTGTTCTCTCACCAAAAACTACGACATGACACCAAAAACAATGGGAGGGTTGAGAAGTAAACAGATTAAGAAAAGGGAAATTCTCATATAGGGTACAGAGATGCAGATATAAGAATAGGAAGCGTGATCTAATCTTTTTTTTTGAACAAGAGTTTCCTATTATGAATAAATCCTTGAAGAGCCTGCGATTTCTAGGTACAAACTTTGGCTTTGCAATATGGCTACAGTGCACATTATAGATGTAAGTGTATGAAGGACAGCATTCTTAAGTCATAAAAAATGGAATCTTTTAAAACTTCTTCATTCTTGAAGTTATGCTTAATAGATTTTTCATTTTCCTGCTTGTCATGGCTTATGGTTAATATGAAGCTAAGACAAAGAGTTCTATACATAATGGTAACTTAAGTTCTGAGTGCATTCAATCAGTATAAACTAATGAGAATATGTATCACACATATTTCCCTTTTCATGGTTAGACAAATATCTGTAAATGCTTTTACATGTTTAGGCTACTTTAGATGTGTGAAAACCCTGTTCATTTTTCATGTTATTCTTTTTGTGTAGAAACTATACTTCTGGCTATAAGATACTGTTATTCATAGTAGTTCAGTAGTAGAAAGTCTATTATACCAGTGCGAGTGCTTACGTGGCCGGATAGATTTAGCTTAAATTACAGTATAAATGAGGTGATGGAGATAGATGCTGGTGGGTCAGAGCCAAAGCCTTGGCGAGCCCTTCTACTGAACATTTTATTTGTTATGCAAAGGGCTTATTGGCTTGTAACTTGTCAGCTATAGTGGATGCAAAATACATTGCATGTAACTTTGTCCAGATAAAATCAACAGTATATACTTAGATTACATAAGAATTAAACAATGAGAAGTCGTGTGTTAAACAATTTTAACGTACAACACAGAGTCTTAGTGTTCCTCTGCGAAATACGTTAAAACTGCTTCACACATGGCTCCGTCTCAAATTTTGAGCCATACAACCAAACAGTAAGATAGTAGACGCACCATATCAAGACCCACCTTTTTAGCTTAATTTAATTGCATTTACTATATTTATTTATCCTATTTATTGTGTTTACTTATTTTAGGCTTACCATTTTAGATGTATTTATTTATGTATTTATTTAGTTTTAGTCTATTTCTACTCAATTCTTGACTTATTTCTTCATATTTACTTATCTATTCTTTTATTCATTTTAGGCTCTCCAGTGTTTCCTCTGAGGGGCCCTCTGTACCGGGAGCGGTGGTCGGCTGTGCCTGCTGGGCCCCGGCTCATCTGGCTCATGGGCCCCTGGTGGGGGTTTGGTGTTTGCCTCATCTCTCCTCTGGACCCTGAGTTTGTGTCCTGTGGCTGCAGATGACTCTCTGCTCCTGGTGCAGACGGCTCCTCTGATGGTATTTCTTCAAGTGGAGTATCTGTACTCAGCCATTTGTATCTTAGCGTATGAGTATGTGTGTGTGTGTGTGTGTGTGTGTGTGTGTGTGTGTGTGTGTGTGTGTGTGTGTGTGTGTGTGTGTGTGTGTGTGTGTGTGTGTGTGTGTGTGCGTGAATGTACGAGTATGTATATGTGACTGTCTATGGGAGGGGGGTTTGGTTGTGTGGGTCGGGTGGCTGTGGGGGAGGTTGGGTGAGAACATAGACTGTAGATCAGTGGACTAAGGGATTGTGACGTCACCCATAGCGTTTGCCTCCAGCCAAATGAAGCCCATCGCGGCTAGCAGTTATAGCGGCTAAAGCGGAGCCAGACTCCATATTTGGAAATCCGAGTGCGTATCGTGGCAACCACACGGACTAATCAGGAGCGCGGTTGCTAACGGTATCCGCCCCTCGGTGAGAGGAGACGGCGGCAACGTGCGGCGCTAGCTGTCAATCAAACCTGTTGCTAACACGGCCAGCGGCCCACGGAAAAGGAAGCACCTGATTGGTCAGTTATTATTGCTAATAACTTGATTTATGAACAACCTAACGAAAAAAAAACACCCGATTCATGTAGAGTGTGTCAAAACAGATGTTTTAGTTCCAAGATGGTGAGCTTAGCAGAAACAGTTACAGAGTAAAGGGCACCAGTGTCCCAATAGAAAGTGAATGGCAGCTCGGCTTTATGGAGCCAGGAGCGCCTCCATAGCTGCTTCCTATTTGGAACGCGGCGGCTAGCATGCTAACATGGTCCACTGATATCTACAGTCTATGGGTGAGAAATGGCATGTGGAAATGTTTTTAATGCACTGTAAAGCACTTTGTGTTACATTTTATGTATGAAAAGTGCTATATAAATAAAGTTTGATTTGATTTGACATATACTGAAGATGAGTCTTTATATACTTAGTACGGTAAATTAATAGCATTTTTATATTTTTTTCTTTGCAACATTTAGAAATAATTTATCATATGTATAGGTAAAAGCACTAAAGGGTTAAACTGTCACTGTGTAAAGTTTATACTATTAAGCTACTGCACAGCCTGCATGTGTTCTTTTTTTAAAAGGCTTACTTGCGGTCTTCGAGGACTGATATTTCGTGTTTGACCTGATGAAATTCTTTGGCCATTCTGCAGTGCTCTCTGTACACCTGAACGCTCTCCCTTAGAGAGACACAAGGGGGCACTGGCTGCAACAAAAAAGAGACAAGAAAAGTAATCAAATTATGACGGTGGAGACTGATTGCCTGGAAAATCAAGAATGATATATCTCCGTAAGAATTGAAGAAGTGTGTATTCTGGATCCCAGGCAAGGAGATTGAGAGCCCAAGAATAAAGCCCACAACCTCCATAGAAGTAAAGTGTTAACTACTCGGCCACCATAGATTTATAATTACAGTAATGCATAACCTTATAGGAACAAAACATGTTTGTGCTTGCATCTGAGTGACATCGAAGAAACAACAAAATAGGGCTTTACTGTAAGAGAAAAAGGCTTGACAACATACTTAATACAAAAACAAAAAACAACCTAAAAACATTTTCACTCCTGCTTTCTGAGTTATTACTGCTTCTTGAGTAATCAAGTATGAAGTAGCATCTGAGTAAAACATATGGTTCCTCTAACCTCATTTTGTAATAGTTACACATATCTACCTGCAAGCGCCGTTCAAGATCAGGGAAATTGTGCGAGAGGTCGTCATCCTCTTTAACGTCTAGAAAATAAAACCAAGAGTCAGTTAGTTTTGGCATACACTTGTTAAACAATTTTAAAGCCAGAGTCCAATAATCAGGGTACAATACTTGGCCAGATGTAGCACAGGGAGTTTGGAGGCCACTTAAAACGTTACTTTAGTAATGCATTAGCCTGGGAGCAGTAGCATTTGCTATTATTAAATGCTCTCTGTTTAAATGCATCTAGAGACTCCACAGACGGGTGTTTAATGCCTTTCTCTGCCTCGTAAAATGTCCCAAAGTGTAGCAATGAAATGTCCCCTCTTTGGCAACATGACAAAGCTAGTGTGCATGGCAACCAAAAAAGAAATGTTCCTAACTTTTTTCACCTCATTTATTGCTGCTAATGTTATTTAAATAAATACATACAGCACTGCTATGTTACTACATTATGTAGAATCAAAGCAGTACTTTATGTATTCATTTATCATAATGATTAATATATTACTGCAACTGTTGCAACCACCTCCTCAACGTCAAATCATTTCTTCAACCATTAGGCTACTATTGCTGCTTCTCACATTTTCAAACTATGCCTCTACCATTTATGTGTCTTTTTGAGTTGTATTTTGATTAATTCATGCATGTTTGAAGCTACTTCACTCAGAAAATGCCAGTTTTTACATACCCCCCACCCAAGGCTCATTGTAGGGTTCAAAATTTTGCATAGGCATTATGTAATAAATTAAGGCAGTATAAAAAAATAAAAATCAATAAAAAATGATGAAAACGTGCATCTATTTGCAGTGAAATGCCACTATAAGGGGTGGGACCTCATTTCAGCATAAAGTCATATTTATTTTTTATTAAGTTATTATCTTATTAGCTGTTTTGAATTACCCACATTTTAAATAATGATATGCCTTTGTTATAGTGTAATACAAAGTATGAGACAAAAAATAATATGCATCCTTAAATAATGTAATAATCATTTTTAAAAAAAGCACTTCAGATTTCAGTTAGGCTACTTTCCAACTGTGAGTGTATGTGAAGTCAGGAATGACCCAAACATGTACAGGCTGCCCACCCACGACTGCCCCGCACTCGTCCCCGCACATGCAGAGGCGAAAGGCCACTTACCTTTCACCTCTGCACCACACTGCCCTCTGCCTCGCACTCGTCTCTGCCCCGCACACGCCTCTGCCCCGCACAAGCCTCTGCCCCGCACAAGCCTCTGCCCCGCACACGCCTCTGCCCCGCACAAGCCTCTGCCCCGCACACGCCTCTGCCCCGCACAAGCCTCAGCCCCCAGACACGCTGCCTCTGCCCGCACAAGCCTCTGCCTCGCTGCGCCTCTGCCGCCCTGCGCCTCTGCCCCGCACAAGCCTCTGCCCCACATGCCTCTGCCTCAATCTGCCCCGCACAAGCCTCTGCCCGCGACACGCCTCTCTGCCCGCACTCGTCTCAGGCCTCCACTCGTCTCTGCCCCGCACACGCCTCTGCCCCGCACACGCCTCTGCCCCGCATTTGTCTAAGGCCTGCACTCGTCTCTGCCCTGCACACGCCTCTGCCCCGCACAAGCCTCTGCCCCGCACACGCCTCTGCCCCGCACTGGTCTAAGGCCTCCACTCGTCTCTGCCCCGCACACGCCTCTGCCCCGCACACGCCTCTGCCCCGCACACGCCTCTGCCCCGCATTTGTCTAAGGCCTGCACTCGTCTCTGCCCTGCACACGCCTCTGCCCCGCACAAGCCTCTGCCCCGCACAAGCCTCTGCCCCGCACAAGCCTCTGCCACGCACACGCCAATGCCCCGCACTCGTCTCAGGCCTCCACTCGTCTCTGCCCCACACATGCCTCTGCCCCGCATTTATCTAAGGCCTGTACTCGTCTCTGCCCCACACATGCCTCTGCCCCGCATTTGTCTAAGGCCTGCACTCGTCTCTGCCCTGCACACGCCTCTGCCCCGCACACACCTCTGCCCCGCACAAGCCTCTGCCCCGCACTTGTCTCAGGCCTGCACTCGTCTCTGCCCCGCACCCGTCTCAGGCCTGCACTCCTCTCTGCCGCGCACACGCCTCTGCCCCGCACCGGTCTCAGGCCTGCACTCGTCTCTGCCCCGCACTCGTCTCTGCCCCGCACACGCCTCTGCCCCGCACCGGTCTCAGGCCTGCACACGCCTCTGCCCCGCACTCGTCTCAGGCCTGCACTCTTCTCTGCCCCGCACACGTCTCTGCCCCGCACACGCCTCTGCCCCGCACACGCCTCTGCCCCGCACTCGTCTCAGGCCTGCACTCGTCTCTGCCCCGCACACGCCTCTGCTCTGCACTCGCCTCTGTCCCGCACCCGCCTCAGCCCCAACAGAAATGTCCTAATGTCTCACCCCCTGTCCCATCCTGTCCTGAGTTTGTGGAACACATGTGGAGAATCCTGGGGTGATGCAACCTTCTAAAAGCAGAGTATTAGAGGAGCGGCCCTGGGCCATGGGGCCAATTATGAAGTGGATAAATACAGTTCTCATGCTCAGCTCGGGACAGTGACCACGGGGGGTGCAGTATGTCTGGCATGAAGTCACCAAGGGCTGACGGATCATCCTCCAACAGGACAGGACTGTGCACCAAGACAGAAAAGTGCAAAATATAGACCACGTCTGAGCTCAGTTGGGGGTGGGTTAAGGTTGTTGTGTGAAAATATGTTTTAATAATAGGCTGTATTTTGTGAATACATCGTCTAAAACATGTGTTACCAAATGGAGCATTGGAATCTTCCATGGGGTAAATATTTTTTTACCTCTGGTTTGACAGATTAGACTTCAAATTTGTTCTGTGCATTTGACCCACCTTTAGTTTGAGTCTTTTTACATTTTCTATTGCTCAGCTACAGTCTGCTTGTCTAGTTTTGGCTAAGTAGGAAGTAAGTGGAAATACTTGAGCTGGTAAACAAAAACACCAAACAAATAAAAAACAAACAATTAATCTATTAAATATTTTCTTTTGGGTCAGTTTGTAATAAACCTTGGGCAACCACACTTTAGCATCTTTAAAATGACGTTTACTAACGTCATATAACAGCATTATCATACACATACACATAAATAAAGGAAGTGTGGTTAGGAAATTCCATTTTGCTTTCTGCCTTTCACATCCAGAGAGAAATCCCAAGGTCTGAGTGGTGGGCGGGTCAGACTGAAGTGTTAACTGCTCATAAATATAGGCCCCTGTTCTAAAGCTGAGCAGTGAATCAGTCGACGGGACACTGTCAGTATAGAGGAAACCCGACTCTGCTGTTGCATCTGCAGCTGCTGCCCCAGGAGCTGGGCCCATGCAGTAAAACATCCTGACAGACAGCCACACACCTACACCGCCAACACTGCACATATGGGAGAGAGCGAGGGAAACAGGGTCACTCAGGTGAAGGCGAAGTCACGGCTGCATGCTTTAGGTAAAGTCAAATATCAGCACACCGTTCATTCATATATAATTCTTGGTATACAGCAGGGGGGACTGTGCATGTGTAGCTTGTTTTTAATATGCTGCGGTACAACAAAAATAGAGGGAGCACCTGTTTCGACGGCAGGGAAGAAGAATGAACGCAGTTAAAGTGATAGGGTGTGAGGGGCGGGGCCGCTTGTGCTGGCTCTGTTTTGGTGGGAACTATGTCCAGTATGTGCTCCATGCATTCATTGCGCTCAGTGAGAGTAGAGTCCACCACTGTTTCCTTGAGTTGAACTGTCAGCACCACCACATGTTTAATGGCTCTGTAAAGCCACATATCAAATTAAAAGTACAGTACACTGAAAACAAAGTGCACTTAAGCCACAAGATTGTGAAATAACAATGTAGTGACAAGAATATCTGACCAATCAAACAGAGAAGACTTGATGTTTAACGCCAAAGAAAGACAGAGCTTTAGTTAAATTATTTGAGCCTCAAATTCAATAATTGTTAAATCAGTTACTATGATTTCTGAACCAATGATAATCTCAAATTTGCACTAAGAACAATTCAGTAACATTTAGTTTCTCATAGTATCCATAAAGTCTAAGTTTTGTACTTTAGACTTATATAACCTGACCTTAGAAATGAGTCAGTATCATCCCTCATTCGTCTGGGAGTGGTAGAAAAAGTTTTAAAGTCGTTACAGTAGATTAGTCCTGCCCTATAGGGAGGAAAGCAGTAATCCAGAGCCTTAAAATTGAAAGTGACTACCGAAAGAGAGTCAAAACATCTGATTTATTAAAGCTGATCTTTGAAGCCTTTTCTACCATAGCCTGACCTTATTCAGAACAAAAAAAAAAAAAAAAAAAAAAAAACGATACTAAAAATGGGCAGGAGACTTGATTGCCTTGGACTGATGATAATTGGCTTTGTTAAGAATCATATTTTACATAATGTAATAAATCATGTACCTGTTGTTTCGCTGAGGCTGAAGGCGATTCTAACTTCAGATTTATCCGGGGACACTCTTCTGGTTGAGGTGATCATTTATTCCTTTAGGAGACAAACAGACCAGCTGTGCTTTGGTAAGATTGTTTACAGGGCATTTTATTATAACTTCTATTCATTGTTGTAAAAGTTAAATGTATTTTACTTGAATTCAGAATATGTATCTTAATTTGAGAGGTTTAGAGTGATTTAGTCAGAAGGTACTGTATGTACTATATTTCATGCCCTATTACAAGATATATATGAGTAATATGTACTTGATCTCGTTTCAAACTAAATTATTTGTCCATATGGTTTGAAGAAAATGTTCGAGTTATAGTTTACTTTTAATGCACAAATTTGTTACTCCACTGACAATATTTCCTGAACTTCCAACAAAATTATTGTAAACTGACAGAACTAAATAAATCTAAAATAGTAAAAAACTGAATTCAAGTAATTTACCGCAACAACATTTTGACAGTTTTGGAAGGAAAAAAGGCACACCCACTGAACTGAGAATATCTTAATCTTTTAATAAATCACATGATTAAACCACAGCTGCAAAAGTTTGGGCTTGGGACCACACGCCTGCACAAACACTCAGACAGTCACACGGCACATTTAGAGTAGCTGCAGCACTAGGATTAAATAATTAGGGGGCTTTAACACTGAAGCTCTGGACTAGTGAAGTTACAGGCTTTTTATATCGGCCCATTTGCCTCCTATAACCCCACTAATGTCTGAGTGCTCAGGCAAGACTTTTATCAAGAGTAGTTTAGTTTCAAGAAAATGTCAAATGAAATACTGTTTTTTTGCTTAGAATCCTCTTTAAAAGGTTCATAACAAAAAAGCCTGCATCACATTTAAAAAATGTGATCTGCTGCCATAACAAATTGGTTTCCTTGTTTTATAATCTTTTGGCATTTAAACTATTTCAACGTTACTTACAATATAATATACATAACATTTCAAAGTTGTCTTTAGTAAAGTATTAAGAGATGACAGAATACATAAGAGCTCACTCTTACCTGTCAACAAACAGACACGGTCCAGAAATCCCCGTGCAAAAAAAAGTCAAATTGCAGTCTTTAGCAATCTTATTTCTCCACTGAAGAGAAACTCCTGCAAAAAATATCCAAAATAAAGATCTGAAGAATTAAGACACAGAGAGACTTTAATTGTTTCGCTTAAGGCATCAGTGTTGACTTCTCATGTTATGGAGACTGTGCTCACACAGAGAGGCGTGAGGTATAGTGAGAGAGGAGGAAGGGCACGCTGCTCTGTCCCCCTTTGGCCAGCCCCCAGCCCAATTAAAAGTGTCAGATGACATGACCAAAGTCCAGAAAAATGCCCATAGCCTCAGTGTGGATTTGATGGACATGCTCATACCACCGGGAGGCTGTGCAATAGTTGTGCAGTGAGGCAGTCTGCAATTTGTCTGCAATGGGACAAGTCAGGCCATTATTCATGAGGCAATTGACAATCAGTTGTTCAAGTGTTACTGTAACATAAAACACAACTCTACAGATGCAATAAATACATAAATAAGTTTTATTGTTGTAAGCTAATGTCATTAAAAAATTAAATATTTAAGACAACAGTTAACCCTAACCTAACCCTAAAGCGAAATCAAGTCCAGATGCAGTTTTGATAACCAAAGATGGTGGTGCATCTTGTTCATTGCAGTTTGTCTAAAGATATAATGTTACTAGTCAGAACCGAAAAAACAAGCTGGTTACATAATTATCTGTGGCGTGATAGATTGGTTCATCCGTCGCCCCAAAATAAACTAAAAATGTGACAGGTTAATTTAGTGCATACAGTGACAGTATAATTAGGCAACGTGTATTCATTCAGACAGTTTAAAGTGGGTGTTATCATCATGAAAAGTGCACTTAATGAGCTTTCAACCACTTTTTAAAACATTTCTGTCGTCAAAGACATTGCCTACCTGGTTGTGTTTCGGTTCCCTCAGGCGCGTTTATGGCGTGTCACTTCCGCCTGACTCCAGCAGAGGGCAGCATTCCCTCACTGCTTATTAGTAAAAAGAAAACTCAGAACAAAGTCAGATGGATAAGTGATGCTGTTTGTCTGCATTGACACAGTGTTGTCAGAGACTCTGGTTGTGATGGATAGACCACGTGCACTGGTTCACTGTACAGATGAGAGCCTCTTAAATGTCAATTACGCCTGACAGGTTTGGGCTGATTTCTGTGACATTTAAAATCCAAGCAGAAAACAGAGATGTGCTGAAGAATTGTGTTGTGTGGTTGTTTCTTCATCGACTTACCCTTTAAGGTAATTAAAAAAGAGAGAAATCCCATTGCAGTAATTTAGATAATTAAGAGGGAAATATGTTGTTTCACCCACAACACAGCAAATATTGCCTACAAACTACTCCAATTGTGTAGAATGATTTTTTTTTTCTCATATTATGAAGAAATAATGTATGAATCCAAAAAAATTTACTGTATTGGTTTGATAGTATGTACACAGGTCAGTTCTCAAAACGTTTGTACACTGAGCAGGAAAGATAGGAATGGTTTTATTAAATGTTGTTAAATCTAAATTACATAGCAATCACTAATTGTTTAAAAATTGAATAATAAATTATGACTATTTCGATGATAGGTAACAGAGCAGAGAAAACTGAATAGGCGAAAATAGCAGGTATAATCCAGTTTTACTCACAACCAAAAGAACCTTTTCATAATACACAAATATTAGATGATGAAATAAGATATGTAGTCAGCTGAACAAACAGCAGATTACACTTGGCACGGCTCCTGTCCTTCACCCTGTGTTGAGGTTTGGTTGCCAGGTCAGTGAGAAAGCTTTCTCAAGGTTATGGGGCCAAAACCGCTCTGGCCAATGTCCAGGTGAGGTCTTAAGGTTATTACAGAGGACTTTATCTGAGCTCAGGGCCGCAGCGATTCAAGGGCAGTATGTGTAATCCACGGCCTCATTCATGATGGATTAGATCAAGATATAAAAATACAGCCTTGGTTTTGATTAAGAATTATGGGGTTAGGAGATTAGAGACAACCAAACGCTATTACATTGAAGTGAGCCCAATCCCAGAATTAATCTGAATACCAAAAAGAGAAAACTCATTACATGAAGAGATTAAGAAAAGCTTGCACCAATTCTCTCAGGACACACAAACTACAGACTGGAACAGAGGAGTAATGGCACAACAAAACACAGCTTTTATGACGTATTCTTTATGCTTTCAAAGTTAAAAGTGGAGGCAAATACACTATGATCAACCAATTTTTATTTATCCTAGATACTTGTTGAAGGAAATGTGGTAAACAGGCTGTAACAGGTATAGTTGAAATTAAAATATATACAACGATTACCACCACTAAAAGTTGTGAGGGGGAAATCACTGATATTGATATAATTTATGCAACAAATGCATGCTCAGTTTGACATTTAAAAAGGTGAATGTAAAATGAATAGCCTACATCAGCCTTTTATAGTTGCTGACCTTGCATTCCTCACACTCAAAAGTGGAAAGCTACTTACGAAGCCACAGCTGCCCTGGGGTTGAAAGATAAAGACGTAGCTGCCAGTTTGCTCCACAATCTACACGACTTTGGTAAGGTGGGTGATGTGTCTTGCTGAAGGACACGACAACAGTTTATGCAGTAGCCAGAGCTGAGGTCGAATCACCAACCTTCGTGTTTTAAGGCTGAGCTTTAGTTGTAGAAGTTACTGCATCGATATTTGCAGCGTTCACTCTCTATTTGTGGCGCAGGAAGAAGGATTGTAGTAATAGTTGTAGTAGCTGTTGTTGCATTAATGAATCACTTTGACATTTAAATATGTTTTGGTGCTTTAACTCACTGACAGGAAGCCTGAAACTCAGCGTGGATGAAGACAAAGAAGATGGATAGGCCGCGTCAAAGTTCTGCTGCTCTGATGGAGAGGTCCGCAGCGGGACGGGGGTAAAAAGGGCCAAAAGAGTCAGATGAACTGCAGAGATTATAGAGCTGCTGCAGAGGCGACATTTGTCCTTTAAAACTACTGACTTCTAAAGCTTCAGGGCTAAAAATGAAGCGCTGAATATGAGGCAAAGACACGTATCTAAATGACGAATTAGTCTGTCATTTTTATAGTTAGGCAAATGTTATCTATTTTTCCTAACTGAATTTAAGCACCAAGATGCATATTTTTGTAGAGGTCAGTAGAGGATTTTGTGGATTTTACGCCATTTAGTTGACAATTCAGAACGGCATTTCATCTCTCTTTTAAGTGTATGGTGTGTGGAAGAAACTGCCCATTTTAAAAAAGCCAACGAGGGAAATATGCAAAAATGTACTCCAAAACAGAATCTTTACAAAGAAGAAATATGCCAAATTGTTTAGAAAAATGCAAAAATGTTTTATTGAAAAGACATGTTTTTAATTTACACAATGGCAGTGTTGAGAAGAGTTTTGAATGGGGAAGGCAGATGTTAAAATGAGATCACTTCCTTTATTTATGACTACCTTCTTGACTGATCACCAGGACTACACTACACCTACTGTACATGTGAGGGACTAACACACAATGACAAAGGTAAAAGTGCCGCTAATTATTCTGATTCCACTGCTCCTCCTCCAAGGTCAGAGTTCAGAGGTCAGATGCTAGAGTCCCGGGTTTCTTCTCTCGTGGCGCTGCTTTGGGGTTGGCAGAACATACAGGTGGAGCGTGGGATACTGTGGGCGCGGGACCTACGCCTCGTGCCTTTGTAACACTGGAGAGAGAGGCCCAGCTCGTCCATCAGAGCACTCACTGACATGCACTGAAAAATAACACATATAATCAAATGACTTTCAAAATAATACAAACATCAAATCAATCAAAGTCAAACAAAAAGGAAAAAAAACAGCAGGTTCAAATGAAGAGGGGAAAAACATACATTTCACTGGAGTACAATTCTATGACCAGTGGTAGAAAGTGACTAATAATGTATTATTTTTTGGTAATACTTGTAATGTAGTTTTTTTCAGATCTCGAATCTGCGCTTATACTTGTAATTGAGTAAAACGTTAGCATGTCATTATAATTAGTTACATTTAAAGTTCATGTGAGTACTGAGTACAGCTTAACTCCCAATCGTCTCAATCCTCGGCTGTCACCGCTGTATCTGCTTCTTTCCACACTTACAAACACCTAGCACTGCATCGTCAACTCAGAAAATATGTGATATGTGATTTGAATGCTTAATTCAGTTTAAATAATTTAACTTTTCAATTTTTTAAATAAAATATTTATCCAAACTGCAACTAAAATAGTGATTAAAACATAGTCTCTGGTACTCTCCGTGGTACTCGTACATATCCATGTGCACGTTTTACTTTTACTTATGTAAAATGTTGGAAGCCGTTTTGTACTTGTAATTGAGTACATTATTAGCCATGTAACCGAACGTTTACTAGAGTAGAAATTTGCAGTACTCTGTCCACCACTGCAAATGACTAAGTGGTAGTTGTGATTGTATATTGTGGTGAAGCTATATTTATTAAGAGGTGCTTATAGTAAAAGTGCATTACAGTCTTTTTTCTAAAAGTAAATGTAATTGTAGAGGGAATTTTTAGTACTCACTTATAGGTACTTAGCAAAGATCTGACGCAGTAGCAGTAATTATAGCAGCAATTGAGATAATGTAGGCTAGTAATAGCAGTTGTAAACATTGTTGAATACTTTAAAGCATTTCAAGTTGCTTGCATGTATTTGATTTTTTTTTCAACACATCTCCCACCTGTTTCTATAATTGAACCTTGGCATGGACTACAAATAATTTCTGTTGAAACCAAATCTGGAGGCAATGACTTTTAATCCTCAAAACAGTAACTATGTGTGATCCGCCTGCAGCACTGTGACTCAGCCGGAAAACAGAACTGTCAACAAAGCACTATTTCAATGTATCTACCAGTGTTGTGAACTGTTGTCTCATCGTAAAATCCAATTAAACACAGAAAAGAAGCCCTTGGAGCCAGATAAGAATTCATAAAATGGTAATTATAACCAAGATGATGTGCGCCCCGGGCTGGTATTATTTTGAAGAATAGTGAATTTTTATTGAACTCATTAATCTTCCGTATACTGTTTATTTGCTATTTACTTTGTCCTTTCCTCGAGGCAGTGCTTAGTCAATTTATTTGGCACATTATCATTCTTCACACAGAGAAATCGGAGGGTTTTTGGGGAGTCTTAAAGGTTTTTCATGTCTAAGTCTGGCTCTAAGCGCGTCAGATGGTAAAGTGGCGTCCTGCAGGGTTTCCCACGACGGGCTCCGAGACTTGAAGACAGGTTAGACAACATTAGTGGAATTGAGAGACATGAGAAGAAGAGCTGGAGAAATATAATGCTTTCCATACTATTACAGACTAGTTTTACTGCTGACATTACTGCTCGATAGTACACTACAATGAATATTCAAGCAACATGTTTATTACGGTAGTATCTGTAATCGATAGCATAATGCAAATGTAATAATGGTCATAACATAGTAATTATTCATGGAAAAAGGATACATCAGTCATTCTACTTTATTTCATGTTTAATCCTAAATGTAACTCTGAATTACAAAGACATATGTTTATGTTTAGTAATAACATGGAAAAAGGGTATAAAAAATAATATTTCCATCATATTACTAGGCTATAAAGTTAAGTGCCCACAAATATACTACTAAAATGTTTCTGTTATATACCGTAAATAAGGTTTTGGCAGTGGAAGTGTTTCCTAATATTTATCAATCAAGATTTTTTATTTGATTTTGTCTTATTGTGAACAAAATAAAAAAATATATTTCCTGAGAATAAAAAGCTCCTTGTAGTCATAGCCATTTAGAAAATAAAAAGCCAAATTCTTTATTCCAAAGTCTGAACTCTGGATTGGCTGTGGACCTTTGGATTAAAGAGGTAAACTGGGACTAAACCCCAAACTGTACCAAGACAAGGAAAAACTAGGTCTAGAACGGGACAAAACCAGTTCTACATTTGGATTCAAACTAACAATACTCCAACCCTTTCTGGACCCACACCAATTTTTTACTTTCCTGTTAGTGAAACTTGGCAACAAATCAAAACCTGACCATTATGAACCTACAAACAAACAAACAAACAAACAAACCAACTCACAGAACAGAAATATCTTTTTCCTTATTCAGTTTGACTTTTCACCGTTTGTGACAACTCTTTGCTTGAGATTTTAACATCTAAAAACACAATGGTCGTGTCCAGGGACTTTCACCCAGGACGTTCCCCATCACTCTTATCCAAATTTCAGCCTCGAAGTCGCTGTACCAAAGCAACTAATGAGGTGAGAAACACGCTCAACAAACTTCCTATCATTTGATTTCCCTGCAGGCGTTTCAAGAGCGTCTCAACACAACAGTTAATTAAGCGTAACTTTGTGCCAGGTATTGGACTAAAAAATGCAGAGCTAAGATGCTTAAAAATAAATCAGGCAAATTTATCTGAGCAAGGCGTTATGTTAACAATTTTCAAATATTATAGAAGCAAACCAAGCAGAATTTAGAGTAGAAGTGTCAACAGTTGCAGTTTGTAGTTGTAGCAGTTATAGTTGCCAAAGTTATATAATATATCCCTGGCTGCATGACCTCATGGGAGCACGATTTCTCCTTCACTTTGATTCTCCTCAAGGTTTCTATTTTTTTCCCCACTGGTATTTTTGTAGTTTTTCTTTGAAGGAGGGTCTAAGGACAAGGGATGCTCTGGGATAGTTATCCATTTGCTTAATTCCTGTTTAATCTGCTTCTCCATTATGGACCAATGACCAATTTTTAACGTTTTGTTGGTAAAATAAACAATTTTGTGAAACCCTGCGAGGCAAATTGATTATGGTGATTTGGGGCTATAATTGGGCTCTGCAAAAATAAATTGAACTGAACTGAATATAGATGCAGTAAGATGAGAAGTAAAAGTAGTAATTTTTACAAAGTAGGGGATGCATTGTTAATAACACAATAGAAGTGGTCATTCTGCTGTAATAATATCAAAAACAATAGAAGTAATGAGTGTACTGATGTTGTAGTAGAAAATATTCAATAGAACTAGTAACATTTACATCAGTAGTTGTAGCAGAAGTAGATGCAGTAGTAGTAGTAGAAGTAGTAGTAGTGTATGACTTGGAGTAATAGTGTGAGACAGTAATAAGTAAAAGTACTAGCAGAAGCAGACAGTGAATGTATTTTGATTAGCAGAAGCAACAGCAGCAATAACAGCACCAATAGTAGTAGTAGTCGTAGCAGAAATAGTAGTAGTCGTAGCAGAAATAGTAGTAGTAGTAGCAGAAATAGTAGTAGTAGGAGTAGCACAAGTACAAGCAAAAAGGGAAGCAGAGTAGTTGTTTTGTCTAAATGTAGAAAAGCATAAAGTCATACATAGGAAGAGTAAGGAAGAGTAGCTGTCAGTTTGGTGACAGCTGATGGGGATCCAAATAAATAATCAATAAGTGAAGCTTGTTTAGAAATATTCTACAACACAATATCTTTTTGGAGGTAATATATCGCAGTAGGGTTTGCACAGATGACGGCTACGAGTGCACAAAACAAAAGGCGAGATTAGGGTCTTGAAGGGAAGTCGGGTTAACTCATTTTTTCCACAAACCTATAGTTGTTTACTGAGTTAATGTGACACAGAGTTAGTCAGTGTCGTCTCCTAGCAGCCGCCCGCTCTCCAGATCCGTGGACAAAGAAGTGCCCGAGGAGGAGGTGGATCCACGCCGCTGGAACTGACGGGACTGCACCCCGTAAAAGAAACAAAACGCCTGACGCAGCATGCAAGAAGAAGGTGGAGGGAAAGAAAAGAAACAACAAAAGATACAAATAAATAATGGCATGCACTAACACTAATAGAAATGATGTTTGAACGCAAAAAAGGAGTTATTTTGGCCAGGCATATGGAGCTCAACAGTGACCAACCGCTGGGTTCCTGAAGTACATTTTCAAAAAAAATTTCCCATAGAGATTCAGAAAAAAAATCTAATACTAAATGTAGTAAACTAAAGATAATCAGTTATGTGATAAGTAATGAGCATAAGATCATTTTACTTAAAGTCTGTTTCTGAAACTTTATAAACTACTAAGTTATGATGATTTGTGTTGTGTTGTGTGAAGTTGTGTTTTTGGACTGAAAACAACCGCATTATGGACATTAGTTATAACATACTGTAGCTGCTTAGCCTCTGTTGTACCTTTAAACTCATAATATTTGAATTTTTCTAAATCCTATGCCAAAAATGCATGAAAAAATTATTCCGGAACCACGGCGATGTTCAAAGTGGGCGTGATTGTTGATCTCCATTGGTGATAAAAATAAAAATTTGACAGACAATGAAAGATTTATCCAACTTCTTAGCAATGAATTCACCTTATTCCGGAAGTTGCAAAAAATATAAAACTGCATGGGGTCCATAATTTGTGAATCTGTCTTGTTTAGTCAAAATACTATTATAGTTTAGCAACTTTGAGAGCATTGCATTTATCTCTTGTATCTGACTGCATCGTCCACTTTTGTCCTCTCACTGACCTCCTCTATGTCGGCATTCCTGCGAGCCTTGTAGATGAACTCTCCGATGGCCACAAACACAGACAGAACGAGCCCGGCCGCCAACACGATGAATATGCCCCCGATGTTCTCCACCCCGAG
Source organism: Rhinogobius similis (assembly GCA_019453435.1). NCBI lineage: Eukaryota > Metazoa > Chordata > Actinopteri > Gobiiformes > Gobiidae > Rhinogobius > Rhinogobius similis. The sequence goes on from CM033623.1 coordinate 41,441,418, forward strand.
AGCGTTGGCTTCCTTGTTGTCCTCCTCGGGACAGCCGTTTCCCCTCCACCATTTCTCCTTCATCATGTGCAGCTTTCCTTCCTCCTGCAGCTGGAGGATGGCAATGGTCACTTTGTCACGGTATGGAGAACCTAAGCAAGAAAAATATTAAGGTTAGACTTTACTTTCCCTGTACAAATATATGTTGTTTTAGGTAACTCAGAATAGTGCTTGCTAATATTACGCTTACAAAATATAACTCAGGGTGTATTCACATTTGCACATTCACTACATCAAAACTAGGACTAGGACTAAACACAAAACTATACCTGGACTGGATCAGGACCAAAAAAGGACAAGATTATGAACAAACCAAGTCCAGCTCAATTCAGGACCAAATAACGACAAGTATGAACAAGGTTAAATGGCACCAAACAATCTCTGCCGGTCAAAGAGATATTCATGTAAAGAAGTATGATTAAAAACAAACACACGACATTTGTGTGACAACAACTTTTGATTGACAAAAAATTGCATGAACAATGAATCATGGATAATGATAAATGTATGCATTTTAATTGTGTTCACAGTTGTGAATTGTGAATGAAAATGAGAGGTTGTCTGTCTTTGTGGTGACTATGAATACTGCAGTGTAAACTGCTTCAGGTGTCTCAAAAGGCTGCATACAAATCCAATCCATTCTTTTTTTACTATGTAGATGAATTGTAAATCATTGCCCCTAGGCCCAAATTACATGCCATGTGTGAATGATACTTGTATTCTTTTAGATCTGCAGCCTGCAGATCAATGCAATATTGTCAAAACAAATCATTGCAAGGTATGATTCAGGGAAACAGAGCTTTGGGTTGTGTTTTGGAAAATAAGACAGTTAAAGGTTACATTTATATAGCACTTTTCCCCCTGAAACTCAAATATATATCTGGCATCAATTCACCCTTTCTCTCCAGCACTCTCAGGTCAAATCTTTGAGCTCTTTAAAAGAGTAGTTTGGGGGGAAACTTGTCAAACAAACCACTGTTTTACTACCATTTTAATATTTGAACATCTGGTGTTATTAGGTCTAGGCACATTTTCTGGATAAATATAACATTTTAAAGCTTTAATCAAGGTCAGTTTTCAGCACCTCGCAGCTGTTGTATATGACTCATTACTGTCTCATAAAATCATTACTTTATTTCTCTACATAATTTAAGACCATTTGCTCCAACAGGTGTCCAAAACCAGGGAACAGCATTAAGTGTGAAATAACATTTTTAACAAATGTTATATATCAACATAAAATGTATGATGAGATAATTTTACAGGAAAAGTTTACAATATATTGTCAATAATAAAAAAACTAAACGAAAAGCAATGTATCCTTTAGTCATACGTAATTCTAAAATGCATAGAAATGTATACTGTTAACAGATTTAATTGTGTTTAATAGTATAGTTTAGTAGTATCTGTTAGTGTTCATGTGCACACCAAAAATCTGACCATAATCTGATGTGGTCAGGTTATTGAAAAGTCATGTAATAATTTACATTTGATATGAGTAAATAGATTTCTTTCTGATTTTTTTTTCACAGTTTTAACACAAAAAATATGCAAAAAGGGGCAAACAAACGTGAAAAAGATTTTTAAAAAATTGAGAGAAAATGTTGAAGATCGAAAGAGTTTGCAATTCATTGTACTTTCTCTTCCAAATACAACAAACTCCACAAAATAACTGCCACATGTCACGAGGTGTGTTTGATGATTACCCTTCCCTTGTGCACATAAACACACACCAAAACTCAGATCTAATCATTGGCTTATCTGATTCTGATTCTGATTCAAGTAATCTGAATATTAATGTAAATGTGCTCACTGATTAAAGTAACGTTAGAAACTGAAGGTGTTTGAGAAAATGCATATGTTATTGTGTCTTTTTTACTTGTGTCTTTCAAGAACCATCTATAAAAAGAGAAAGTATGCGTGCTTGTGGTCATCTGTTACTTAAAGCCCTCTGTGCATACACATACATAATCCATCAGCTATGCCTTGGCCTGTGCTAATCCTCTTACCTATTGGAGTGCCGACACCGTAGCCCTTGGAGTCAATGAGTCCTCCGATCTGCGTCAGGTTGCAGTTTCTCTGGCTGATGTACTCGATGCTGGTGGACTCCATCAACATGGCATAGTCTGTGGTGAGGACACGAGTGATGCCTTCCTTATTGTTCTTCACCAAAGCTGTGTTCTTCCTGCTGCTCATGAACGCCCACATCTTCTCATATGTGGAGATTTTGGATTTCTGTCAAAAGAAGAACGACACGGAAGAGTGGTGTTGTTTGTAACCTGAAAATGCTCGTAGTAGATAGTAGAAGTATGAATGGTTGTATTTGAGTGACTTTAGAGTCAAAGAAATGGGACAGAGGATGATGCAGTGTTTCCCTTTAATAGAGGGGACTAGGATGACCCCATAGTCTAATTTTATCCCTCATAGCCTAAAAACCAGCTAAACAATGAACTGGCATGACAAATAATAATACAATAATAATCAATTTTGTCTGTTGTATTATTGTAAAAAACATATCAAAATGAACTGCACTTTTTTGGTCCAGTTTGCTCTCTCAGCAAATAAACTTGTAGGAAATTGAAACTTCAAAGGCTGTTTTCTCCAAATGCGTTTTTCTGGGGCATAAAGCATAAAGAACCTAAAGTAGCACCTACTCACACCAGACCTTTAAATGTTGTATTTACCAAGATTTTGATGGAACGTACAGAAGGATTTGTTGATATCTAATACTAAACCTGTTTAGTTAAAGTTTTAAGTCTAAAAAAAAAAAAGAAGCGAGAGATCTTATTCACTCAAAATCTAAAGGATATCCAAGGATATCTCACTTTATACATTTTTTGTACAAAATGAATTAAGAAATTTAAACCTGGTGCTGTTCTTTCATTCAGATTGAAAAATCTTAAAAATGTGCAATTTTGGCACATAAAATTATTTGAAAAAAAAAAAAAAAAAAAACATACGTTTACATTTATGTGAGTAAACAACAGCAGAAGTTTCAAATTGATATCTTTAAATTTAAGATTTCCCCTTTCACCTTCAGTGTGTCGCATTAATGACTGAATTAAAGCAACAAGTGACAGTTATACTCCAACATTTGTATAAATTGGGACTGCATGTGTCACCAGAGTCTCAGCAGAATCGATGGGAAGCACTGATGATGTACATCATGACCATCATCACCATCAATGTAACAGCCGACTTGATTTTGTAGTTAGTTAGTTGTAGTAAGTATGTTTTTTCATCTCCGTGAACGTGCTCTTCTCCTGGGTCAAAGGTCATTCAACATCTGGTTCACATAAGACCTTATATGGTGTCCTCTGGTGTCTTCTTTGCTAATTTAAGTATCCCCTGCTACCGTCATAAATCCAATCTTGGTAGGCAAGTCGTAGAAAGGAGTTCAGAGGTTGTCATCCGGACGCCGTTTAAAGATCGAGACGTTTCGACTTTTATCCAAAAGTCATTGTCAATCAGATCGATCTGATCGACAATGACTTTTGGATAAAAGTCGAAACGTCTCGATCTTTAAACAGCGTCCGGATGACAACCTCTGAACTCCTTTCTACGATGGACCACACCTGGAAGAATGAGGGTTTACATTGACGAATCTTGGTAGGCAAGATTCATATGTTTTTGTACTTCTTTGTGTTTGTAGAAACATATGCTCTGTACTTGGAATTCATTATGTACGCCTACATTTACTCTGTTTTGCATAGATGTATAATATTGTTTGTATTTTTTTTCTTTATCGCGGCGTCTGAAAATCTGCAGACAAAGCGTCCTGGATCCAGTCAGCTATTTTCACATCTACCTGGTCTGGATTTCTTTGTTTTGAATCACTTAATAACACTTAAGATGTAACCAATTTTAAACCATGCTTTAGTTTAGCCAACATATTCCTCTCAGTCATCTATAATTGCACCTCGATGGACAAACAGCTGTCTAGTATAGTCTCATAATGTTGTTTGCATGAATCTCGTCAACTTCCACCCACTTATTCCCTCTCTTGTTAATATTGCACCTTGACAGACTGTCTGAATGTGTTCACATCCAACAACACTCCTGACACAAAAAATAGCGCCCCTGGCAACTGTGTATACATGATTATGCCCCAACAGAATGCCTTTGAAAATGCATAAGCAATACCTTCAGAAAGTTTAAAGCCTCAGTTTCCTTCACAAATGGCTACTTTTACATTACACCGCATATATATACACATTTAAACTAGAAGACATAAAAGCCAGCTATAGCACCTTTAATTACATTGGATTACATTCCTTTCATTGTGCCTGCAGAAAATGTTAGCGATTTTCTGCAAAACCCAAGAGTTACTTTGGTTCATTGTCAGATCATAAATCATCTTGGTTAGGATTTAGCTGGAGGATAAACTAATTGTTAATATGTTTTGTGTAAACTCTGATACAAATAAAATACAAAATCTAAGCATAAAGAACGCCCCTTTAGTCCAGGAATCAAACCTAGTAATTCTGTCTATGAAGCAACAGTTTTTACAACCAAGAGTTTTATGATGAATTTACTATGATGAGTCTCAAATACCATCTCCAAAATGTGTCTGTGTTCAAAGTTTGCGAAAGAAGAAGCAGAAAGACAACAAATCTGCCTTTTTAAAGCAACAACTCTAATTGCTGTAGTTTAGCAGACGCTTTTAAATTAAAGTTTCTACTTAATTCAACCTGAAGCAGTGCAGTGTTCTCTTCAGCTAAGAACACAACAAGATAAACACTGAAGGATGGGCTAATTTACTAGTCATTAGAGTAAGTGCAGACTACGGTAAGGTTATGTAGGTGAAACAATGTACGTTATAAAGATTTTGGTCTTGTAATAGTATAAAACCAGGCCTCTTATAAGGTTTACTGGGGCACAGGATTTGTCAGGACCTCTGGAGTGGCTGTGGTTGAGTTTTAAGTGTCAGTGTTATTTTTGCACTGTCAGAATAAAATGGGACAGCTGTGCTCTAAATCTCCTCCAGCTGATTCAATTTGTTCGAGTCGTCCGCACACACACAAACCGCGTCTTGGCGTTTTGGGCGGCAGCGGCGGTAATCACTCAGCGCAATCTGGGAGGATCAGGAGGGCGCATGGATCACCCCTGCTGAGCGGTGGGGAAGCAAGTGAGGAAAGGAGAGCGGGAAAAAGAGAGAGGGGGGAGGAAGTGACAGGACGGCCTGAGGACAGCACTGAACTCATGCATTATATAATACAGGAGAAGGAGTAAATGTAGGCCCTGCTTCAGCACACAGCAAAACACACTCCAGCAGAAGCACTTCCTGCTACTCTCCTGCTCTGTCAACACTTCTTTTGATGATGCTAAATGGCTGTGTAGACATGATGATAGGGCAAAAACACTTGGCTTTCAGCTACTCAAGCTATCACACACATCAAGTAGTGCATTTGACTCAGTGCTGTGATTAAAACATGCAATTGAATGTGAATAACAGCATGCTTTTGACTTTGCATGATCTCATACGTTTTGGGCTGTACTGACGCTCTTTTACAACAAACATGCACAAACCAGTATTCTCAAGAGTTCAAAATGTGGTAAAAAAAAAAGAGTTCAAAGATTTAACGCAACTGAATTGAAATTGCAATTTGAATGGATGTAATTAGCAAATCACCAGAAGCATAATTTTGTCTGCAAACAACTAAATGTTGTGTCTTATTCTGCATAAAAACAACTAAGCCTGTAGTTTAAATCTTCAAATGTTTTACAGTTTTATGTCAGTCTTTTAATTAATTCTCCTAGATGAGTTTAAAACGTGAGCTCTGAACAGAATCTTTTTATTAAAACATCTGATGTGTGACAGCCTCTCCTCATCTCTACCGTAGGAGAAACACCACAATGCCCCTTCACCCACTCCATCTCCTCTTCACCACACACAGAAAGAGATAACTTCATAAAACGTTCTTTTCAATTTTCAGTTAATTATTCACCAAACATTACTCATTGTCAGTTTCTCCCCTGGTTCAAACACAATAATAAAGTTATTCACAATTAACTCGTTTGAATCACTTCTGTACCTTAAAGAAGGTCATCGTGGACCCGTCCCGCACTGCTCCGTACTCTATGCGTGTCTGTTTGGCGAGGTCGTCTGCCGAGTCTATGGGCGCGTCCATTCTCTCCACTGTTAGGAACGCAGCCAGATTTGCCGTGTACGAAGATATAATGATCAGCGTGAAAAACCACCAGATCCCACCGACGATTCGAGTGGACAGCGCTTTGGGCATCAGCTCCGAACCTGAAACAACATTTTTATAATCCACCGATCAGCCAAAACTTTATTTTGCTTAGTTTATTTGGGTGGTTATCCAGTGTAATTTGGATCTCATTTCACAGGAAAGAAGCAACCAAAAGGAGAAGGCTTAATCAAAGCAGCATCGTCTGCACGACAACTCTAAACCCAGTTTTATATTTACATCTGTAAAACAGTCTGAAAAAGGAAAATAATAAGGATAAGAATTACAGCATATAAAATCTATTCAATTTTATAGAATAAACTTACACACACGAAACATATTTGACCAATACATCAAAGAAAACTCAGCTCTGATACATCTATTATAACAATTTCATGAGACATTCAATTATGAATGGCTTCATAAATCATGATTTAGTATTGAATGGGAGTAATCTGTAGTCAAGCCCATACACAAAAGTGTGCATGTTACAGTCTCTGAATTGTATGTCTATTTTAGTACATACATCATGTGTCATCAATAATCAAACACAACTGGGGGTGCGAAAACAAGGAATAGTTACATTTCGTCAACATCAAAAGTAAGGAAAACATTGCCTTGAATCAGTGGCAGGTGATGTACATAAACTATTGTAGCTGAAGAAATGACTGATGGAAAGTGAAATTGCCTTCAAATTGTATGTATATGTTCCTCAATTTCAGGCACAGATGGTCATGTTGTGACTTTACACAATGTTTACTACCATTCCATAAATTGGAAGAAGAAAACCGTTCAACCTGAATTAAGCTGCTGGATCTACATAATTACTGTACAAACCACAATTGCAAAATTTCAATATGAAAAAGGAAGAATTATTTAGGGTTTACATGGTTACATCAATCAGTCCAGAGGAAAACTGCAGATATGTTGTCAGTGCAATGACAACTCCCACAAAGTATAAAACTGGAACAGAAAGTAGATCAAAAACATTAGAACCCAAACCTGTCTCTGTGGCTCATGTGGGCATAATATTTTAGGGTTTATATGGATCTCGAGAATTGCAAACACGGCTTCTATTTTTAGCATTTTCTTCCCAGGCAAAATCAATATGAGTGACAGAGAAAATAACTGTTATATGGAAATGGACAGAATACACAAGACACCAGTATCCTGAAATTGATGGCCATTCAATCAAATATAGTTGATTCATTCTGTTCAAATCTGCCCGCAAGGAAAGCAAGCAAGGTGACATTCAAGTAACACAAGTAAAACAAGCATATAATGTAAAAAACAAAATAAATAAGTATGGGGAAAAGGTTTACGATTTCTTATTATCTGAGTCATTTTGTGGGCTGTACCTTGTCTCATGAGCGCGCCGACCCCAAACCAAAAGCTGTTCAGTAAAGTGAAGTTGTTCTGGATCAAAGTGGAGGAGGGGTTGCACTGGTGTGGATTGTACCATTCATAAGGAGTGAACCTGCAAGAAATATTGACTTGAGCAAAAAGTCATCTGTCAGTTTCTCTTCAGTGTGTGTTGTGTAGATTTGGACATCATTGTGTATAGTATTTGCCTTACACCTATATACCTTTCTTCTTAAATCTAATCGGTGTGGATTTTTGTTTGTTTACTATTTTCATAACACGTTATTCGTAAAAGCTTAACACCCAATGTGGGAAATAACTTCAAGGAACAAACTGTAACTTTCTGCATGATTCCATACAAACAGAGAGTTAAACCATGCTTAGGAACATTTTCCATGGAGAAAGATACGTTTTTTGTGCCATGCTGTGAAAAATTATAGCCAAAGGAACAATATTTCCATGGAAACAAGCAGGAGGAGGCTCCTCCAGGTTGAGTTAGTTTTATGGAGATGCCCACAATAAGAATAGGGTGCATGTTTATGTCTTTCAGAGCAATAAACACATCCTAAAAGTAAAAAACATGCTTTATTTTTGGCTAAAAAGTTACATACTGGGACTTTAAGTAGGAGATCAAAGGCTGATAATAACTATTAATTAATACACTAAACCCTTAATTGAAGGATACAAGCAAATAGTACATTGCTAAACATACCCCTGCCATACTACTAGAAATAATACATTTTTTTCTAACAGCTTTTAATAAAATTTTCCGTTCCAATGTCAGACTCGATACTTTCCCACTTCATTGTTCTAGTTTAGCCTCCATAGTAAAGCAGATTAATTACTGATGCGGCACACAGAAGCAGAAACACATAACTAATCTAGACGTGTTTCTGTTTGTTCAAGTATAATTCACAGTTCCCTGCCTCACCTTGATTTGCATTTTGATTTCCACAACAAATCTATTTCACTGAAAGAGAGCCAGCGGCAGGAAGTCAGCGGTGGTCCAGGTGACGAGGGAGTTAACGCTTTCTCCGGGCAGTGTATTAATCACTGAATAAAAAAAGCTACCCTGGAACTGACAGGCTGCTTAACCCGAATTTCTGGTGATTTTAGTAGACATAAAAAATAGGATTTGCCAAATTCAAATGCACATGCCAGTATTCCAATCTGCCACTGGCTCACAGTTGAGCCATTTAAAAAACATGAAGTCTTTATAGGGGCCAATTTGAGTTAACCCTCAGATGTGCTATTTTAAAAGAGAACATACAGTTCTCCATGAGTGAATTAGAAAAAGATGGATTTTTTTATTATTAGTTGAATTCAAACTGCACTGATTACTTTCTGCATATTTTTATGAAGGGCGTTCACATTATTTATGCACATATAGATTGGATTATCTTGACAAATTACATTTTAAGCAGGTCCATTTTTGTGCAGACTATAGTTTTGGCAGACATATTTTCAGTTGAATAATTAAGGGGGAAGTTATTTTAAAATTTCTGTGAAAGATTGACTGGAGCTGGCCTGGGTAATATAATAGAAGGAAAAAAAACAGTAGCCACAGTCGTAGTAACTGTTTTAGGAATAAATAAAGTACTAACGTATGGAAGAAATAATAGTTGTAATAAAAAATCTTCATGTACTTTACAGCAATGGTTCCCAACCTTTTTTGTCTTGAGTACCCCCTAAGCTTTGTTTTACACTCAGAGTACCCCACAACTTGAGTTTCAGGCAAATAAATGGGTTTACAAGTCGAATTTAGTCAATTATTACTATTATAGTTTTTGTTTTAATTATACTTATGGTCCAAAATACTCCAAAAAGATGGTAAATTTACAACTAATGATTCAGGAAAAAGGTATATTTTATCTTCATTTAAAACCTGACACCATTCCAAGTACCCCCTGGTAATTCCTCACGTACCCCTGGTTGGGAAACACTACTGTATAGTATAACAGGTTAAGCCATTCAGCTCAGGTGCCAGTTTAAACCACCTTTGAACCCTCCTACAACTGTCGCACCACTCACTGTCCTCCTTGTCCTAACTCCGACCCCTGTCAGCCTTGTGTCAGTCTTTCATCACGTGTATTGATCCTTGTTGTGTGTCGTACCTGGCGATCACAAAAAGCACACAGCTGACGCCGGTACAGGCCAGCAGCACGTACATCCAAATGTCCGGGGAAAGGGGGTTGAGGAAGGAGAAGACGCCCGGGTTGGTGCCGTTGGGTTTGCGGTACAGAATACTGATGCCCAGTGTCATGAAGGGTTTGGAAAAGTCTATTACTTTCTCGCGCACATATGTGATGGTCAGAGGAGCCACGGCGAGATCGGCCACCTGATAACGTCAAAATACAGGCACAGATGAAACAAGAAACATGGGAAGCAGTCTCATCTTTGTACACACATTTTTTATGTGTTGGCTTTTATGGTCAACACATACTGCTATATAAAAAATCTGTACAAACACGCACTAGATTCTTAAATGTGGTTCTGATTGTGACTCCTTAAGACTCAGTCAAAATTAAAATACTTTAATAATATAACATTTTTCAAATAAACACTTCTTATCTATTTTTTATCACTAAAGAACATCGACTCAAAGGTTAGCACAGTCAATTAAGATAAGACACACTATATTGTGTCGTACTGTTGCGTGATTAGTGTAATAAGTTTAAAATATCAGATTTAATGAATTACTTTTATTATGCAATAAATTGTTTTGTCAATAAACCTTTAAATCAGAGCAATGCACATTGCATAGTAAAACCTACCAACAATACTTTTTTAAAATGTTATGTGTTCCTTTCTGTTCACGTCAAACAAAAGCAAAAAGGACTTTAACAACTGTACGGATGTTTCAAGAAGCCTGATATTGTAAGAGAAGCTTAAAACATCGGAAACTAGTGAATGGACAAACCATTATTTTCTGTTTTACTCTCAAATTCAAATGCTTGAAACTGGCAGCTTTATAAGCACATATTAAATAATAATTTAATATATAAAAACATCTGTTAAAAATAGTGAATCACTATGTTATGTTGTCAGTTGTGTGTTTGAGATGCTTAAGTAAAACAAGATAAACTTGCATGGTCGATGAGTTCCCGGACCATTCCGTTCCACTCTCCTTTGTCATTCTGGGCTCCGTATTTCCCATCAGCCACCAGCCTCACTTCATATGTAAACCCTAGAATGTTGGACAGCTCCTTCAGCAGGTCTAGACAGTAACCTTCAAATCGGTCGTTCCCCACCAGCTCTTTGTCCGACTTTTTATGCATCACATATGGATTTTCCTGTTTGAAACAAGACAAAATATTTCCACGATATTAAAGATGCACTATGTAACATTTCTGTTGGGGGGTGTCTATGTTATTGCTGGACTGTTCCGCAGTATGGCATTTAACTGATCTATCTTGCATTTATTCAATTACAGGTGTTTTATTAGTCATTTGAAAAACATGCATTCTTAGTGGGAAAAGGGTCGCCTCTTCACAGATCTGACCTGTAATGTGGCCTGGTGGCGTCACTATCTCCATGGAGATAGATTAATTTATTGCGATATTCAAGGGAAAACCATGACATCTCTTGGAGGAGAAGGAGGTTACCCTTGACCAGAAAAGTTCCATGGTGAACCTTTAAAGGCAACACTGGTTATAATTACTTTAATAAGTAATTACTCTTTTATGCACGTTCGTCATTGCCAGCATTTTCCTACAACTGAGGCTTGAGTGAAATTCCTGTTTTCGCCCACCTCTTTTCACCGTCAACATCCCTGTTCTTAGTTGCTCTTATTTGGAAAAATGAAGACTCTGAGTGATACATGTACAGTTCTGAAATGTCACATAGCCACTTTTCTAAGAAAATCTGTTGCTTATTATGTTATGTTAAAATGTCACAATGAAGAAAAGGCTTATCTGTAGTTTGGAACAGGAAGTCAATGGACCTGTTTCTATTATTAAGCCATTTTAGATCAGTTTATAGTGAAAACATGTAAATAGCTCTGTATAGCTCATAATAAACAAAATCACTTTTCTAGTCTCCTTTAAATAAAAGTTTAAGAAGAAAAAAGCCTATAGAGACCTCTCTTTGTGGAAATATCCAGTGGAACATTAAACTTACAGGCAGATGTACTTCAAAGTTACAATAATAATGATAATACTAATAAAAAACTGACGTGCATTGTATTATGTTATATTGGTTTTCCACCTGTTCCAGCTGTACACTGTGATAAAATCAATGGAAAAACATACTTCAATTGGTATACCTACAGCACTACACTATGGTTAGTTCCTCTTTAATAAATTAAATACATTAATTGTCAATGTATCTTGCATTGTTTTGGGCATTCAGACATAGTGATGCTGTGGTTAAATTATTATATACTTCAAGACATACAAAAGGCTTATATATTCAACTTCCACTGTCTATGAGCCAATATTCCAAAGAGCTTCTTCTTTCCTCTCCTTTCCCTCAAGTGTGTCCTCTCCCCTGTAGTGTCCTAGCTTTAACCTTGTCTGCTCACCAGAATCGTGGTGACAATGAGCGTCCTGTTGGCCAGAGAGTCGGTCACATTGTTATTCTTGTCTCGGTCACTGATGGTCAGGTTCATGCCTCTGTACGAGTTCCACACGGCGATCTGCAAAGACAAACAAACACGTGTCAATTTTCCTTTATCTAAACAGTCATGGCACCTCTTGCATTGAGTCCACCTTTATATTATATTTACTAAAACAGAGGGAGTGGTTCGATCCCAGCTCTGATACTACTACTAATACTGTCATTGTGCCCTTGAGGAAAAACACTTTGTCTTGTTTTGAGTGATTGATGGTCAGTGTTGGAAAGTATCGAAAAGCATGTGCCGCAAATATGTATTCAGTGTACTACTTTAGAGTAACTGTATCCCGGTAGATTTCCTCTTTCATTTGATGGTATTCAGAATACAGTTACTTTCCTAAAATCAGAGGAATACACTTTAGTATTTGACGGTCTTTGAGACGTCAAATGTCACTGAATTAGTGAGGAAAATAGAAAACCCTGCTCTTAAAGTGAGAGCATGTGCAATTTTCCTTCTATAATTTGTGATAAAGGTTCTCTTATCTTATAAATAAATGCAAAACAAACAGTGAAACAAAAAGCTGCTTTTATCCCATATCATCTGCAACTCAATGTAAAAGAACTCTAAGTATTAGGAAAACCGTACTCTTTAGTTTAGTTTTCTTCAGTCATTCAGTTGCACCTTACAAAGGACTTATCACAAGACAAATTCTCTGTACTGCAGATGACTGAAAGGGTTTAGGCAGAAGTGCAACACTTATTAAAGCCTAACCCTCTTCCCAAACTCAGAAACCAAGAATAATACAGCTCACAACTATCAAAGTAAAACAGCAAAGTGAGAAACAAGAATTTTGATTAGACAAAATTCTTCAAAGTAGAGAAATATGTTACAAAATACATTATATTGCAGGTATTCAATATTCTGTCACTAAATTGCATCTGTAGCTCTATTTTATCGCTGATCACAGAACCTTAGTTACATTCGTAGCCTTAAGTGTGGGGAGTGTGAATGACGCAATACATAACGCTACATAAATATAAACTATAGAAGGTTTAAGTCCTCAGTAAATTTCCACGTACCCCCTGTCTCCACCCACTGCTCTTTACACTCTAACAGTTATCCAAAGATTCAGATTCTGGGTCCTTCATGTAGGGTTAATATCATGCAGCCATTTTTCAATTTTAAAAACATGTAAATCTGCTGCTTGCTACGGTACAGTTTTGAACAAGTTACTGCAATGGACCCAGTTCTATTATTAATACGTTTTAGAGAAACATTGAAGAAAAAACAAAACAAAAACAAATCATAACATGTTTTGTAATATGTAAGTAATATGGATTAAAGATATTAGCATTAGCATTTTGGTGGCACAAATTGTCATTTAATTATGTATTTTTTCTTGTCTTAGATTAGAAGACCTGGTTTAGTTCCAAGTTAGAGCTGAAGTGGAAGAGTTCTGATTTTCCACGTTGAGTCAATTTCTCTCTCTCTCTCTCCCTCTTTTTTTTTTTTTTTTTTTAAATTAGAGTCATCTTTTCATTTTCAATGCTAACTACCCTAATGCTTAATGACTACCCTCCCCTTTTTGTATCTTTCTCTGAAAATTGTGAAGATAGTTGTTCAGAAGTATTACAACAGATACCAAATAATTTATGTGGTTATACATAAATTCCATTTAGGATCCTTGCCACTGATGGTTTCATACTGTAAGTCAAAACTGAATTTATTTTCCAGGTTCATAAAAGCAGGAAGCACCAACATGCTTCATATTAATCATTTTTTTCTGATCCGCTGAACAGAAAAATGAAAAAGTACAAAGGTTAAAAGACCAAACTCGCCTGACAATTGAGCTTCTGCTCGAAAAGCAGAAAGCACTCTACAGGATTTCACATTGCTCGGCTTAGCGTGAATTACTTTGGGCAAACTAAGCAGAAAATGTGTTAATATAAACGTGCTATGATAACCGAAAGTTGCCTCTACTTAGGAAAAAGTTCAGTTTAAAAGTTCTGGGATAATCTGAGAAAACAGTACTGAAATGGCCTGAAAGTAAAAGCGAAAGACGAGAAATGGCCATGGAAATTGAATTGAATTTGCTTTATAATCCGACATCTGTTGTTGCCACGGGGTCGGATTTTCGTTGTATTTATTGAACTATCAATTAAGATTAGAGAAAGATTAAAGTTCTAAAACTGTTTCTTTATAAATTCACTATGTAACTTTTCTGGTAGGGGGTTCAACACCTGCATTCATGGAGAGGCTATTGCTTTGCCTTGAATGTTCCATAGTTTTGCAATAAACATATCACATTTATTCAATTACATGTGTTTTATTGCAAAAAACCCTCAAAAAACCCTCAAAAACATACTTTCTTACTGTGAGCAGAGACTTCCCTCTGCAAATCTGACCTGTAACTTGGCCTGGCGCTGTCACTGTCTCCATAGAGAGAGTTTAAAGCCGTAGTGGATATTCGAACATCTCCATGAAGACAAACTGGTGATGACCTTCCTCCAAAAAAGTTAAATCGTGCACTTTTAAAAGTGCTGTTCCTGATTTTGAATGCCTTTTTTAAAAGGATTTGCTATGATTCAGACTTCACCTCCCTTTCCAAGCATCAAAATGTGGTCACAGCGACACGTCATAAGCACATTTCACAATTTTCAGAGGTCAGGGAGGAGTTTTCCCATCATGCCACAGCAAACAACAACCATCTCTCTAACAGTGGACCAGTGTTACTTTCTGGTTCAATGACGGTAAAAATGCTTTATAATTAGATGCAAATAGAACACAGTGGTCTCATTTTGACCCTAAGAGCTGCTTTACCTATATATGTGTACTGGGGCAAGACAAAGTGTACTTTATTGATACCTTTCATGCATTTTCATCAACATTAGCTGGGGGCGAGGGGCTCTGTCTGAAGCTCTGTTACTCAAGTTAGACTTTAATCTGTTAGTCACACTCCTAAACAGGACCATGAATATTGATCAGTTTAAATCAATTTTGTATTTTTTTTTTCATGAAATTCCAGACCATTTAGCCGCTTTAAGTCTAATTAAAATGCCTAACAATTGTCTAAATGTAAATGGTGTTTGTGCCATGTTTTATTGGGGACTATGTCAATGAAAATGCACTGGACTCTCCTCTGCTTTCAGTCCATCACCGCGGCGCCAGTAAACAATGTGGATAAGGATCGCACAAGGTCGTGAAAGTAAATAGATCCAACATGGCGTCTGTCCTCTGCAGTTGCACTCGTAACTGTGGATAAGTTCATCGGGCCAGGCGACATAATCCAGATAGTTATCAGATTAGGAGAGGCGGCCGGCAGCTGGATTTGACCCTTTCAGATCCTTTCAGACAGTGTTGAAGCTGTGGAGGTCGACTGAGCTCCTGTCAGTTCAGACTAAGTGCATTTACTGTCAGGAATGATCAACAAATAAGTAGAATATTAGATTAGGGCATTAATTGTCTTGAAGTTTATTGTAAAGCTCCCATTGGTGGTGGAATCTGAATCATGATTGTTGATGCAGACTTACTTAGTTAAACTTTCATTTTAGGCAAATGTGAGTAGAGTAGACAAAAAATGTACTCAAGTAAGAGCAAAAATAATTCTATTACTCAAGTAAGAAGAAAGTAGATGTCCAAGCAATTACTCAAGTAAAAAGGTCTTTGGGAAAGTACTAGGAGTTACTGTTTATGTTTGTGATTTAAAGGATAGACCATAAAAATGAGAAAAACATTATATGAAAGTACTGTTCTAGAAAACTACTCCAAGAAGTACAATTACTTCAGAAAGTTAACTGAATACAGTCCACTTAATTTTTAGTGTGTGTACCTCACTTATTACTTCGACAATTTTACTTTTTACTTCAACTATTTCAATGCTATAGCCTATTACTTTACTTTTTATTTATGTTCTCTGTCCTCCTCTGCTCCAAGTAAACAAATTCTGTTTTTGTGTCAATTACTTTGAGTGAAATCTATTAACAATGTACTCTTCATGCCACTCCTGAACCTTTTTGTGGCATGAAAAAATATCCATCAAGCAAAAACAGCTATTGCGACCTCAGAAAGGACAAGGCAAATGGAAAGATGAGGGACATATTATGTAAAATCAGCTTTTGTAAAATATAGTATGCTTTTAACTCCTCATTATGTTCATTTAATTGTAAGGGGCCATCCAAACAGACAAAATGTTTTCACTTCGAAGCAGACTAAAAGCACTCTCGATCTGCACTAAGAGTCCACTCCACACCAAACTCCATAAATCTGTCTTATCTCCAGCCTCGAGATTAGAACACAGTCAAATGGGACTGGCTCTAATTAACTGTATTGTCCCCAATCCCGGAGATAAATAGACACAAGGTGGAGTCGTTTTGGGAGGATGTGTGCTGAAGCAGGTAATTTTAGCATGTAATGTGTTTATGATGTTTGTTTGTTTTTCACAGTGAACTATCTGGTCAGATCAGTGATTTAGAAAACTGCAAAAAGTGACTGTATTTCCCAGAATCCATATACATTATGCTACATATTTCAAGTATTCAATATTCAGTGACCACCCACTTCAAGGTTCTTGCAGAGAATAAATTCATTTCTCAGTTGCAGTAAGCAGCAAGTATGACTTTAATTTAAAATCTGTTTATGAAACTTTATTACCAGCTAACTTTTATAAACTGAAAACAACACGTTATGGTACCACGGAGCTGGTTATGCTTTATCCTTTAAACTCTTAATATTTGAATTGTAAAGTGGGCTTCATTTATTTATAGGGATGTCAAGATTTGGGTTAATCAACAATTAGGATTATTCAGGTCACAATATAATCGTAAGGACTAAAAAATAACAACAATTTTGGAAGTATTTTTAATTCGATCTACAGAAAAAAACATCTAAATGTTTTTTTTACCTGGCTGTTTTTGTCACATTAATTTTATTTTGGCATTGTGGTCATGATTTTAATAATTGTGAAACATTACCAGGGAAGTAGACAGGGGGGCAGAGGGGTCAATTATTCTTAGGGGCCCAGAATGGGATCCTCTTCCATTTGTGTTAGAAGGGGCCTGTGTGAGGCTTTTTGCCACCAAATTTCTATTGACAGCCCCAATTATGTCTATAACTAGTCCAATTTTTGTATTTATTGCTATTTTACCACTTTGGTTTCATTCACACATTTTTTTTTCCTGTTATGGACACTATTTTGTGAAATTTTAACCTTTCAAAAGACTAACGATATGATGAATGATATGTACTTGGTTTAGATTTCAAGCTATAACCTTATCTGTTTTTGAAATGGTGTTTATTTTGGCACATACCTCTGAAATTGTTTCCTTTTAAAGAATTGTGTGAGATCTTTGCACATCGATTTATGTTTTATACATTTCTGTGGAGGGTCTATTTTAAAAAGCCTGAAAGTTAGCACATTTCTGAATATACATATAATTTTATCGTCCATAACAGCGAGGCCTCCAACAACATAACCGTGCAATAAAAACTGTCAGTAAATCCCCCTGTGAGCTTGGAGTAAAATGTTATCGACAAATCCTGGAGCATGTCTTCTTCCCAATCCAAATTGCACTAGAAAACCATTACTGCAGAGAGGAAAGCATGTTACGCAAAGGCCGTGAAAGCTGTAGGGAATGATAAACAGGGATTTTCAAAAAGTCAACAACTTTTAAGAGCACATTTCCTCCTAAGACATTTTCACTTTGTTTGGCCGCCTCAGCCTCTCATATTACTTCAATCCCTAAGAACTTACCGCACCTCAACAGCTAATAATTAATTTTTCATGACTTAAAACTTCAGCAGTAAGCAGCATTTAGTATGTATATTATACTTGTTCAGAAAGAAGGTTTCTATGGCAAAATCTGCATTAAAATTACTGTATAAATTGCTGGTTTTATGACTTGACAGCAGCTGCCTTCAAATGTACTTAGCAATGACAGCCCACACTGACAGCCTTAAAAAAACGTTGACAGCTCGACATCTGAATGCACTCTCAGAGCAAAAGACAACATGGTCTTATGAATTGCTTCTATACGTGAGGTTTTGGATCATTTGCCAGTTTTGGGGGAGTTATTTTGGGACAAGCTCTACTTTAAATGCGTATGGTGAGACTGGTTGGATAGACTGTCCTAGACAATGTGGCCCACATCTGCAGTGGAGTGTGAAAAGCCAAGGACAAGAGGCACAGAAAGAACTGATTATAAATGAAGAGCAGGTACAATGTATCTTATCCACCCTGTAAGTTCTAATTGATTATATGAATCTAGTTTCCAGGTAAAAATCTATCAAAAGCATTAACTTGTTCCGCTCCTAATGTCTTGACGTTGAATTCTGACTCATAATGATCTGGAGCCACAACAAAATCATATAACTGCTCTCATTTCAAAGGCCGGCAATTTTCCTAAAATACTATTTAGGTGCACTTTGTAATTTTTCAGATGTAGCCAACTGCCTGTATCCGTGGAGTTTCACAGACTGGCATTCAGTGTATGCTGTACATCTGACGAGACAAGCTCAAACTCCATTTCAATACCGAGGAATAGATTCGATGCTCGATCCTGATTGTAATAACACAATGAAAATGTAATGCACAATAGACATTTTCAACACAAAATCTTGGTACTTTGTTTTAGGCCTGCATAAAATGAGAAACATATATTATATTTGATAGCAATGTTTTGTTTTGCATTATTTTAATATACTTTTTGACTTTAATTATGCTTTAGTTTACTATAGACCTTATTCCGGAAGTTGTCGTGGGCCGCCATCTTGTTTCCGTTGTAGTTTACACGGGGCAGACGAGCTCAACAGAAAATAAGTTCTACATGGACTAAAAATGCCATTTTCAAGCCGCCCAGGAAATTGGTGAATTGTTGACTTGTTGTTGCACGTGTACATTAAACATTTTACACAAATCAATCTACTTTATATAATGTTTTAGCTGCGAGACTTTTCCCTCGTTTGCCATTATCTTTAACAGAGTTCTCGTCAAACAGGAAGTGCGTTTACAACAGAAGTGCATATCTGTGGCAAAAAGAGGCAGGGCAGAATAAGAATAAGTCTAACTGTGTGAAAAAAGAAAGAAAGAAAAAAACTAAACACACACTGACTAAACCAAAAAAAATCTTGACAAAAATTTAGATTTTTTTTAAACATTTTACATTCAATAGATAATGTTAATAGTTGCATTTTTTGCCAGAGTGATAAAGCTCAAGAAAATTCTAACTGTTCAGGAAAGGTCACTTTTTGTCCTGTTTATGTGATTTTTGTTTTTAGTCAATACTTCCATACTATGTTGAAATGAGTATGTAGTTTTGATACTAGTTTTAGAATCAGTTTGTATTTGATTTGCAAGACTTGACAACATTACTGCTCACAATAAGAATGTTTACACTACTCCCTTCTTTTTTTGCAAATAAAAACACCTATCATAGATAAATGTAGGCTATAGATAAGTTAAAAGCCATGCAGTGGAACATTCTGGGTCAGGTGAAGACAGTTCTTTGTCCCCTGGGCCATCAGACTGCACAACTGGAGGACAGGGGGAGGTGTATTTATTTATTTTGATCCCACTGAATGTATGAAGAGTGCTGATGATTGTGGGAGCAGTTGACAACCTGTTCTATCCATCTTTTTATTCTGCAAACATTTTATATCTAGCCTTGTTTAAAAAGAGCTAAATTCAGAATAATCTTAATTTGAGTGGGTTTGACTAAGTTAGATTTAAATGCTTATGTGACGTAGAATATTTCACTGGTTAGCGATATGATTTCAATTGAAAATAAATATATTTGTATTTATTTAATACATTTTCATGAGGTAAGCAAAACATTCTTACCCTAAAGACAAACAATTTGACTTGAAACAAAAAGAATTATACTGAAACAAGTCAGAAACACCTTTAACAATCCAGGTCCATCAAATACAGTCTATATCTACAAGAAAGAACATCTGCATGGAGTAATGACAAAAAAATACTTAATGGACCTTCATCTTTGTGAGAAAAAGGATAAAATGATGGAACATTTTGCTATTTGTGCAATTAAGTGAACCTCTATTCTAACTGCATTATATTTCGCCTATACAGAGTGTAAAGTAGGCGACTGACGTGGGCCTTTCTGAAAACATAAAAGCAATAAACAG
This sequence comes from Rhinogobius similis, assembly GCA_019453435.1. Classification (NCBI taxonomy): domain Eukaryota; kingdom Metazoa; phylum Chordata; class Actinopteri; order Gobiiformes; family Gobiidae; genus Rhinogobius; species Rhinogobius similis. The sequence continues at coordinate 41,461,704 of CM033623.1, forward strand.
AGAGCTAAAAGAGTGCACAATGTGACAGAATCTCATATTAACATTCAGACTACCACATAAAGTGCAAGCCAAACTTTACATTCAACCACCTTCACAAAAAAAATGTTACTTCCTCTGGTGATGCCAAGGCAGTTTTGACAAGTGTCAGAATTTAGCAAGAACCCAAAACAGGAATAACAAAAAAAATCTTAAAATGTCAACCACATAGCATCGGTGAACACAAACCCAGTGAAGGGGAACAGACTTGACGAGGCGAGGAGTGGAGAGGCGATGTGCACGGAGAATAAAGAGAGCGGGAAGTGGGTTAACAACAAAAGGTCAGGCCCAACACGAACAGCCACAAACCTTGATCCATCGTTTGGTGAGTCGGCTCCGACCATCAGAAACACCCTTTGGAAACATGCAGAGCCCACATGAAGCAGAGACACAGATGTGCAAAGAAATCATAAATAGATGCTTGGTTAAGGCAAGACGCTATGACTCACGGTTTTATCAGTGTTGAGATTTTTGTGTTTTGAGCGTTTCAGATTTTGCGCTGAAATCTGGCCAAACTCCAACAATTTTAAAAACAAAATATAGACCTCTTATACCTTTACCTTGTATTGTGTATCTCTTAAAGTAATTTCCCTTGTGGACCAGTAAAGTTTAAGTCTAAATTACTTTATAAAGGCAATTATAAAGGGAGTCATTAAAGCATGTTTCCTAGATACAGTTTTTGAGCAATGAAGCTAAAATTGGAAGTTCTCTTTTAACAGGATCCATCCATCCATCCTGTGGTCATCCATCCTGTGGTCGCACACATTTATCAAGGGTAAATCTCTGTCAGTGGCTCAGGGCATTTGAGAACACAAAGTTTAAATTACACCAGAATTATTGGTTACATTCTTCTTCAAGAGGCTGTACCTGATTTTTTCCTTTTTGAAATGTGAAATACAGAAGTCACATGTATCACTCACTTACCTAATGCAGTCCCAGCCTCCTAAATATTCACCACCTGTGCTGGGGTAATACAGATTCTATTTTATTACATGCAAAAAATTGGGAACATGGACTAGGTCTGTTTTTCCTGTTTCACAACAGTAAAAGTCAGGTACAGCCTCTTTAAATCTAAACTCTGCTCCAAAGAACATGTTTTTATTATTTAAAGTTTGATTAACTGCCCAGTTTGGAAGAAGCCAATCCCTGTTAATAATATATATATATTTCACTTCATTCCATATAGTGTCTTGCCTTAAAAAATAAAACAAGTGAAGAATGAAAAACAAAATCCTGGCAGTCCTTCGTTTCAAGCAGAAACTTAATGAACTAAATCAGGTAGCGTGGAAGCAGCTCGAGCACACTGTAATTGGCCACTACTCACCCTGGCGGTGCCGTCCTCTTTCAGGCTGATGATGTCCAAATCAAAGTCCCGCCTCAGGCCATCTGTCTTATTAAGCACAATGTGTCCCGTCAGGCCGTCCCACTGCGCCTTTTCCCCAAAGTCACAAACACAGAGAGAAGCACAATTGAGAGATTTAGCAGCGAGTGGGTGAGTCTGGGATTACTGAAAATCCGGAGCAGATTTAGAGGAGGAAAAGGTGAAGAAGAGCAGAGCAACAACAAGTGTCTAGTTAAGACTGTTGAATTATTGATTTGAAAAGTGTTAGCAGAGGAATTTCAAAAACATAAAAATGTGCTTAAACCTTGTGTATCCAGCGTACGCCTGACTAGAAAACTCTGCTATATATTATTTCACATCTGTTATGTTTGAGCTGTTTCACTATTTTAATTTATTCCACCTTTTCAACTTTAAAAGGACACTACGTTACTTCTCTGGTGGGAGGACCATCACCTGGTTGTCTCCTATTGTCTGCGATTGCATGGCCTGGAATGTTCCACAGTATGACATTGCATTTCTCTATTGTGCATTTATTCAAGCACATGTGCACAAAATAGATTCAAACATGCATTCTTACTGTGAGCATACTTGTCTCTCCAGATATGGCCTGGCCCGGTATGTCCTGTTACCATGGAGATAGATAAAATAGTTTATTCCCATACTGTGGAACAGTCCGAGAAATACATAACATCCACAAGTTGCATAGAGCACCTTTAAAGTCTATGTCCAATATTTGGGCCTGAGGTGGATTCTGCCCAAGCCTAGATCTTGACCAATTAATCATAGACTCAAACTACAAAATGACAACAACTCACTCTCATTCAATCAACGCAAATGAGATTTATGAAAAATATGAATTGGGGCGCTCGCTGGATCACCACAAAGTACGAAAGTAGATTCTTCTTTTTTCATCTCGCAAATGAGACTTATATTCTACACCTACACGTACCAGACATACAACTGGGGATAGTGCAGTACTGTTATTATTGCTGTTTGTAATGATTTATATATAAAACTGTAACTTGAAAGGATTTAAAGACCAAAACTATAGAGCGCGTTATAAAATTCCCATTGATTCAAAGCTCTGTTGTATAATTCAGATTGAGTCTGAACTAACAAATATATTTAAAGAAATTGTATTAATTATTAACAAAACAATTTTTCTCTGTGTTAAGTCATTCCAAAAACAGACATTTTTAGCAAACTGTTTCCAACTAGCTACAGAGATTGGAAATGTTTAGAAAGTAAAATTATTTATCAATGTACAAGGATAAACTTTGTGAAATAGTCAAAATCTGATATATCCACATTTAAGATCAGCACTACTTGGAGCAACTGAAGAAAAAACTAAACACGTTCTTAAGAGTTAAACGAAAAAAAGAAAGAAAAAAAAAAGAATGACAACCTCTACGTACTGCTGCCCATGTCCACTCATAAATTAGAATTATAAACTTCCAAAAAATGGGCAAACAAAGAAGAACTAAAGAAAAGTAGAAGCATAAACTGTACAATTACAATGTAGAATGGCTAGTTTAAGCTGTCTTATGCACTTTAATAGTGTCATAATTAGAGTCAGTTGAGGACTTGTTGCTGTAGGCTTTGACCTTTGATAACTATTACTAAATGTCTGTCTCTATATAGGATCACAAGAAAATCAATAGAAGCACACCCGTTGTGCTGCAAATGTTAAACCACACAATATATTTCTGCACAAAGAAATAGAGCACACTTTTTCTTTCCTTATCGGTGTCCAGAGGTGGCTGAGCTCAAGCACTCGCATCAAAGCTCAAAGGAATTAATTCTAAACTTCCAATTGAAATCTGTCAAAACGTTTTTTAATTGAGAGCTGGATGAGATGTATTACAGCGCCTCGCAATCAAAAAGGCTCTTATGGAGTGATGAATGAGCAGGAAGACAGATGCTTCAAAAGGGGGCAGGGGCAAACAAAACACACCCCTGAAGAGAAATCCAGGATGGGAGGGGCCAGATAGAGATAAATGTGAGGGGGGAGAGTGAATGATAATGTGCACGCCGTGGCAGGCATCGGTCCTCGGCTGGATTTAAGACTTAAGAGATCAAAACACTCGTGCATCAAAGAGCTCATTTCTGTCTGTGGGCTGCCGCTGTGCCAGGCGGACGGGCACAGCTTCACTTTAAGCAGATAAATATGCCACATAAGAGCTGAAACACTACTGCAAAAACAAGAAGTTTGGGAGAACTTTGGGAGAATTGGTGTCAATGTGGGGAAAATAGAAAAAGGCGAGCGCGGGTTGTGCTTATCTGCATTGGTCAGATTGGCTTAAAACATCTGAAAAGTTCACAAATGGTTAAGATATTTTTGTTCAATCTTTATTAAAACAAAGAAATGTCAAAAATCATATAAACTGCTGACATGTGGCACACTGGGATAGTTTTATATATTATACTCAAGTAAAAATGTAAGTGGCACATGCAAAATCTACTTAAGTGATTTTGATATAGACTTTGAATTGCAAAATTTAATTTAAAAAAAAATAAATTAAAATGAATTTCTTAATTGTTTTTGGTAAATTGTATGTGTATAGTGTTGTTTGCTCAAAGCTGGGGCTTGAACTCAATACCTTTCGGCAGGATGTCACTGCGAACGTGCTAAAAACAACCCCTCAAAACATATGAACAATACTTTATTATTCTATTTATTTTACAGTCCAGTTAAAAATGCAGTTGAGTAGAAACTACAGACACCTGCCCTCAAATGTGGTTAAGTAAAGTAAAAAGTATTCTCTCTAAATAACTTAAGTATATTACCTTATGAAATATTTTTACATTTGTGTGATATGATTGAGAAAAACAAACAAAAGAAACATTTTAGCCAGTTAATTGACTGATGATTTCACCATCAAACAACCAAAACAAAATGTTCTACAAACGCCATAATTTAAAACATCTACCTGTCTTCCCCATGTTCATAAAAAACAACATGGTTTGAAGTGGACTTGAAACCCACACTGCGCTGTCACAAAGAGGAGGCATTGGGCCGTTGAAGCTCACAAGTCTCACTGTGCACTCACCTCTTTGAACAGGTTCATGAAGCGCGGGCCGAACCTCCAGGGCTTGTGGCGGTGACACTGAAGAGAGCTGACCGTCATCTGAGTGGCCCTCTGAGACGCCACGGCAACCATGTGCACCGCGTCGTACATGAGCGCGGCATCTGTCTGTGAGAGGACCAGAAAATAGAGCTGCAAGATCCATCTCAATTCAACTGAACTCAACTGTAACAAATCTTTCTACTTTTTGGTGCTACAAAATCTTCTGAAAACAAATATTATATCCAAACATTACACACTAATCCAAAATAGTTTAATCCAAGGATAACTTAGAAAATGGAAAATTAAATGGTTACTGACAATAATTTACATATAGCTTGGAGTCGTGCTTTCCATGTAGTTTCCACTTACACTCATAAACAAATGCTAAACTTACTATTGCATTATCCTTTTGATTGACTTACAAATCTATAATGAAAGCCATTTGTCTGTTTACAAAGACTCCTCTCTGACTTTAGAAATTTACTTTATTTCAATTTCTAGTCTATTTCACATAGAATTTACGTTTTTTCTTTGTCTTTTTTTTTTTCTGTTCCAATCAGCACAGATTGGGGCAGTTGGTGCCATACTGGCTCTATGCAATGTTTTTTCCATGGCTGACATATGCTGCGATCTATAGGCCTCAAAGGATGTTTTTTCTCTGAGTTTCTGTGTTCAAGTTGTTAGAAAAACAACTCAAGTTCACTCAAGTTGGAAAAATATAAGCAATACCTTACAGTCTATGTGGCGATTCAAATCAAATTATAAAAGCCACTTAAACACTCAAATCAGCCAAAATATAGATCCAATTCAGTTATTTTTGTTAATCTGTTCTTTCAATTGTAAGTTATAACTCAACATTTGAAAGTTAATTTCTGCTTTTGTTGTCATTAGCTCAGTGTAGTAGTTAGTAACATTAGCACAACAAAGCATTTATAACTTCAGAGACTTAACGGCTGCACCGGAGCAAGTTCACAAACAACAGTGGACAGGAAAAGACAACTAAAGAGAAACTAACATAAGTACTATCAATATTTTAATTGCCGAATGTTAGATGTTATGGTTCGTCGAACTTTGAAAAACCTGGGGTTCCTAAATGTTACACAAGTTTCCAAGTAGGAAATCTAAGACTTAAAGCTGTTCCAATCGGAATTCACAAGTCAGAACTTAGAAAATCTTCACTCCGAGGAGAACTGGAACGCAGCATCATAACACGACGAGACAGTTATTTATCTGAACTGAAAGCTGAAGCTCAAATTCGACTTACTTGCTGATCATTTATGAAGTTACTGCTTGTTTCTTTTGGGGTTTACATTAGTTTATACCAACAACTAGAACAAATATAGTGGCAAGTGGCATTTTTGTCATGTGTTTGGCAAAAAAAGGATTAGAAATAGCCTTTTCTTACTCTAAGATGACAGTAGTAATCACCAGACTGCAGTTCATTCTAACATTCCATTCTATCTCTCTAGGTTTTTGCAGTCGACGATAACAAACATAACAGATGGTAACATATAAAGCCTTGGAAATGATAAGGAGGGAAATGAAGTCTGGATGATGCCGTTGCAGTAGCTGCCTGGATAACAAGGTAAAACAAATATCACGGTGGATTAAAGTTTCCATTTTTTATCACAGTGAAATACAGCTCCTAGAAGGATTTACGGAGCAGCAGATGTCTGGCGTTTACAAGACAGCATGAGAGCAAGATGCAGAATACAAATGTGATATAAAGAGGACTACATACGGTCATGATACCATCCAACAGGCTGCTGTCCTGTTTGGGGCCCTGCAGTCGCTCCATAGCCCACTTGTCCATGGTAGAGGTCACCCAGGGGTCATCAATGTTCAACAGCCTGAAGCCCGTCATGTTGACCCCACTGTAGCGGTACGGCTCCAAGTCCAGGGCAAACAGGTCCTGTGGGAAGAAAGGAGATTACACTTTTAGGACACTTACAGACACTACTGCTGCTTCACTTGATAAATAAAAGTGTAAATTTCTAGATTACATCCCATTAAATCTTTATTAAAAGAGGTGTACCTTATTTAACCAATGTAATCTGTTTTGCCCCAGTACTGATATATTGTAGAAGTAACTATGGATGAAAACAAGACCTCTGCATCTAATTATAGGGGCGCTTTATTCTACACAAAGCAGGAAGTGTGCTGTTGACATGCTAATGTTTGTAAGCTTTCCAGTGAAAGGAAAACTTGCTCTGATCTTAGAAAGTTGTGAAAATTGTTGTTATTGTTGTTAGCCTTGTTAGCCATGCTTTTGAGTCCCTTAAATTTGCCATCTCATGTTGCCGTCTCACGTCTTTGATCTGTGTTATGAGTCACTATGAAACTGAAACTTACTGAGTGCATCGAGGCAGCCATATATACAATCTAGTGAAGTTGGCTCTGAAAAGACGTTATGATGGAGATTTGCTGCAGCAGTTATCGTGTTTAGACGGCAGAAATGCTCAGAATGAGTTTAGACTTAAAGTTTAGACTTAAAACAGCGGAAGATTCTATGAAGTCTGAAAATACGTCCAAAAATCCCGGAAGTTCACGTGTGTTTGACGCTCGGAGGGGAGTTTTTGATGATGGAACATTGTTAGAACATGGTTTAAAGCTCAAAAAGTCCTTTAAATAAGTGAGCGATACATGTGGACTGCAGCAAAGTTTAAAATGAACTAGTTCTGCTCTCACAATTTTAAGAAAGTAAAAATCAGGTACAGCACCTTTAAGTCTAATCTTAGTTTTTTATTTTTTACAATGAGATATGAGGATTAAGGTGTAATTGATACCAGAAGATTCATTCTGATGCTATATCTTTAAAACTGTGTGAGTCCAATGCCTTATAGAGCAGTGTTTCTCAAACTGTCAAATGGGTACGACTGGTGCACTCTATGTGCCTTAGAGTAAATTATATCCATGCTTGTCCACCTTTGGGTTAGTCCTTGTTTGTCACTAATAAAGCAATGGCACAATCTTATTTTAGCCCAGTTTAGACCCGGTGTAACAGGCCATAATATATCCCCCGTCTAGACTATCCCCAGGGTCAAACATTTTCTTTGGTGGTATTTGGTGTAAAAAGTTGTCTTAAAGGTCTATCTTCACTGCTTAGATTCAACATGTGCAGCTATTTTGGGGCTTTTTCATTAATTCAAGCGTCCTCATCTTTTTTTTCTCTCTCTCTTTCATTCTCACTGAAAACATTTACATAAGATTGTTGTTTATCTCTTTCTCTGAAGTTGCTCAGAGGGGACTGTTGATGCTGAGTTTTATAAAAATATTTGAATTGGAAACATTGTATTGTTATTGTAGCACTTTAACTATATCATTCACTTTCAATTGATGTACAGCAGAAAATACTTATCAAACTTACCAAAGTGGTGAAGAAGAAATGATAGTATTCAGTCATCATTCCCATTGACGAGAGCTGAAATATGAAAAGTTGGATTATCAAAAATGACATAGGGTTAATTCAAATTTTACACGTGTCGGATCCAATACCCTGACTGCAAATACTTATTCTGTTCCAAAGTTATCATTTCCATTAAATCCAGAAACATAATCCCACAGAAAAATGATTAAACTGCCCAAATATCTGTGACGGCATTTTAAATTGACAATAAAAACTCTATCAAACATCGTGAATTGGATTTTTAGAGTTGAATGAGTAAAATGTGTATTTATTGTAATGTAAAATGTCTCGCCTGTTTGAGCAGCTCTGATGCCATGCGGTAGGTGCAGTCAAAGATTATGAAGAACTCCTTGTCTTTCTTTAGCTCTTTGAGCAGCGGCCGCGCGTCCTGGTTTCCTGGAGTCAGCTGACGGATTTTCACTTTGAGGTTGAACTTTGCTGGAGCTTTTATTAACTCCTGCATTCGCATCAGACCTGAAAAAACAAATACGAAAAAAAAAAAAAGATGTGAGAGATCAAAGGTATAAAACAGAGACCTTTGTAATAATGTTGTTATTTGACAGGATGGATTTCAGTTCATGTTAAGGTTTGTATACTTTTACACAAAAAACCTGTGCGTCAGTTCAAAATGCATTAGTTGCATCAAAATTGGGTCACTCTTTATTTCACAGCACAGTAAAAGCATGGTGATATGATGGAAATTGCATGGTAGGGGATGAACACCATTTGCTATTTCTATTTCCATGCTATTACCAAGAAAACATGTTTCATTCATTTTGCATTATAATATGATTTTATGAGTAATTACCATAATTACGCTTTTAGTTGCTGCAGATGTTATTTCCTTGCTGTAAAGTAAATGCCTACTCGTTACTCTTACATGTTAGTGCCATATAAGCCATCTCGGACCCTTAGGACACAGACTGGCCTCCTGCTGGTGCCCAGAGTCAGGACCAAAACAGCGTTTCCGTTTTATGGATCTAAAATCTGGCACAGTCTCCCTGAGGTCCTGAGCCCCACTGGCAGTATTTAAATCTAAGCTAAAAACTGATTAGCTGTGCATATGATTGAGGGAATTTTATATCCATTTTACTATTTTAATGTAATTATTTATGCTTTGAGATTGTATTGTGATTTTAATGTATTTTTTTTTATTTATTGTAAAGCACTTTGAGTTGTACTTGCATGAACTGTGCACAATTCAATTTTGATTGATTGATTCATTTGATTGATTAATTAATGTTTTGTGTGTGTGCTTTTGTGTGTGTATCTTTGAACAGTTGCTGTCAATACTTCCATAACTCATTTTGTTAGAAGTTAAAGGCCCTATACCCTATTTTGAACCACGAGTGAGGAACATGTTTCAGTTTGAAATGTTAGCCCCTTCCTCATATTCTGTTCTCTTGCTGCACAATGACAGAGAAACAAAAATAGTCCCAGGCAGTTGCTCACACATGATTCTCTCTCAACAACATCATTTCATGGACAAACTGGAGTGTCATGCTTGGTTGGTACTGTATGGTTCTCATCCAATAAAATCCCTGCAAAATGCAAAGGTGACATCATACCATCTTGTTTTTTACAAGTAGCTGCTTTACGACACACTGCATGGAGCAAAGGACATTTCTCTGAACTGGAGGAGATAAAAGTCAGGAAAAGAGCCTTTAAGTTTTATAACCATGTCACCTATGGCAAACAGCCTTTCAAACCCTTCTTATAGACCGCCTCCCTGTCTGTGTGGCCTTTGGAGGAAATAAAGTTATGAGAAAAATAAAAGGTGGAAAATCTATAATCTGTGGCATTTGAGCATTGGCGTGGGATATAGTTGTGTGATATGGTTTGGTGTATGGAGCTGTGAGGAGTCCACTGCCCTGTCGGAGATTGGGTTCACAGTTTCATAATGGTGGGCTGTGTTTAGACACTGTTGTGCGAGCGATGGTGACATATACCTGTACTCTGAGGTCAGTACACATGTAAGCAATACTGTACATAACCTGTACATAACCTGTACATAACCTGTACATAACCTGTACATAACCTTACAATACCATTCAACAAAATTATTAATATAGTCACATGCTACTAATATATATGGCAGGGGATATGGTAAAGATGCATATTTCACTCCAAAAAGGTTGAAATTGTATATCCATTGATACAGTAATTGAAAATGAATTGAGTCGATTCAATTGAAAATTGAAAATGATACAGTCTAAGTAGCCCTCTGGCCTTGAAGCAATTAGGAACGTGCTGAGACCAAAGCCGTCAAATAATAAATGTATTTTATGACTTCACCCTCTGGCTATAAAACATATTAAACAAACCACGGAGATAAAGATTAATTACATTTATTGCAAGGCAATAAAAGAGGAGCAAGAATGTATCCTGGGTCTTTTCTGAACATTCATTTGAAGCTTTTCTTTTACTGTACTATCATTACTCCCACAACGTGCTGACAGTCTGATGCTTAGCTGGACTAAAGGTGCGTTCCTGTTTTACGCCTGATGCACACCGACTCCGGTCCGGCTCCGGTTCGGGACCCGCGCGGGTCCCGTGCGGGTCCGTGCGGGTCCCGCAAGACTTAGAAAGTGCTTAAAATCAATGCTTGCTGTCACACCGACCTCGGAGCTCTGCGGCCGCGGGTCCGGCAGCCGCGCGGGTCTCCGGAAAGAATCCGCAAGAAGTCTATTTTTGCCGGACGCCGCAGCGGTCTGGTGCGGCTTTCATGTCATTTGACGAGTGCTCTCGCGCGAAACCACGTGAATCTACGTGGCTTTCGTCAAAAACGGACCGCAGTTAACCGGAGCTGGTGTGACAGGCGTCTGCAAGAGACCCGCGCGGGTCCCGGACCGCGACCGGACTGGACTCAGTGTACACTAGGCGTTAGTCCGGTTTAGTTTTTATCTAGTCCAGGTTTGGTTCCGTGTTTTTCCTTGGTCAGTCCCAATTTGAAGTGATGTGTGTGTGTCTGAGCGCACCTAAAGCTCAGTGAAGAAGTTTTTTTGTTTTTGTTTTTTCTATTGTAGAGTCAAGGCTTTGCAAACTTTAAAAAACAAATTATCTTTGGAGAACTACTTGTGATGTGTGTCTAAACATTATTTATATATTTACAAAACACACATGACGCATGCTAACTCCACCTGTCTCCTGAAATGTAAATTATCTCTTGAAATGTTCAAAAATGCTTGACATATTTTACTGTACAAAAAATAAGACTGCACTTCACTTTTGAATCGATTACTCCACAAACATAAATAATTCAGAATGTACTGAATATATACAGAGACTTGGAGACAGTAACATAAATGATGCATGTCCCATACCTGTGCTGTCCTCATAGACCACCGTGAGTTTCCTCCATTTGAAGAAGGTGACCACATCCAGGATGGCCCGGGCGATGGCGGTGTACTCGGGGTACAGGTTTATGAAGAAGGTGTCCTTGTTGTCCACAGAGGGGTGTTTCCAGCGTGTTTGGATGTGGGGCACCTCCAGAGCATTACAGATGGACTGAACAGCACTGACCGAGGAGCTGTGAGACGGACCGAACACCGCCACCACCCCGAGAGCCAACTGGTCACACACTGGCACAAGAGAACATCTACAGTCAGGCATTTTGGGAAGGTTTTCAGTTCCTTTTAGAGATTGGGCTGGTTCAGTCTCTGCCTGTTTTTAAATTACTTTTAAAAACACTTTTTGAGTTGTTGTTGTAGTGTACACGTACCTTGTTGACCTTTTTGTAAGTTTGCTCTGGCCAAGTTTTCATAGTTTTTATAAGTTGTGATGATATTTTTTCTGGCTAATTAAATCAGGATTTAGATACGTATAAGGCTGCTCGTTTATACAGAAAATTATAATTACCATTATTTAAGAAATCATTATTATTTGAAACAAGTTATATTAGTGTCGCATGAAGACCGAAGAATTATTCCATTAGTGATACTTAAGGATTTATGTAAAAAGTCACTGTGGTTTAGCTCTAGGAACAAGCCCATAATTCAGAACAGAATTTAATGAATATTTAATTTTTCTTCATTTGTCTCCATTTGTGTAATTTATTAATTGCACAGCCCTATCAGGTATAAACAGAAAACAGGTAGGGGATATTTTAGAAACTGTATATTATACCCCCAATTCAATATAATGATGGATAGGATCATGCTGTTTCAGATTTATTAGTTCTGTAAAACTTATCATCGTCAACTTTAAATGTATTATTTATGACATGTAAAGCTAATGGAAAAGAGCTGAATAAATATGGAGGGTAAGCAGTTTTTCACTCAAGAGTCAAGATGCTATCAATCCGACATATCCACTCTTACGCCTGACAGTGCCTCATTATACTGAGCTGTTTGAAATATGAGCTTTTAAATAATGTTTTGAGATTATATTAGAAATTTACATTCACGCAAAACGCTGCAGTGCTCCTGCAGAGAATGACTACAGAAGTATGTTTTGTCAAGGCAAAACTTAAAAATAAGTTATTTAAAATAATACTAGATAAACTGTCCAGATTTTTATTGTGTCACAGTTATTTGACCTTTGGATTTATGTATTTAAGGACTACATTTGCCTGACTGATATTTGCTTGTTGTCCTGAAGTATGCAAATATGTTGTGAGGGAATTATATTTAATAGCCTAAGTTGTAAATACATTCTGTTTATATCGAGGGTTTAGTTGATAAAAGACAGATTTATAGTTTTTTAATTCAGATACTGATATTTCATATTAGTGTCTTCATTTTGAAAGCTTTTATTTTCTATTTCTTCGGGTGGTTGGCTGCATGTCTTTAACAAAAAGAATTTCCCCTTGATGAATAAAAGTAATTTAGATTCTGATCTGTGCTTTCGAAATACTTGGTTGACCCTTCATTCACTCGATTGTGTTTGGAATTATGAATGTCCTTGAGCAAAACCAGGTAGATCAGGTCTAACGCACTGCTTTTTCTTTTCTTTTCAAACAATGACCTCTTGTTCCGTTATACACACTCTCTCTTCTCTCTTTTTCTAGTTCGTAGTTAACAGCATCTTTCACACATCATTAAAAATGTTGTTATCTTGTAATATTGCTGTTATGTTATCTGTTTTACTTTTCCTTTATAATTCATCTGGTCTCTTTTGCATTCTCTGCCGGTACGATCTACTGAACTGCAGTTTACGGGTGAATAGCTTGACATTTTGTGGTGCCATCTTTTTCGAACATTCGGTTTTTGGAGCCCAATTATGTTGCCAGTCCCAGCCCTGGAGCAGCCAGGCAGAACCAAATCATGAGAGTAACAGAGCCGTGAGAATCAGGCCTCATCTGAAAGGTCTGTGGCTCGTCAGGGAGAAAGATCTATGTTTTTCTTGAACAGCAAAAATAGCGATACATAAACTATACAGTAATCATAGCTAAAGTGAGAAGGGATTTTAATAGAGCTATTGTTTCTTCTATGAATGCTTCATGAAGGTGTTAGGTGACCTTTCGATTCAGAAGTGTTATTGTTATGTTTAAAAATAAAAAGCTGTGATTGTGTGCTTGTGTGCTTAAAAAAGGCATTATACACTTTGAGTACAGCAGAACTTATACTTCTTGAAGAAATTAGAGAGAAATACTTTAAGTAGAGAATACAGCAGTGTGTATTTAGTAGTAGTACTAGTAGTGGTCACAGAATCAGAGGAGATGCAAGAACAACCCAAAAATGAAGTAGTCATAATAGCATTTGCCCATAGCAGTAGTCTAGTAATAGTCAATCGACAAAATATACTCTAATTTTATTATTCTGACATTCCAAAACTTGTTAAATCACATTTTTCTAAATAAATGCTCACCTCTTCTGGACGCCTCAAAGCCGTCGAACACATTGATCCTCTGAATGTCGTAGGTCAGAGTGGTGTTGGGCATCAGCGTCTTGTTGCGGTTGATGTTGTTAACAGCAAACTTAAAGGCCAGCTCGTCCATACTCACCAACTCACTCTCCCTGGTCTCAAAGATCCCACCTATAGAAGAATAACACAAAGAAAAATAACTTAAAACATTCATTCATTCATTCATTCATTTTCTACCGCTTATTCCCGTTAGGGGTCGCGGGTGACTGGAGCCTATCCCAGTGACTTTGGGCCTTAGGCGGGGTACACCCTGGACAGTGGCCAACTCGTCGCAGGGCTGACACAGAGACGGAGACAAGGACAGACAACCATTCACTCTCACATTCATTCACTAGGGACAATTTAGAGTTATCAATTAACCTATACAGTCATGTCTTTGGACGGTGGGAGGAAGCCGGAGAACCCGGAGAGAACCCACGGTAACACGGGGAGGACATGCAGACTCCACCCAGAGAGATCGTGTGATGTTAGGGTGGTTCGGAATTCGAGACCACGATGTTGGGGTGGTCTGGGATTCGAACCCCGATCTCCTTGTTGAGAGGCAGAAGCTCTAGCCGCTCTGCCACCGTGCACCCCTAACTTAAAACAAACATTTAGTATTAAGAGACACTGTACATATATACTCTTTCAAAAGTGTGGTTTTGTTTCAAGCATGTGATGCTTGATGTAAAAGGGGTGTATAACAATCACACCTGAAAGCAGATAAAAAGCAGAGAAGTTGACTCCGTCTTCACATTGTGTGTCATTGTGTGTGCTACATTAAGCATAGAGAACAGAAAGAGGAGAAGAGAACTGTTTGAGGACTTGAGAACCAAAATTCTGGAAAAATATCAACAATCTCACGGTTACAAGTTCATCTCTTGAGAGTTTGATGTCACTTTGTCCACAGTGCACAACATAATCAAGACGTTTGTAACCCATGGCACTGCAGCTAATCTCCCTGATCGTGGACGGTTAAGAAAAATTCAAAGGTTGCAATGCAGGATAGTCCGGATAGTGGATAAGCAGCCCCAAACAAGTTCCAAAGAAAGTCAAGCTGTCCTGCAGGCTCAGGGTGCATCCTGTCAGCGCTAACTATCTGTCAAAATTTGAATGAAATGAAACGCTATGGAAGGAGACCCAGGTGGACCCCATTACTGACACCAAGACATAAAAAAGCAAGATTGTAGTTTGTCAAAATGTATGTGAGTAAGCCAAAATCTTTCTGGGAAAACTTATTGTGTCTATGAATATGGCTTTTTTTTTTATTTTTTATTTTTTTTTACAAAATTTTACGCAGATAAAGCTGAATTCAAACCATTTGGGGTCCCTGATATATAGTATATATTTGTGTGTGCTAAGAAACATATAAACACACCAGGCACCTGGTATTCACAAGGAGATCTCATCTCATCCAAGAACTAATTTGGCCCAACCCTGCTTAATTTTCGAGATCAAAATCTGGGCCAAAAATCTCTATACAATAAAGCGCCTAATAAACTCACACTGGCTGATGTAGATGATATTTCAAAATCTTTCACATCTAAACTTAAATAAACCTACACAGCTAAACCTGTTGTTAATATCTGCAATCTGCCAATTGAAAGTCAGTATGATGCTGGCAGGTTGTACCTGTGTCTTGTCCTCGCTGTTCAGTGCACTCTGAACCGAACACTTTGTCCCTGTTTTTTCTGTATTTTTTGCTCAATAACAGGAGACCACAGAGTGAGCAGCCTCAGGTGAACAGTTCAAGCCATTTACTGCATACTGTTATTACTGCTCTTTTACTCTGCTCAGGTCCAGCACTTAGAGGACACCAAGCTGATTTTTTTTTAGTTTTTTCAGTTTTTATTTCTGTGTATAGTTTAGATCACTTTTAAAGTATTTTTATGACAATTTACAGATTAGAATTGCCTGAATCTACTCCAATCCAGTTTTTATTCCACTTTTGAGTAATAGAAGAGACAAACTGGGCCAATTATATAAATAAATAAAACACTTAACAAAGTGATTACTAATGTATACTCAAGAGTTCATATCTTACTGTAAACATTGTATCTGATACTATACTGTCCACATAACAACAAATCCAATGTAATCTAAGAGTAAATACATACTATGCTCCAAATTAAAATAAGATTGACAGAGTAAAAATCAGACAGAACATTAGAAAATCAAATCCTGAAGGAGAAAAGCCAAACGGGAGATGTTTTGAACAAGCAGATAACAAAAAGTAGTTCAGTTAAGCAGATTGGTTCATAATTGGTTACTTTAAAAATGCCATTGCCATATTAGTCACAAAGAAAGTGTCTGATTCATTGGAAACACACACTGACCCAGGTCCAAAGAGCACAAGAAGAAATAATAGAACATATTTTGATGCTGTAAAAACTACTAATTACCACCCTGTCATCCTTCTTACCCGCTCGAGAAGTACAGCCAAGTGGACAAAGTGCAATTGTGACAGCAGCGAGAAAAGGACAGGAAATAACATAACTCTAAAAGCTTTTTGTGCTGGTTCAGAACACTACATTTGAGCCCAGTCAATCAGACAAAGAAAAGGTACAAATAATTGTTGCTTTTAAAGTAGCAATTTTCAGTGATTTCCTGTTTGGAAAAAAATATAAACTCTTATTGTTTCCATGTTGCAAAGCTGTCACTCAAGTAAATCTGAATTGCATTTCACCTGTAAGTGTTGAAATATGAAATGCAAACTCTTGGCGATATTTATACAACGACTGAAGTGACTTCTGAAACATGCCCTGCATAACATGTTTTGACTTTTTGACATTAGACTTATTTGGCAAACATTTATGCCTAAAAATACACTGAAAAACAAGCCTTTTTACTCTGAGCGGTCTCGCCTCTCCACAGATCTGACCTGCATATTGACCTGGTAGCTTCTTCTACTATCCATGGAGATAAACAAGCTTCAACTTTATATTTAATAAAGAGAAGGAAAACAAAAAAGTTGAATGCAATACTGGGGAAAATTCCAGGCAAATCAAGGAAATCAGTGCATTGTTGACTTGTTGTTGCACGTGTTTGTTAAACATTTTACAATCTACTTTATATAATGTTTTAGCGGCGAGACTTTTCCCTCGTTCGCCATTAGCTCTTACGGAGTTCTCGTCAAACAGGAAATGCGTTTACAACAGAAGTGCGTAAAAAGCATAGACATAAAAAATAATGGACAGTCTGTCGTCGCTCCGCCCCATTCATGAAAATGCGGCTCAGTCATGGAGAATTCAAAATGGCCGCGGGTTCGCCCCCACCACTCCCCCCTCGGTGGGGAGGCGGGGAGAGGGCGACTTTGGGGCGGCCTTTTGCTGACGTACTGCCGTCGTTGCCCCTATGCTTACCGCCCACTCGTAGGTGAATGGCTGTGCCCTGACATTTCCGGCGCGTAAAGCCCACCTTCTTCATTAGATATGCAAGAACTTTAAAAAATCACAGCGGCTAAACCAGCCTGGTTCAAAAAAATTCACCCCCCTCAGCGTTGTCACAGAGCCGTAAGCTAACGTTTGAGACCAAAGCCGTATTTTGAGCCAGGCTCTAAAGTAGGTTTTGAAACGTCTAACTCCCCATTGACTTGCATTGAATAATTCTACTTCCGCAGCAGCCCCTAGTGGTCAGCAGCAGATTGCAAACATGGCAGCCTGCAGTCGGCGGCTTAATTTGAGAGCGGTAGCCTCGCCCACTGGTAAAAAGAGGCAAATGTGGGCGGGGCGGAATAAGGTGAATTGAAACAGGTCTGTTCAAAACTGCAGAACTGATAAGCTCCGCCTCTTCATAGTGACATTTCACCAGAACAAGCAGCGGATTGTCATTTATATGTTTCTTAATTTTGAAAAGTGGCTACATTTCAGAATCAAACAAAGGTCACCCAGAGTGTTCATCTTTCAAATAATTTCAGCAATTTCAGCTAAATACAGGACTGTGGGTGGGGATAACGGAAAGCTGAAAACAGGATTACTCAAACATGTGTGAATCAATTAATATACAACTTTGTGTAAACTAATGATGAGGAAACACTGCTGTAACAAGGTTAAAACTCAGCTGATTGTACATAATATGTCCCCTTTAAACTGGGCAGTGGCAGGAGGACTAAAGAGAAGCGTGAGGGGGGAATAGGGGCGTGGTCTGGTGGTATTATTAGTGTGATTGGTGTAACAGGTATCCACATTGTTTAACTCCGCCCCTGAAGCCATGTGTTTGTGTTTGTGCACAGTGGCTTTAATCAGGGCAGTACAGCCTGACGTCACAGAGCACTAGGGGCAGCACACTTCTATTGCACTAAAATAATGCGCTCAACTTTGACAAACATCATTATTATAGTTTTGTGTTGAAGTAAAGCGACTCTCCTCTTAAAAGAGTTAATATATGCTCATTATGAAGCCTTTTTGATTAGTACAATGCACAACTTATTCTTACAAAAGCCTTGCATTTAACGCCACATTGCTTAGTATAAAAATGTATTTTCTCTCCCAGAGCTACACCCTGGTTCTCCACAAATGAATTAATGCACCTAGAAGCTCTAAAAGCATCCATCCGCTTCACAAATAATGAGGAATAATTTACCGCAACAATTCATTTCCATCTGGCTTTGGATAGACAGTGCAAATGTGTTTTACAAGTTTCAAGAGACCAACTTTAAGTTTCTTGGACCATACATTTGAAATCTGCTATAAATGAATGTAACCTCAGTGAATACAACAAGGATATGTGATCTTTACACGTAATTAATGTTCATTGTTAAGGAAAAATATATTGCATTTTCAATCCAAGTGCCGAGAAGACTCTGTTCCCCATTTCCTAAAAGCTTTTTTTGACTTGCAAATCCAATAATAACATGAGCTAACCTACTATTTGCATATAAATGATGAAGGGTAGGCATGTGCATGTGAGAAATACAGATACAGGGTGTAATTTGTTGTCCCAATCATTCACAATCACATTATATTAGCGCCTGAGTTACGATTTAGTCATAACTCACCGCACCCATTAGCGAAATATGTGAGATGTATTGGTCATTAATGCACCAGTGGATATTACTTATTACATACTAAAATGTGACACAAGAAATATCAGGAGTCTGCAAGAAGCATAGAAATTGGGATTTTCCTTGGTTGCCATGTTTTTCATTATTAAAAATGGACAACAATGTTCCTTGGCATTAGCATTGGAAGATGCCAGCAGCACTGAATGAATTATGGTCAATTTTGTATCAGGGCAATGGCAACGCATTTTTAAAAAACACACTTTAAAAACAATTCAAGTAAAGTACGAGATGGATTTTTAAAGATCAAAATATTAAATGTAAAACATCAACAACAACAACAATAAAACATATTACTTGTCTTTAGATTTTATCTACCCATTTTGCAATTTCAGCCATCACTGTCACCACTATTGTGACTTGATCAGAATGAATAGGGCAGTCAAAATAAATAATACCCAGATACTGATAGGCTCTGTGCACTGCCCCAAGGCGTTACTTCCAGAGGAATTATCTGGGTTTAGAACAAATATTGTTCTATCTTGTTCTAACATTGTTCCGTCATCATAAACATACCTGGAGTATATATATATATATATACATATATACACATTACACACACAAGACGCACATCACACAGACAGACAGACAGACAGACAGATAGATAGAAAGATAGATAGAAAGATATATATATATATATATATATATATATATATATATATATATATATATATATATATAGTTTTAAATTAGGTTTGCATTAGCATTGAGACACAAACACCTACCTAAATAAATTCACCCGTGACTTGCTGTCTGTTGCGTAATCATTACATATTGATTATTTTAACGTGGCTCTGGAGAAAACCCCATAAAGGATAGAACTAAGGCGGAATGGGTTGTACAGTCAAGCTCGTCAAACGTCTAGGACTATTGATACTGAAACTAGGGTAGGCTATTGAAAAATACTGGAAATTACATAAATAGAACACATTTGGAGCTTAAGAATAGTCGATATCAAAACTATAAAACCACATGATAACATTAAAAAACTATTATTATTTTGTACTGGAAATGATAAGAAAAAAGTGTTTGTTACTGTCATTGTGTGTTGAGCGTTTTCATTAGTGTCACTCTAATTTGAAATTGTATTATTGTGCATTATTGTACATTTGCCACTAATTAACAATTAACTAAGAAGTTATTCACATTCAACCAAATTAATTACAGACACATATGAATTCAGGAAGTGCGCTTCACATGTTTCTTCAGTGTTGTTATTAGCCATCATATTTATTATTACATTTTAATGCCATATAAAGGCGTTAGTATTCTAGACTGAATATCAATTTGAAGTCATTATTAGCTCATCACCACTTCCTGCTGAGAAAATGAGCTACACGCATAATTACAATGTGACGACAATTGTGAAAAAAGACAAAGAAATAAAGGAAATACTTGTGTCTTTTGCTGAGGTGACAGAAACAACCTGGGCTAACATTGTAGGGCAGCCATAAACGCATTTGCAAGTGTAAAAAGTCCATATGTCAACGTAAATGATAGATATTGTGTGCTCCCTGTTGTTTCTGGCTCTGAAAATGCCCGGTTTAAACCAAGGTGAGCCAAAAATGTGAAGAAAAAGCTAAGAATCAAGCAATAGCTGGACAAGGACAAGAAGAGGACGGGAGTGTCTGCGAGCTACACTCAAAGCATGTTCTAAAAATGGTTCTGATTGAGTCCTAAATTCTCTGGTGTACAGGCAAAACGCAATGCATGCCAACTAAAGATACTGTGAACAGGTACACAAGAGGCGGGATAAACCCAAACTGTTGGAACCATTTCAATGTCAAAGTTTTGGTAAACATTCATATTAAGAGACAGTGATTGTGGTCAAATTAAGTTTTAGTGAATTTTTAAAATGCGTCGCAGGTGGTTGCAGCTAATCCCTAAACAAACACATTTACTCTGCCAAATAATCTGAAACTAGTAACAAACAGAGTTGCATGATTTGGGAAAAATATCTAATTGCAATTTTTCTGACCAATATTTTTTTAATAATAGATAGTTCACATCACGTTTCAGAATGTTTTTTACGCTTTTAGTCACATTTTAGTTTTGTTTACTTGCATTTATGACACTATGAGTTTAATTTTTGTCATTTAAAGTTGTGATTTTGATGCTTGTTTCAGATTATGTTTTAACAAACCAAAACTACAGGGTTAGCAGTTTTTATGCAGGAAAAAACTGGACATTTTGTGCTTTGTGCAGGAAATTATTGCACTTTAAACACTGCAGCATTTGAGACTTGCTAATTTTGTGATTTCAATTTAATTTTGATTAAGTGTGCGTTACATAGGTTGTAACACATGTAGCAATTAGAAACTTATTTTCACCAGTTCCTTCTGCAGCGTAGACCAGGCATAAAGTCACAAGCGATCACTAAATTCATTGCATAAGCAGTTCATTTGTCAATCAAACTGTAAGGAAACAGACACAGAGGAACAGGGGGTCACATTCAAAAAGGTAGACTCCAGGGAAAAGGTTGAGGTATTGAATATATCCAACCCATTGTCCACCTCAAATTAAGCTCTTGTTTTATGTTATCAAATTAATGCTTTGTGAGGATCATATTATTCTACTGCCCTGAACTCACTGAATCTATAGTAAAAACTTAAGTGGTTTTATTGGAACTTGAAAATAAGAACAGACTGGCACAATTTGTTGCTGAAATAAAATGAAATTAAGGCTATAACTAACCACCATAAAATACATTATGTTCTGAGTCATTATGGCCTTCTTGATAAATCCTGTAACTCACCAAGGTTATGCACTGAATGAAGAAATACTACTTCCATGTCAACATTTGCTGGCCTTTTATAACATACATGTCAAATTATGAATAAAGGTAATTACACTGGTGAGTCAGGTTTGTCCAGAGGTCCTGGGCCAAGATCCACTTCCATTTGGCCATTTTTCAATAGTTTTAGTGGATAGTCATTAATTGCTTAGGCATTCAGTTTTCAATCTCATTTTAGCTTCTTGAACAGGAGGGTTGGGGATTGCTTCTGATGTGAGTAAGCTGGTTAAAAATAGTGCGTCCTCTCTGTGGTTTGGTAAATGTTTGTATTTCAACAGCAAACAAAACATGTGACACTAAAAAGGATAATGATAAGGATAATAGATGCTGTTTAGTTAGTTAGTTTAAGTTTAAGTGATAGATTTAAGTTGAGCAAGTTAAGTATTGTCATAGTTTATTTCACTCATAAACAGTACTTTACTCACAGAGGATGTTTTGGCTCAATATATTTAGTTTTAAATGAGCAACTAACATGATTTTAAAATCAAAGTATGGTTCTGCATTTATTTTGGCTGTAGATTCAAGAATATGATAAAGTCATACTCTCAAATGGGGGCAGAAGACATTTTGGTGCAACTTTATAATAAATACACCTTAATTAGCCTCAGTCAAGCAGGAACAAAGACTTCATAATGAACAAATAGTTTTTTTTTCAGAAGTATTCAGGCTTAGTAAGAACTTTATTAAGGGGTCAGGGTATTGACTGAGTACTAACTCTTAATAAACAATTTGTTAATTATGAATTACGCCCTTGTTCATGCTTTATTGAGGGTATTAGTGTATAAATAAAGTGTTTACTTGGGCTGTTGGCCATCACTTTTTTAGTCAATTAATCGGTCAATGATGTTTTAGTCGACCAAAAGTAGTCGATTAATAATTTATTTAGACATGGAGTAAGCCAGCTGAAGATTTGGCAGTGAATTATTCGTTTATTATTTTTGCAGTAAAATACACTGTTTCCAAGTACTTTTTGTTGTTGTTTTGTGCATGAACTCCTGTGTGACTGTGCTCTTGTGTGCACTTTAGGTCAGATATTTGGTCAGATCATAGAGATAATTCATAATTTTGAGGGCTTATCCCAGTTTTGATCTCTTTTAGTTGAATAGATCAACAGGGAACGCCTTTAGTCGACTACAGCCCCAGTGTTTTCTTCACTGTTTTTCATCTGAAATCTAAAAATCCACATAGAACATAGAATTGTGTAGAATAAACTGAAGAAGCCTGAGAGTTGTAGGAGGAGGCATGAGGCTGCAGAAGTTTATTTACCATCATTATGGCAGCCAGGACCTGGGGACATTGTGATTGTGATAGTATTGTCCATTCAAGTCAAGTCTGGCTATGTTTTCCTGTCATGATGGAGGCCCAGATGATAAACACTGAGTGCCCTTGGTAGTGCTACCTCTCTATCCTTTTGTATTGTTGACTGAGCAGACTAAACTACCCTTGAACCTAATATATTACAACAATTAGCAACAATAGTAATTTGGCTGCCCACATGTCTAATATTGTTGGGCTGTAGTATTTTGTGATGTAATTTTTGTCACTCGAGTAATGTGCAACCTGGTTAAAGGATCATTTGAGGCAAGGTAAAGCCACTATTGATTTTGGTTTATCACTCTCATTACAAAGTCTGCTTTCAAAGCTTGTTCATGCATAAACAACAAAATAAACAAGCAAAGACATTCTCCTCTATAGTAACTGCCGTTGGCACAAAGCAGTCCCAACACATCCAATGCACTATAAATCTTATAGTAAAGTTAATTAGTCCTGAGCCCACTGCGACAGAATTACACTCAGAAATTAATGAGTGTATTTTACATTCAGCCGCTGCCAAAGTTTGTGAAGACTTTCTTGGCAATGAAATAAAAAGTGAATTTGCTACAGGTGAATCTATCCAGCCAAACACAAGCTTTTTGCCCTGAAGTTGAGGCTTTCTTTCTCTTTTAAAAATCCTGGATCCATTTGTTTTGGGGGCACAAATGTTGCAGACACCGGTGCTTTCTAAATGAGACAATTTAAAAGAAAGGGCGGTGGACAGATGAAAGTGGATGCGGTCCAGTCGGTCTCCTATCACTCTCACATCACAAAGGAAGACCACGCGCCAACACATACAAATGAACGCCAGGGTTTTTCGGTCTATTTTATGACAGGCTACAGGTGCCTATTGCATTTTATACAGCCCAGAATCACCAGCCTGTGCCAGTCTGATAAATGATCATTCCACTGTGGAGACCCTGCATAGTAAATCTTAAAGTAGCTCAGTTCAAACTCAAGTGCAGCCAACTTTCAAAAACTATACATGAAGACCTATGGATTCATATTTTATCCCAAGAGGAAAAATGCTGAAGGGATTGCAGCATTTAAAATGTAAAGAAATGCTGAAGGGTATAGCATTGCTTATTTAGGTGAGGTAACAGCATTATCTTATTGACTTTATTCCGCCCTGTCCACTTTTTCCTCGTTTTATGTCTATGATCCGCACTCTTATAGTAAAGGGACTTCCGGTTTGACGAGAAAACTGCTGGCGCAAATGGCAAACGAGGGAAAAGTCTGTCGCTAAAACATTATATAAAGTAAATTGATTTGTCTAAAATGTTTAATGTACACTTGCAAAAACAAGTCAGCAATGCACCGATTTCCTGGACGGCCTGAAAGCGGCTTTATAGTACGTGTAGAAATTATTTTCTGTTGAGCTCGTCTGCCCATGTAAACTACAATGAAAAAAGGTAGCGGCGCCCATGACAACTTCCAGAATAAGGTGAATACAGTATTAAAAAAGAAAAAAAAAGAACAAACTTACGCTTCAATAAATGGCACCTTCGTATATGGTAGTAAAAAGCTTTGCTGATTTTGCTTAACTATTTAACTTTTTTTCTAATCTGGGGCAATTGCATTATGATTTGGCAAAGGTTTGGATGCAGGTGGAACAAAAAAGCTCTGGATGGTAATTGCCTGAAAGTCCAGAATGACGTCTCTCAGTATTTTTCACCTTGTTCCTCTCCACAGGTTCAGATGGCGGTGAATGACAGGTGGTTCAGCCAATCACTGCCATACTGTGGAAAATTTCCGGCAAAGCAATAACATCTCAAAGGAGACATGCAGGTGGCAAACTTTCCACCAGAAAAAAATACATAGGGCACTTTAAAAGAACATCTGCTTCAAAACGACATATTTGTGAAACTGTCTGAGCTGAACCCCTGATGGCAGCGTCTATTTTGCAAATGTAGGTTAATCGCCAATTGAACTTGTGCATAGTGATTTTACTGAATGCCACCTGGGGCCAAACTTTGCGCTTTTCTGCCGCTCACCATAGACTGCTGTAACTATGTAAATCCCCTTCAGACAGTTGTGTGGATCCTGCTCTGCACTCAAGCATTAAAGCCCCCCTCATTGGTTTTGAATGGTGCTGAATATTAATGCGTGAGACCCAGAGCTGCAGCGCATATCTGAAAGTCATGGCCCGAGTGACTGTGAAGTTCAAATGGAAAAAGCCGTCCGTAGAAAAAGAAAAGTATAGCGAGTAATGGCAGGAAGAGATAACCTGAGCAGAGTGTGCATGCTAAAGGGCAGAGGAGGAAGGTTAAGGCTGGACAAAGTTTAATTATTCAGGATAAAGTTAGGTCTCCACCACTCAATCTCTTCTCCAATAAATGATCAGCTTCTGTAAAATCATAGGAATCGTCTTTCCTTTTGATTTTCCTTTCAGAGGTCAGTGCTCCGCTCATTCTCACTGAAGTCTGCTAAACCCTAACCCATCAGACTCATTCAGAAACAGGTTTGAGATTTTATTGCCAGATCCGCCTCCCAAAATACTGTGCAGAGTACGTGCAGACTAGAGTACAAATTATTCTAGACCTTAAAGGTCCCATAACATGCAAAATCGACTTTTCAGAGGTTTTAACCTTCCTACAGTGCTATTTGGGCCTCGTATGTGTGCCCAAAGTGGTTTTTTGATTGATTCCCGCATGCTTTCGCTAGAGAACTGTCTTTTTTGTCCCCCTCGGCTGAGCAGACAGACGTTTGCTTTTGCAAGGAGGGGGGCCAGTCCAAGAAATGGGTGTTTTTTGGAAACTGTTATGTTATGGATATTGTACAACGCAAAATTTTATCAACAAAGCCGTTAGAAAAGACTGTGTAAAGGGCAAAATAGCAGAATATGGGACCTTTAAATTAAAAGTTGTTCGATGCGTTGTGTGAAATGTAATCTTTTTAAGTTGGTCTGTATCTTTTCCTCCAATAAAGAGGTAAAGAGGTTGTTGTTAGATATGCAACCAAATGTGATTCACCATAATTAAATATCATTAACGATTTAAAAGCAAACTGCCAGAATGTCAGCTGTCCAAAAACAGCCCACACTTTGGGTTATAATTATAAAGGAGCGGCTTTTATGTTACAATAGCACATAAACGCAGGCACAACCATTGACCTGCTCATTATGACATATTCTTTGAAGCACAATGCATTTTTTGGCAAATAGTCTACTGATGGTCTGTGCAAATGGGTAACTTTAAAATCCACTTGAATTCAAATTGAAATGACTACATTATGAAAACAAATGGGTGAAGTGAGGATTGATTCTTTTATTTATTTGACCAGGTTAAAAACTTGTTCAGCATAACAATCTCTTGTTAAAGAGGAAGGTACGTGGCAATAAAAAAGTCCAAAAGTTGATATGATGGAGAAGAAGAAGAAGATGAAGAAGAAGGAGACAAATTTATAATTAACAAATTACAGACTATATACTGCGCACTGCTCTGTCAATCAATAATGTCAACAGAGGTTATTTCAGACACCCACAGGCCTGTTTTACTGCTAACACATAACATTTTACTCTTACTTTAAAAGTGTCACAATAAAGACTTAAGCAACTGGTGAGACCAAAAAAGATATTGGCCTATTGGGAGAATATATTAGTGTATCTTTACAAGTTTGAGATTGAACAGTACAACCAATTTATATTTAGCAGATGTTCAGTAATCATGCTGTGCTTGAGAAGCAGACGTGCTCACATCTCAAACTTAATTGTATCTAGTGCATCACCTGAAGTTGAGGCCATGCCAACGACACAATCTTTATTTTATTCACTCAATTAAACTCTGGCATTACCAGGCAGTTCTGTCCTGACTCTAAGCCTTAGGAGAGTGAGTGCGCCAGTGGGATAATGAAACGCACCCTCCTCCACTGTCTCCTCCCGTCTAATCAAGTCTAGGTGAACTTCTGTTGCTCTCCTCCACACGACACAGCTCAGGACAAAGGAAGATTACGAGGGTTTCTCTGCCTCTGTCACATCTGTCTCGATGATAGATACAAGTCAGCAGCAGCAGCAGCCACTTTCCGAAATGAAAATGCCCAAAAGGAGTCCATAGCAACCTGCAGGAGGAATCAATAATCTATTACTTTTACCTGCATGAGTACAGAGCGCCGTAATAAGCAACTGTATTATCTTTCTGTATTTATTCAATAACAATTCACTGTGATGTTATGCCTGCCTATATGAGGTTTTTCCCGGTAAAATTGATGACTTTTATACACCACCGAAGAGAGATTTTAAGATAATGTTTATTACCTGACCATATAACAATAATATTTTGCACAATATACACAAATGTGGGCCGTTCCTTCTTGAACTTTAAGTCAAAAATGATTTCAGACATTATGGGAAGTCCTTTGACATTACTGACATGTTTTAGCACATTTCTGCATGTTAGGTTGACAAAATATCTGCTGAATATTGTTATCATGGACATTTTTGTCAATAAACATTTTGTTCTATTTGTTTGTGGATGGGATTAAAGGCACACTGTGTAATTTTCTGGCAGAGGATTTGCAACCTCCTTGTCTCCATCTACTTTTACTTGGTCAGGAGTGTTCTACGGTATTGCACTGTCCACTTAGAAGTGTTTTAATTGCTCAAAATCCCTAGCAAATTGTGCATTCATGAGCCAAGTCTCCTCTGACCAGTGACTGGGCCTGATGTGGCTTATCTTCATGGAGCTACATAATGTTAATGTCATACCGTGGAACATTTCAGGCGAAACAATAACATTTTCATCATCATTAAATGAAATTGTATGGGTGTGAAAAGCAGCAATCTTCAGATACTTGGTACATAAAGTATTTTCTCTTTGGCTTTTGGGAAAAATATCAGCCTCTGTCAGAAAAAGACAGGTTCAAAACACAAAGTCACAGATGTCTATTCTCCAGTAGTCCAAAAAGAAAATAAAAGCGAGAATTCACAAAAGAGAGACTATCCTACAGGTCACACACTTTAATAGACAAGAGTCCCTTCTTTGAGGACAGCTAAGTTCAAGTTTTGGCCAAAGAAAAAGACTGGAGGGAACAAAGGAACTTTTTTTCGCACAGAAATCCATCCCAAAATAAAGGGCGCCAGATATAGCAATACAAGCAGTGAGCACAATTAACCAACACTGAAATGAAACAGTGGCCACATTGGAACCCTAATGCTACCAGTTTTTATCACTTTTGCAGGCTAAAGATGTCAATTTATGAAACACACACCATTTTGGACTATCTTAACTGACAAATTAAACGTATTAAAACGAAATTGGGGAACGCACTTCACCGAACAAGGCGTGCGTGAACAGCTGTTGCGCTTACCGATCCGCAGGACCTGAGAGACGCACACGCAGAGATGAGCAGCCAGCAGGAGACAGGTAAAAAGTCTACTTCTGGTCCCCATGTTGCTGCGACAGATCTCAGCAGGAGTGTCCACACCATGACAGGGGGAAAAGAGCCGCGTCCACGGACCAAACTACCGGAGCCATTCAAGCCTGTGACTCCTAAACGTGTTCAGAGCACTTGGCATCACTCCGGATCGTCAAAGAGAAACAATCTGGTCCAAAAAGGAAACACGGGCAGACCTGACATAAAGAAGAAAGTTTTGGTTCATGCGTAACTCCAGCTGTGTGTCCTCTCTTTACTCTGGGAAATACGGGTCAATCTGAGTTAACAGCTCCACTCAGAGTCAGCGCATCCCTGGAGCAGGACCAGGACAGAGACGCAAAATGATTGGGGTTGAAGAAAAGAGCGCGCTTCCGGTGGAGGCTGTCAGAATAAAACTGTGCGCTTCGCATGGGACTCATCTTTGTCATCTTCCTACAGCTCTTATCCGGGGTGGAAGAAGTATCCAGTTATGTTATTTAAGGAAAAGCACAGATAAAGGAGAGGGGAAAAGTTTAAGTACCACATAAAACTATCTACTCAAGTAAAGTAGACCATACAAATGAGTAAAAAGTATTTCTCACAGATAATGTGAAATATTCAAGCGTTAAATGTAGTGATTTTGATAAAGAATTGTGCTGTTCTTTGGTCAGTAAAGGCCAGTTCAAATCATGCTTTTATTTTTTTTTCCATTGAATTTGGTGTGACGCAAAATCTGGGAAATTGGGACTCAAAACCTTTGGCAGGATATGATGAAGCCGCTAAAAATAACCAATCAAATATATGAAAAGTACTTTCTACCTTTCAGTGCAGTTTAAAATATTAGAAACATGTACAGATACCTGCTCTCAAAGTAAAAGTAAAAAAATGTGCACTGTAAAAGTTACTTAAGTAAAATATAGCTTCCATTTTTTTGTTACAGTACTTTTACTTTTATACTTTGTTACTTTACTTTACTTTTATTATACTACTCGTCTATATATTAATGAGCAATTAACACAGGCTGATAATTATGACACGTGCCTTCATCAGTGCTGGATGAAGAACACTTTTTTCTTCAAAGAACCACAAGTATTCGTGCATAGTATCCTATTTTTTAAAAAGTCCATGATTCGTCTGAGTACTTCTACCAATTAAAATGTTAAATTTGCCTAATTAGTGTTCTTTAAAGGAAATCTACGTCCTGTCTGACACTAATGGAGACAGTCTGCTCAAGCATCGTTAATGTGGAGAAAATGAAGAGGTTTTGAACATGTTTTGAGCACATGTCCCACCTTTTACACCTCTCCTTGACAATCTTGGTGTTGCTTTTACGCTGAAAGACAGAGCCTCTCCATTTCTGGTTCTTGGCGGTGTTTGCGCGTGGATTACGGACAGATGGATTGGCAGCACCGGTCCAGATGAGAACGGAGAATAATCTTCAGGTTACAGCAGATGCCAGATTACCGCTCACCATAGAAACTGAGGTCTCTCTCCTCTCAATTCCAGCTCTTGGAATATGGAAGAAGAAGAAAAAAAAAAGAGGCAAGGGCGTATGGAAATCTCCGTGGCACATGTTTAAAAGATCATTCTAAATTTAGTCTTTCCACCAAAAATACCCCCTCACCAAGTACTCGGATTTCAATTAAATTTAACATTTGGATATCATGTCGTCAGCAGTGGTATTTTGTTTATCACAGAGCAGATAAATTGAAAAGGACCAAATGACTCAACGCGCCCAAAGCTAAACCTGCTGGACGCCTGTCAAAGTGCCCATGGACAGACTTAATTAAGCCACAAAATGACCATCCAGCTTCTCATTCCTTGAGCAAAAACACAGAACTGGCCTGACACGAATACTAAAAAGATATGAGCAAATGTTTAGAAAGAAAAACAACAACAGAGCCTATTAACAGAGCGATAAAACTGTGAGAGTGGGCACAGAAAGTACACCAGGTCGCTTTATAAAATTTATTTTGTTGACGTAAAAATGACACTCCACAGCGGTTGTACGAACAAGTTTTTTTTTTCTCAAAGTACAAAAGGTCTCACAGGATATTGCCTTAAAGGAGATTGTACCTCACAGTCTGGGTCATGAGCCAGGAATCTAAAATCTAACAGTTCAACATCACCACAGTAAAATCTCTCCTGGTGTGAAGCCATGCACACTGTCCCCTGCCAAAGTTGGATAATAAGTGCTGTTCAATACATCCATTAAAGGTGCAAGGCTGAGCGAATGTGGTGACATACGGTGAAACAGCGCGGCCTGGTGGTCACAAAGGGAAATGCAGGAGAAATCATAAATACAGGCGTCGCGCTGGCATTCCTGAAAAGCTGTGACATTGTCTGATTCTAAGGAAGAGGTTTAAGGGCTATGGGTAACTGCATGATTTCGTTTCCGTCTGTAGTAGTCACTAGCATGGCTCCGGTCGAATGTTCCATAAAAAACAAAGAAAATTCAAGTAAAACAGGATCGTGATGGGTAATCATAATGGCATTCAGAGTAAAGACAGCACAATACAACAATGAGAGGATTTCCTTAACACAAAATGGACACTAAACATTCATGTGACACAAGCTCAATCGTCTTAAAGCAACACCGTGTAACTTTCTGTAACTAAATGTCTGACCCGAACTTCACGAGAACAGTTAAAATTCAAGTTATTGTCGAAGTTCATGGAGTGAAGAAAATAAATGTGTAACAAGACCCTACATTAGGTGCTATTACAGGTTGACGGTTTGACAGTAAGGCTTATTTTAGTCTGTGATTATATTCCTGATTAGTCGAAGTAGTCAGCTTCAACTTATCAGTCGAATACTAATGATGTATTTTATTCAGACATTTAAAATACATTAACAAATAAAAAGTTACAGAATATTTACCAATAAAGAGTATTATTGTTGAAAATCAGAAATTGTTTATTCGTTTTTGACACTTTGATTCAATAATGCGGCTGCCACTGTCTTTGTCATAATACAGTATTTTGTGTTTGCTTAGTCCAGATAAAAATTATGATTATCCATTTTTCAGCCCTATATGCAGTATTTCCAGGTCAAAGTTTCAGTTTCATTTGTTAGTTTGTCCCAGGGCAACTGTGTCCAGAAGTAACGTATCATTAATTATTAGCCGTTATGCATGTTACTGACAAAATAAATATAATAAAAAGGTCTGTCTTCAATAGCTTATTAGACTGAAGCATCACTGTAATTGTGTTCTGGGACACAATTTTAATGTAAAAGTGGATATAATCAACAGTGTAGACCAAGCTTTCAGTTAAAGAAAATGTAACAAGTGCTGCTTTAAGACTTATGGCACCATTTACAGTTTACAAACAGTTATTTTTAAAACTGGGAATCTCATTATTAGTGTAAAAATACAGTAAAAAGGCGTATATTAAATAGGTAGACTATATATTGTCCAAACTATATCATTAAAAAGGTATTTGAGGAGACAAAAGTGAACTGCAACACATTTTGTACACAAGGTTAATGGCACACCATTGTCCTCCCGTCTATACGCAGCAATGTGCAGTCAATATTAAGTTAACACAATTAAAGCACAATAAAGCTAGTTGGATTTCACCATCTGCTGCAGAGCGGTGCCGAGCCAGACGCCCCTGAAGAGAAAGTCAGTAACACAGCCCTTGAGTGTTCCATTACAAACTGTTTCCAAGTCAGAAAAATAAAACAGCCATCATTTTTGTGTGGAAAAATATACATCTTTTGGCCAGAAATCCTTAGTGTTTATGCATTAGCTGCCTACGTTTAGGTGCTTTTGTTTTCATATGTGCACTTTGTATTGGCGTAAACATGTAGTGCAGCTGTTCACAAGCAAGCATAATGTGAGTTAATAGTTAAGACCACTCGTGTTTTCAAACTGGTCCCAACGAAAATTAAGCTAAAGTTGGCTCCCCGTTCATTTGGAATTGTCAGGATACATGTCGTGTGGGAATGCATTACACTTTCTTTGTCCAGTTTTAATTTAAAGCTTGTCTTTTGTTCAACCTCTAAGAAAAACAATGGTCAATGCTTGTCTTTTAACAATTAATTAGAAGACATCACCATTGCAGCGGTCATCTCGCCTCACCCAGATTATTTTACGGTCCATGTTGGTTGCCTCCTCCACTGCGCACTGCTTTAACGGCGCAACCTTCAATGTAGGCGCTGGAGAAGCAACGCCGCAAGAGCTTATCGAGTTCGTTTGTCCAGCTTCATTGCAGTGTCTTTCTGTTTTTATGTCAAGTTCATCCATCTTTGCCTCTAAATCAGTAGGTTCTGTAGAGGCCGCTCTCACAGATTTGCAATATTCGTCGTCATCGCTCAAAATGTCTGTTTCTTTGAGTTGAGCGACAGTCGCTTCTCCTTGCTCTTCGTAGGACCCCAAGTTAAACTGTTCCTCGACCCATCGGTCTGTGTCCTCCCCTTGAGATTTGTGGGGCTGAAGAAGTGCATGCTGGGATGGCGTCGAGCAGGAAGTGGAGTAGTGGGAGGGCTCTGAGGGATCTGAATCTTGGCTGTTGTTGTTGCCGTGGAAAATGAGGTCTGTGTCAATAGTGAAGCGGTTTCTCACCAGTTTTCTGCGACCGAGAGCTCGAGATGGAGCAGAGGCTGGAAAATACAATATACAGAGATTAGAAGCAGTAGTAACAGAATACATTTAGGCATTTTTAATTCAAGTGGTCTGAGTTGTTTAAAAACTTAAGTATAGGTAAGTAGAGGTGGTGGAAATCGAGATACATAGTAGAGCAGGATATGATAGAAATCGTCCCCCTGAAGCCTAGAAATTGGTGCAGGTGAAATGAAAATCTGAAAGAATTCTGTAAATGTGGTGCTGAGGTGCAGAGGTGGTGCTGGGCCGAAGAAAGGTGCGCGCAAGCCCAACTGTTGAACGGAGGGGCGGAGCTCTTAGATTGAAACAGGTTGACCTGTGATAGGCTGGAGCTATGATCAGCTGAGCCTATCATATCTGATTATATCGCTAAGCAGGCAGTGAAGGAGGTTGTGCAGGTGTGGCAGCAGTGGTCATCCAGACTGAAGCTTCGTCATAGCATAGCAAGTTGTTTGAAGATATCCAAATGTTAAATAAAGAGTATGTCTTTAGAATTAAAAAAAAAAAAAAGCTACAAAAAGATCGTATTCAGAATTAAAAAAAAAAAGTTCTGTTGTAAACTTTCAAACAAAGATATAAGAGAATATTTCGAATTTTAGACATTTCACATTTGTGTGATAATTAATTAATACATTTAAAGACATGTTTTAACATATTGCTGTTCCATTCGCCTTACTATTATTATTTTTGTCACTATGACCCACCCTTATATAAGTGTTAATCACTTACAGATCAAAAACAGATTAGATCTGGTTTAGAGTGTAGTTACTCCTACTTATAAATGTGCTTATACTATAACAGCTAAGGTCAGCTCTTGTGTCCCCCTCATTGTAACTAAATCCAAACTTATGTGACAAATGTGATTATTTTACCTGCTCTGTTCATAGACGGCCGAGCTCCCTTCAGGACACACAGGCGTTTACCCCCAAATGGGACGTACTGTTGGTTCAGAGGTAACGACTCTGTTTTCAGAAGTTGTCGGCGTTGTTTCTCTCTGATTATGGAATGCACGGCTTTCAGGAAGTCCTTCTTACTCTCTGGAGATCTGTAGAAGAGACAGAAGCAGACTGTAACTGCATCCGTACTGAATTGTCAAAAAGTAATTCACAGCCAAACAACTGCTGGTTCTTTGAGAGACTGAAGTCAGTGTTTATCTAAAAAGAAATAAAATCCTTTACTTTACTTAAAAATTGTACTTGGCCTATTAGTAACCCTTCCATTTTTTAATCATATTACAAAACCTTATAAGTGCAGTGTAAAATTGTTATCTTTAGATGTGCGCACCGGCAGCAGAGCTGAAAGGTCGTCTCTGGTCTTCCTTCCGATTCAGACCTGGTGTGGATAACTTCACACATGGCTGTGCCCTCGGAGTCTGACAAAAAGGAAAGAAAAACGATTTACATTAACAAAAGTGTTATCTATTTGAACAAAAATCTCTTAGTCAGAACCAGAGTAAGAGTAAAGTTACTTTAAAATAATATTACTCAAGTAGAAGTACAAAGTAGTGGTCAAAGAAATTACTCAAGAGTAAAAAAGAAGTATGAGAGGAAACTGTCTGGACATAACCTCTGATTTATAACTTATAATGAGTTTAATTTGAAGGACATAACATTAAATAATGATGACTCAGAACAGAAGGGAAGAGCATTATGAGGCAGAAAGACACAGGGTGCAAGAAATGATGTCAATTATTTCAGCATTTCATGTATTAAAGGCCAGATGCCACAATCATTGGACATTAATATATATATATATATATATATATATATATATATATATATATATATATATATACACATATATATATACAAACGCTACTGGAAAATAAGAATTTGTTTGCAGTGTAATGTTTCCACCATATCCAGAGTCGTGCTTAATACAGTTTGGCTTGTGCTCTTAAAAAAACATCCAAATAGACTTACTTGCAGGTGCACGAATTTGCAAAGTGTCAGTTGAGATCATGTGACGGAATCGGAAAGGATCCTTGTCCTCGCTGACAGAGACTCTGTGTGACGCGCCCTTAAAATGAGGTGCAATACATTAATCTGACAGCAGAGGGCACTGTATAACAATAAAATGCTGCTGCATAGTAGATTGCATGCTCAACATGAATTGTTAAAAGAAGAAGACAATTTACTCACAATTTTCCTCCTGTGCTTGGATGAATCCTTATACACAAAAACAACGGCTGTCTTGAATACTAAAACAAAGAAATTGTAAAATGTATTGTAAAGGAAAACATTTAGTACTTAACAATTACTTATAATCTAAGTGATGACACAACACCACAGGAAACGTTTTATATTTTACATACATACATACATACATATATATAAATATATATATATATATATATAAAATATGTGTGTATAAAAAGAACAATGCTGCCCTCTGCTGGTTTGTTTGCTGTTTGTGATTATCCAAGTCTGATTATCCAAGTCTAATGTATGACTGTTGACTGGTCATGATGAAGTACGTTTTTTTTTTTTTTTTTTGTAACTGTAATTTGTCTTAAAGAATGACTACAAAATAAAAAGAGCCTTCTGGCTAACTCTGGCATATTTTAATATACATGTTGATTAATGTGCATGGTCCCTTGCAACACAACCATTACAACACTGTTGGATTAAACTAGAATAGTATACTTGACTAACCAGAAATCAGCCCCATAACAGGAAGCCAACTGAAATGGTATACTATATCAACGCTGCGCTCTACACAGGTTTAGTGCTCTGTATTGTGAGATTATCATGGTTATCTGTCCATCTGAAATCCTTTCGATCTGGCAGGATTGACAGAGTTGCATAACTGTGCAACCACGCACACGCTTCTATTCAACATGATTTACACAATATGCATTTTCAATGAGGCACAAATGACACAGCAAAAATAAAACTTTTAGGTGTAGATTATAATACTGCAAATGGTGTTGTGCACAACAAACAAGTAATATCATGTCAGTACCTTTCTATTAACATCTCAAATTATTATTATTGGTCATAATTCATATGTATATTGGTATGGCACATTTCTTCATTTATACACCCCTAAATCATATTTCACATTTTACCTTTTCATATTTTATAACTATTTTGTTTGCTACACAGTTTATTTTTATTTATTTTTGATGTATTTTTGAACCACTGTGTCCATACAAATGTGTTACTCATACAGTAAACATACACAATGAACAATTTGACAAAGAAGTAAATAATCATGGGCTTAAAAATCATCATTTATCTGATAATGTCTTACCAAAAGCAGCCAACTCAGGGTCCTTCTTGCTCTTGACCAAAGAGGACGGAGCATTGATCCAGGTCACAGTGGAGTGGAGCAACAAATCTCCCATTGAGAGGTCGGGCACCTGCAGTACACACAGTTATATTAACACTTTATGAAAAAGAGGCATATGAATGAATATACACAGCAAATATGTGCTTACCTCTTTTTTATTGGCTGTCTGTTCACTGATGAGCTGATCAAACACTGCTCCGTATTCCTCATGAAGCTTTTGCATTTCATTGATGTGACTTGCCACTGTGTTCATGGCTTTCATTGCAACTGAGAACAAAAATAGAAGAATGTTAGATATTACAGATATTAGGAGGGTAAAAATGTGAGCAAATCAAAGATATTTTACCGTCCAGATGGTAGTGCTCCTCACTGTCCGGGTCAGTCAAAGAGTACAGCTCCCTCAGCAGAAGAGGGTACTTGAGGACCCTCTGAATGGGTTTGATCAGGTATGACTCCAAAGCAGACGAATGCTGCTGTCGGGGGTTTCTCTCAGCCAAGAACGCCTTGAAATCTGGATCAGTTTTAGCTAAGGAAAAAAAAAAGTCTTCTTTCAATTTGTTTTTATACAACTAGAATCACCTTGGTTATAATTATCTTGCCCTTGCATTGATTTGCTTGCCTAGTCTGACCATTGACTGTTTATAGATCCTACTTAACCTTCTCCCATTTATCTTGGCTTGTGTTCACTGGCTTGTAACCATGTTTGACCGCTATCATTGTGTCACAGTTTGATTGAAGTAATGTTCCTGATTTTTACGGTTTAAAAACGTAAAAAACAGAACTAGCTAATTTTAAACTGTCCAAACTTATCTCTCATTTTCTTAATGCATTCCAAAAAGCAATGAGTTCAAAAGCAGGCTTCACAACTCTGGTCGGAGCAGAATTTTCCATGCTTAGTTTTTGTGGAGTTTTGCAACCCTCGTGCTAACAGCATCACTTCCTGTTTCGCGAACAATTAAAAAGCGGTATAATTCAGCAGTTTCATTTTAATCGTAAGAGCTGCTTTTAGAATACATCTGTACTGGGCCGACTTTATTGCATGAAAAAAAAAAAAAACACATACAGCCCCTTTAACTTTACACACCATGTCATCTATAAATAGAAGATATTGTCAATCCATATTAGATTTGCCTGTATGTTCTACCTTTGGCCAGGACTTTTGGGACTTTGGTGTGGCTGGCACAGAAGGCGCTGTAGATCTTGAAGCGATCAGCGTAGTACAAGAAAGACCCTCCCAGAGAGAACAGCACTTTCTGTAGAACACATAAGCAACTATTGTAAACACAAATACATTGTTTTGTCTTGTGCACTCCAAGAGTACTGTTTAACTAACAAATCTGCAACTATTAGTAACCAATAATACCTAGAAACTAATAGCCATGAAAAAATATCTTAGCATACCTTAAACTGCTCCACTCTTTCCAGACCGTCCAAATCTGGCACCAGTCTGATTCCATCCTCCAAAGTGCGAAGGAATTCCACCTGAAAATCTGCCATCTCCACAATGTTTCCAAACAGGACGTCCAACTACCCCAAAACAGACAAGTTGTGTTTGTTTTTTTAGCCAATCTAAATCAATCCCTTAAGTAATATCATATTACAACATTTTAAAATAATTGTTAGTTATATATACACAAGTTTGAAAAGTACCTCATCTTGTGTTAAGATGTTGTCTTTCTGTAGAGGTTTTAAGTACCAGTCTATGAGGCACCTGAGATCCTGAAAAGGCAAGAACACAAAGATTTATCTTATGTATTAGTTAATAAAATCATTATAAGTGCAAATGGTAATAACTTTAGCATCTACTGACTTTGACATAGGTTTTCTCAGTGTCCACAAGCTCGTGGATGACCTTGCGGAGTTTGTCTGCATGTGTGAGCTGTTTCTGAGCTACGGTGCCAACGGCAGGCGGGGCAGCGGAGACGGGACTCGGAGACAGTGAGGACGAAGAGGAGGACGAAGAAAAAGCTTCAGGGGTGTTTAAGTCATGGAGACTGCGGCAGAAACCAGTCACCTGTTCTGAACTCTGCAGAGGAAAAACATAAAAATAATGTAACTATGTTGAGCATTAATGTAGAAATATTATTGGCAATATTTTCACGTCAATATGCTTACTGCAGTGTGTTTCAACCTTTTTTTTACTGACGCACACTTTTTGGGTTTAAAAGATCCCACGGCACACAACCTACTACTACAACATTACCAAATCAAACCATTTAATTAAAAAATTATGGTACAGAATCAGCCAAATAATGTCTGTGCCACACTTGGTACTGATAGTTTTGCATTCCTTGTTGGTGCAGAAGTAACTCAGGACACTCCAAAAAGGTAAATGAGTCAATGACATACGTATTTGTGAATCTGTTAACTCAACTGTTGACTGTTGATCAAGGCAAAGACCCTCAAGGTCCACTAGTGTTGAGAATGAATTAAATGCACTGACCATTGGATTGGTACGGAGTATATTGTGTCTAACTCAGAAAAATGTATTAAATATGTTAATGCTTAGCGTTTCAAAAGGTTTGTACTTTCCTTAAACCTTGACATGTTTCTAAAGGGAATAACATGACCTCAGGGATTTGGTATGAAGGCATAAAGTTAGCTGGAAACTACAGCACACATTCTTTCAATAACTGCACCCTCAAACCTTAAGTGCAGAAAGTTCCAAGAAAATACCAAGCAAGAGCAGACCTGCAGTATTAGAAGCAGAACGCTTGATTTAATGACTCTAAATATGGCCCCTTGACTGTAATTTTAATTCAGAGTAAGCAGGAATCATGTTGCAGTGAAGATATGATCAAAACAAGTAAACACTGAGCTTTGAGAGAAGTAGAACAAGAAATATATATATATATATATATATATATTTTTTTTTAATGTAAACAAGGCAATGAGGAAATTTAGAAGTTTCTCTGTACAACCACAAGGCAATTTCTGACTTCAAATATCAATATAAAAAGTCGTAATGGCCCAGGTATGTTCATTCTTTGTCCGTTAACTGGGACAAATGCTTGAAAAGTCAATTAACAAATAAATAATGCAATGGCTTACTCTGTATCTGGCAGTGACTTTATTTTGTGCAATTCAGAAGTAACATGAAGAACTAACACGTTTCTGTCAATTACAGCACCCTGAATCAGCTATGCATGGTCAAAGTGTTTCATGAATGATAACACACTGTGGCCGCAGCTGGGAGATTGTCTTTGCTGATTTCACAGCTTCTTTGCACCAATGACAAACACTATTTTCCATCATGGCATTCAAGTATTCAATCCAGTTTAACCACTTAAGCGGCACACAACTGATCTCTGCCAAATCAACTAAATATAATATACACATAAACAAATACAGAGGTAGATCACCTATTAAATGGTCAATGGTGAAATGGGGTGGAATAATATGAAGACCGCACCTTAATACTAAAATTAACTGTATTATGCATAGATTATATATTTATTT
Organism: Rhinogobius similis; assembly: GCA_019453435.1. Taxonomy (NCBI): domain Eukaryota; kingdom Metazoa; phylum Chordata; class Actinopteri; order Gobiiformes; family Gobiidae; genus Rhinogobius; species Rhinogobius similis. The sequence continues at coordinate 41,501,275 of CM033623.1, forward strand.
AGTCAGTATTTTGTCAAAGCAAAGCAAATCTTATGTAGCGGTGGGCGATATATCAAAATGTAGAAAGATATACAAAATTTGAATATTGAGTATATAATTTAACATAAAGAACTGATAAGAAATAAAATTAAAAACAAGTTATGTTGTAAACTTATAAATAAGGGTATATTTCTGCAGTTTTGTGATTAATTTTACAGACATTTCACATTTGTTGTAAAACTAAAAGATGTCTTAAGAAATTTCTGTTGGATTGACATAATATAATCTGATATCTATCATCATCGTTATTGGGAAACTCAAAAAAAAATATATGCCCAACGCTAATTTCATGTCAAAGTAAAGAGTGACTTACTGTACACACTAGAAGGTTGATAATTAGGCCTATTACCTCTTAGACCTGGTTTAACATGGATTTACTCTTGGTATCGTCTTGGTGTTACTTGGAAACAATCTTTGAGAATCACTGTATAACATTACATGTACTGTAACCAAATCCATAAACTTCAATTACAGGCAATGATGCCACCACTCACTAGCCACAGATACACAGAACTCGTCTCTTCGGACACTTGCATTATCTAATCACCAAAGTGCGTAAATTGTACTCAAATGATCTGTAAGCTGTGAATATTGGCCACACTGGTCCCTATGATGTAACCACTGCTCTTGCACATCCACACATCTCAATCTCGCATCAAACTGACACACGGAGAGAGGCAGGATCAGAGCTCACCAGCTGTAATGCCTCATAGATGGAGTCAGTCGAGCGTTTGGAAAATCTGCTTCTGCGAAATGCTGACATCTCGACTTGGGTCAAAGAAAGGTCAAAGACAAGTTAGGTATCAAAAATCTTGCAGTGCTGATCCTATGGCAGCCATTTGTCACAAAAAAAGCTTGTTTTTCTTTCTCTCTTTCCTCAGATGTAAAGATTAAAAAGATGAAATATGGTATGCAATCATCAGCAACACTTGTCAGTCCATCACTATTACTTCCAGGATTTTTTAAGCCGCAAGTCCATCAATATGCAATGTCCAACGGCGAATCCCACTTTGTAGTCCAGGTGTGTAGATGCAGCAACAGCAGCAGGAAGGATTACAACATAGAACAACGAGATCAAATGTAGGATTCTTGTGAGCAAAGGGGGCGGGGTCAAGAAGGAGGCAGTGTCCAACAGAAAATGAGCATGCACGAGTTAGTTTTTTGGTTCTTACTAATTTGCCGGTGTTGATTTATAACAAAAATATATAAATACAATCTCAAAAACTTAAAAAAGCATCTGATGTGGCAGAAAAATCTCCAGGTTGTATTGATCAAGATTCCCTGACAAAGCTCTTCTTTATCAGTGGAAGTCAACACTGCGCTGTCACTCACTTGTCAATCATGAGAAACCAGAAATGCCATGTTCTTTCTGCTTTCCAGTAGACAACCAACCAGCCAAGGTATTTCCAACTTATCCCAAGAATGAAAATGAAGCTTCTGCTGGGAAATGGCACACCTCTATTGCAGCGTGTATAGAAGAGCGAGAGAAGGGGAGGGGCCTCGTAGCATGCACAAACCTGCTCTGTATTCTTCACTGAATTAAACCAAACACAACACGACACAGTGAGTTAATCCACACTTGACACATCACCCAAAAGAAGCAAGATTTGTGCATTTTTACATTCAAAACAAGGCAAAGTATACAGAAATGCTGTTTGATTTAGTGTGACATTTTAGATAGCCTTAATCCATGTTGCTCTTTGGGCTGAACAGGTTTGTACTTGTGAATGTCACTTTGAAAAGAGCTCCAGAATATAATAAATCTGTCAAAGATTGATGGGATATGGCATGTGTCAGAATAAGGCAAGTAGAGAAATCAGCAATTTAAAATGGTTGGACATCCGTACAAGAAATATGCAAGAAATGCTAGTTATATATTTTTTTGTAAATATTCAATTGAGTTCAAATGTGAGTTTGCAGTGTATGCATTTCTTCCCATACAGAACTGCATTTGGTTTACTTCCTAAGCAGAAATATAGCAAAAAAAAAGAGAAACTAGTTGAAATGTTATCCTTACAATGTGTAAAATTACAGTTTCCAGTAGATCTATGTTCAATACTGTGTGATGCTGACTTTACAGATTAGTTCAGCACTCCATCTAGTGGTAGACAAAGGAAAGTACAGAACATATTAAACATAAAATTGAGAGGAAACAAAATGAATCATAATCAACAAAAGCATTGAAACAACAATTAATAATTTCAAATATAGACAAAAATAGAACAATGCAAAGTCAAAGGAAGATTTCCTACAAAGACAATGGATGGATAAACATGCACATCACACAAACGAAGAATGACATAAGAGTAATTTTGTGTCTCTAAATTATGTAGAATACTCTTAACTCTTAATGCACTTCATTTAAACAAACAATAAACAAATGAGGCACTTTGTCCTTGGCCTATTGCTAACCTTGCCAGACATTTTCATGACAACCAAAACAGCTCCTCCTGGAGTTTCAATTTAAATCCAAAACCACTACTGTCTCTATAATGACTGTTATCCCGGGCAATCATTGTTTTATTCTGTGTTCAGTTTATCATACTAAAGAGGACAGTCTATGCTTTGTCTACAATAATGAACCTTCCTGTTTCCCGAGGCGAGGCAGACATCCATTTATCTCCTCTAAATGATGTGGATCACTGTGGAGAATGGAGTAATTAGAATGTGCAGATAATTAAAAATGTCCCACTTTGAGTGTCTTTCTTCAATCTCAACAGCATGTGACCGCGGGCGTAAACGAAAATGAGGTAAGATGCCGGTCCAGAATTCGCCAAACTAGGGACTGGTGGTGAAACAATGGGGTATTATGAAAATTGGGGAAAGACGTTAAATTTTTGCAATGAGGGGGGTCCCAGGAAATATGAGGGAGAACTCAGAGACAATGGGAGTGCTTCAGGCTTGGGTCATGGTTTACTGGAGGATGGAGAGTGAGGCAAGCTGCGCTGTTTAGAGAGACAATGATGCTCGTATGTCATTTAGACAAGACGACAGGGGGTTTGAGTGAAGGGTAAGAAAAAGGACATGGAAAATAGGCGGAAATCTTTTGAAAAACATTGCCACAAATTGATGATAAATTATACAAATTCTCAAAAAGTCAAAATAAAATAAAAAAGAACAAATGAAATCTAATATTTATAGTGCAGCACATACATGTTTGTTGGACCCTTTCAAATGCAAGGGTAGGCACCAACACCAAAGCAATGACTATAACTATATTACAGTGCACCAACAGAAATTGCACACTATACCATTTGTTTAGCCAAGAAAGCCCCACTGACAATAAATGTCACTTCTACAAGGATATTTCCCACAGGCAACCTGTCAATCACGTTTTTCTGTTTGGTGAAAGTCCATGAAAACTCCACACAGAAAGGCCTCAAATCAGCACATACCTTTTTGTTAAGCAAGCAGCTAACCACTCTGCCACTGTGTTGTGACGTTAAACACAGAGTAATTATACACTCGTACATTATAAACACATTTTCTTCACAGCTTCATTGGGATTGTATTTTATGACATCCAATTTATAAATGTTTAGACAACTCCTCGACTATAGAAATAGTAATTAATTCCTATTACTAATTAAATAATTGAATGATCGTTAATGTTCTATACACAGACTCAAAAATATTCTATGTGCTGAACGAAGAGATTTATTACTTAGACAGAGCAGCCCTCACACAAAAATGACACAGGAAACATGTAAATTGTGTGTTTTTGATTAAAATACTTGTCCATCTATAAATATTCTTCTACTGAATTTGACCCAATTCAATCCTTGCCTTGAAACTAAAGCTCGTTGACACAAATGCAGAGACAAGACAGTGGCACTAGCTCCTCACTCTCCTCATTTTAGTCTGGGGTATCGACAGGAACAAAAATAATTTTTTCCGGTCGTTACTGTTCGTCAGACATTGCCGTGGAAATGGATGTGACAGGCGTAACCAGGGGAAACGGGGCGACACTGCCATCACAGGTCTGACCCTGATCAGAGCAGACAGTGGCGTAATTACAAAGTGATGCTGTTTGGGATGCTCTTTGTAACACCTGTCTGTCTCTCGCCTCAGACTGACACCTGTTTAAGGACTCAACCACAAGAACAATGGACTGAGCAAAATTTACACAACTTTATCAGAAAAACAGCTGCTCTCACTAAAACTCAGAACATATGTTTGTAATAATGATAAAACGCACAACCAGATGTCTATATAGTACACAATGCATCAGTCTGCGATGCAAATATAAGGAGGAATCTGTATGGAAGGTCAGATCTCAAATTGTATTCATTTTACTTTGATAAATCATAATTATTTGAAGAGTGATTAATGACAATTGATTGACGGTTGAGTAGGGCTGCAAAATATATCTCAATTTAATCAAAATTGCAATAGGAATGGTTGCAAAGACAGCCATTGTATAATACGTATTTTGCAAACAACAAAATATTCGGTCTTATTTCTAAAAACCTGCAAACACTGACGTTTAGAGCTCTACTAACTAAGTCTTCTCTAATGATGATGCTGCTGGGTGGGGTTAAAATGTACAATTTGAACAGCAGTTTGAACTATTTAAATATAAATCGCAAATTAAATCACAATGTTAGAAAGAAAAATCACAATTAGATATTTTGCCAAAATCGTTGAGCCAGACTATCACTAGGATACATGGATCATTCAGTTCGTTACAGTGGGATTGAAACTCCTGCAATATTATCAAATTGGTGAATTGCAGCACAGCAGAGTTACAACATCCATACAACAGTGAAGCTGTTCTGGGTTATTATGTTTAAATAACTGTATTTGTGATGTGCCGCTAGTCATGGACATTTGTTTTTCCCTTAAGAACGTCATATCAACGCAGACTAAGTGAAATGTAACAACAGCTCAAGCGTATGACAAACAACCCTGTGATCGCCCTGAAACACTATCATGCAAATAATCAGCTTCTTGAAACGCCGCATATGAAGAGGTCGTGAGCTCTAGAAATGTAATACCACGCGAGCTGGTTTTGATCCTGTGGGTAATTATTTATGGTGGTTCCAATCTTCTCAGAGCTCCCCTGGTATGCTGCGTCTCTCTGTACATTTGATTTGGCTTGTATGGCGTGCCTTCTTCTTATAGAACATAATAACGTTGGCCGGCATTCTTACCCTCTGTCCTATTGTGATGGAGGCGGGATCATCTGGATCCAAAGGGCTCTGTAGTTGAGGTGAGTCTAAGGTTTCATTTAGGCTCTCCACTGTCAGTCCGGAGACCTCATCCAGAATATCCTCTGTAAAAAGACAATACTGTTAACAGTACATTCAGAGACAATTCAGGGAAGGACAGGCTATTAATTAACAAATAAACTAACAAGAATGGTTTGTAAGAAACTGTATTCTGAATCAGAAAGGTTTGTATTGCCTTCAAACTTCAGAAACTAGGAAATTGCTTTGGTGGTAAGGTGCAACAAATATCAATGTATTATAATAATAATAATAAAAGTAAAGTATAGACTACGCTAAAATAAGAAAAAAAATATAAGGGCATGCAAAAATAATATGTGTAAATAAAAGTTAAAGATAATATAATAAACTTGTAGAGTTGTAGAGCCATTGTCATATATCCCATTTGAAGCATGAATCAAAAAACATTACAAAATAAGAATATTTTACATCTTGTGAATAGTCCAGGGTTTATACAATTGATCTTTTTTTGGTTCCCTTAGTTCATGTCAATGATAATGCATATAATTAGCTGGATATTGTATTTATGTTCATTATTGCTGGGTTTTTGTGTTTGTTTGTGTTTTCTTTTTTTGAAAATGGTGCCAACAAAATTAAATGGCATTAAGAATAAATAAATAAATTAAGAATACAATAAATAATTATGATGGCCAAGATAATTATAATTATTTTTGTTCCCAGAAACAGTCTTTTCTCAGAATACATAGCAACACGTCCAGAGGAATACAGGAGAAGGACAGAGCATGCTTTATGTTCAAGAGGCTTTTATCCGCCAAGATCAGTGATTACAAAATGTCCTCTACTTTGAAGGCCCATGTGATTCACCCTTCAGCTTGATAACATCTGACCTCTCTGAGTGGCTGTGACCCTTACATATGGTGTTCTCTGGTGCAATGACAGGTCCACACAGCTCAAGGATTCATATTAATATTCATACAGCACTGAGTCCCAGTATAAACAACAGCAGCTTGTCAGCCCAGGCAACACTAGCCCCCAATTTACCCGGAATACAAATGGTGTCTTTGCACAGATGAAGACTGGAGGTCAAGGCACAAGTGGCACAAGACACTAGCTGTGCATAATTACAAGGATCATGTTCACCTTTACCTATAGTTTATTTGCATTTGTTTTCAGGAAAGACACAAAGGCATCACGCTTGAAAGACTGAGAGAGACGACCTTCAGGAAGATTGCTCTGTGATTTTGGGCTTCAATAAAGATGCTACAAATCTTGAATAAGAATAAGTAATGCCTAAACATCAAGGGTCTTCTTGATCCTCCTACACCGACTACAGTCCCCACGGATAGTCTACCTGACAATCTAGTTACACTTCAAAACTCTTGTCTTAATTTGGCTGTATCACAATATCACATATATTTAAAATTAAAATTACAGGTGCAAGAATATATCAGTAAGGGTTGTTCTTTTGGAGTACTCAACTTTTTAACATACATTTTGTGATTTTTAAAAATTGTTCATTGTTTACTTTTGTTTTCTCCCCAAGAGACCAAAATATAAGCAGTAAAATTAGACCAGTGCGGTTTTCTGGATCTAATTAAAAAGCATTTTAGTGACCATGAACCGGAAGAAAGACTCATATATTGCTATGTTACATTTAATGAGTGCTTAAAAAGGTATTTTGAGGACTGACATAATAGTAGACATTAGAAAAATGGGTACAAGATGGAACAAATTTGTTGTATGGTATGTGCCCTACCTTTTTTTTTTAATCCGTTTTGCTAACCTTTTATTTTTGTTTGCTCTGTGTTGTGTTCTGTGTTATTTTTTGTTGTTTCTTTACTTTTGAAAAACTGAAAAAAAAACAAACAAAACATAGATATATTTTGATAAGTGATATGATTGAAACTAAATAATAGTCCAGCCTGTGTCACCATCTGAATAGTCTTGAAACTTGTAAAACTTATAAGACAGGAGTTACCTTGGCTTTGGGAGAAGACATCAGTGGACGTGTCCTGTTCCCGGTACGTGCGTCGTGGAGGGGCAGGGCAGACGGTCCGAGGGTCGAGCTGTGGCAGGATGCTCACAGTGAGAGTCACCGCCTGGTTCACAAACGCACCCCTCATGTCCTCCATCTCCAGAGCACATGCAGATTTACCATTCAAGTACAAGATCTCATCCCCCGCTCGAATACCTAAAAAGATTAATATTTGTTAGGCAAGATGAAGCAAGGTTAGATCTGTGGCTGAGATTAGAGATGGGCAATGGGTTAGATTATATCATGAATGTTGTTCTGAAGATACGTCAAATTAGAGTATCAAGTATATCATTTATGGTTTAAAATGAAAACAAGTTGTGTTAGAAACTTTTAAATAAGAGTATAAGGTGACATTTCTGCAGTAGTGTGATTAACCCTCCCACTATCTTCGGGTCCATTTGACTCCATCCAGATTTTTTATTTTATTTTTTATTTCATCGTTATGAAACTTTCATGGGTGGTCCAAAACATTACCTACCATACAATTTATGCATTTTTATATACATATATACATTTACTTTTTTCCTGATATGAAAATGTATATTGCTCTTTGACCAAACGTGCATTGCTCAAGCGAAGAGAGCACAAATTTCATAGTCTATTTTATAACACAAAACATCAACAAATACATTTTTAGACACGTTTTAACACATTTCTGTTGGATTGGCATAATATCATTAGACTATTGTTATCAGGATACTCCAAAAAATATAACAGAAATATTTATTTTTGTGAATATTGGCCACCTCTAGTGGCTGAATCGATGTTTCAATATAGAACATGCATATCCCTGTAGAAGTGTGGTAATCTATGCCTTAACAAGACAATACAGAAAGAAGCAGCTGACGTAATATTTGTCCACTTTTGGTAATAAATGCTATGCATGAAGAAATGACACAGTGCCAGTAACAACAATATCTTTTGCTTGAAGTTGAGTTTCTTCCTCCTTGCACTGACCACCTGTTCTTTGTTGCACTAATTGAGAATTACCACTAGATCAGCCGACCAATTAGCTGCTAGCCCTAGCCAATAAGGCTAACTGGTCATGACAGCTACTTTAGAAATCTTGACAGCGCTTTCATTAACTCTTAATGCAAAATTAAGACAAATGGTCTGAAGTCTTGTTAGCCTGGAGCAAGGTTTTTGGCACGCCTTACATCCTTAACAGCTTTTTTATTCTCTGTTAGCTGGTGTTACGTATAAAGCTTGCTATAAACAGACATGTACACAGCTTTATGTACAGCCACACATTTAGCCTTCAGTTATGACCTAGTTGTGTACGATGTGAAGTGTCAGCCTTTATTGCTCTAGAGATAACCCCTGTGGACATTTACAGCACAGAGTATAGAGTGTGTATGTGTTTATGTCCATGTTTGTGCTTGAGAAGATAGAGGCACTGGGAAGAGAATTACACAGAAGAAAAAGGAGAGATTGCAGAAAACACTTGGGGCATCCTTGTCCAGCTCTGGCCTGGTTTCTTGCTTCAACCCTAAAGCGTTTATTTTAGTTCCCAGTTCGTTCGCTTTGACTCAGATTACAAACCAATGGAGTGAAATATTTAAGCAAGCTGACTTTGGTGATTCAGCTAAACATGGCATATTTTACATGTATTTCTAGAACTTTGTCTAGTTGTCTGTACTGTAAACAATCAAACAGCAGGCAACATGGTGAACTTGTTTAAAAGTGAACAAAGAAAATGTTAGAATTCAACTACAATTAATAATCCCATTAAATAAGATTGTATATATTTAATAAATTACTAAATGTGACAGAATCCTGGCTTGCTAAATTATGTTTCACTCATTCATTCACAGATTAGAGATGGACATTTGGTCCTAGATTAAGTCCATTTTAGTTCTGATTTGGATTTGATTTGGTCCTCTTTAAGTCCTTGTTTAGTCTTGATCTAGTCCAGGTTTTGTTTAAGGTTTAATCCTGATTTAGTTGCAATTTTGATGGGGTGAATGTACATGAACCTAAATGTACTTATGTCTTTTATTGTGCTTAAAATGTGTATGCATCGATACCTCTTGTAAATATAAATTATAGTTTTACACCAATCAGGTAGTTGTTTGTGGAGAAAAGTTAAAAAATCTGTTGGAAATGACAAGAAGTAAACAAAGTGTAAAACAAATAGCTAGCAGAATTTGAAATGTGTTTATCTTAATTGCATTTTAGTTAAACGAGTAGTCCAACCTGCCATAGGCACTTTAAGCTAATAACATAATAATTCATAAATATTGCTAAAGCTTACTTTAAGCATCAGGCAGTGAAGCAGTCTGCTGAACGTGCGTCTTTTACATTGCAAATGGGGCACTGGGACGGCACGATCTCACACTTCAATAACCTTCCTTTGACCCTGGGGCGTGCTATTTTCTGTACATTAGTGTTTTATCTGCAGCCCTCCATATCTGAAGCCTATTAGGTCTGTGCAGTGCTGAGAGGAGAGAGAGAGCCACTGACACAACTGTAGTCAGCAGGTCAGCTAGAAAGAAGCATTCATCTATTTTCAAAGAGCTTTGTAACTGTAAAGAGCCTTTGTCATTTAAAACCACGATCAGACATTATGCTGTGCTTTTAACTGCTGTAAAGATACAGAAGCAATGCCTTATTGTACTGGTAAATCTAAAGATACTAATCTTAACTGCTCAAGTCAAAACAGGCCTGCATTATTTGTCTATCTACTTAATCTGCAAAACTATCAATAAACAAAGGAGCAATGTCTTAAATCCTTGGTTTATTTAATGATCTAAAACATGGCTTAGGAGATTTTTTTGCAACCCCCTACTCAACAAAAACAAACTGGTTGTTGAGTAGAAATATAGAAGAATATAATATGAAAATGCAATGTTCTAGGATTTTAAAATGAATATAAATTATAATTACAGCCATTGAAAACCTTCGTGTGTTTACCTTTAGCCGCTGCCAGGCCGTCAGGTTTGACTTCAGTGATGTGCAGCTGCTGTGTCCCGTCCTCATCTATCACTGCCACAGAAAAACCTACAAACACAAATTATGAAAGACAATATTACATTATATGACCTCAATGTATCAATGCTGGAACACTTACGACCAACCAAAATAACCATCTTTCATTCATTTTAATATAGCATGACAGGCTAAAATCCAATTTCTAAAATCAATTTGATTTTGTAATTAGGAGTCAGGCTGGGGCAGATCTATCTTTGTCATGAGTGCTTATACTTATATGAATTAAAATAAGAAAAGTGTATTTAATCCAAATAGTCTGTGCACAGACCTTGTAAAGCAGGTGGAAAATATTTAGACATGTATGTATCATTTATGAAAATGGAAAGAAACAGTATTTGTGCTTCTGCGTACACATGTTCATGTTTATTGACTTTTCTATGCAAATTGCTGAAATAAAAATAAAGGGATTAATATTCCAACATGTGTTATTGTGGTGATTTTGACAGTGTCATCTTACTTTAGTTTTTATTCATAATTTAACTTATTTTTCTTTGTGTTTTTACAATTATTACCACACACAACTCAAAATTTATAACAATTTTGGATTGTGTAATTAAACATTTCATTCTGAACTGTTTTTCTGTTAGATTTTACCTACTGAAGTACTATTGTTATCTACAAGCTTACCATATCCAGCAGTGCAGGACTCATATTTGTCAAAGCGAACAACCTTTGTAGCTTTTGGGCTGATCTCAACCTCTTTGTAGAGCTACAAAACAATGAAAAGAGACATTTAATTGGCAGTATACACAAAAACCGGTGACTCTGGCTTGTGAAAAGTCAAGGTCACTGCTCTAGCAAAGAATGGTGAGACTCATGTTTTATTCAAGCTCGCTAATAAAGCTATTGCTACGTGAAGGTTGCGGGGTCAAGATGCCGGTGAAGGGAGTGGGTGATCAGAGAGAGGCAGTGGGCAGAACCATAGGCACAGCTGTGTGTAAGAAGCAACAGAACTCTTGAGTGTGCAATTTCACTTTCGGTAAAGATATAATGATGTGTTATGGGCTAAAGATGGTGGTGGGCTGAATGATCAAAGTGGAAAGATAAAAGAAAGGATTACAACAATGAAGGAACTTTAGATGGGGTTAAGTGTGTCAGCTACAAAATAGTTTCAAGGCTCTAGAGAAGTTTTTATCAGCTGAAATGCATAAACTGAATAACTAAATACACAAACAAACCCAATTGGTGACTACAGAGGATATACAGCTTTGCATTATTTATGTAACTGTATAACTGTGGTCTTTGCATCCAGGGAATTGCACACACAATCATAAAACATGCACAAGCCTCGTTTGTGTTTGCCAAGAACTGTCAGAAATTAATTAATAATCAGGTGATGACCCCAAAATGCAAATGAAAAAGTGACTAACAATCAACTAGTATGCCAGGCAATAAAGTATTCAGAAACAAACTGATATAATATGACATTTAAACTGTATTAATAGAAAACATATACTGTATATTTAAACATATATTGTCTTACCACATCAGAAATTTCCTCTTCAAGTTTTGGCACATAGATCAGCATTTGGTGATCAACCCAAACCTTTAATCGAAGGTAGTGGCTGGATGTTTCAAGCTTGTGGGTCTGTAAAGGGAAAAGTGCAATTAATTTAAATAATCTAAGGACAAAAATAACAGTAACACTTTGGTTCAGGGAGGACGGACCACATATTACTTGCTAACTAAGTGATGTTTGTAGTTGTTAGTTAGTATTTATAAAGGACTTATTACGCTTGATAGGATAATGTTATATAGTATCCACTGCTAACAATGATTAGGAAAGTTTTTTTACTATTAATGGAGAAAAATAGTTGATGGCCAAATAGAAAAATATAAATAAGTACTTCATAAATATTATCACATATGTAATTAATCAATTCTTTTTTTTTTCTTTTTTTTTTCAACAAGTCAGCTATAAATGTTGTCTTCCCTAAACTTAAGTGTTACCAAAATAACAATTAAGAAAACATCTGCCAAACCAGCTAAAGTCAGTCCAAGTTAATAATAGCACAAACATTTGCTCAAATATTTATAGCACATGTCATTGCCTGGTCACATCACATAGTCATATATGCATCGAGTAATGTATGTAATCTTCATGTGAAGTTGAAGGATGTAATGTACACGACTGTGAATTAAGCGCTCCAGTTCTTGCGACATCTTTCTGGCATACATACAGAGCAGAGCGCCCACAGACACATCAATCAACCATCCATCTATATATAAGTCTATATGGCTCTGCCTTTAGTAGGAGGAAAGTGCCAGTGTAATGTCTATACGGGCATCAGATATCTTGATGAAGAGGCAATGACCAGAAACAGAAAATAATACTTAAGATAGCAAGATATCATAAGTCACATCTAAAACTGAAGCTGTGGGCGATAAATTATAGCATTGTTAAAATGTCATCTACATGTTTTAATAATATATCCATCTTTCATTATATAATCCATCAAACAAAGAGCAAGGCATAGTCTGCATTCAAACATTATACAAAAAGTACTTTTGCTTTATTGACTGAGATTAGCTCTTAGAAAGACTCATCACAGAAAGAAAGAAATAAGCATGTTCAACTAATGATACAGACCTTTTTTGTAGAAATTGAATGTGTTTGTTTTTGTATTGATATCAGTCAGTTATGATACTGGTCAGAAAGGACAGTCTGTAATGAAAATAATTATTTGGGGATACACAGAAGTACTACTGAAACTACACCTGCTGCAGCTGCTACTTGTACCACTGCTAGCTGCGCCATTGCTCTGACATTTACCCATCCAAAAAAAGGAAAAAAACAACAATAACTTTTAAATACAATCTACAACATTACTCTTCAGGCGTAATAAGCTTCTATGGCGACTGACACGTGTGCCATTGTTTTTGTTTTGCCTTTTGTTTTGTCACACATGTTGAATTTGATGTTTGGAGTTCAAAAAGGCATTTATGTACAAAATTCCATTAATGTACAACTTTTCCATGGATAGCCAAACCCTTTTGTTTTTTTCCTATGCTTCTTTCTACTAATTTACTATGTCTATTATGATTATGTATTTTTATTGTTGTTGTTATCATTGCTTCACGTTGTATGAATCAAGTTATGTTTGTGAAAATCTGTTCTCTGGCAATGCAAATAAACATTATTCTGATTCTAATTAGGTCATTGCAAAATAGAGTTATCTCATGCATACTCGCACATGTCCTATTTATTCATAGTGGTGGTAGTTACATGTATAAGTGCCAAACCTTGCAGACAGAGCTGAGAACCTCCAATGCTGTTTCTCCAGGTCGGATGATGGCCAAGACGGGCTGATCATTGGGTAAACACACCCAGGACGGTGCCAGATAATCGGGCACCCAGATGTCAGTGTCCATGTTCTGCTGTGGAAGACTTTTCACCGAGCCTTCTCTTTCCTTCTGAAAAATACAACACAGACACAGCAGACTCTTAATGCATCATTTAACTGACGATTCACCTCGGGAAAAACAAAGCACAGCATGACGTGTTACAAATTTGATGTGATCATAAAAACCTCTCAGTTCATATTAATGTTTCAGACAGTGGAAAGAATCTGGATTGTATTAGTGACAACAATACGCTCCTAATAAATCATAATTTTGCTTTTAGACACCAGATAGGCACAAATTGATTGGTCTAATGTGATGAAGAGCACTGGTGGTCTGGAGATCTCATAACAAAATCTAATTCATTTGAACTAATAAGAGACCCCTCCGTATACATATGGTTTGTGTGTGTGTGTCCTTGCCTCCTCTTGTGTGGGAGCTGCAGCGTCCATCTTGTCACTTTGACCTCTCACAATCTGGCAGCCATGACAGCATTCCTCCTCTCTATCTCCATCCTTTTATTTGACCCAGCACTGTCCGTTAACGAAATCTAATCTGCTCCTATCACCTTACAACAGCAGCATCCTGCAATTCCCGTCTTTTGTCCAGTTGGTTAACTGACCATTGAACCTCTGCACCAACTTAATTTCTATTTGAAGCTGGAAACCAATACTGCACCTTTTGATTTTAGGGGATTTGTCCAGAAGCACAGCATAGAATAAGATCATCATGTTCTGTCTTTTATTGAGCTTCATGTTTTGAATGTTTTTTAACATGTCTGGTTGTTGGTTATGCTTTTATTTATTATATTATATTATATTATATTATTTATTATATTATATTATATTATATTATATTATATTATATTATATTATATTATATTATATTATATTATATTATATTATATTATATTATATTATATTATATTATATTATATTATATTATATTATATTATATTATTATATTATTATTTTGTACGTTTTATTTTGTATGTTTTAACTTTTAAATTTTACATATTTTTAGGTTGACATCTGTCTGGGAATTGTGAAAATTAGCCTAAACCCGGTGAATTTACAGAAATGTTCATTGTCAAATCAAAAATAAATAAATAGCATAGTTGTACTACTTCTTATACTTCTACTAATTAATAAAAAAACAAATTCTGGCCCTAGTAAAATTAGGCATAATTACTCTCAAATCTGGAATAAATCAGTCAATAACATAATAACTGAACAATAAATGAACTAAAGTTTCAATGGGCAACAGACAGCATATTGTGTCTCATAATTATGTACAAAAATATTTGTTGTGGTGCCAGTGCTCTGAACAACCCCATCTTTTTCAATTTATTTCATTGATCATTGGGTGTCTTTGTGGTCTTTCTTCTATTCTATCTTCCCATCACTTCACATTCACACAATAAAATCTGGTGACAGTAAGCAATCTGGTCTTTTTAAATGAACTTGATTGCGTTGCATGTTGGCTATAGATAAGAGATGCACATTTTCATACGCACAAACAATCAAAACAAGCATGCTTTAAGACAACAGACTATTGGGGCTATGGCAAGATATTCACCCCCCTCGAGCAAATCACACTCCCCAGTTCGGCTCTGCACCATCTGGCTCCCCTCCTGGTCCATCTAGGATTCCCCCCGCTGTGGGGCGAGAGTCCAAGGCAACACATTTTTCTTCCCATTTCCCAGAACAAACACTGGCGCGGCATATGAACAATTAGAGGGGGAAACGAGACACTGTTTACAATGTAGCATCAACTCTCGGAGCTCCTCGCATCTAAAGCTCTGCAAAATACAGCAACAACTACCAAAATGTATTGTTCTTTCATTTCTGTAAGGCAACGATTAGGTGAATGTTTTGTCTTACACCTAACTCTGCTCTCTGAACTCATAAGACCAAAGCAGTTGAGCAGTGTGGATGTGAAAAACTGGTGTAAAAACATTACCATATTGCCGAGGTAACACAATTGAAAATGACTTAAAATGTCGTGTCCAGATGACTTCCCTTGAAACCTTTTCTACCTTGCATTACCTTAAGGGATTTTATTAAAATGTAGAACTTTTCTGTGTATATTTGATAGCTTGCAACTTCTAAAACATTTTAATTTAATTTATTCTTTATTTTGTTTATCCAGCTGTTATTGATTTTTGATTATGAACCAATTCTCATTTATAACAACAACCTGGTCAAGAGGCAGCAGGAAAAGAGCAGAATTACATGTGGCTCTAAAAGAACAATCACTGTTTAAATTGAAGGAAATGGTCAGAAAGGGAGTGTAATTCATTTTCAGTTCACCATATGCACTTTTGGCTTGAGTTCATGCAAAGTGCCTTCTTGCTCTTCATTTGAAGCTGTCTTGTGCCAGCGCTCATAAAATATAAAAGTTACAGGCTCATCCTAGTGCAACCCTTGGGTAATTGGACATTTTCAGCTCGCATCACAGATAAGACTTTGCCTGAAAGTCTCAATCCTGTCAAGTCTTTGAATAATTAAAAGTTACTCATTATTTTAAATTGTCTATAAGATGCAAGCAGTCAATATGGACGGGAACAGATGGTGCAAATCTGCCAAGTCCTTGAGTACCAAGCGCCCGCATAATTAGTGAAACATCAGAAAGCTAATGATCTGAACATATCAGATCAAATTCTCCTCAGCGGGATTAGCAGACACAAATACCCCCTCAGTCGATGGTCTCTGATCGTGATAGATTTAATGCTCCAAGCAATTAAAATGAAGAAAAGTATACTATTATGGCATGTTGATGGGGATGGGAAAATAAAGACGTTGATGGTAGAACAGAAAATGGTCTCATCATGGAGAAAGAGACAACTAATATAACTAAAATCTTACAATAAGCATAAATATTAAATGTATGGCATGTATATAGGTGTGCAGATTTATTAAACAACAGAAATATTATATTTCTTGATAATTGGATATTCTATAAAGATACTGAATTATGTTTTAATCTGCAAAGGGATACATGGCTTAGTTTGGACGCCATGATCAAAGTATGAGCCAACTGTAGACTGAACCACTTTTAAATTTGTTGTACAGCCTTATCTACTATTAACCCAAAGTTCACTGAAGTCTTGTTTAATTGAGATTATCATGAAATGAAAAGCAAAAGGATCAAAACCTTCACCCCAAATAACCCACGAAAGTAGAACCAGAGCACCAAAAGGATATTGCTTAAGTGAAAGAGAGTGGAAAATCCAATGATGTTAATGGCCTGAGGGTCTTTATGAGCCCATTATAGTGATACAAGGGTTTTATCAGTTGATTCAGTGATTTTAATGTTAGGTTTTGAGCAAGTCAAACATTGATGAGGAGTTTGCCTACAGCTATGCAATTTAGATTTTCTATCGAGAAAACGTCAATGTAAGAAACAAAGAGATAAGTGAGATTTTAGCTCTGGGCAAATTGTTAATGTATTTGCAAATACTATATCTGATGTTGTATTTTAACAGCACTTTATAGATTATACATTTTGGAACAAGGCTGCTATATAAAAAGTGCTGAATTCTTACAGATTTATCGCTTGCAGAGTCCTCAAACATCCGTTCCAAAGGTTTTCGTGCAGGCTCCGCCCCTTCGACAAACACCTTAAAAACACCAGAGAAATGTGTTACTTTTAAATAATTGTAAAACAAAACTTCAAAACAACTGATTAATTTTTATCAGTCTTGACAATAGATATTTAGGCCCAAATATTTTGTATGTGTGTCTGTGTGTAATGTTTTGGTTTTTTTCTTCAATAAACTGCACAATATATTCCAAAGCAGCTCTAAATATTATCCTACTTTTTATCTCTATTCATGGGTTTCAGTTGTTTATAGATGACAATTTGAGGACTTTGTTTTTGTCGTCTGACGTTCTACAAGAGTTTACCCAGCAAAGTTGATTAATACCCCTCTCCAAAGAGCACCTGTCTACAAAATTGGAATTACATACATGTACGCACAAAATTATTTTTGCAATGTCTTTTTGTATCTTGTAGAGTCTGATGATTACGAAGAAAATATGACTATAATTAATGTTAAGTGATAAGTCCTACCTGGGAGCTGCAGGCTGAACCGTATTGGTGCAGCGCATACCATCTTAATGATTTAAAAAAAAGCCTGAACCTGGTTGATGGAGGGGTGTGCCTTGCTCTTCCGTTTGGACGTGGTGTCCAGGCCCCACAAGGAGGAGAAACGACTTCTGCGTTTGCTGGAGGTGCGTGGCATGGCGGCTTGATTTCTCCGTCTGATACTGCATTCTGTACGCGCTGACACCTGGAACATATACACACTATATTCAGCACTGAGCAGTGATAGACATGCACCTTTTACATATATCATACATCTTGGCAAGTGTGACAGTTGTTTCTCAACCTGCCTTCACCTTTTACATTCAGTGAGCGAGCAAAAAGTCCTGTCTTACTTGCTCAATATGATTTACAAATTAGCATTTAAAGATTATCACTCATGTAAAATAGCCTACAGCATATGTTAAAAAGACATATACACATTACAGTGAATGTTATATCCTTGAGCCACAACCCAAGAATATCCCCAAAAATATACATATTTGTATATGGCACAGGAAATATTTCACATTATGATGTCTAAGGGCTGAATAAAATGTGTAATATAAAGATAATATAGAGCTACATCAAGGTGGTAGGCAGTAACAGAGCTGTAATTTAGTTGCAGTAGTACATTCACTACATTAAAAACACTATGTCAATTGCAGCTGGGCTAACATACACAGAGCCTCACATACACAGAGACCGTATTTCAGCTGTTTGTGACATAAAATCTACACTTTCAGCCTCTTTCTTCATGTAGTTTGCTGTCCACACAAACAGGAATGAGTGTTGGCAGTTCTGGGTTAATTCAAATCGAACCACTGGGCCACACTGACTCACTCTGTGGTCTGATACAAGGATGTCTTTTACATGAATGTGCACATTTAAACTGCAGCAAGTGGGGGGTCTGTTACTGGCTTCATCTCAGTTAATGGGTCAGAGGACTCTTCTTATGTAAGCTGCAAGAGATGGGACTTTCAACATTTGAGGTTATTTTTTTTATGCACAAATTCTACGTATATGATTATTATTGTAGTTGTCACAATACTAAAATTTCAAACTAAGTAAAAGTCTTATACCTGAGAGCACAATTACAATATATACTGTTCAGAAAATTGAAATTGTGTCCTGTTAATGTGATTTTATTAGTAATAATAGTTCCGATACTAGTTTTAGAAATGATTAGTATTAGTATCTGATTTTCAATAATGTAATGTATGCATGTAAACTACTAAATAAATACATTTTCTGCCTATTTCGTTAAGGGGATAAGAGCGGTCCATCCAAGAAATTACATGGGTCTTGACAGTGTACACACTATGGTTGTAATTCAACTGAGGCTTGTAAATATGTTTTAATTGAAAAACTGAAAATACACCAGAATATGGAAATTTATATATAACATTTCTTACATACGGCTGTGCAATTAATCCAATTTCCACATCCAGTTATTTATAATTGTCAATGATCCGCTTGGGGCTTTTTAATCGAGGCTACAGCCTACAGCCAATCGTCTGTCCTTAAAAACATGTGGTTTGTAGCTGAGACTTTGGAGGTATTTGTGTATGTTCATGAAATGAACACTGATACTCATGATTATTTGTTTTTAATAACAAAAAAATAATATATGATTGAAAATTTTAATCTAAGAATAGATGAAAACATTAATATTGTGACCATATCACCCTAATCTAACAACATCTATCAAGTTCAGTGTCATTAATATCAGAGTAGACAGACAGATAAAAGACAATAACTTGCATTATAAGATGTGCAGAGGCACCGTTTTCAAACAAGTAATAATGTTTACGCAATGTGCTAGTAATGATGTTTAGCTAACAGTGTGACAATAAGACAAATGTTTACACCAGACATTGAAAGAGGTTGTGGAGATGGAGAAATGTATAAAAACGCAGACAGATGTGGATGGGCCAGACTAAACAACAGTGAGTACATGAGACAAAGGAAGTGGGGGCGTTGGCAGATCAGGGGAGCGAGGGGTGCAGCGGAGGAGAGGGTGCTAAGCCTATTTGTGGGAAAGCGCCTGAGGGATGGCAGCTTACTAACAGAGCAGGTATTGATCCACCAATCACAAAAAGACTACATCAACCTTTGGCAGCTTGTGCCTGCACAGGGGACCAGCAGGTTTCTCCAGGTGAAATTTAACCCACAAAAACCACTATAACACCACTTACTGTAAGATAAAGTAAAAGCCTAATTTAAAGGAACTTTTTTGGTGGGGGCAATTACATCTGCTTGTCTCCTCCAGAGTATGCCATTTCTAAATGAGTGTTTTTATTATGCCAAATAACAAAATGCATTGGACTTTCATGTTCATAATTCCCTTAACAGAACACAGTTAATGTATGAATAACTCAGCAGATTAAGCCTTAGGGTGCGTTCACACGTGTCGCTATTTGGTCCTAAATTGAGCCCATTTTAGTCCAATTTTAAACATTGGAAATCAGCATTTCATTTCTATGGAGCTAAAATTTGGAACAGTCTTCCTGTGGTATATAAACAAATCTTGCTTGCTGACGTGGACTTGGTTTGGTCTTATTCTAATCCTTGTTTAGTCCTGGTCTAGTCCAGGTTTATTTTTGGGTTTAGTTGTGGTTTAGTCTCAATTTTGATAGGGTTAGAGTGAACGCACCCTTAAATGTCCACCTGAAGGCTTACATTTAAAAACTAAGGATACACAAACTGTGACATTAAATTGCAGATATGAAATGTAATACAAATCCAGGACACATATTATGTTGCATTTTGTTTACGTGAGAACAAACCGAAGTCTAAGGTGAAAGTGTCTCACAGTTATTGACTTCCTGGATGCACAATACAAGCGTCATGCTGCTCATACCTACCATACCGAGTTTCAGTTTGTACATTCTCAGGAGACCGAGCTGTCAATAAAGGCGCTGGTATTGAACATGAGGTAATGAGTTGACTCTGTGCCACAGGCTAAAACTGTCATCACCATTTACAAAATAATGGCAAAAGGTTTTGTTTTGTTTTCAGGTTTGATAGTGATACATACGGAGAATACTAGACATGCTGCTATTAGTAACACATAATTGCTGGGGGATAAGAAATAAAACTTGATCTGTACTTTATTACTGGTCAGATGTTGATATGAACCTTATTGATCCAGGGAAATCGAACATTTTTGTTTTCTCACGTAAATTAACCATCTTATGTAACCCTCACAAGTCACGTAGACCACAAACCATAGAACTGATTGAACATTAGTTTTGGTACATGTAAAGAGTCATGTGGGTTATTTTAGAATGAGATAAAATACTGTGCAAAAGTCTTATAGTAAGATAATAGATTTTTAAATCCAAGTTACAGGAAAGATAAGAAATACATTTTGATTTTTTTCTATTTTCATTCATGCATCTTTCCACATGGCATTTCTTCAACAAATGGTTAAAAAAAACCTTGCACAGTATAATATATTTATGTGTTATAAATGTAATAGAATGTGTAGAAAAAGAGAACAATATTAGTATTGAAGAACCATACCAGAGCATGAAAAGAGGAGACAGAGAAGATGCCTAATCGTCCCATAGCCAGTTTGGAGGGACGTGAGGCACAGCCCAGCAGGCGTTTGGGATTGGGAGGCTCACTCCCCTGCAGACTGGCCAGGTAGCAACGGCAGCGGAACAGATCCATGTGAAAACGCTCCAGGTTTTGTTCCCACAGGAAGATCTGAGGAAACACAAAGATACATAGACCGACAACATTTTGGTGATTATGCAACCTCTTGAAAACTGAAGAAACCACCAACAAAACGTGATTATATTAGATTGGAGTAAACTGGACACCCCAATTTATGTGAACGTCTTCGTATGTTGTTCCAAATTTCCTTTTCAATTTGGTGCTATACCTTAATTTATAACATCTTGTTTTCCTTCAGCTCCCACATTGTTGCTGGGTTACTTTGTTGTGTAAATCTGTATATTGCCTTTTTCTGCACGGTGTTCTGGCACTGGTTTTGATAATTTATAATAACATTTGTTCAGCTTTATTATTAGCTATATCCTTACTTCTTATTTGTGTGTTTTAAGAGATACCTTTACAAGTGAATAGTCTCCACTGTGAGAGCAATAAAGTTATATCTTACATTATCATAAGTCCGGGATTACTTGCGAATACATTGCAGTGCGCTGTTCATTTTATTCACTTTATACATCTGGCAAATATACTTTAAAAGCTTTTAAATAGAGCATTTCTTATATAAGGATGGATTACTGTGTTGGACTAATAAGTGCTGAGATGTGGGAGTGTTGTTGAAGCGTTGCTCACAAACACACAGCCCCCACTGGTCACTGACCTGCCGCAATATGTACAATGTATCACACTGTGGGCTGTGGGAGGTGCACTCAGGAACATGACACTCTCTGGACTTGAGCTGCACCAACGCCTGAGAAAACACTGCAACGAGTAATTCTATGCCTGTTTATGCTGTTAATTTTTGTTAAAAAGGAAAATCATCCTTTAGCACCACTGTGTAACTTTTCAATCTTGCAGTTTGATTAACAAAGCAATTTTTTTTACAGTCCTATTGATAGAAAATAAGTGATAGATAGAAGAGTTCACATTTGTATATTGCAAGTTTTTTTAGGAGCTTGAAGAGAAATGTAGGTCCCAAGTTATATACATGTAATATAGTTGTAAAAGACTGTAATAAAAGTGGTTTAGGAGTCGTGGGAGTGGCAGTACCATTAAAGATTATCCACAACTTCAAAGAGTTGTAAGAGCACAATATATCACTGTTTGAATATAATATTTTTCGGGGGCGTGCATTTCGTTCATTACCTGCCCGAGCTTTAATGGTTCATTCATTGACTCAAAACGTAAATCTACAAAACACAGAGACCTGCTCAAACAAGAAGGTCCATTATGTGAGGGCAGATTCTCAGGCTCTATTTTAGTGTGTACATACAAAAGGTTAGTACAGTCAATGCGATTTACAAACACATCCAGACACGCACAGATTAAGTACGAGGCTTTACGCTGAAAGTTTACCTCAAAGTGAACAAACCAGATCTTAAGCCAGCTCTGAACCAAGACTGTAATTAAAGTAACTGGAGTTTATCTGCATGTGCGCACTCGACATTGTTGACATTTCTTTCTGTAGTTTTTGTATTATTATGAATGGGAAGAAAAGGTTGTAAATTTGGAAACATCTGGGCTGAACATTTTGTTGAGATGATGACATACAGTAAAGAGGTTTATCGTTCTCAGTTTTGACAGTTTAAAGTGGAAAGAGCCATAAAAATTCTTTGTCGTTTTCATTCAAGTCAAGTGGGCAGTAGAAGCATAGACTAAACAAGATGGCCAATGCAGACGTCATGGAGTAACTATTGTGTACTTTAAAGGAAAATTATTATGCATTTTCATATTGTTATTAGCCTTTAACCGTGCTCTTGAGTACCTTAAATTTACCATCTCATGTTTTGGAAAAAAAAAGCTTCTCTGCTGTCTGCCCTGATACTTACTGAACGTATGCAGACAGTAGATGGAGCCTAACGCTATACACATTTTAGTTATGTTATCACTTTAAGAGACACTATGATCAAGCTAGTAGTAGCAGTGATCGTGTTTACACAGCAGAAATGCTCAAAATTCCTCAAAATGACGTGAATGAAGCTAAATGCAACTCCACGTGTGTTTTTGATGATGTAACATTGTTAAAACATGGTAAAAAACAAATTCTCAAATATTCATAAAAAAGAAAATACAATGAAAATGTATGTATTCCTTTCTGATTGTGAAATATATTGGTGAATGGGTGTTCAAAACTTGAACCGCTAACAGTCAACATTAGAACTCAAATTTAAACCTCTACAACAAAACCAGCCAATCCTTTCACCTCTTCTCAATATTCCATCAAAACTTCCCTATGAATTTTTTGCAGATTTTTCATAACTAAATTGTGTCTCAGACCTGCTCCAGAATGGTCTTCCTCTTCTTAGTGTCAGTGACGGTGGACAGCTGCATGTCTCCCATCTTCTTCATCTTCTCGTCCATGTCGATCTTCTGCTCCAGTTTTCGGATCTCGGTTCGAAGCAGCCGCACCGTGTCATCTCTGTGATGCTGTCGGGCCAGAGCTGTAGCGCAAGCCGAGTGGATCGCAGTTATCCAGTTCTCCAGCTCCGTCTGACTCGAGGTCTGGAAAAGGAGGGTTCATTCAGTATATACGTATTTTTTTCCGGTATTGTTATTTATCATGCATTTTTTTTTTTAACTTTTTATTCTACTGCTTTTTTTGCTTTGGCATTGCAGTACTGAAATTTCCCACAAATACAGGTTCTCGTTTGGTATTTTAGGTCTTCATTTTAACATAAAAAATAACTCTGACACTTCATAATAACTACATGTATTCCTGCCTTAGTAAAGCATGAACAAAGGTGTTTATTAAGAAAGAGTCAGGCTTAGTAACTACTTAACTGATACTCTAACCCCAATTTTTAACCCTAACCTGAATTAAGCAATTATTATGCCTGAATCAAACTTAATAAATGACATCTTCATTATGAATTAAGTGTTTGTTCATGCTTTGTTAAGACTAATTAACATGTAGTTATTATAAAGTGGTACCAAATAGTATTGTAATCAGTTTATTTTCTTTTTGAATACATGCATTTTCTTACATGGGGTAAACAGGAAATGTAAATGACACAAAATATATAGTTCACTAATTTGTTTATATTTTATACTCTCATTTATATTCCTTGTAAAAAATAATTATCTTATGTTATCCCATCTTGATTTTTATTGCTTGCACACTACTATCAACACTAAAGATCGCCTATTACAAATTAATTTATCTGTGAGAGCAATAAAGTCCTATTCTATATAAGTACTATTGCAAAATGAACAGTCCAGCTTTAAATATCAGGAGATAAATGCACCAGAAAGTATTACTGGTAATCTGTAGAAATGAGGAAACTGTCAGAAAACTGATTTGATCCATACGTCATTAACCCTCGGGGGAACAGTGACCATTATAATACATTTATCACTGTATAACTTATCTCCTCATGCATTGATTGGATGTCACTGAGGACAGCTGTCGTGAATATAAACAGATATAATTTAACGTCACACAATGGGCCCTGCTGTGGATCACTGTCACTGCAGACAGCGTGGCCTTTAAACATGTCACACAGAAAACAAACACGCACAGCTAAATGTCATGTACATGTGTCCGCTCACAGAGGGTCCTCAGGAGAAATGAGAAACCATTTTGTTCTCATCAGTCGCCGTCTTTGGGAATTTAACGTTCCATATTACATTAAATGCTCATTAATGGTAGCAATATAACCTGTGGTTGAATAAAAATGATTTGTCATGGACAGGTGGCTCTCAAACAGTGATATAGAGACAACTCTCGTGACACTCGGGTTCTGTGTAAATGTAGGTACTGTAGCAGTGTTTGGAATTTTTGAAGATGAAAACCATTATAACTTAATAAAACGAGAGGCATTCCAATTCAGTGCATTTTTTTACTAAGTCATCAATAGAAATCAAAGTCAGATAGAGACATCCTGTCTGTGTGGGGGGAGCAGCAACTCTAGTCTGAGCTTTTTACTTAATTACTTATTATCATTTATTTATACAGGGAAAACTCAATGAGAGAAACTGTCTCTTTTTCATGAGTACCCTGTTGTCCACAAAACACGCATGAACCAAACAATAACACAAAATATCAAGATAAAAGTGTCAATAAAACATCAATAGAAATGAACACATACTTAAACACGCACTTACACACACAATATTTAAGTGAATCATGCAAAGCACTTATGTTGGGACATATAGCTAAAAAACATTTTGCCCTTTATAACATGTTGTGAAAATGTTATGTAACTGAGATGTTTTGAATAGCAGAATCTCTCACCTGGAAGAGGAATGCATCTCCAATTGAGTTACTGAGGCAGAAGACGAAGTCTTTCTTAGGATGTTCGGGCACAGCCTGTACTATGCTGTTCTCCACCCACAGTGCATGTTTAGGAGTGCTGTTATGATCTATCCCCGATCGACCATCCGTTTCATACAGGTACAGAGTGCAACCTTGAGAAAAAAGTAATTATTGATGCTGGATTAATGCATAAAGCAATAAACAAGCCCATTAAATTTCCTTGCAAAACACATTAGAGAGGAGTTATGACCTAAGACTGAGCACAATTTCTCAACAATAACAACGCCCAGTGGGAAAGAAAACACAAGCTGGGGTCAGGTGGACAGTGCAGTTATTTATTTAAGGACAGCCGAGGTGACAGACAGGAATGTGGCCGCAGATGCTCTGTCTCATGCATTTGAAGGGGACAAAATTGGATTACACACGAGTTGAGCTGTAAAATTAAATTGTGGGAGGAAGAGACGAGAGAGACCGTGAGGCCACACATGAGGGGGTGAGGGAGGGTGAGGGGGGGACAGACGAGGTGAGAACCAAGGGCATAGACTGTGCTTAGACTGATGTGATTACAGCCGGACTCCAGCACAAGAGAGAGATTTAACAGGAGAGGCCAAGGAGAGGACATTAATCTGAAAGTAACAAGTTGGTGGCAAAATGACACAAAAGGGGCTTTTATGAATGTCATGAGTAAATTACATTTTAGAGACAAGCAGTAAAGAAAAAAAAGCTTTATCTAATTTGAATTTGAGTTGAGTCTTTTTTAAAAGGACGTTAGAACAGCTGTGATGTGAAACTCTAGAGAGAATAGACACTTATCTGTCTGACTAGACTCGTGAGTCTGAAGCAAGCTGTGTTTGTAAGGTGTGCATTATACCAAATACAAGCTGATATTCCAGAGTGTAAGTTAAAGTGTAATTAGAACGGGTAAATTATGGGACAAATGTTAACTTTAACTAGGCTACATCTTAATTAACTTAAGCCTTTTACCATTAATATGATGCAGTAAATAGCATTTGGCTTATATGTTATATAAATTAGATGAAAAACTAGACAATGGTATACTATATGTATTACCTCTTAGTGAGACCCAATAGCGTTTCCATTTGCGTCTTGTAGCGGTCTCCACCTTTTTGTTTTTCTTATGAACCAGAAAGTTCTTGACAGCCAGCGCTCCAGCTTTCCGGACGGTGCCTTGAGCCGAGCCGACCACAGGGTCTGATGGATAGGCGCTGCTGAGGGTGCCACTGCTTCTCTCATCGCTCACCGCTGAGCCGCCCTCCTCTGTGCAGTCTCTGCCCGAGTGAGTCTAACACGACACAAACCGTGTTCAGACAGTGTTTCAACAACTGACCTCAAATCAGGATGATGATTAAATGCCCTCGGAGTTTACTGTCGAGGTTTGCACTGTTTAAACTAGGGATTTTATACTTGATGGTTTATCTCAGTCAAAAAAAACATACCTAGAAGGCAATCACTGAAAAGATGCATGACAAGTGTATGAATAAGCTCTTCTTATATAATAATAATAATCATCTTGGTTTGGTATTTGGTGGTGGTAAGCTACTTTTATAACCACAGCTGCCCTGAGGTCGACGGATGGAAGTGAAGCTGCCAGTCTGCACCCATCTCTGGCATTGGTCCCTCTGACTGCCACCGATCATTCATGCATACACTACCTTCAGATTGGTTCACAAACGCTACAAAAACTAAGATCATAGCCATCTAAAGTTGTTTGCCTCAAAGCCTGTACTCCCTTGTATGTTATTTTGTTATATATTCATGTTTTTTTCTTTTCAGCTTCGACTGAATGGGCTTTCAAATGCTTAACTGGTATGACACGGGTGCTAATCCTTTATCATTCTGAAACCCATGGATACCTTTTATCTCTTATCTTAATGACCTGATCTTAAATATATTGACTAACTAGCTAGTTTTAATGCCTGTCAACTTACCCATGCTTGATTGTCCAACTCTTTGCGGAAGTTCTCATAGATCCCTCCTCTGCCGCCTTCGCCCCCTCGTCCGTCTCCTCCTCCGGCGCTGCTGCTGCCGCTGTCGCTCCCATTGAAGATACTGCTGTCCGCCGCAGAGTACACAGAGAAAGAGGTGGACATGGCCTTACACCGGCGCGACAGGAGCTCCGCCTCTCCGTCCATCTCCGCGGTAACGCCGTCAATTCCACTGTCGCCGTATTCACTGCCTTCACCCAGAACACCGGAGATGTCCTGGAAAACAATAAAATGAAGTCTGTCCAGAGTATGTGATCAAAACTTGTACTTCAAATGTTACAGTGAAATTTTGCCGGAAAATATATTACTACTACCACTACGACTACTACTACTACTACTACTATTATTACTACAAATAATGTTGAACTATTACCATTTATTGTTCTAGTACTGCTGCAACTAAAACTACTACTATTGTG
Source organism: Rhinogobius similis (assembly GCA_019453435.1). Classification (NCBI taxonomy): domain Eukaryota; kingdom Metazoa; phylum Chordata; class Actinopteri; order Gobiiformes; family Gobiidae; genus Rhinogobius; species Rhinogobius similis. The sequence goes on from CM033623.1 coordinate 41,529,314, forward strand.
TGTAGTTCTTTTTGCTGAACTTCTGTATCCCTTGTGATCCCTCGTAATTTCCCTTGTGAATCAATAAAGTTAGTCTAAGTCTATAGCTAATTAAGACAATGAATTGGGGGGAAAAAATTATAATGATGAAAGTACATAATTGGTCTCAACGCTGAGGTGAGAGTTTGCATTTAAGAATAGTCATCAAAAGACAGGCAACAATTACATTATTAAATTATTCTACTACATTATTAAACTACAGAAACACTGCTTTTTTTCACAATTAAAAAAAAAACCTTTATCAAGTCAGCTGAACGTATACACAAGAAACATTTTGTTTTTTTTGCCTCAGACTGTCTCTTTTCTAAACGGTACTTTGTGTTTTTGCACTTCTCTTTGTTTCGCTGTGTTGTGATGTTTATTTTTATTTCATCAAACAACTCCCACAACTCGGCAAGATAAATTTATAATAAGCACTTAGGAAGCAGTGCTGTCCAAGGGAGCTGGGTGAGGGTTGAAAGAAAATCCCGCTTGCTATTTTCGTACCATTTGTGCTATTGCATAAATAAAACAAGAGACAGCTAAAGATTTTAAGCCTCTGCAACTTTACCCACTCTAAGGCTTAGTGGATGAATTGTAAAAGGTTGCTTTGACCTTCTAAGGGAATCCCCAGTTTGACCAATGTTAGGAGTGAAGCTAACAAACAGCTTGAGTGAGCCTGTTATAAGAAACCAGGTCAGTGCCTCCTGGATGCCTATACATTACATGAAGAGCAGACCACACACAGTAAAAGGCTCTGGTAGTCATTAGTTTGTGTTTCTGGTTTGGGTTGTGTTCTCTGTCAGTGTCAGGGCTATGAACTTTGAACTTCCACCTTCCTACAGTTGGCAGAAACCTGTAAATGATGCTTTTTTTTTTTTTTTTAAGTGATATGCTAAACTTGTAAAATATGAAGCTGGACATAATTATAATAAAACGTTTGGCGGTGGTCAATGGAAGAGCCAGTGCCCCAAGTTTGAACTCAGTTTATTTATGTGTTACTAATCTCTGTTCCTGTTGTGAGGCTCCCGCAGAACATAAGGGATTCTCCACTTTTCCCCCCACCACATTCACAACACATCTCTCGTATCTCTGTTTGTACGTATTTAGAGATACTATTTCATAATTTGAAGAAGACATATAATGCTTTTGTCTGCTATATAGTTATAATCTATGACAAACTTGGATCATGGTGTTTATAATTTGGACATTTTAAAGACCCTGTATCTGATTTTACTGTTTTGATGAAACATGAAAAACAGAACCAGTTGATGTTAAAGTCTTTACATCAATCACATGAATCTCTAACTTTCCTAATGCAGCCCCAGCATCCTAAATATTCACTGTGATGAGTATAGAAGCACTTTACACCAGTGTCTAAGCCCAGACTATCGCGGGTAAAGCTAACAATTTTACCCAAATAGATGGCTTTGCAATATATTTGTGCTGGGGCATCATAGATTTTACTTTATTACTTGCAAAAAAACGGGAACATGTTTTTTTTTTCCTATTCAATCTGTGTTTCCCATTCACAAGAGTAAAAAATAAAATGGTTGAAAACTGTGGTGGTGATTTCAACCTTCTGCCTTTACAGTGCGTCAACCTAAATGCCATTACAACAAAGTGCTGCGATGCCAGACCATGTTGACAAGTCTGATTATGGATAGCTGCCGTTCATTGAAGCAAACAGTTTTATTTGTGCCAAAATTTCTATGTAATACTACTGAATTTTAAGTGTATCATCATTTAAGAAAGAAAAAAACATTAAAAAAAAAAACCAAAATGTCTCCTTTCAAGAATTTATGTTTTTTTTTTAATCTAGTAACTGTTTCCAAATATCCTTGATAATGCTATTTTTTCCCATTAACTTGTGACTGTAAGTGTAGATTTACTGTTTTGTTATGTGTGTCCTGTTTAAGCACTCTATAAATTATGTTGAATTGAATATAATAAATACAAATGAACTCGAACTCACCTGTGTAGTCTGTGCTCTGCGTCCTTGAAAAGCGGGACACGGCGGCGCAGGTATGCCCAGCCCCGAGAGGCCTTCGGAGAGACAGTGAGACCTCCGACAGGGCAGTGTGAACGCCCCGTACCCACTGCCCTCTTCATCTGTGGGAGACATGAGCCCCTCCTCCCCCTCGTCTTCATCACCATCACAGTCGGGCTCACTGCGGTTTTTGGTGAAGCGTTTTCTTTGCCCCCTGAGGCCTGGACTCTGCTGGCCACACAGATGGTCCAGCGACGATGCCCTTTCTGTCGATCCTAACACACACACAGGTGGTAAATGCAAGAGAGGTATGTGTAATCCAGCTAAATTAATGTTAGGTAGTCTCATAACATTCTAATTACAGGTTTATAGCATATTTTGTCACATTCTATTCTCATTAACCTTGCACGAAATAACATATTTTTGAGCGTTTGATTTATTCTATGCTCCAGGCCTGTCCATTACTTTGAGTGAGTTGGCTGACCACATGCAGAGAACACTTAAATGTCGACTTTCTACAGTTGCAGCAGCCGCTGCCTGCCGTCTCGTTGATTTCCTGCAGTTTCTGCCCAGCATCAAAATCTATGAAGAATTAAGTACAGCGAGAAATGGAGGCTCAGAAACCTTCAATCACAAGGGCTTACCATTGCTTTTTGACTTTTTCATGTGCATAATTGTGTCATTTTTTTTCAAGGTTTTTTGGATGAATTAGTGTTAACTTAGTGTTAAGTTTTTTGAGAAATACCCTATGAAAATGTCAAGCAGTTAAGATTGAAGGGGCTTTGTTTTGTCCCACTATAGCTATATAGTGGGACAAAAAAAGCATATTTTAGGGTGAAAATGAGACCACAATGTTTAATAGAGTGTTTATCCTATGGGAGAAGCAGGAAGTGCGCTGTTAGCATGCTAATGTTTGTTAACTTTACCGTGATGGTCCGTGACGGTCAAGGCTAAGAAACTCATGAAAATTGCTTATAAACTCATCGTGATGAATATTTAGGATGCTGGGACAGCATTAGTTAAGTGTAACTGATACTAGTTGTTTTTCACCTTGGAAAATGGTAGAAATCAGGTAAAGGGCCTTTAATTCTTATAAGATTAATGATGTATGTCCAAAATTTGGGATTTTGTGACAATAAACTGCTGAATAATTACTTTAAGATGATACTTTTCATGAGTTTAAAGCCACACTAATACAGTAAATGTTAGCTTAAATATGTTGTTTCATTCATTACTATCAGGGGCATGTCCAGACCTTTTTCACTCGCGTGGCCCAAGAGTGGCACCAGGCCCAACTTAAGTTCTCAGGGAGATCATTTTAAGAATTAACACTCACATTTTGTTATCTTAGTGAAAAAATAATTGTAAATAATACAAATTATAAATATGGATGTATATTTACGTTTTCTTGTAATAATTTGGTCCAATAATATGGGTAAAATGTAACAAAATGGCTGGGGACAAGTGCAAATTAGCTCCGGCTATAAGCACTGTGATGCATGTAATGGACTGCTGTACTACAGTTAGTTGTTTTTGTATCTGTCCCAATTCAAATAAATCAATAAAATTAAATAAAATATTTATTCCCAATCTCAGTTCCTGCCTCAGCTGGAGTGGTCAGTTAGTTTTCAGGGGTGGCCTGTGTAGAAAGGCCCCTTATTATTACTGACCTGTGTTGCCTCTGGGATGTGTGAACTCCTCCTCTTCTTCTGCTACATCAATGATCTCTTCAGTGCTCGTCAGATGGCTCAAGTCTGACAGTGAAAACTCCAGACTGTCCTCCCTCCACATATCGGCTGACTTTGAGCGCTTCTTTTTAAAACTACTGCCGCCATCTTGAGCCCCCTCACTCATCCTCAGCATATACCTCTCATCTCCAACATCCTCCCCTTCCCCCATTGAGTCCTCTCCTCCATCTGGAGCAACTGTGTCTGCCTCAGAGGTCTCCGGTGTGGGCGTGGCTAAATTATCGTCGTCATGTTGGAACGACTCTGGCCTCAACGTCATTGCCATCCGCTGCGTCCAATGAGGGTTGATCCCAAAATCTCCAAATCCATCCGGAGCATCAAAGGGGTCAATTCCGTTCTCCGCTAAGGATTGTGGGATACTGGGCGTGCTGGAGGAGCGTGTCGAGGCCTCTGAGTTTCTGTGTTCTTGTTTAACAGAGGAGGACAGTCTGGAGCGTCGCGTGATGGTGGGTTGTTTGGTGCCGAGGCGGAGCGAGCGGGTCATGTGTTTGCGGGACATGTGACCCGATGCATCCCGGTACAGCTCACCGTTCTGACTCTCCACGTTTCCCATGATTCAACTGTAATGTAAAAAAAACTAAATTAGAATATTAAACAGGCATTTGCAGTAAACATTTATTGTATACTATGTTTGTTGAGAATGAGAAGTGAGTGAATAATGCATACAATTGTAAAACAACTAGAAAAAAAGCACTACTGTATCTATTACCAGTATTTATTAATTGTTGGCTCAATCTTGTCTGATCTTGTAAGGAAAGCCTTCACCCACCTTGCTTCTGGTGTGCATGTACACTGGGGTATGTAGGAGAGTGTATTTGTGAAAGTGAGTGTAGGACAATGAATGGAAAATAGTCCATGGCTACAATTTGGTGTATTTTCATTCATACAAAGAAAGAAGGAAAAAGGATCTGATCTTTCCAAAACATAACCAGGCATAAAAAGGTTGACACTGTGTGTGCTAAGCAGCTTTTGTCATTATTCATGCCTTTTCTTTAACATGTCCCAACCAAATAAAGTAGTAATTGTTATTAATACCTATAGAATGGGCCTTTGGAGAAATATTGGACTGAGATTAAAAAAGCACTCAAAAATGTTTCTGACATCACCTTGATTTCAGAACTATGTATGTGGGTTTCAAAACCCCTGTAATGGACACAATAAATGGATATCTTTGAAACACAATTTTGGCAGTGAGGAAGAGGGTCCTCATAAAGAAATGGATGACGCAAGATGGAGAAAAAAAAAATCACATTCAAACAATTTGAAAAACTTTGGACCAAAAGTGACTCTTAGAACAGACAATATGTGTTAAATGTTTTATGCTTTTGTGGCCTTCTTTTAATTTAGTTTTTGTCTCTTGTTCTCTCCCTGGTCTTCTGTTTTAGTTTTTTTGTTCTGTGTTTAAAACTTGAAATAAAAAAATCCTCAGTCTTGTCATATTCCAACATTTTCCACTGAATGTATAGTCATACTGACACAGTAATGCAACACTTATTGAGTCATTCACTACATTTTGGGTCATAGACTTGTCAAAGGACAGAAAGTACAATTCCTCTTCATACCTTTGATGAAGTTGCAGCATCATCTGTGTCACCACATCAGTGCGGGAAGGTATTTTGGGTCTTGTGCAATGCGCTCATCCTCAAACAGCGGTGTCAGCTCTGAAGGGAACAAGAAAAGAAGGATGTTTCATTGTGACTCCTGTAACTTCAAAGTGACCTCATGTGTCAAACGTTGGAGAAGAAGAGAAAGGTAGAGAAAAAGGGGACAGGTGGATTACAAGTGAAATATCTGAAATGAAAGCAAGGGAGATGGAGATGGCTTGGATGATGAAGGAGAATAACATACTTGTTGGACAGCGTTTCTTGTTTCAACTCAGACAAAATAAATAAATAAACATACACACACTTAAAGATCATTTGAATTAAGCTACTGTTAAAGCCTTAGGGGTAATTCTAATAAACATGTCTATGTCTTTGAACTGCACCCTGAAACTCAATGCCAAGCTGAAACCATCCAGGCGTGTACAGACATGAAGCATCTCGGAAACACCCCTAGTTTTTTTCTCCGCAGACAAAGAAACATGCACGCTCACATGCACGCTCTCTTAGTGACAAAATGACAGCAGATGAAAGACGCTGCAAAGTGTGATTTTCTGCTTAAAACTCAATTAAACGATTCCCGCCAACACGACCTAATTTCCCGTAATGCTAGCTCAGAGCTGCTTAGGATAGACCTTCATTTACATAATGCGGTATAGTGTGCAGGAAGGCAAGATGATTGCTAAGGATATGTACATGCATTGTTGAACGTGAGCTTACCTACTATTTTGATCATCGCACCTGTAACGAAAATAACTATAATGATGAATTGAATGAAAAGATGGAGCAATATTTTTGGGGCTCAATATTTACTGTTATTATTTACAGACTATTCTTTGCACAAGTGGAGATATATTTGAGTTTTTGAGGGTCGAATAATGATATATGATTCCACTAAAATGTTCCATTAAGTTGATAATTCAAGGCAGCTCATTTTATTTGTGATATGGTTAATTTAGTAAAGAGATTATCCTGCTTTAGAGTTAATGTATCAGTAGCATAAAGTGGTTTCAATATTGTTTATCGTGGTATTTTATGTAGCAACTAAATGACTACATTGCACTTCAAAATGTGTTTTCGCGAGAAGTCTAACAGTATGTTCCTAAAAAGCTGACATGTGCAGTTGATTCTATGGCTTGGGATTAGATAGCTGTCAGGAAAGTAGACTTCAAACACTATCATGGTTGGCAAGATGCAACAAATAAAGATAAAACTGTCAGCAAACATAAGTGGCTTTGTGATCATCTGTCTTTTTGTGTGTTTCTTCTGTCTCCTGTACATTTAAACTAAACTTAAAAATGAATTCTTGTTTAGGGACTTATAAACATTGGGATGTTAAGTGGAGCAGAGGTACGCAGTCAGTGAAATTACCACTATAGTGAATACATTAACGGTGAATGTTTAAATGCCAGTATCAGCCAAGAGTGCACTCCACCTAAGACCTACATATGCAACCTTTTATAGTCAGAAGAATGAAGATGAAAGCATTTAAAAATGTATCACAACACAACTAGACATGGGCAAAAATTGAATATCGAGTATATTGTTCATAAAAATGCCGCAAAAAAGGTGTATTCTTTCCAACAAGAGAATAAAGGGATATTTCTGTCATTCCATTCACATCTGTCAGGTTTAAGCCCCAACAAAACATTTTAAGACACATTTTAACACATTCCAGTTCAGAATTGACAAGCAAGACTAAAACAGGACTAAATCAGGAACAAAACCAGGAGTAAAGGAAGACTAAAACAGGACTAAACCTGGACTAAAGCAAGACTAAAACAGTACTAAATCAGGGGAAAAAAACAGGACTAAACCAGGACTAGAGCGAGTCTAAAACAGGACTAATTCAGGGACAAAACTAGGACTAAAACAGGACTACAGAAAACCAGGACAAGTATCATACGATTATTATTATCACAATACTTCAAAAATGTTTCGATATATATATTTTTTTAATATCACCCACACTTAATCACAACAGAAAACACTATTTCAGTTTAAAACCACCTAATTATTTTGCACATACAGCATGCCATACATTTAAAACATGATAATTAAAAGCTAAAATGTAGATGTTCTCTGTGTAATGTCTGTTTAGTCCCAGCTGTTGTGGAGAGAGTAGAGACATAAAGCAGGCTCTTGACCCTGATATGTCCTGCTCCTCTTCCTCTGCTGTTCTTCTCATCCCTCCTCCGTCCCATCCGGCCTCATGAATCTCATCCTAACCACACAATCTGCACCCCGCCCCCAAAAGCAAACATCATATAACACGCACAATATTAGCACGCTGAGGCTGTGCATTTGCTTTGGATCCAGGCCCACTCTTTTAGATTACATATTAATTTAAACGGAAGTAGGAGATAGAGAATAAAGCTTTGGGACGTGTTCTTAAGAGTTACAACTGAATATAAAAACGAGCCCTATAAAAATGCTTGTATTAATTATTGCAAACAAAGCAGTCACACAGACAAGGCCAAATCTTGGACTAAACCCAGAATTAAACAAGGGCTAAAACAGGACAAAACCATGTGTTGTAGATAGGTAGATAGACTCCAAAAACTTCAGCTAAATCACCCCATGCTTTCGCCTTTCTGCTGTGGTCCAAATAAATAATGAAAAATGTGGTTGACTAAGACATCATGGACCGAATAATCGACTAAACAACTACAGCCCATAATCAGGACAAACCAAGATCAAGTGTGAGTGCATCCTTAGACTAAATGAGAACTATACCAAGACAATTGCAAGACATCTTTGCCAATAAAATTAACATTTGGCTTCTAAGAATTAATCTTGCCATTGCTCATTTTGTGACTGTGCAGCCCATGCTGTTATAAACGGTCTGTCTCTCTTCCTTAGTGCAAAAAAAGCAAACACCCAAATAAACAAGACAACCACGTCTGACACAACACATGGGAAATCCAAACACTTTTTTTTTTCCTCTGGCAGCGTACAGTCGAAAACGTTTAGTCTCCTCATTTTCAGTTCCTGGTGCCCTACAGCAAGACATAGGAGGAAGGAGGGAGGAGACGGGGGGAGGGCAGAGTCCATGGAGGTGAGGAAAGGCTAGAGGCGAGGTACGAGGTGCTGAGGTCAGTACAAACATACAGTAGAGGAACACAAATAGACTGCACTAAGAATAGAAAGGAGAAAATATTCAGACAAAGACAAAGGGCTGGGAAAACTGTGGATTGTAAGTTGTTTATGTCATGAAAAGATACAAAGTGGGAAGAACACTATTAAAATGTGTGTATAAATCAGGCCTAAAACAAGGGCTGTGCAATTAATTCAACTTTCATGATATGATGTTTGGTTCTTTTTAATCATAAGGTCTACAGCCAGTTCTCCGTCAACAAAAGCATGTCTTGTTTAAGTACAGTTTCAGGAAATTATGAAGCCAAAAAAACGGAACTAAACGGAACAAAAGCAGACTAAAACCATACATAAAACAGGTGAAAAAAAATCACTAACTGACCATATAAAACAGTCGTTCTTGTCTGTTAAAAATGATTAGCTTACGTGCATTTCATAAACCAAATTAACCCTTTTGAACTATAACCCAAGTAAAATCTCAAACAAAACCAAGCAGGACTAAATAAAAAATGGGCCCAAACCAGGTCCAAACCACGACTACCATAACTTTACAATACAAACACATTTTAACAATATTTCTTTCTACATTATACAACTTCATGTACAGACTAAATATAAAATACATCCATTTAAACAATCAAAACAGTGGATATGTCAAATGTTTTCTATCTCTAAAAAACAAGTCAGTAAAATATACCGATACAGCAGGCAACAATATCGATCCTGTATCACCAAGTTTAGTATCACGATATACTGACATCTTAGCACACCTCTAAAACAGAGACTAAACTAGAGTTAAACTGAGACATGTGTGCAGTGAGAGAGAAATCAGGGGGTCCTATTGTTTTGCAGCTTGAGTGGATAAGTCGGCATGTGCTCTGACTGTCTATCTCTTCAGGCTTAATTGAGGGAGTCGAGACAAAAGCAGAAACATAATTATTCTCTCTCTTTCTTCCAATCTTCGCTGCTCAGTGTGTTAAATGACGACAGAGGGCATATTAACACCTCGCACTCGTATATGAAGGTGGCCAGGGCTTATTACCATTCACACAGGTTGACTATGTGCTGTTAATGGATATGTCTGGACTATTGAAAGGGTCTTTGCAAATCTCTCCATAGTGTCAATACAATCTGACTGAAAGGGAAGTTTGAATATCTGTTTTTCTCTGTTATACAACACACAGACGAGGCATAATAGAAAAATAACCCACTAGGCCTTCCACACTCGACTATGTTGTCATTTTTCCAGGCTATAAACAGAGATGTACACACAAGCAGGTAGCATGTGTGACACATTGAAGCGCTGGAGCACAACAGCAGACTCCAGTTGCACACACCTGTCCAATCCCATGAGAAAAATGAGCAGGTTTTCCTACTCTAACTCTTTGGAAAAATACCAAAGGCCTGTCAGAACAGCCATGGAGCTCTGGCACTCCCCACTTTCCCTCCGCCAATCTTTTTATCTGTGCACCTGTCTCTCAGCTCCACCCGAAATGACACACAGAGCTGCTCTCCAGATGCTTCACTCAAAGCAAACCACTGTACAGCACTGAGGCGAACACATGCGCCCCCATCACTTTTTTTAAATCTGTCACAGCTTTTATGCATTCACTGTGGACGCAAATGTCAACCAGAGCTGCCACTAGTGGACTGGGAATGGTTATAAACTGGCTGTGTGTGTGAGTGTTATCAAAATGCTACAATTTCAAACTCAATTTCGTCACTCAGGAATAGGGATGTGAAGATTATTTTGTTGATAATTGTGATTATTCAGATCACATTACCATTGTGAGAACAAAAACTAATCATCTGAACTGTTTATACCAGAAGAACATGACTTTTGCATTCAGAAAGTTGCATTTCATGAAACTGGTTACAGACTATGGGAACAGCCATGTATTAGAATGAAAGAAAATTAATTGCCATGTGGTCTTATATTAGTTCTGACACACATCAAGACCATACTCAAGACACACCAACTATGTCCCCTTTGGGATGTTTTTTCACTAGTTTCAGTATAATTTTGTATCTGGATATCTTTTTTTTTTATGTAAAATGTATGTTTTATAGTAATCCAAATATTTATTCACTCTTTTTCTTATTCCCATTCATGAGTTAATGGTGCCTAACAGTGGCAGACTCTACAGAACAAAACAGAGATGTGCGCTGAAACAACACAATGGGAAATTCGACTAACGCATGAGTTTTTAGATGGGAGTTAAATGCACAAATAAGAAATGGCTTTATTACTTTATTTTGTTGTCTCTAACTCTGGGTAACACATTTGGTCACCTTAAAATCTTGTAACATGATTGATGAGATCAGTGTTAATTGAAATAGTAACACTCCTCCAATTTGTTCATCTTTACTATTGTAAGGGTCCCTCATTGCAATTCCACACATTAGGACGTCCCCGCCCTGCCCCGAGGGCTGCACCTTTCACATTCCTCAAATAGTTACCCTCGTCCCGTCTCCAGCCTTTGGAGAGATGTCCCTAAAGGTTAAGGGTCTCTCTGGGGGGCAAACAAAGGAATCTGTGGCTAGAACCAAAGTCATTCCACACAATCCCAAAATAGACTCCCAGAGCAACAGAAGAGAAAGTCAAAACCATCTGTGACTCTAAGGGTGAACCTGTTTGAAATGATAGACAAACATACTTATTCCAGTGTACCTCCGCGTGCATGCAAATAAGAAGTACCTGCTATAGATAATAGACACACTACACTTCAATGCTCTCCTCATTTCCAGAGAGACGCGACTTTCCGAGACAACACTGGCACAATTCCCTGGAAAAGAGAGATTAGCTTCTTATTCATCCGTGCGGTTATTGGACACGTCACGCTCCCCCTCCTCTCTCTGATTACGCACACAAAATATGCATAAATGACAACTACTTTCAAGACATTCAAGGATTTATAACAGGTTTGCAAATCCACACTGTATATGTGCAGTTTCATTGATATCTAAAACCCCCAGACAAAAATATGAAACATTTAAAAACAGCAACTTAAGATTTACTATTTAATTTCTGGGTCAGTGTGTCTGTGTGGCATCTGAGGATCAACAGAAAAAATAAGCAGTAGCGCCATTTGTGTCAGTGTAGTGCTTTACTCCTCAAGTGTCACTAACCTCATTAAATACGGCGCACTGAGTTTCTGGGAGCTTACGCCGTACGCTCCTTAACGCTGACTGCATTCGACTGTCTCTACCGTGCTACACAGTACTGGATTACCATATTTTAAAGGAAAATCCCTCCACCACAAGTCGACTACAGTGAAGGCCTGGCTGAGTGCTTGATGCTGCTGTAGCTGCTGCTTAGATCAGTCAGACTCTGAATGAAATATATGCCAGGAAGCCCCAAAGATTTAAATTCCACTTAATGATAATCTTTCTACATCAAATCTTAGACATATTTCTCAAAATCTTGAATTACCATAAGATTTATCCTCCCATGCTAATTAGTGCTAATTCCACTTTTAAAATGAGTTAAATTGAACTGTTCATGGATAGACGCGGCTCAGGCATAGCGTGAACACTGACAGGTGAAAGCACAATGCTGATTATGTCTTCATCATGGCACCTGTTAGAGGAAGGGCTGAAGGCAACATGTTAATTTTTTCATGTCTTAACGGAAGAAGGAATAAAAGGCAAGCGTAAGAATTTAAGGAGAGCCAAAAGTAGTTAGTGAAGTATTTTCAGTCTGTACTAGTGGTCGGTAAGTAACTATTGAAGCATGATGAAGAGGCTACAGGTCAAAGGGCAATGGAAGAGGGCAGTCTAATATTAAAGGTGCACTAACTTCTCTGGTAAAGGGTCCACCACCTGCTTGTCTCCAGGGAAATAGTCAGCACCCAAGAGAACGCCACTAACGTACCTCTGTGGACGAAGCAACTCATTGATTTTAATGTAGAAGAGCTGCTCTATATTTTGCCAAATACAGATACTGTATGAAGACATGAAGAAAAGCTGCAACGGCCCAAATGCTAAATGCAACTGAGATGTCGCCTGCTGTAATTTATGTAACATCTATAGAATAATCCGCTCATTTTTTGGACGTAATGTAATGTCAACTACATCTATTAAGACCAAATTGTAACTTGGTTTAAATTGGTTGCGTTTAAAATACAAAAATTTGCCAGGAAATGCCTTAAAATGGGGAAAAGTAGCGTTTACTATGACGTGCTGTATCTATGGAGATGTTATAGCTCTGTTTGGACTGTACCACAGTACTAGTTTAATTGCTGAAAGATGCCTTCAAATCATGCATTTGTAGTGTGAGCAGGGTTGCCTCTAGTCTCCACAGATCTTACTCATAACTTGGCCTGGTGGAATTACTTGCTTTTTTCCATGAAGATAGTCGAGTTTTTAGTGCACCTTTAGATTTCTTTAAAGATAGATTTGATAGAAAGGTGCCATGCTGTATCAATGTTGTTCAGCGCTATATTAAGAGAGAACAGATGGTTATAATGTAATGGGGGTAGACCAAAACCAAAAGAATCAAACCACTGCTTCTTTCCAGTCTCTTTTTCATTTTCTTTTTTCAGTCAAAGCCCTACAGACCATCCCCATCATACTGTCAAAACCAATCAAACAAATAGTCATATCGTTCCCATGTAAAACGTAAGAGGCAGTAAAAGACGCGTTGTTTAATTATCCAAGAGGATTGGGATGAGACATTTCACTCCGTTCCAGATTCAGATGGTAACTGTGGAAAGCCTTTGGGGCAAAACAGCCTGAGGGTAAAGCGACTGGCAGTGAGTAACAAGAAACATACAGAAATAGTTTTTGAAAAGATAAAAAATTGGACCATGTGGATGTGGTAGATTAAGGAATTAATTTATACTTGAAGAAAACAAGAATAACTTTATATGTTTGATACTCTAGCTAGGAATGGATCTATTTAGGAGACTGTCCTTAACGTATATTTGGAGTGAAAGAGATCATTTTACACAAAGGGATGAGCAATATGACAAAAAGCGCAATCACAATCACAATTTGTGTTTTTTTTTTTCATATTGATCGATCAAGATGTTTAATATGATTTTATTTCTCCAATTAAAAGCAAAATGAAATAGCTTTAGTGTTAATTTCCTATAAAATCCTGAATACTATGATATTTATGATTAAAAATGACTGAATCTCAATTAATATTTGATTAATTGCACACCTTCTACTGTATAATGTGGTCCTTATCTAAATTAATTAAAATAGAATGCATAATTTGAGGTAATTGCTTACTACATTGTTCACTATTTAGCGTATACGGAATAGTGTCGATTTTAAAATATAAAACCATTTTAACAAAAACAAGGTATGTCACTCTGTAGACAGTAGCTCATTAACTTAGCTTTGCCTTTCAGTCAATCTGTTACCCCAAAAAAAAAAAAAAAAATCACTCCCATTTTGCTAAATCCAGTTCAGACAAAGAGTGAAAAAGCCTGTTTAAAATTTGTCATTGCACTGTATTGTGGTGCTGTCAGAAAGCCACATTCACAACACACTGGCTGGTGAGAGAGTGGCTAAATTGGCAGGTTAATGCTTCCTATTCGGTCGGGGAGCCAAATAACAGGGCGGATGAGAGGCTGAGAGAGGGATTTGAGGAGCTCAGGCAGAGGCGGGGGATGGGACAGACCGCGGAGGTGGTGAGAGCAGGGATGAGAGGTTGTTATACCTGTGGGGGGTTTGGAGAGCCGAGGCCACAGGTATCCAGATGAGGGATGGTGTTCAGACATGGGCGAGTTGAAAGGGCTGCGGTTGATAATGAATGGAGAGGGGCTCATTGTGGTGAAGGATGTGGTGTCAGTTCAAAGCTTAAGTTGGCGGGAGACGACCCAGATTTGAGACAGAATTGATGGAGACAGAAGAGACTGGACAGAGGTGACCCAGGTGTCTATAACAGAGATTTACAGTCGCAATATTTCAGCTAAAGTGAATATAGGGGATCTGCGGTGATAGTTATGGTTATAAAATGAAAAAAGTTGTGGCTTAAAAAAAACCCAACTTATTACTATATGCTTAAAAAACAAGGTGACATCTCTTTGTTGGCTGTTATGTGTAAAGTTTATTTAGTTATGACATTATTTTACCTTATACTTGTAGCATTTACCATGTAGCAATGTGGCAAAATAATGACTTAATTCTTTTTTTGTCCATGTTGATAGATTACCATTTTAAAGTTGATACTATTTTTCATACAACAAATGAATGTGACTTTTAATATCAATTCATAAGTATAAACAAGACAGGTATTTAGTAACTCTCAAATCATATGCTTTTATCAACACAGGATAGGCTGTAGAGACGCCTCAATTAAAGACCACCAAGCTGACCATCGGCAGTTTTAAATTATTCGATCTTGATTGCCAATTATATGCTTCTAAATCCTTCATGAAGTCCAAAAAGCTTTAACAAATCACTATTGTGCTGCCATCTGATAGCAAGTTAGCAACATATCGAGTCGTTATTGTGCATGTAATCTATTAATGTCCTGATAATGAGTTTGTCTTTATGACCTGACTGTTCTCTCTAGTCCAAGGATGTGGTGAGAGGGTGTTGCAGTTACAGAGACAGTTTACAGAAGTGCTTTTTGGGGGGAGGAACAGGAAGTTATCCCAGTCCATCCAAACACCTGAGTCAACAGCAGCGTCTGCAAACAAAGTGTCCTTAAAGCAGAGACAAGACACAGTGTCCTGTGTGAGATTAGCCTGAGACAGAGTGACAGAGGGGCTAAGAGGTTCAACAAGAATGTGCCCGACAAACAGCTCTGTTTCTGCTGCTCACTGTGGGCTCAGACAATACAACATGGGGCAATGCTGGGTTAACTGAATTTGCTCTTGTAAATTCTGTTTGTTTGTTTTTTTATTTAACGCACTACATGTACAGAGAACTTCGAGTGAGCTAAACAACCAAACTCAATTTGCCTTTGCTCCAAAACCTGTCAAACTACTCTTGTCCCAGTCTACGTGCAGCTAAAGCAGGGCTGTAATTATCACTGGCACCAAAACTTTGCAGCTTTAAATTCAACTGCTAATAAAAACGGTGATCATACAAATAAATACACTTTTAGCAAACACAGATACAGTAAGTGACAACTCAATTATGTTGAGCATTTGATTTTTAGACATGTTTGCTCTCCACACATAAAAACACATTGAAGCTCCAGCAATTTCTTTTTACTATTTTAGTACTTGTTTTTCACTTTTTTGCTGCACACTCATTTAAGTCCAGCATTTAATTAATTTAAGTAAAGGAATATGAGAATGTTGTTTTTATGTTGTTTACTTGTATTCCTGTACATTGCAGGTTTTTACTATAACTCACGTACTTCACGATGTGTTTCAGTAAACAGAGAGGTGTGACATATTCTGGGAATGACAATAAATCCACACCCAGATTCTAATGGTGTATGACTATGGCATTTCCTCACATGATGCAATAAACAGTTCAAAACAATAAGAAAATGTATTTAAAAATATTATTATCAATCAAACTATAATCAAAACAAATGTGAATCACTTAAAACATCAAGATAATTAAATTATAGATAATATTTCTGATAACATTAAATATTTTCTCATGGAGTTAAACCTTTTTAGTCCTGGTTAGTCCATCATGTCATATTCTGGTTTAGCTCTAGTTAAGTTCTTGTTTAGACAGGGTTAAGTTATTTCCATTCTGTTTGATATGGATCAGTCCTCTCTAAGACCATGTATATCCAAACATGTTCTTGTGCAGCTCAAAGTCTGAAACCCACTGCATTGTTCTTGCCATTGTTAATGATGTTATGATGAAAAATGCCCACAAACACAAACGACAACTTGTCAAGGATGGATGTAGTTCACTTCAAAGTTAGATTTAGGTCAATGGGTCCATTTCGATCTTGGCCTGGGCTTGCACTTGTTTTTGAGTAGGTCTGGTGAATAGAGTCCCCCTTTTCAGTGCATTAGCGTCCTGTATTTGCTCCACACGACTCTGACATTTGAGTGCAGGCCTGAGGGGACAGGACAAAGGCAACCTGACCACACAAACGCATATTCACGTGCCTAAAAGCCTAAAACGCACAACGGGACAATAGCGAAACATGGGGGTGAATAGAAACCTTATAAGAGCTTTCACAATAGGGGGCTTTCCCTTAAGAAACTCGATCCATAACCCAAAAGATCCATGCAAAAGTGATGGGGAAAGTATATTTAGCACATGCATCTCTAGCTAGCGCCTTTGAGACAGCTTTGACTGCATTACTTCCAGGTCAGAAAGCAGAAACGTGCATAAAGTGTGCCCACAGTATAAGCAATGAGTGGGTCAAATCTTTATGGTGAGTGCATGTGAGTCAGTTACAAGATAAAGACAAGTTGAAAGAGGAGAGGGAAAAGGCGCAAATAAAAGGGTTGTAAAGATTTCAAAGGAGAGATAAGGAAGAGAAGAGAAAGGAAGCTCGATCTCCCTGGTGTAAGCAGGGCATAAACACAATCTCTAAAAGGCAGTCGGAGTAATCCCTGAGTAATTCCCCTCTGAAGTCTGTACTCAGCACTTCACACAACAATGTGTAATTTTCTTTTCCTACTCATTTCACATTTCCCTTTAAACTCCTTGGTGAAACTGCAGGGTAATTAAACTAAACATTACAATAATCATGACTTTACAGAGGATGTGACCCAGATCAACTATTGAGTGTTGAATAGGCCATTGTAGTCTTGTTTTTTAATAGCTCAAGATATCTAAAGCTCAGATGGGACAAACCAAGCAAAACTTAGACTATATGAAGATCAAAAATAATCGGCTTACCTTGACTAGGTGAGCATATAACAAATAATACTCCACTTAAAAGCCAAAAGAAATATACCACATATACCACACACATGCAGGATACCGTATCATTCATTCATTCATTCATTCTCTACCGCTTATTCCCGTTAGGGGTCGCGGGTGACTGGAGCCTATCCCAGTGACTTTGGGCCTTAGGCGGGGTACACCCTGGACAGTGGCCAACTCGTCGCAGGGCTGACACAGAGAGACAGAGACAATGACAGACAACCATTCACTCTCACATTCATTCACTATGGACAATTTAGAGTTGTCAATTAACCTACACAGTCATGTCTTTGGACGGTGGGAGGAAGCCGGAGAACCTGGAGAGAACCCACGGTAACACGGGGAGGACATGCAGACTCCACCCAGAGAGATCGTGTGATGTTAGGGTGGTTCGGAATTCGAAACCACGATGTTGGGGTGGTCTGGGATTCGAACCCACGATCTCCTTATTGAGAGGCAGGAGCTCTAGCCGCTCTGCCACCGTGCACCCCGATACCGTATCATTTAGAGGTTAAATCTTAAATATCAGATAAAACAACCCAGAATAAAATATTAGGGATGTCATGATAAACGTATTAATCAATAATTGTGATAACATATTCATAAGAACTAAAAAATACAAATCATGACAATTTTAGAAGCAAAAATAAGTTATTTCTATACTATAAAAAAGTATAAATAAAGGAAAGTGCTTTTTTTATCCGGCGATTCAGGTCATTTTCCTTTTAATTTTCAGAAAGTTTGATTTCGTAAGACATGTCTTGTGAATCAAGGAACAAGAAATGGTAATAAACGAGTGTGAATCAAGGATTTCACTGTGGTTTGGTTGTGGAGTCAATAATCGTGGATAATTGTAAAAATCAAGATGTTTCTATAACACTTTACAATAACTACACTTTTAATGGCCTTAGTAGAGCATGAACAAAGACTTAATTGATAATGAACAAAGTTTGTTAAGAATGATTCAGGCTTAATGCCCTAACCCTAACTCCTAACTCTTAATTAAGTAGTTGCTAAGCCTGAATCATTCTTTCTTCATTATGAATTAGGTTTTTTAAGGATAATTAGGGAATCGTTCAAAGTGATTCTCTACTTACTTTAATCGTAACCTCAAATTTGAAAAACCTAATAAAGATTAATTAATATAACCTACTTTCTTGTCTTCATTAAGCCTCATTCTAATGACTGTCATTCAAACATAACACTTTCATTCAAACAAGACACAACTCCATGACGCATTACGGAATTCATAACAGCATTGGCTATTTGTTTTTGCAAATGAGGTTCCCGAATGTACTGTAACTTGAACCGTTTTATGCAGATTCACGCACACACAGTCGTGGCGGCGCTGTGTGGGCTGCGACGCAACACTGATCACAGATAATGGGCAGACACGACAGAGATGGTTCTGCTGTCAGCGCCACAGAGGAAGGAGAGAGGAGACAAGAAGACAAGAGACAAAGAGAGGGGAGTGAGTGAAGGACGGAAGGGAAGTACTCAGGATCATCAGCAGACACTAACGAGACAAAAGGGAGGAAACGAACCAGGGCACGCGCTCTCGACACACACCCCTCCCCCTGCAAATTACTGGAGGCATCCCCATCCCCATTTCCACATCTCCATCTCTCTAGTGCACATCAGGGGGTTAATGTCGATAGGCCTGACAGGGAAACTATTCACCTGTGTGTTCATGTATTTTAAATTGTGTTGAAATTTAATTTTGTTTGAACGCTACGACTTGCCATTTGCTCTCGGCTACAGGTCCAGCAATGTATTATAAATCACAGTGATCTGGCATAACATTGACCAATGACAGGTGAAGTGGAGAACAATCTATTCACTTTAAGACATTATTCTGATGTATCAGTGTTTCCCAACCTGGAGAATATAGATTTTTTTTCTTCTTCTTTTTAATGTTCATTTTATAAAAGCAAACAAACAGACCAGAGTGTAAGTGGCAAAACAAAAAAGAAAAAGAGAAGCCAAAATAATAAACTAAGTAACTAACATAAAAAACTAAGTAAGATGAAAGTCACGGCATGTGTCCCCCTATGTATCTGTCCCATGTGTCCCATTGTCTGGTAAATTTTAACATATTTAAGTTATATAGAATAATTTAAGGTTTCAAAAGAAGGTAAAGTTAACTTAAAAATGTTCCAAACTGTGCATTCAAAAGCACATTTAAGGAGTATTATGGACATAAATATCATTAAAACAAGAAAATATAATGAGAAAATAATGTAATGTAATAAATGACAACTTAGTATAGTATAGGCAACTATTTATTTGCCTAGTACCTGAGTTAGGGAATATTTGGAGTGTGGAAAAAGTTTAGAAGGTTTTCAAGACAACAAGGTTGAACATTTTGGTCATCAATGTTCATGTGCCTGCAGGTAAAAAGAGTGAGCATAAAGGCAAGAATTATATTTACAAATGGTCAGTGGTCCACAGAAAAGGTTGATATAAGATATTTCACCAATCAATACATCTAATACTAAAACTATTATTTGACCAGGCACTGACACTTCTGGACCTTTTTAGAGGTGGATGGTACACTGTATTTATTACAAAAGGCTTTTTTGTTTTGTTTTTATAGTGGGATCAAAATCAGTATCAAGTATCAAGCTTTTCCTTAGTACTAAAATCAACTACACTATTTGTAAGTTTCAAAATGATAAAAAGTTAAGACCGTCGTCATAGTGATCAATTTCATAGTGAACAAATAAACAACATATTATATCTTTTGAATGGGAAAAGTTGGGGGAAATGTTCCATATGATAGAAAACTGAGACAGTTAAAAGATAAAACAGTGGTGAACCAGTGGCAGCGACAACTCAGAAACCTTTAAAAAGAATCCTCGAAGCTTTGTCAAGACATCTCCATCCCAACAGCGCACTGCAGTCAGGAGGCCCAGCTACACTCCCAGTGCAGCCACAGTCCTGCTCAACCAGACAAGTCACATTACAAATCGATGCACATGAGCACACACGTCACCCTGACATAACGCTCGCATGCACAAACGAACTCAGCCGCCTCCCAGTTGCATAATTTTGATTCTTTAAAGGCCAAAGTGACACATGCAATAGAAGCAGTCAACGGAAATCTGGTTATTTAGACGTTGTGCAAATAGGAACAGAAAAGAGAAGCTTGTTTTGTTAATTCGATGAGACAACTAAAGACTTCTCATAGCTGTGTCAATTTTTGTCAAATAATTTCTATACACTGTAATTAACTGAAGGTTTAAGACAACATAAAACATCTTAAATAATGTTAATGTTTTGTTTTCTAGACCCTGTACTGAAATCAGTTCAATCTATTACATACAGTATGTATTCAAATGAATTATGTCTATTGCAATAAAACAATAAATGAGGGAAGACAACAATACATAACTTTGAACTTTTCAATTGGATTCAAACATGGATAACCACTGACTTTATAACTATATCTTGGACATAAATTGCTGCAATGGAAACGATAGATGGATACCTTTGGAATGGACTTTTGGCAGATGAGACAGAATGAACCAACTGTTGTTAGTACAGAATGCAAATAACAATGGATGTTTATTAAAAAAGGAATAAAATCAAACAGTTAATTTGAAATTAAACAAATACGCCACAAGACAAATGCTAGATATTTTCTATATAACTGATACTTGTATTGTGTTCCTTGTCTGTGCCATGTTTTTGTTTTTATTTGTTCTTTTCCCACAAAAAATAAATAAAAAAAACATAGGGACAATAACAAACCCATAGCTCACCATTTGGAAACCAATGTTGTATTTTCATTGTAAGACTGTAATTGTATAAATGTTTCCCCGCAATTCCTTCACTATGACTTCAACCACTCACTTCAATGTGGCCTTTGTAATCACAGTAAAGTAAAAACACTTGCAACTTCACTTCTTTCTGTCATAGTTTTCCCCAAAGTACATTACCCACAGAGGACCTTGGTAAGCTGTAGCCCAACTGACAGAGAGATAGACATCTACAGAGAGGGGAAACCACGCTGCGTAACACAAACATTTAAACAGCTTGATTGCTTGTGGAGACTCACTGGGGGGATGGATAAGACTCATATTTGCTTAACAGCAGAAATAAGTGAACCCCGGAGGAAGATTGAGGCACAAGAAAAGCTTGAAAGACATGAGAGGACTGGAGAGATGATCTGTCTCATGTTAATTGCATCATCCGTTTATCATGGCTGCCACATGCTAATCAAAGTATTTACTATGATCCACCAAGAGGGCGCCAGCTCAGCCACAAGGTCAAAAGAGCCTCTTATCCTTGTCTAGTGAAAGAGAAAGTGCAGAAGGCTTGATAAAAGATAGCTATGATGGCAATGTTAATTATAAGGCGTGCTATTATGCAGTGTTCGAGGCTTGGCTCGATAAATGACTTACAAAGAATAACAAACAAACACCAATTAATCAAGAATATGTTATTGTCCATCCACAGATAAAAAATGTGATGATGACCATGCCAGTTTGTTCTTGCCCAAATTTGATCTCAAACACACACCAAACAGAGGCGTGTCCATGTATGTGTAGGTTAATTAGTATCTCTAAATTGCCCGTAATGAGTGAATGTGAGAGTGAATGGTTGTCTGTCAATGTCTTTGTCTCTGTGTTAGCCCTGCGACCATTTGGCCACTGTCTAGGGTGTACCCCGCCTAAAGCCCAAAGTCACTGGGATAGGCTCCAGTCACCCGCAACCCCGGGAACGGGAATAAGCGGTAGAAAATGAATGAATGAATGAAACAAATGTGGAGTGGCACCTGGAGTGTGCAATCAAGATTTCAGGGGTGTTCTGTGCCCCTTTCACGACTCTCTAGAAACGCTTCTGATTACAAATATTGTCAATTAAGGCATAAGATAACAAGTCATTAATCCACCTAAGTCGTGAATGTCTGTGAATGTATAAAATTAATGACTTACAAATTAGTTTTTATGGACAGCAAACAAATTGACGTTGTATGATTGCATCAATTTTTATTTAAAAATATATCATTTGATGAACTAAATCAAACCAGGCAACCACATAATTTACAAAACATAAATCTAAAGATAATAATAATGAAGACATCACAACACAGAGTAAAGAGGACTGTTAAATAACCTTGTTTCTTGTCTACATTCATTCTTATAAGCGAAGCAAAAGCCATTAAAACAAAACCTGTACAAACCAATGATGCTTTACTTCATTCATAACAATGTCAAATCAAATGTTGGTTGCAGCTATGAGCCCATAGACTGTATATAAATTACATTCAATCTAAGTAAGATAAGAGTTATTATTATTATATATAGCAGAGGTCAAAGCCAGTGGGGATATATAGCGCTATATTTATTCCAAAGGTAAGCTGACTTAGCACTGGTGCAGTAGTGTACATCAATCTGGGTCAGTTTGTGCAAATACACGATACAAAGACAGCCATAGGCACTTAGCGTTGCCCCATCCCCCTCTGCCCCTCTCACACATGATATTAGCTTACTCTATCCACACAGTTATGTACATCTACACACATGAACACACCTGGTTAAGCAGCCCTGCGTGAGATAATATCTGACGGCTTTTCCTTCTTTGTCGTTTTTGTTTGCGAAAAAAGAAAGAAGAGAAAAAGCTTTCACTGACACACATAAACTCCGCACAAACACCAATTTTTATCTGCCACTATAAATCTTTTCACGGATCACTTGCTCAAAACCTACAGCCAATATCTAACTTCCTTGTGGCAGCAGAGGAGCAGTAAGCTGTAGCGAAGAAATTTAAGAAAAAGACAGAGAAGTATACTTGACAACAGAGAATGGCATTTAAGCTTTTGTGATACCTGTCACTTAGTCAATATGAGTTTCAAATTACTTCCCCTGTGGAGCGCTATACGAGGAAGTAACGGTGAAGGAGAGAAAGGACAGAGGGGACCAGAATGCGCCCTATGACCTCTCCTAATTCTTGGTCCGTCTGGATGCCTGAGGATGACCCTGGGCACAGCTGAGAGCGACACACTGGAGTGACAGATGCTACAAAAGAGCACAGTCAACAACACTGCCACTTAGGTTTTAGCTTGTCACTGCACCAGGGCTCACAATATCGCATTGGAATCTAAATCACAATTTGAGTTTGCGCAATTATCAAATCGCAAAGTCCGCAGTTATTTATATTATAAAAAAACTGCAAATATTCTCTGTAGAAAAATCTACAGATGTACCAGTAGTTTAGACCTCAACAAACATGAGATTCTTGTATTTGTTTACAATGAGCACTCATTATTAAACAATAACAATACAATACAAATATGAATTTAAAAAAAGCTATATTTGTCAAAAAATAGCAATTACATTCCCCCCACCCCCCCAAACTCTGCCCCAACTCTTACTTTGACAGTGGCTCACTTTGAACCACTTTTCTACTTATGTGCTATACCAACAACAGTAAAATCAGTTTCAATTTCTAGGAACTAAATAGGTTCCTAGAAAAACTGACAATATTTTCGCAAAGAATCTAAACTGCACACAGGACCGGCTCAAAACTTGAATGCAAAAATGTGAAGAATTTAACATTTAAATTTCATTTTTTTTGAATGATATTAACATTTATGTCAATTTCCTTTTTTTGTAATAATTTGGTGCAATATCAAACAAATGTGGGGTGGCACCTGGAGTGGGATTTTAGATATTCTAAAGGAAAGCTGATTTAGTGTTGATGCAGTATTGCTGAATGTAGTTCACATTTGGGATATTGGTCACAAGAAAAGTCACAAAAGCACATAACAAGTTCTAGTTGATTGATTCTTCTACTAGTAAGAGAAGGGCACTGCTACTGTGGCTCGGAGAATAAAGTGGGTTACATCTGAAATGGATAATTTTGTATCCAATTTTTGCATAGTTGATAACAATGCAATGGACTATTAACACTTGTAATTTGTATAGCATTTTATTAGCTAATGCAAAGTAGTGTGGGTTATTACACCTAATCTAATAATGTCTCAACTCAACTCCTCTCAGTTCAAAACACACAATAAAACTTTGACACTGATCAAGCACGCAAAGCTATGTGTGCCCTTTGAGCTTGAGTTTAATGATAGGCAAAATCCAGGTGCTGCAGGTCTGGAGGGCTGTTGAGGTATTTAGTTATCATTCAAGTATAAAGACCAAGCACAAGCCCAGGGAGAGCATTAATGATTTATAAAACCTTTTCATTCACACAGACTCAGGCTAAATACAAAACACGTGAACTATACCTCCTTTATTCTCTTCTCAATATACGTGTTTGTATAGAAAGTCACTACACAGATGCATAGTATTAAATATTAGTAATGAAGTTGTTTGTGCAAGCACCAGTAAAATGTGTTAGGTGGACATGCAATTTACAGTAAAGCATCCTCCCCCACATGAGTACACGAGAACTCATTCATTGTGCATGGACTTGTCTGGGATGCGGGGATATGAGGAGTATAGCTTCACTTATCTTCTGTATTTAGGCAATATTTTCTATTCTGTACACAACAAATTATAATAGTGCAGTTTCTTCCACATACTGTAAGTCTCCAGTACATGTTTTGTTATAAATGGCTTTAATTTTTTTAATAGAAATCATACATATTCACTACAAAGAACAATAGACTTTGCTTGTCAACTTCTTCTATTTCGTCTCTGTACAAACAGGTATCAAGCTATCAAGTATCAAGCCACTTCAAAACAGGGTTTATATATTTCACATTCTGCAAGTTTCAACTCTTCTCTTTGAAGTCAATATATTTAAAAGAATCAACCAAGATCCTACAGTAAAATATCGTAATTTAGCCAGCTTTATTAACATTTTATGCTCTCATATAAATCGATGTATCAACAATAAAAGTGTACTTTCCAATTCCAAAGTGGCTTCTTAAAATCTCTAAAATTTACGGTTGCATTTCAACATTTTGAAATACACAGTCTTAACAAGCATCTTTGCATATGTCTCTTGAAATAATTTCGAAACATAATTGGTCATAAGCATTCTTAAAAATAGAATAATCTTCACAATTATTAGCTGCAAAAGGGATGAATTACACCTTAAACCACATCTGTTTACCTGTTGTTGCTTGGCGGTTGCTGCGGGTAACAGTTGTATCCTTGTTGGAGAGACAGCCAGGCAGTCAGCATGCGCCCGCACACTTCGAGCAAACAAGGGAATCCTCAGTCATGTCCCAGACTCCGGCACAGAGAAAACTACTATAGCACACAGCCACACATGCTGCCTTCTTCAAGCCCAAACCAGACTGAAGCTGAGAGAGGTGTGTGTGAGCGCTGTGCTAAATCCCGCCCACTCACTGCCTCTCTCGCTCCCTCTCTCTTCCATTTCACCTCCCCCGGCTTGCCAATTGACTGCCAGCGTGTGTGCAAGTACTGGGTCTTTCTTAAGCCTTCAGATGTCTTGGCTGGTCCCTTCTTTTAATTTAAGGCTGGAACAAAAA
The DNA here is from genome assembly GCA_019453435.1 of Rhinogobius similis. Lineage (NCBI taxonomy): Eukaryota > Metazoa > Chordata > Actinopteri > Gobiiformes > Gobiidae > Rhinogobius > Rhinogobius similis. The sequence goes on from CM033623.1 coordinate 41,555,036, forward strand.
ACAAAGAGAGAGATGCGCAGAGGATAAGCACAGATGCTATCACGCACAAAGTAAGAGACCAGTGTGTACACAGTAAATTAATGGAAACAAATGGGAAACATAGAGCCAATTTAAAGGATCTCCGAGGACAAGACCTACAGCATCGGATTCAATTTAATCTGACGGAGAAGTAAATACAAAGGCCATAAGTTGTAATAGCAATATTTTTTCACAAGAATGTATAATTTTATAGACATTTCCATGAATCTAGCAAAGTATGTTGAAATTGTCACACTATAAAATGAGAGAAAACTCAAAACTATATTACGATTATTCTCGATTGTTGGCTCAATAATACCTTAGTTTTCTTTTTTCCTTTCATTCAGAATGTCTAATAGATCATCATATGCTGTAGAATGTGACCTGCTTTATTATATCAGACTTTTTTAATGATAAAGTAAAGTTAATGTGACATAAACACCCGATAAAAAGTACTTTACGTTTAGGTTTACTTTTTGGAAGCAAATATTGAATTACTTACTTTACTTCTGTAATCCTTTTTCAGTTTTTCCAATCATATTGTGACCTGAGATAATCACGAGTAAGATTATCTGAATAATCTTGACATACCCAGTTGCAATGTTAAAGAACTATGCTGAAGAAAGATTTGTATTTTGTTCATTTGACTACATTGAACATTTTCAACAAAGGCTGGCAACAGTTTATTTTTCTCATTTGAAATAAATTAAATAATAACAGAAGAAGTTTGTTTTTTAATCTTGCAGATAAACACGATCTAAGCTTTGTTGATTACACATTACACATTCATCTAGTACGAGTAAAATACAAAGCAGAAATTGTCTGCACTTCCCACAGCGTCATTCTTCACAGGGCTTTTTAAGGAGATCCAACAAAAGTCATTCTTCACAAGTTCCTTTTATTCTTTTCACCTTTATCCTGTATTTTGATCATGGTGACACCTCTCCCACACATTTGTAGTTTGTACTAATTTGCTGCTGTTTGGGTTCAAGTGGAACAGCAACAAGATGGTAATGTCGCTTCAAGTGACCATATAAGAAGTTCAAAGATGTACTCCAAATGTGTCTTTTGTCAACTTAATTCAATGAAAAAAATATAAACAATTTCTTTTGATCAAGAAGAGGAATTCATGAACACTCAATGCAATGTGTGAATGCAAGATACTTAAATAAAATTACAGTTAATCTTTGGGCTCTTAACATGCAGTAATTTACATATTAACTATAATGATCTCGTTCCCTTCATGGCTCAACCCAGTTACATAAAAATGCTTTAATATTCAACAGTAGAAAGACAATTCAGTACTAACTAAAATCATTATTCTTGGACCTCAAATGGACCAAGCTGGAGCATGGATAAGTGAGTCATTTATGCTCAACTGTTGTGGCCAAAGAACAAAGGAATCCAGAAACAAAATGAGGGCAATTACATAACAGCCAGATGATCCCTATTGTTTCTATTACTGCGCCGCTGAAGTGGTGTGTTGGAGATATTTGACATTTATGGTGCTGAACATGCCGGGGACAAAAGGAAGTGAAGGTAACAGATCTACCACACAAAGGGCTTAACGTGGCGTCCAGGGAGCGAGGGACAGACAGGAAAACTTGCGCTCACCCATCCTCGAACAAACACACACAGTAGTGGCTTTTACCCTCAGGCACATGTGACATTTCAGCACCTCTCCAGACAATAGCTCTGCCCTGTCTCTGGCTCCATGACTGTCCTACTGTCCTACGCTAAACCAGAGTACAATCCCCCTCTGCTACTTCCTTTTTGTCTTGTGTTATCTAACCGCGGATGGAAAAAGGTCACCCCCCGCTGAGGGCCGGATAAGTAAAAGAGAAGAGATGCACGAGAAAAATTATACGCGTTATGCTAAGTAAACAAGTTTCAGTCCCACATTGTTTAATTGTTTGATAATTTACCATATGTCCGCGAATGTCAGAATGCTGTGCTCAGTCATGGTGTGTGGTTCAATCGCTGTATAGCAATGGAGAGAATAACACATTTTCTTAAAAACAAACTTATTTTATGTAAAAATATTTGGAACCCCTTTGCGCATTTTTAAAAAGAAGTTGGAAATGTACCTGTTTATAAATAGCACTTTCATACTTTTTATATTCTTTCATACTCTTTTATTCTCTGGCTTTTAACACCATGTGATTTTAATTTTATTGGTTTTACACTCTTCTATCTCTTCATTTTTTATACAGCTGTTCTTATTTGATTTAACTACTTGTATTGTTAGGACTAGAAGAGTTAAATCTAGCTATATTTTTCTCTCTATTTTTTGTGTATCTTTTTCTTGTATTGTGCAGCACTTTGGAAACTATTTCTCTTTGTGAAATGTGTTATATAAACAAAGTGGATTGGATGTATTCTAAGTAGTAATGAGTGAAAGACTTGTTTCATGTGTATGTTTATCTTGTATTGTATGCACTGTTGCCCTGTCCTTGCAGTGCTGCCTCCTGACCAGGGCATCTTTGTAAAAGAGAAATGGTTCTCAATCAACCTACCTGGATAAATAAAGTGTAAATAAATAAATAATGACTGGACATTTTTTACAGGGAGAAGTAGGCCGACTTTCGGTGAAATGGGGAAAAGGTGTATTTGTGTGCATGTAAGGTCGCGTTCAGCAGTTTTATTTTATATGTATGTGTATAAGTATTTCCTTTGTTAATTAAGACCTCGACAAAATCAGATTTTGCTACAACTGTAATAGAGAAACAGGGTTGATATTAGATATTTGTTTTTAAAAAAAATAATAATAGTAATATACTGGATTTAGCAAAAACATAAATAGTTGTATGCTCTCTTAAAAAGCCTGCAACTTACATGGAGTTCTTTCACCTGGATAAGTGTGACATCACATCAAAAGTGGTGAACTCGACCAGGACCCAACCCAGGGCTCAGGGCTCAAACTGGGTTCAAACCAGAACCCAACCTGGATAAGTATGGACGCACCCTTAATGGACTGACTGAATGTATTACATGTACTAACTACAGTGTATTATGAAAAAAGTGGAATATGGTCAAATAAAAAGTCATATGTGATTAAACAGCAGCAACAACAACAACAACAAAACCGTTACTTAATTACTTGGTCAAAATGTTACGACGACTACTACACACTACAATACTCTTCCCTTTTGTCTGTTTTAGTGTTATCTAACAGTGGCTGGAAAAAGGTCACGTCCTGCGGAGAGCCAGCTGAGGCAGGAAATAACCAATCTACATCGAGGCCAGACTTCCCACGCTGATACCCAAACACTAAGTTATTAGTTTGTAATAAGATTATACAGGAAAGTGTTGAGAAACCGGTTCAATGAAACTACACAGCAGAGTCAAAGACATGGGGGATAAGAACAACAGCAGCAGCAGGTGGAAGATGTTATGTAAGCTGAGAACAAAAAAATCAGGGTTAGCTTTATACATGTACCATCTGTACATTGTGAGGGGAAGACTTGTGTTGTGTATTGTTTTGTCGGCCCCATGGGAGTTATGACAGTAAGAAGATATGCAAATGTACACAAAAGTGGCACTGACATGTTTTGCTATGAATAAATACATTCTTGTGCTACTCGGTGGTGAAAGAGTAACTGGCTTTGTTTTCCTGATCCGCTGCACACCTGCTCTGGGACAGTCCCCACCTTTAAGTCCTTATCAGATGTCATCTGTAGGACGGGCACAAGCAGGGGACTGTAACATCTGTAAGCAACACAACTGGAAAGATATTTTCTACTGATATTTGCAAATATATCAATATAAGTAACCAATATCAGTTTGTAGATTTAGATCAGAATGATTGTGACTAGTCAACTATTAAAATAATCATAATCATATTTTAATTATCATTATCTGGAACAATATGCCAATAGACATTTTATATATAATAATAACAACAGCGGCCTAAATCAAAATGTCAAAAAAAAAATCGAAGCCTTGAAGTGCACATCAACCAAAAACAAAAACAAAAAAACACAGAGAAGCACAGACAGTTCACCCAATTCTCCCTAAAGTCGCTCCCTGAACTCTTGAACGTTTTGCAAAGAGCCAGGTTTCAGTCCTAACATCATACTCCTCATAAGAGTCGCCATTCATGTGATGATTCTATATGTTTGACAAGTGACCAAAGCATAATTTGTATTTTGTGTGATGCAAAAGAAATGATCAACAGCACCTGTGACATAAACATAACATCATGTGGATCACGTCTATTCCCTAAAATGCTATAATTGTTGGATGCCTGAAACTCACATCTGGCAAATAGAACATTTTGGATGCTTCCTCTCGGCTGTGATTGAGAAAGCACAGGTATTTACGTGTATTTGCACAATTTCAGTTTGATATGATAGGATGTTTATCATTTCAGACCTTCATAACATACACTTGATATGGCAATACAAACCTTTTACTGGTTGTTATGGTTCTGTTGAGAGACAAGGAGTGATGGTGTTATAATTCCCTGTTTATTTCCATACATTTCTGATCATTCGGATTGGAATTTTTAGATTTTTAAAAATGTTGCTATTTTGTTGATTTCCCCATAATCCGTTATGTTATGTATTGTCTGGTGTGTGTTTGTTAGTAAGCAAAACATGTTGAGGATATTCAGTGCAGCTGTTTATATTGTACTGCTTCACTCCACCTCTAAGTCCTCCTCAGATCTTATCACTGACTCGGGCACTGGGGGAGGCCACATCTGTAAACAGCACAAAGATGACACACACATTTGAAGCCTCCATCTGATATCTCTGCAAAAATATCATACTGACATTCATGGACGTCTTGTATTGAAGCGGCAGACAATAAAGCTATGCAGCCTGCGTCCTGGTTCTCCCCCCACACACCCACGTTGCCAGATTTGATAAAATCATTATCAGCAGCCATGCGAAGTAGAGCTAATGAATAATGTATGCTGCTAGGATAGTATCCCTTCTGGCCGGCTACCTTTCTCTTTTAGAGCCACATTACAATACAGGCCAGTGCTGAGTTTTTACTGCTTTAGGGTCATATCAGCGAATCCCTGTCTGGCACTGTTACATTTCCCATTAGCATCGGGCACAATGCTATCTAGCCACACAAGATATCACATTGAATGCACACAGCCACATGCACCAGGTGGGAAAATAAATGGCATAGACTCGTTAATTTGAATACAGTGTGAGTGACAGTCTGCCACACAGCGGACAGGCATCAGGTGCTGTTATACCTCATAATCTGATGCTGTTTAACAACGGCCCACATCAGGTGAGAGGCAGAGATGGACAGCTCAGGACTGACGTGATACAATGATACAGGGAGAGTGGAGTTATTTCTGTCAAGTGTACAAGATCTAACATACACCCACAATCCTTGAGGCGAAACTATAAATAAAAATACACTGAATGCTAAGTAGGTGAGTTTACAATTATTTGAAAACAGTTTTTAGCTCTTTGCCAGCGATGAGAAACTATCGATCTTTTAGCATCTCAAGTAAGCAGCTGTGAGTCTTTATTTAAGAGCAGTTTATTCATGATCTAGACTAAACTGCTGTTATTCAATCCCTATTTTGATTCCAACCTTATCTTTTGTGTATTTTCTTCCAATAACTATGAATGGTGCAAAAGTCCTTTAAAACGCCCTAAAATCTAAACAATGATCTTGCTTCACAACACATTTATATCTCCACTTTATTGTGACTACTACAAAAACATATTTGCAATTCAGGACCAACTATTTTACCTAGAATAATATGCTAGGCAGGTAACAGCTAATACATCAATTCAACTAAATTGGCCCCGTGGCTAGTATGTAAACATTATGCATGTGCAGCTGCAGTTAAAACACCTGAATAATGTAAATTATTTCATACATTCAAACATTAATCAACTGCACTGTTGCAGCAGTAGATATTTGTCCCCGCTACAAGGTCACGAGGTAGACATCTGGCAGCCAAAAGCAAAATGAGAAATCTAATACATATTCATACAGCAGAGGTGAGTTAATCACCTGCGTTTTAAAAAGTGGAGAGAGAATACTATTGCCCCAGTTTTACTACTATACTGGCTTTTTTAAGTTTTGTCAATTCACATCTATAGATAAACATAATTTTATGAAGAAAATAAAGAAGTATTGTTTAATTAATGATGACTAAGTTACAAATAAAAATAAAACAGCTAATAATGGAAATGCACTGGTATTTGAGTGTGTTCCGTTGGCACGCACCACTTGGGTTATTGTATCCCTCTAGGATTTGAAGCACACAACAATATCTATCCAATCCCAAGCAAAGGGGGAATACAGAAGGCTGTTCAATTAGAAATAAAACAGTAACTTAATGAACGAAAACAAATACAGTAGGTGGCACATTATGGACATTATCATAGGCTAAAAAAAATCTCTTTCAATCAAGAATTGTGGCATTAGTTTAACGTTTTAACATCTATCAAGACTAAGACTAAAGAATGACTCTAAATTTATATTGAAGGATTTGAGGCCAGATAAAAATGTGAGTTTTAGGCAGATATTTAAAAACACTGTAGTTGGGAAGGGTAAGTTTCCTTGGGCAGGGAGTTAATTTTACAAGCCAGTTGACAGTTAAGATGTCCAAGTGTTTTTATATTTGGTCAACTGATGATCGTGCATTGTGTCAAACTGTCACTGATTAATGTCCTAAACCTTCATAAACCGAAAGCCCTGGATTTATAACATTATTATTATGTATACTTTGTAATCCTCCAAAATGCTTCTAGTGCAAAATAGAGGAGAATAAAACTAGAAACAAATGCTAAGCCACAGAGAGGAAGAAAAAATATTTAAATGGAAGAAGCAGAGACCTACAGCAAAGATTTTAAAGCAAAGGAAAAGAGGATATGGGCTGACAAAGACTCATCACTTGGCAGGAATATCTGGCAGGCAAAACAAGCATCGCAGTCAATCAGATAGAAAGGCTTATCTATCCTCCATATGTACAGTACTTTCAATATGGCATTGAACAGTAATCTTCTGCCATGTTATTAAGCTGTAGTAATGTTTGGAGATGCATGGATGCAATGTAAAGCAGAATAAGCAGCCATGTATCAGAGACTGTGTAAGGAAATTGTTTAGCTCTGATTGCTCTGTTTCAGGGCAAGTGAAGGGTGAAGGAACAATAAGACTATTTTATTACTGGCCCCAAAAAAACTATAATTTATCAGAGCAGCCAAACCAATAAGCAGCGCTGCAAAAAAAAAGGATTCTTACAGTTCATGTATGTAGGGCTGTGCAATTACTGCAATATGTAATAAACTGAAATGATGAATGGATACATTTCAATCCAAACATTTCAAATTGTCAATGATCATCTTGGGTCTTTTTAATTAACTGAAAAAAAATCTGTCAGTAAAAGCATGTGGTTTAGCTGAAACAAAGTTCAGACCTTGGAGGAACAAATTTGAAATCTTTTGTCTGTTGAATGTGCGTCTTTTCATGTTCATGAAATAAAGACAGAAGATAGAAAGTAATATTTTGTTTTTAATAATAATAATAATAATAATTTAAAAATATATATTTATCTATATAAATGTTTATGTCAAATCTCCAAGCTGTGTGCAAGTATGACTCATAGGACTCAAGGTTTTTCAGTCCAGATATTGTGACTACTGTGGTCCATCACAAAGACTATTGCACCTTCGGCCTCTATATTTTACACAATACTTATTATTCTGTCTATATTATATTATATTTTAACTAATCCTAATGGTGAAGGTAAGTTAGTGGTTTAAAATGAATAGACTATAAGTAACACCTTGTACACAACAACACATTAAATATGTAAACTACTGTCTAATGTTTTGAATGTTTTGAGGGGAAATGTGAGAGACCATGCAGCTTGATGGTCAGCTGGCTCACTCCACTGTATGTAACACCGTTAAAAACACATGAAAAACATAACATGTATGCATGTATGTTTATGTCTTTTAGTGGAACATAATTATAGTGTCTCAAATACAACTACAGGCTTTGTGGTTCAATGAATTGAGCAATTAACTTGAAGGTCTCTGGTTCAAGGCCTAAGTATTGCAGCATTTATTCACCTTTGTGAGCCAATGCCACATTAGAGATGTCACAATATGAAATTTTAGCATTACAATTATTAAGAAAAAACATCACAATGTTTATTCATAATTACAGACACTATTAGCCATAACATTATTATACTTAATTCACATTAATTCACAAGGTCTAATAGATGGTCTGTGGTAGCCAATGTGACCAGTTTTTTTTTGTGACCAGTTTTTTTTTTTTTTTATTAAAGTAAAGTCAGACAGAAAAAGCATCTTACATTTTAGATGATAATTATCAATAATAATTATCAATAACCCTGCATGTTAGCCGTATGATTTTGTTCTCTACCAAACTGACAGTTACTCAAAAATATGCAAAAGGAAGCAGTTTTGCGTTTAATTTGTCAGACAGCGCAGGAACATCACTTCTCCACCCCTTGCTCGCCCCACTAAGTTTCAGCCACTTCAGCTGAAAGTTGACAGCGCCAGCAAAAAGGATGGGAGGGAAAGAGAGAGGTGGAGAGGAGGTGACGAGGTTGAGTTTGGGAAGAGGAGGGAGGGGGATTAGGGCATCTGTAGCTACACTTTTGAAGACGACGCTGCAGAGGAGTAATCCCACCAAATGGGGGAGTTTAACCGTTACCACCCACTAAGAGAGATAGCAGAGACTCACAAGTGCTGACATGCAACTAATACGTACATACTTTTGCCAACACAAACCTTTCAAAAACTGCAGGAGGAATATGTTGTCCTGTTTTATCCGAATGCTGGTTGTCCTTACCTGACTCCGTGCATCAGCAAAACACCATGTCCTTGGTCTACTTAGAATCAGGGCAGTGGAGTGCTGCTGTTTTCGAGTCTGCAGCAGATTTGGTCTGAGCTGACCCCGTCCACACGTTGGGGATTTGATGGAGACGTTTCAGAGGCGCACACCTACACAACACAAGGCAGGAAGGCATCAGTGCGAAAGCCCAAAGGCAAACAAAACAACCTCAGGACCAGCCCTCCTACAGAAACACCACATTGTTCTGGTGAAGAATGAAAACAAGGTTAATACTGATACTAATACAGAAAAATAGAGCTTATATTGCACAAGATAGCAAAAATGTAGGGCAAATATGTTTTTAGTTTAATATTGTGGGTTCAGTTGCTTATTTTATACACTGGGTATTTCAGCTGACATCATAATTCAATTCAAAGTGAGGCAAAAAGCAAATACATCCTTGCATTAAAATGATATGTCTCAATGGAGAATGAACTTATAGATCTGTGGAGAGGAGACCCTGTTCACAGTAAGAATGATGTATGTTTTTAAGTTGTTGTTTTTTTAATAGTAATGAAACTCATGTAACTGAATAAATGTGAATCAATGACGCACTGTGGAACATTCCAGGTAAAACAATAAAATCTTCAAATCACAAGCAGGTGCCAAACTCTCGACTAGTTAGTTATATGTAGGGGTGGATAATATATTGAATTTTAGATAATATTGTGAATGCTGTTTTGAAGACATGCAAAATTAGAATATAGAGTATATCGTTTATTGGAAAAAACGTTACAAAAAGTAAACATGAAAAACATTCAAATAAGGGTAAAAACTAATATTTCTAAACTTCACATTTGTCTGATAATTAAACCTCAACTAATACTTTAAAGACACATTTCAGTTGCATTGACATGATATCGTCTGAGTATTGTTATCGGGATAATTAAAATATATTCATATGTGCCCACCCATTATTTGCGGCATTACATTTTAAATTTAAATACAATGTAATTGAAATTTAAGAAATAGGTTTTCTAATGCTGCAGTGGAATAAACTATTCTTATGGCCGGAAAAGAAAAATATTGGAATTTCCGTGAACTTTTATGGCATTTTACAGTTACATTATTATTTCAAAGCAAAGACAGTTTAATTTGTCTAATTGTGGTTAATATCCACAACCTACATTGTAAGTCAGTGTAAGACACAAAGACAATATTGCATTTTCAATACCATGTCTTGATTACACTGGCATTAACTAACCCTGAACATGATATTGATCTGGTGCATTAGAGAGGGTATACATGGGGCGCCCTACATATCTGTTTTCATTATGTAACATTTAAAGACAGCGTACAAAAGCACGGTCTATGTAAATCTCTTGACCCAACTGTAACCTTTCCTGAGGATTATAACAACCAGAACCACTGTTCCTTTTTCTCATCAAACACACAGTTTGAGCTCTTGTCCTCCTGAATGACCTGTTTTAGTGTTTTCACTGATCAATTGGACAAAGATCTCTAATGAGGCATGAAAGTGGCTTCATGGTCACAGTTAATGAGCAACTATTGATCTTGTTAAATGGCATAAACAACAACTATAGCAACTTAGAAATACTATCATTAAATGTACAGTTGTTAGTGTACGCTTATATATTCCTGTTAATGACAAAAAATATTATCTAATAGCTTTGCCAGGAATGTGTCAGAGTATTTACAGATATTGTTGTATCATCGTCATGGAGACAAGCAGGTGGCACTAGGCTTTTTACAATAACAAATTTTGAAGTGATACTGTCTATTGTTACAGAAAATATCACAGTAGACAATACTATTGAAAGTCAGTGACAGCAGCCCCCCAGAAAACAGTGTGATATTGTTAAAAACCATAAGCTGCAATAAATAAATGGCACCGTGAAACACTATTGTACCTGTTTCTTAATAATGAGCCATAAAAGAGATGGAAAGTAGCCAATGGCTAACTCTGGCATATTTACATTCTATGTTCATCAATATGCACTGTCCCTTTTAAATAAAAAAAATCTAAATAAAAGTTACTGATTTCACTCTTTAAAGCTCAAATTTTTGCAAAAAATAAAGGAAAACTGGCAAAGAAAACATGTACAATAAATACAGTATTGAGCCCAAAATACGTTGTTCTTTCTGTCATATATTTAACGATAAGTCGACATAGTAATTATCATTCATTTTTGTAATGAACTGAAAATGTCACCATAAAACTTAAGCAACAGACTGCCCAATAGTAACTTTTAAATGTCCTGGTAATTTAGTAATCATATTTGACTCATGGTTAGCAGATTAAACTAAAATTAAAAGATTACAGTAATAGGATTGAGTCTGATAACTAATATTATCATAACTAACCTTTCGCAGTAATTGCAGGTGATGTCATTTCTTCTCCTCGGGCCACTCCAGTCCAATTAAAACACGTTAAATGATGTCCACGACTTGTCACTGTGGGCAGTGCAGCTAATTAAAATAATGGCTTTAAACAAGACACACATTCACACAAATAACAGGGGATTCAAATAGAAACACCTTAGTGGTATTAAAATTGTATTATACAGTGGTCAAACTAGAACTTCACAGGACATTATAGATGAAAGGAAATAGTTGTTTCTATAGAAAATATAGAATAAACTTATTCTCTCTGTCACAATACTAAAAATTCAAACTCGATTTGATATTAAGAAATATGCTTGATTCTCAATACAGATTTTAATACCCCAAGAATAACTGCAAATGCTCTATTTAGATCAAGGGTTCAGACAACAGATTGACATTTTCAACCTTAAATAATTGTGCTTTCTTTATTAAACATTATGGTCTTATACTAGTTCCGATAAAGCTCAAGATCAATCTAAAACTGTCCACAAAATCTTACATTTTGTCCTGTAAAGTGGATTTTTTTGCATTGATTTGTACTCAAATATTCATTCATTTCATACCTTCATTGCTTCCTTGATATTTATGTGACTTTTCTTTGTGTTTTTAAAGCTTCAAATTAGCATTTTTCTTACATAAACAATAAATATAAGCAGTGTGGATATAAACAGAATGGATTTATCTATTCATTTAATTAATTGGTCTACAAATGCAGACGTAAATGTAACCGACTGTCATTTTTACAGTAATTGGCTTTCTCGTTGACTGTACAAGTGTCTGATGAAACTGAATTGAGTAAATCATTTCTGCACACATAGAGGAGAATATTTGCATCTTACTATATTCATTTTTCTTCCCGCTTGCAATCTACGGCCTGCCTCTATTATTTGGTATGGGATGAATTATAGAAGAACTGTGTTGAAAATAGCACATAGGCCATAACATCTTCTCACGATTGCCAATGAATAAATAATCTCAATTTGGACAAAAGAGTGAGGAGGCAATGGTCCATTTTTTGCTCCTCTTTTTTCATCACACCCTTCCCCCGTCTTCACTTTAGTCTTCACAGGAGCAGAGTTCAGTCTGATCCTCACTGCCACGGGGACCGCAGAGCACTTAACACCTGGACAACACTTCTCTCACACACAGAGCAGTACTCAATGGACAACTCAGGCTTACACGCACAGAACAAAATGAAATGGACAAAAAATAATGTGAAATGTACTTGGTGAAACGTACTCAGCTGACAACTAGAAAATTATAACATTTTAACAGTAAATAAGAGCTAAATTTTCTACAGTTGGAATGACATTGTTGTTACGTCCACAGTACAAAGTAACAGAGTCTGGTTGTAAATAAAGTATGCCATTCTGACCATGAGACCAGTTTACTGTAAAAGTAGACAAAGAAGGAAAAAGAACAAAATGAGGGTATAAGTCAGGTTGATGGTGTCCACAAATTCCTCAATCATTAATCATAATTTAAAAAAAGAAGAATTACGTTTTTTTAACCAAAATATAGACACTATTATATCTAATTTGTCAAGAGAATATTTGGGGAAGTAGAGGTTTACCCTCAGAGCCTCTGGAGCCAGAACTGTACGTACAGCTCTAGTCTGACACGCTACAACAACATGGACAAGCTCAGCAAAGGGGTTTCCAGCCTTTATCTCTTTCACAACACTTCCTCCTTTTTCACGCTACAGATTTGCTTTGGTAACATTTGAATTGGAAATGAATTTACATAACGGATCCCGAGACCGTATGCAGGGAGATCAGCATGAATGTACCTGAGGGCAAATAGGAGGAGGGGGCTGCAAGAAAAACACATTCATGAAATTATAATTTGTGTCTTTAACGCTGAACCCAAAATCTGAGGTTTGACTATGTACTTTTGCACTCTTGAAAGGTCAGCAAGAACATTTACTTATTTATAACATTACAGTAATTGTTATGCTGCTCGACAAGTCTCCTGCTTTCAATGAAACTCTTCTCGAGTTAAAGAGAGTGTGGTGCAAAAGGTCACGAGGACCACTGGGTTCAGAGGTCAAATCCCAAGACTGTCGTTTGAGCGTGGATGAGAGAGACTTTAAAATGTGTTAACAATGCCCTCACTAGTCGCTACAACGACAAATTAACATGTAGTACCACTATTTCTATTTAACCAAGAATGAGTTTAGACTTTTTATGGTTTGGTATGGATTTGGTCCTGGTTTGAGCCCAGTTTAGCTCTGATGTACTGTTGAAAGAAAAAGTATGTGAACTTTTTGCATTTTTATCGCACTTAAATGTTTCAGATCATGAAACCAAATTTAGTATCTTACAAAGACAACACAAGTAAACCTAAAAAGCAGTTTTTAAATGATTATTTTATAAATTAAGGGGCGGGGGCCAGATTAGAGCCTGTCAGACAAAAACAAGGAGGCTACAAGGTTTCAAACAGCAACACATTATGCTGCGATCCAAAAATAATGTAGAACAAATGAAACGCCATAATTTTCTCCCAAATCTTTGAGGACCACTCACTCAGGAGGTCTCAAAAGGATCCACAACAACATCCAAAGACCTACAGGCCTCACGGGTCTCAGTTAAAGGCAGTGTTCGTGGCTCAACCAGAAAGAAAGAAAGACACGTGGCAAATCACAGCTGACAAAAATAACACCAAAAGAAAACAAGAATAGAAAATAGAAAAAGAAGTTGTGTGAACATCATACCTACAGTCACGATTGGTGGGCTTTGCTACTTTCAGTGTGAATTATTGCTTTAAATGGGGCCCAACCAGTGACTAGATTCAGGGTTCACTTACTTTTACACACAGGGTCATTTAAGTATGATAAACATGCAAAAAATGTCTGAAAGCAGGAAGAGATATTTTTATTATTATTATTGTCTCGTTCAACTACATATTTGGTTTGGCTCTGTTCTTGTCCTGGTTTAGTCCTGCTCTAGTCCTTGTATAGTTGCACTTTTAAACCAAAACTAAGTAACATTAAACATTAACCTTATTAAATCTCTTTGTAAGTCCGTGTGGTGGTGACAAATGTATTTTCAGGACGTTTGAACCCCCCCCCCTCTGCTTTCTCTGGGCAGAAAACCAGCCTTGCAACATTTCCTGACACCGACCGGAAGACAAACTCCGTTGAGAGTTGAGAAACCTTGGTTCTCTTTTTTATATTTGGCGACATGAAATGTTTTTATGTGCACTTCCTTATTCCAATAAAAAGGAAGGGGGGAAGAAAAAAAAGCTTTTTCTATCTTTTTACTGCCTGTGCATTTTCACAAGAGAGCTGCAGGGGGAGCTCTGTCTCTGAAGTTACTTAGTTCTGCTTTAATGTGACGTGTGCAAGTGAGATCGCACCCGAGATTTTACATAGAATGTACATAGAAATTACCTGGTCATACAAGTAGAATAGGGTTTCGTTTATTTTGTTATACAACAAATACGTTCACAAAAAACTACAAAAAGGATAAATGGCTTTAAAATGTAAACCATATACAAGAGGTAATGACCAGTATAATCACATGACACACAAGGTTAAAGGGGAGGTCACTGGGGCCATGTCATTAGTCTGTCTACCGACCAACCATGTCTCATAGGATGGGTACCATTTATGGCATCTCACCCCTGACCTGTGAGTCCTGCACTTTAAAATAGTCCCTCGCAGCAATGTCAGTTGTTGGCGCTGGACCGGAAAGTGAACTTTGAACTCTAGGAAAGTGGTGAGACTCATGGGAAATGGCTGGGTACTAAAGACTAAGCCGTGTTTGCAGCAAAGTAACGATTGGTGATAATGATGTATGTGTTTCTGAGTGGATAGTGTTACCAGGAAACCAACTAAAATGAGGGAAATTATGCAGAAATCGGTTTTCAAGAATGATTTTTCAGGAAAATCTACTTTGTAAGGAACCAGCGGGTAAGCAATTATCCAAATGACAATTTTAGGTCACTGCAGTGGTAGAAGTAATGCAGCATTAATACAAATGGTACTAATTACAGGTGTGAAATACTGAAAATCAGTGTCTTAATTTTTTTTATTCTCCTGGTAATTATAATCAGGCATGTTTGCAATCAATCAGAAATATGCTAAATTGTGCCTGTAAATGTCTTGATCAAGGGCCAAGTTAAGAAATATCACTGTATATACACTACTTTATGAAGATTAAATTGAATGTGTGCGCTCTTTTCAACTCTCTGATTTGTGTCTATGACTATTTCATTGTTTTAGAGTAGACAATTTGAATTCATTTTGCATAACTTTGACACAACAATTTCAATATTTTCCAGGAGCTGTAGCGTTTAGACATTGTATATGACCAGTTCCTCTAGCATTAATAGTAAGAGTAGGGAAAGAGTGTTTAGTTACAACACTGATGCTAGATTATTTTGTCCTATTTGCTATTGCAGCTGAGTGCTGTGTTGCAGACCCACTGGAGCACTGAGGACACGCTACAGAAATGTAACCACACAGGTTTATGTCAACACAGATTCAAGAGCATAATAAGCTCAATGTACACCCGGTAACATACCAGCAAGGTACGGTTTTCCACACTTATGTAAAACATTTGAAAGGGAAGACTTCTGGGTCGAGACGGACAGAGCCAAATGTAAGCAGTGCATTTATAATCTTATCCACTATTTACGCTTTAAGAAGTCCACCCTACAGTAATGAATCCTGAAAGTTCAGTCAAAGTCACAGGAAAAGTACTCATTGCACCTGTAAAAGCTATTTTCATACACTGTGAAAAGTTGAAAACAATTTGTAAGGACAGGAACTTCCCCTCTACTCGTGAGCACTTCACCTGTCACAAAACAAAACAAATTACTTATACATTACAACATCTATTTGCACGGTCTGCAAGTTTGTATTTGATCTTATTGTATTTTTCGCTGTTAGTACTCATTATGTTGTCCAGCTGTACTTGTTTAAATGCTTTGAAATACTCATTATGTTGTACCTTATCGTCAAAGCAGTTGGTTAGTTCTGTTCACTGACAATGACACTAAAGCCTTTTCTGATTCTAAAATGAGTGCTAAAAGCGGTATTTATTTTTGTTTCATAATTTACTGCACTTTCAGAGCTTGGGACACACAATTAATCAAAATCGAATCAAAATCTCAATTTCAATGGACGCAATTAGAAAATCGCAAAGGCTGCAATTTTTTAAGTGTAATAATTTTCTTCACAAACCACAAAATATCCTGTTTAATTCTGCATAAAAACTGCTAACCCTCTAGATTAGAAATGCAACTAAAAGCGACAAAAACATGACTGAAAACGCATGACTAACAGGTACGCGACTATAAGTGAAAGCAAGCAAAGATTATTTTGTATGGCACGTTTCACAGACAATTAAGTCACAAAGTGCTTCACAACAAAACAATAAAAGTTAAAAATACAAAAAAATAAAAGACACTTTAAAAGCAGCAATACATACAACAATATGGCAGTAAGTGATACAAACATTGACTAAAAGTGACACAAATGTGACTAAAAGTGACATAAACGCAACTAAATGTGACACAAACGCGACTAAAAGTGACACAAACGCAACTTAAATGGGGAACATATGCAACTAAAAGCGACACAAATGCGACTAAAAGCAACACAAACACAATTAAAAGCGACACAAACGCGACTAAAATGACACAAACTCGACTAAAAGCGACACAAACGCGACTAAAAGTGACACAAACGCAACTTAAATGGGGCACATATGCAACTAAAAGTGACACAAACTCAACTAAAAGCGACACAAACGCGACTAAAAGCAACACAAACGCAACTAAAAGCGACACAAACGCAACTAAAAGCGACACAAACGCAATTTTAAAAGTGACAAAAACGCAACTAAAAGTGACACAAACTCGACTAAAAGCGACACAAACGCGACTAAAAGCAACACAAAAGCAACTAAAAGCGACACAAACGCAACTAAAAGTGACACAAACTCAACTAAAAGCGACACGAATGTGACTAAGAGTGACACATATGCAACTAAAAGCGACAAACGTGACTGAAACAAAACTGTTCTGAAATACAATTCTTTTACCATACTAGTTTATATGTTAATTTTTTTCACTCTTATTGTCAATGCTCCTGATTGCGTTTAAAATGTGAACATTAATCGCAAAGATAATTCCAATCTCAATACTGGTCAGAAAAATCAAAATTAGATATTTTCCCCAAATGGTGCAGCTCTATTAACAGCCCAGGCAAGTCCTAAAGAGGTGAATCTTTTTCCATGAAGCTTTGTTGGACTGCCTTTGTGTCCAACCTGCACCTCTCAAACGTCTTCATTCTCTTTGTATTATTCATCGCGTTCAGTCAGGGTCTATTTATACCCTTCTTCTGCTTCTTGCATCTGTCTTCACTAATACAGCTGTTTGGAGCTCTATATGCACATGAAAGAAGTCAGCTATAATTTTCCTCTTCACTGCTTTAGCTACAGGTACCACTGAGAATCACAGCTCTATGCCTCCTACATATTGTTGTGCATAATTTGTCAATATGGGTCCACGAGGATTTGGAAAGTAAGCAAAATTAAAGACGTGCCCACAGACTTTCGCATTTGGTCACATGAATATTCTTGATGGCTGAATTGAAAGTACAAACCTTGCATGTTCTTCTCAAGGGGCTGCTTCAAAGTGGCATTAACGCTACGCTCTGATTTTTCACACGCTTGCATTGGGGCATCTGCCACTTCTGCTGTGAATAGGAAAATGCTTTTAGTGCATGTTATTTCACTCAGCCACGCAGTAGATACATTATATGCTCCAGGATATGTCGGTGATGGTGTCTGCTGAGGGACTGCTGCAAACCACAGCTGCTCAATTTAATAAGATGCATAGTATGGGCACCAAGCTCAAAAGCCAAACTATGCCTACATTTTAATATGTGGGTTTAAATAAGAAAGTTGTATCTTCAACAATATTAGTATTTTAAAAGGTAAATTTCCCACTGAAGCACAAATGATCTGTTGTAACCTCATAAACTCAAAGTCTGCTTAACATTAGACCTAAGAAGCCAATGTCAGTGCATCCAGTCTTCAAAAGGTGTACTGCAAATTCTAGGTACAGGCAAGATTTAAATAAATTTGGGGACGTTATTTGATTGGGTGCAATTTTATCCTTGTGTCTTGTAAGATTGTGTGAAGCAGTTTTGAAAAGGGCTCAATCAATCAATCATTCAATCAATCAATCAATCAATCAATCTTATTTCAGACGTAAAATTATAAATCAGACTAAAGACAGAACAAAAAATATGAAAATTAATATTAAGTAATTGAGGATTATTATAGTGATCTTGTTCAGCGATCTAAAGTCTAAATAGATAATACATTTTTAAAAATCCACACAATTTTCTTACCTCATCATTACTTTGGTATTTTAGCAGCAGAGGCCCCTTAAAAGTCAGGCTATAGTCTTGAGAAAAAAAAAAAAAAGAAATATGAAAAAAGTATCCTGATCGCCACGTGCACGTGTAAGGCGGGCTTTACTCGCGCCTTTACTGTGCGGCTAACTGCAAAACAATTGCTGCGACACTGCCATCTTGTGGTAGAAGTCCGTAAACGCAGCAAGGTCGAGACGTTTCTTATGCAAAGTAATGTTTTTTTCTTATAAAAACATAGCATTTTAAAGCACACAAAGGGATGGTATTTGTGCTTTGTACTGTATTTTTTCCCGTCATTGTATGGGAAGCACTTTGGTCAGCTAAAATGGTTTTGAAAAATCTATATTAATGAACTTGAATTGAAGCATGTAAGATTGATGTGTACTAATAGAATAGAGATTTTAGGCCTACTGACTGATAACTAATGCAGATTTATTCCTAAATACATAAACATGGTGTAGATGATGGTCAAGTTGTTAGAATTTGGCGTTTTGGTTCTCAAGATGATTATTATCCAGTCAGAAAACATAATGAGTCACAAGAGACTTTTCATTTTGCACTGGAAACCCAGGTGAAGTTGTGATTGTAGTTCCTTTTTTTAAAAAACTGTAAGAGCACACGTTGCATTCAGTTCCTTTATTTTTAGGTCCATGTCTGGTGGTTTGTAAGCACCAGAAAACTTGGGTGACGAAAATCCCTCGCTACCTCTGTCAGCACTTAAATAAGCAAAAACAATAAAGACCAATTTTGATAATACTTAAAGCAATGATTTATTAAACGCAGATTGTAAAACATGTGTTCCATAAGTGCGTCTCAATTTCTTTGGAGCCTAAAATACAAAAACCCACACACAAAACTGAACAAATATAAGATGTTGAAGAGCAGCTCATCTGTTGACTAAGTAATACGAGTCACAATTTATTTATTTTTTTTACAGGAACACAACTTTGTTAAGTAGCTACGTTGGGCAAATACGAGGGGCTCAGTGCTGGCTGTTGAGACTGAAGGCTGATTGTTTATTGGGTGATACCGATGACTCCACAGGCCAAACGTGCTCCAGCGTTTCCAGTTTTTTTACTTTCATCGTTGCCTCCTCTTCCAAGATCATCGGTCCCTTCATGTATCTAAGCACACAAGACATGGTGGTGGTTATGAAGTTCCAGAAGGAGAAAATAAAATGTGACAAATTATAAATTCTACAACCAAAACTTTTGAAGTGTGATCAAAAGTTTTATGCCACCATATTAAGGCAATTTCACACCCCATTTCCACCTCTTGACATAATTCTAAACCTTTTTCCAAGTTCATTCAACTTTAGAAATGCACTGATCAGTACAACTACAATTTAAAATTACCATTAGAGCACAGCCAACCAACGTCAATGCCAACCACTACCACTTTTATTAGCCTCATTTGCAAAAATCACAGTATGTAGTATCCTTACTCATTTCCCAGTTACATGTATTGTTCAATTCTTCATCAGGGCCAAGGTGAGGAGACCAAAAAGTCTATTACAGATCCTTTAAGTGTTCTATAGAAGATAATAATATAGAATATAAAGATAATCCTGCCCTCTTACCACCATAGTTCTGCCAATGATGGAGTTGGGACCGTTGAGAGAGATGACCTTATCTGTGATGTTGACCTTGGCGACGTTGTCAGCCCCTACAGTCACGTTGCCCAGGTCTCCCACATGCCTGTTGGTAGAAATTAAGACAGAATGTTTACAGGCAAATGGAACCCTGACGCAACGGTTTGTGTGCTTACATTTGGTTTATTAAAACATTAAAGTAAATCAACCTTCATTTCCTATTGCTGAAAACTAGTACTACCGTTAAACTAGACCAATTTGCGGTTTATGCCAAATAAATTCTATTAAAAATGTATACTAGATTTAAAAATATAAGAAAACCGTTGAGCCAAGAGTCTAAAAAAATTCTTCAATATTACCCACAAGTGTCATCATGATACAAAAAGGTTCAACTTGATTCTGATACAAGAGAATGTAACTCTGGCCCATCGAGGGAACTTTTTGGGCATTACAAAAATTAATTGAATTCAACACAAAACAGTATTTTGCATGCATTGAATTTCAGATAATATCATGAATGTAGTTTTGAGGATTTGCAAAATTTGAATATAGAGTATGTCATTTATAATAAAAATGCTACAAAGAGCTGATTCAAAATAAGAAGTGTCAAAGGTGAGATTTCTGCACTTTTGTGATCGATTTTAGTAACATTACCCATTTGACTGATAATTAAACCTCAGCTAAGTTTAAAAGACATGTTTAACGCATTTCTGTTTGACAAAACATTGTCAATATCGTTATCAGTAAAAATACCAAAAGATTTCAATACATTTATTTTGTCAACATGACCGACCCCTTGTTCAAATTATAAAGCTAAAATGCTCCTTGAATAAATATACAAAATATTCATTTATTGAGAACACCATAATTACCTGCTGACATAAAGATCAGGCTTATTATGAATGCATCGTTAAGTTCTGTACCTGAACCTATGAATAGTACATTTCTCCTGAATTTGAACTACCTTTCCACATCATTGGGACCCGCGTGATCCTTGTTGTAGGGATTGAAGTGAGGACCAGCACTGGTGCATCCTGGGAAATTAAGAGCATATCTGGATTAGTAGTTTTGCCAATCTGAGACGGGGGACTTTTAAGCACTGCAGATATTCACCGTTTGTGTTGTCTCCAAAAGCATGGACATGGAAACCATGTTCACCGGGAGCAAGGCCTTTGATTTCTCCAATTATTTGGACAGGACCTGAATCATCCTTCAAGAGAAACAAAATACTATTTAACAGCAGCAGGCGGGATATAAAAGAACTGTCAAATACATGTGTTGGAAATGCAAAGCTGAAGTAGAGGGTTTGTGCTGGGAATATGCCAGATCTAGCTCACAAAATTACTGGAGTAATAGTAGATTTGTGATTAAAGTATAGTAGGGCAGCACTTATTTGCTACATCAGGGATAATTTTCGATGGAGTTAACTAGTTAAAGGATTAATTCTATTATAATTTTTTTCCCCATAGATTTTAGATTCGGTGTATTGTTGTGTTCCCTCTTGAGCCACTATTTTGATAACTGACTTGATAAAATGGAGTAAGACTAGCTGGGACTCAACTTGGACTTTAAGGCCAATGACTTGGGACTTGAATTTGACCTCTGACTTGACACAACTTGCTGCTGCTACTCAGAAAAATAGCCGTTTTATTTTTTATTGAAACAAACTGGAAAATGCATGGCATGCCACCTCAGGCTTTTTTAACGTACGATAATTACATATTACATATTAGCTCTGACTTGATGCCAAAGACTTGGGACCAAGTCCTTGTTTAGCAAGTCTCATGTCTCACCTTTGGAAATGGATGGACTGGATTAGCAGAAAAACTAATAAAAACAACAAACTACTGGTGAAACAATGTGAGCAGAAAGAGTCGAGACAATCAGTGAAACGATGGACCAGTTACTTCGCCTTTAAGAAAACAAAACGTGATTGTCGTAAGCGGTGACTCAGCAAATTTATGACAATGACACGCAATATTTTACGCAAGAGTTAACTAGGCTTAATAGTTCAGTGGTACGAAGATGCGTTTATCAGAACCGTTGTTAATATTGACATGAAACTTTAAATAAATGCACTTAAAAGGATAAACTGCACGCCTAAAACGGTGACATTATGCAACAGGTTTTTCTGGACATTAATAATTAACCTATTCATGATGAAAACGTCTAAAGGTCGAAAGTTGTAGTGCTAAATTTGTGATTGCTATTAGGACCATGCTTTCAAAGAAATTATATTACATGACCGACAGAAAAAAAATCTTATTTGGCTTCCTGTTTGGGAACATGCCAAAATAACCAACAACGCCATAGATTGTAATCTAACCAATGTATTGTATTCATTCAAGTATGCATATGCACGATTATCTTTTATTCAAAACGCAAGCTAGTATTGTTCAACTTAAAGTAACGTTATATAAATCATAGACGACGTACATACTCATGCTAGTTATTTTTTTTGATTTTGTTTGTTTTTTTCTGAATGAAGCTGTTAGCTAACCTAGCATGCACGCTGCTGCAGTCATGGATCTCATAGGTCACATAAAGCGCATTAAACGCTCAATTTTTGTGCAAACGAAGGGTCGCCTTACCTCCTGTGTAAAATGAACTGTTCCAGTAGTATCTCCGGCTCCTTTCAAGACACAAACAGCTTTCAGCACCATCTTTGCAGCTTAACTTTGCGCAAGACGTCAAAACAGCTCCAAAAAGTGACCGCGAGACGGCAGAGTTATCTAAGCGCCCAGGGGCGGGAGTAATGCAGGAGTAGCCAATCAGAGTAAGGGACAATTAGAATGCTTGCTTCTGATTGGTCAATTAATGTTGAAGGAGGCGTGGGATGTGTCCGTCAATTTAAGTCTTTCAAATATTCATCTAACACACACGTATGAATATTTAACATTCCAAATCGTTGTAAGCTCAGTTTTTTTATTATAATTTTTAGTTTGCATATATATTTCATTAAAGTACTACTGTGGTGTCCCTTAGTAAAACTCTTGTAAAATCCAACATACAACTTTTTGGCCAAACAGACTGAAAATGTGTTAATACCCTGTCCTAACTGTTAGCAGGCTTGCAAATCCTCAAGCCTGACCTTACATAGCTTAGCTGAGACTCCTACTTTTTTCCAAGGAAGTGTTGTTCTTTAGCTATAACATTCCATAGTAGGGCATAAATGTATATCTCCTTGAAGAATAATCTAATTTCCCTGGAATCATGCAGGTTTTTTTCCCCCCCCCAATTCCAGACAGTCATACAGTGAAGTATACACAATAACAACCTGCTTGAACAGAAATACTTACTCTAGTTAAGAGGTACAACATGAATACAACTGTGATCTGAATAAACTTTAAACCAGACTGCCTAGAAGAAAAAAAAACAAGTTGGTATAAAAATAGTTTATTAAAAACGGACTTCTATGGCTGAAACAATAGACTGAAAATCCATGTCTGTATTTTAAACAATTAAAAAAAAAAAAACTGGGGCATGTATCTTCTTGTGTTCAAGTCAAATTAAATATGTGTTACTGAAAATGTTACAAGTTCCACCCTAAAATTATCAGTGACAGAAGCTTATGTACAGCAGCACTTCTCACCACCCTTTATCACGGTTTTAGCTGTCTCCTTGGACAAGTCATCAAAACGGAAAGGGACAACTTTACAGTGATTTAAAAGATATTTAATTTTAGCCAGAGGGTTAAACTGATCGCGTTTCTGAATGGCATCCAACATAACACTGGGACTTTGATTGAAATCAAAAGTCGACAAGTCAAAGAGAAAGCTCTTACCTTTAAATTCAGACAGAGTTGGTCAAATCCATCTGAATCAGGAGATACTAAAATAATGTTAATAATGACATTAACCAGCTTTAATTTTGACTTGATTGATTTTCACCATTTTTGAATGAACATAATAAAAAAAGGAACAATAGTTAAATGAAATGAGTTGAATCACATCTTTTCATTTTATGCACCAATTAGGCTTAGGTTATAGTTCTATTACAAAGTAAAGCCACTTTGCAGTAAAACAAAAACAAAACAAACAAAATATCTATGACTGCTTTAACTTTTTGCAAACATGTTTGGAATGATCTGATGTTAAAAACAAATCACAACTAAGCTAGAATTGTGTCTTATAATCACCATCATCTTATCATATTAATTTCTGCCAATAATTGTCACTATACTTAATGTGTACTTAATGCATCAATGCCCATTTGATAGAAGGAGTTTAACATTAAACCAAGACCCATTAAACCAAGACCATCTTTCAAAATATCACATATGGCATATCCATTTATATGAATCCTTCACCAAAATGCTAAGAAAAGATGTACATAACAGATTTCTTCTTTGACAGCAAAGGGCAAACATTGGGTCGAATAAAAAATGTATCCTTTAATGGAGCATCCTCATCGTTGATGATCAGCCAATGGTCAAATTTGTTTTGTTTGTTTGCATACCCAAAAGGTGCAAATGTGGTAAAAGTATTTTAAACCTTAGTCAAATATAAAAACAATACTAATTTAAAACACCCTAAATGTGAATTAGTCACTCTGGAACTCACATTTATTCTTGTATATACATAAAAGAACTCTACATCTGACACCTAATAATCAAAACTGACATTTGTGGAGTTTTAAAAACAAATTGGAGAGTTGTTAGTCTGATAATGAAACTTTTGACAAAAACTGAAAAGAATGTTTCGATAACCAGCTGACAGTCTGTTTGAGTTTAAGAAGTAGTTTCTTGTTTTTCCTCAGAAGTGTTACTCTGATTTGACGGTTCAGTCTTAGAGTCTTCCCCTTTAGTGACTAAAGGTTCAGAGTTTTCTTTCCTATGAGAACGATCAGAACTTGTCTCTTTGTCCGAGGTCCGTGACCGGTCTGAGTTTTCTAACTCGTTCAGCCGATCATCATTGTCCCATCGCGAAGACCTCTCCCTGCGCTCAGAGCGCCTTGGCCTGTCGCCCTCTTTGCTCTCACCAGATCTCCCACGGTCTCTGTCTCTGCTGCCTCGCTCCCCCCTTCCTCTGTCCCGCCGCTCTCCCGTGTCCCGCCGCTCTCCCGTGTCCCGTCGCTCGCCCGTGTCCCGCCGTTCGCCCGTGTCCCGCCGTTCGCCCGTGTCCCGCCGTTCGCCCGTGTCCCGCCGTTCGCCCGTGTCCCGCCGTTCGCTCGTGTCCCGCCGTTCGCCCGTGTCCCGTCCTCTGTCTCGATCTGGACTGCTCCGTCTCTCCCTCCAGTCCCGCCTATCTCTATCCCGCTCCCTGTCGCGGTCTCGATCTCGTCCACGGTCTCGGTCCCAACCTCCACGTGGATTCCCGTCATCCTGCCATCCTGAGGGTCTGTCTCTCCCGTCCATTCTGTCCCCTCCTCTGCCTCCCTCTCCAAAAGAACGCCTCCCTCCCCCAAAACCGCGGTCTCGGTCTCTTTCTCTGTCCCGATCCCAGTCTCTCTCAGACTCACGATCCCTGAAACCAGAGCGCTCTCCTCTAAACTGTCGTCCGTCCATTTCCTCGGGACTCTCCATCCCTCGGTGGGGCTCACTCCGTGGACCTCCTCCAGGTCTGTTGAATGAGGGCGGACCCTGAGGTGGTCCATGGCCCTGTGGAGGAAAAGAACCCCTTGAATTCTGTGGAGGGAAGCCTGGAGGATTGTCAGGATGCATTTGAGGGTGTGGCCCTCGATCCATCAATTGCGAAGGCATGGCAGGACCCCCAGGGTGAGGGGGGCGAGGGCCTTGTGAGGGAGGGAAACGTGGCAAATTTGGTGAGAGTCCTGGAGGGCGCTGCAGGGGGATTAGGCCAGGCCTGGCACCAAGCAGGCCACCGCTAGCATGAAGGTTCCCAGGGGGACCTGACCTTGGAGCACCAAGGAGACCACCAGGAGGACCAACATGTTGACCCTCAAGGGTAGGGCCTCCAGGGGGACCACCTGGTAGACTGCCGGGTGGAGCTCCTCGTGGACCAGTGGGTGGACCAAGCAGTCCACCGCCGGGGGGACCGCCATGTAGACCACCAGGAGCAGCACTGGGGTGACTGTCAATAGGTGGGCCTCCAGGAAGACCACCATGGAAACCTCCAGGTAGACTGCTAGGTGGAGCTCCTCTGGGACCAGCGAGTGGGCTGAGAAGTCCGCCACTAGATGCACCACCATGTAGACCACCATGTAGACCTTCATTTGGGGGACCTCCATGGAGTCCTCCAGGAGGCAAATTACTGGGTAGACCTGGTCTTTGACCATTATGGGGGGCACCAAATGGGCCGCCGGGGGGACCAACATGTTGACCCTCAAAGGATGGAGCACCAGGTAGACCTGCGAGGGGACCAATGGGGGGACCTCCTCTAGGGCCACCAGGCAGACCACCTGACAGACCTACAGGAGCACCACCAGAAAAGGGCCCGAGGGGAGCTCCAATGGGACCACGGGGGGGCCCCCCATGCAGGCCAACAGGAAGTACACCAAGCATCCCAGCACTCGGAGGACCAGGACGAACCCCTGGGAGTGCCCCAGGAGGCCCACCCGGTATCCCCCCAGGAGGACCACCGTGGAGTCCAGCAGGAGGACCCCTGGGGATTCCAGTGGGAGGACCTAGACCACTAGGATGACCAATAACTAGATTTCCTAGAGGATTAAATAGAAGTGTTAGTAATACATTGCTAATGAAAGCTTAAAAACATAAATAGAAAACAGACTGACCCATGGGTCCCATGTGGTGATTAAAAATAATTGGTCCATCCCGAATGTCTTCATTTTGTCTGTTACCCAGACCGGATGGGTTCACTGGTGGATCCTCGGGCTTTGAAGGAGGTGGGCCCAATGGCATGCCACCAGGTGGTAGAAAACCTACCAAGAAAAGAGAAAATTTAAAATGACAGAAGAAACCCAGTGTGAGAGAAAGTAAGACCCAATCTGGCGTGTGATTGTACCTGGAGGCATATGCAAAGGGTTGAACCGTGGTCGGAGGAAAGGTGGAGGGACGCCAGCGGGAAACGAAGGCAGGGGCACACCCAAGGGACCAGGAAACACAGGGGGCTGAACCGCACCAACTGCCACCACAGTAGGCTGAACAGGGGCAATCTGTGAGGCATTCAGGTAAAAGTCAGTACTATGGATGAATACAGTATTCTTATTTTAATGCTGAATTATAAGGTGGGAAATAAATAAATAAAAACTTTTTTGTTTTCATACAAATACTAATTATTGTGCTGGGGTTGTTTCACTATGCTCAATTTTTACACAAAACATAATACGTAAAGTGTAAGCATATACCTGAACAGGGGGGGCAGTGGGTGCGGCAGGCGTGAGGACAGGTACTACTAGTGTTTCCTCTTGCTGAGGCTCTGAGCGGCCATTATGGGTGATTTCTTCAGACCTCTCGAGAGTTTTTCTTGTTGTACTCCACTCTATAAATCAGAAAGGACATCTCATTTACAACACAGATATGGTCCTTTTTTATTGTATACATGTATTTACAGCATGCAGTAACTGCAAATGCAAACAGTAAAATAAATGTTTTGCCTGGTGCTAAAGAGTCTATATCCAGAGTGCCTCCATCTATGAGTTCATCAAGGTCCTCCTCTTTAATCTTTGACCACGGTATGTACGTGACCCCATGATCCACATCCCAGTACTGTTTAAAATCAGCTTTAATGCCTTTGTTCAAAGCCCAAGCAATCTGTAAAGGAACAATAAAACAAGAGTTGTTAAAATATTTTACTTGCAAATGACATACTAAGAGCACAGTGTCAGTTACTGTCTCACTTTGATGGTTTTCTGGTTTACTTTAAAATTCCCTCTGCTGAGCTTTTGTAGGGCCCTGAATGCATCTTGTCTATGCACCATGACAATATATGCACAACCACGTGGAGGGATCATCTAAAAACAAGAGAATACACATAACTAAGTCAAACAACATCTAATGAAATAGAAAATATGTTTTTAAAAACATGTTTTAACCTACATTGATAGACTCTATCTGTCCAAACTCTTCCAACAAACATTCCACATCTTGTTGCTGTGTTCTCTTATCCAGCTGGCCAACCCAAAGTGTTGTGGTGCAAACTGGAGGAAACATGTAAGCATAATTTAATAAATAATAAAAAAGCACAACGTGAAACAAATCAGCAGAACATTCCTTACCACTCAGAGTATGAGTCTTTAGTGGTGGCAGCCCTTTCTGCCTGCGTTCCCTATCCCGCTCTCGCTCTCTGCGCTCCTGTGAACGGGGTCGAGGCGAATGATGGCGTCGCTCTCTTGACCGGGACCTCCGGTGTCGAGAGCGGCGGGAGCGGGAATTTGACCGTGATCTCCTTCGCTTTGGTGACCTGGAGATAAAGAAGCTTAAAGTCTATTCAAATAAGTGATTCGAAACACCATAGATCACGATGTTGTACCTGGAGCCTGAGTGTGATCTGCGACTGTGTTTTCCATCTTTCAGTGATGCCTCTATTGGATCCATCAATAAATCCTAATGAATTGAATATGATTTGATAGTGTATTTAATTTTGAATGTGCCAAAATGTATTTGAGTTGATTTAAAGTTGTACCTGTTGCTGTGGGGCTGCATTATGAGGATAAATTCCCTGGAAGCCTGTAGACCCAGAGGCACCTGGAGGGGGTTGTCCCATCTGAGGATGTCCAGGAGGAGGGATCATACCCCCTAACGGAAATACCTGACCAGGTGGTAACCCGAAGGTTTGAGGCTGTCCATTAAGGGGCAATGGACCCTAAAAGAAGAAATTGTATGTTCACGTGTTTTCTGATCAGTGCTACCCAAGAAAAGAGTAGATGTTTGTACCTGTTGTGAGAGATCCTGTGGTTTAAAGTGCTCTGTGTGCTGTGGGAAGGCTGGGGGTGGCTGCATACTGTTTTGACGAAGACATAAATATTGATTAATATTAATTTAATTTAAGTCGTTTGAATTGTATTGACTCTAACTTAAGAATTAGGTGAATCTTACATTGAAGGTAGTGATGACAATTCATCTTTTTTTGTTTCTTCACCAGTATCAGGTTCATCGTCATAATCAAAGCGATCCAGCAAAGTCTGCAACACACAAATAAGCATTACATAAGCATTGCCTTTGCATCTTTAAAAATGTTTTACAGTATAAAAATGACAATGCAATGACTATCAAAATGAATATACTTAAAACTGCTGTTGTATAAATGAGATTGACCTTGGCAAATGCTGTTGACTGTTCCGCTGGTTGAGGGGGCAGAGGGGGTTGTGGAGGGACAGGTCCAAGGTTTGTGGTTATAATTTGGCCCTGGGGTTGTGTCGACTGTGCATTGGTCTCTGGTTTGAGAGGCTTTTGTTGAAAATTCTGGAGCATTTGCTGAAGCTAAAACAACAAAGCAGAAAGCTTGAAGCCATGGCTAACAAACATCAACAAAAACAAGGTTAAGTTAACAAAACAAAAACGTACAATTTGACGCTTATTTACAATAGGAAAGCCTAAACCTGCTTTCATTATGGTTTTCTGTTGATGTTACAGTTGCACACTTTTACGGAATTAACCTCAATGATGAAGTAAATAATGAAATAAATAAACCAACGATCAAAAGATAACAATTTTACATTTAGGTTTACTTTTTTGTCGCATAGACTGACTTGAGATTACTAATTGTGCTTCCCTTATTATATTATTACCTGAATAATCAAAATATTGACATCCCTAAATAAAATTTATGAAAATTAAAACTGATCTGTGTGTATTACCTGTAGTTTTTATATTCGCTAGAGGAGCCAGAATAAATGTAGAGCGCTTTTTGAGAGCACCACTCACCTGCTGCCCCTGTGTGGACTGGAAAAGCTGAGCCACTGCAGCGAAGGCATCGGAGGTTTGGAGCTGGGCAGCCGTCGTCAGGGCAGAGTTTGGGATCTCATCTTCAGGAGGAGGCTCTTTGGGTGATGGTGGAGAATAAGCTAAAAACACAACAATTACAAAACACAGTCACAAGAGTGGCTGGGACTCACACGATTCGATGATACACTGCCCTCGATATGATAATTGTGATATAGAGATACATGGTGTAATTGATAATAATAATAAACCCATAATATTCTACAACATATCACTGTTTCTTAAGAACAACAGTATTTCTTTGTTAAAGCATGACCTGCACAAATTTTAAATTAAATACACCATTTTAATAACAAAACAGTGAACTCAAATGTTTTTCATAAACAAGTTTCCTTTCTTTTAAAAACAACAAAAATGTAGTGCTGTGAATAAATGATATAAAAAATTTCTCATGATATATACAGCGATAATGTCCCTCAAATTTATGTGGTGTTCAAAATGTAAACAAAACCCACCTTGTTCATCTGCCTCTGGGAAAGGAGCAGCCGCAGCAGCAGCAGCAGCACTGGTGTTTGCTGCTGCCATGTCCAAGAGCGGCTGAATAATCTCAATTTTAAACACACCATTTTTCTGCCACAAGTTTAATACACGCACTATTTTACTCTGCAAAAGACAAATGGCAGGATTAGTTTATTGAATAATAGACACATGTGGCTCTCAATATTAAACTGTTTTGTGCTTACCTTGTCTTCTACTGGGCAAAGGCAGAGGTTTTCAAAAGTTCCTGTGATATTTTTGGTAAATCTAGGACCAAACACATCCTTGTCTGCTCCAAACTGGTGCCTGGACTGTCGAACAATAGAGTCCACCACATACAGGCCAGCAACTTTGTACTCAGGCTTACACTGGAAAGATTGAACAAATACAAGTCAAATCAATATGCAGCTTTCTACTTAAAAACAAAAATGTGATGCTGGAATTATTCTGACCTTTTTGATAAACTTTTCCACAATTTGGACCACATGCTTGTACAGCTGAAAAAGACAGGGTTTATGAAAAGCTCTCGTAAAAAGAACTTTATGATAGAGAAATTATAAGTTTATAAAGAAAACAGTAAACAAGTCTTACTTTCATAGCTTTGATGGCTGATTTGGTGATTGATATCATCTTAGCTCGTGAAATTGGGGGCTTGGAGTCCATCAACGAGAATAACTAAACAGTGACAGGAGCAAAACAAGTGTAAAAAACAATGTTGTTCATGAATTATAGCTATTGAACAGAACAGGTCTCACATAAATGCTTTTAACTGGATTTAAATTACTCTTATACAAGTACAATATTTCAAAAAAGGTGGTTTAGGAGGCTCTAATAAAAAAAATCTTGCTTTGGTCAGTGTTTTCAGAGATTAGTTCACATTCACAGATTGCAATAAATAAGAAGGCTTTTGAACGGCTTCTTGAATCAAATGAATGCTAAAAATGTCATTAACTGTGTAATTTCCGCTTGATGACATTTGTTTGGGATGTTACACGGTATGGCAACTTATGGAAACTTATCCATCTCATTAAGACAAGCAAGTGACACCAAGTCATATCTGAGGAGAGACGACCTCACTCACAGTAAGAAAGCATGTTTTTGTTTTTTAAGGTATTATGGAGCAATTATAAAAAGACATGTAAGGTAATGCAAGGTAGATTGGTTCATGCCAGACTGTGGAATATTCCAGGCCAAAAAAATAACTCGCCAAGAACATAAAGCAAGTGGCAGATCCCTGAGCAAAAAAAAGTTATTTAGTGCACCTTCAGCGAGTCAGAAATTCTATCTCTAGGCACAGGCAACAAACAGGATTAGGTTAGTCTTTTGCTTCTTTTCTCGTGCCACAAATACATCCTCTGCATGAACTCATTGCCACCAACTTATTATGGAGGAAAAAACTTGACAAAGCATCTTTACAATAGGCAGGACATGTTTCTTCTACTACTGTTGCAGGTTTTGCATTGGCACAGTAGTAGATGTGATTTGTGGCTGTAGAAAAGCAGCAGTGTTTTACCAGGGATTTGAACCTAAAACCCTTCTGCACCCTAATGCTGTGATTAAACAACTGTAATTGTGTCAGATGCCTAAGATAGTGGGCTCAATCATTAATGAAACGCTAATTTAAATGGTGTAGAGGACGGTGTTATTATACAGAAGAAAACGAATGATATTAGTATTTCCAATGCTAATTGACAATAATGCACATTCACACAGTGTATTGATGCACTGTGGAGTAAGTTATCTGTAGCCTCGTTTTTCAGCACCAGAAGCAGGGAGCACACTTCCACAACATTGCACAGACACTTGCACTACAATTGAATGGCAGGTGTTAGCTTTAGCTTCGATAGCTTTCCTGCACGGAGGCATTTGTAGGAAACCACACATTGCACAAAAGGTAAATATGATTGCTTTATCTGTTGTTTAATTGTCATCAGGGTCGCTTGTTGTGTCCTGCTCGGCCTGTGGTGCTAGCTCCAGTGAAACAGCCCTGCAGCCTGCACAGTAAACCCGGGTTTGTGGCTTGTCTGGGCCGATAAAAGGTCTTACCTCGTGGTTAAAGGCGTTGACCGCGTCCATGATGTCTCCAAGCCCAGCACTGTCCCCCCAAAACCCAAAACACACTAAAAAGCACTGTTTATTGACAGAAAGGTCTGGTCAACATGTCCGCCCCCGTGCAGCTAACTACAGCTAGCCTAGCATTCGGGACGGCGGCACAGCAAAGCATGATGGGATTGAAACCTGTTGTTCTTCATTTTGACCAGTAGATGGCGCACTATTGCTACAAATCTAGAGTAGGTGTTTTTATAATGACCATGATAAACAGAGACCACCCCTTTGTCACAAGAATAGAGCCTACCTGAATACAAATTTAATTAAGACGGTTAATTAATGCAGAGGAGCTCGAGAAGCACGTTGTGCCATCTGTTGTTTAGGCTAAATCTTTGAATTGTTTTAGATTTTATGGTACCAAATAAAGCAGTAACAAGTATGAACAGATGTGTATAAATGTAAGATAAAGCATGTTACTCTTTAAATGCGATTAAATTAGGCATATCCCTTGGAACACATACATAGCATAGTTGTTTCTGCTTATTGTTTTTCAATGATGATTAAGTTACTGAACAATGTTTAAAGCTATTCTAGGGACAATATATTAATGTTTCTAATGAATGAAACACGTTATAACTAGTATAATAATTATAAATACAATAATAATTATTATTATGATTATTATTATGATGATGATTATTATTATTATAGCCTCAGATGACGTGTGTTTTAAATTCTTACACTGGGTGGCAGTATAGTGGTTTCTCTCATTGAGAACGGTTTGGTGAAATGCCTAGGCTGCATGGTCCATCAGGCACTTGTCCCCTGGGACTCTCCAGGAAAATATTCATGTTGAACAAAACCTACACCCAGTAGCACTGTTCAACAATAAAACGCTTTACTTAACTGACAAAATGTGATTTTATAAGCCTATATGTCAGTCGGTCCATGGTCTGTTTACAGGTGCCCTATCAATAATTAACCCAGAAGGGAATGGTCGTGCTTATGCTTCTACCATATAATACCCAGCCCTAAGAGCTTTCACATCATATAAAGATGAATTATGTCCGGGGTTGTGCCCCTCCCTTCTTAAGGTGTACGTTTTAGATTAATGAGCGAATTTATAATGAGGCCATTGAACACCTCAGTGAGCAAAGGGTCCAAATGCCCCTTTGTCTGCTGCTGGTGAATTTGAGAACAACTTGAAATGTTGGCAGCACTCCAAGTCCAATCGCAGCACTGATAGTGCAGGAATAGGCGGTATGCATTGGTGTGGGATATGGCTGAATGGAGCTGACAACACCGGAGCTGAGGTGAATTTTAATGTAGAAAAGCAATTAACTTTGGTGTGAGAACAATTTGTGCCCATTGCGTACTGCTTAACACGCGCTACAATTCACCTATATCAGATCTTGGAATTTAGAGCATGTTAATGGCTCATCTAGACAGACGGGTTTACTGTTCTGGCAGGTAAAGCACATAGATTCTTTGTTCAGTACATGTACAATGTGTCCAATATGAGCAAAACACCGGGTGGAGTGGTCTCCTCCCCGCGCGCTCTGATTGGTCGAAATGGCACCCCTTTTCTGGAGGATGTGTATGGATGGAGTCGTGTTGTTTTTCACCCCAACCTTTTCCCCAAGACACGCCCCCTCAGATGGCCGGGAAAGTCACTTCAAACTGCGAAACACGCTGCCTGAGCTCAGAACAACCTGGAGCAGTCCACGTACACAGGTGACGCGCGCGTAGTTAGTATAGATTATCACAGTAGCTTGCGTCAGGTGAGAACTTTCTATGATTGACTGTGACATATTTTCAGTCAATTACAAAGTTAAGCTCATAATTAAGCCCTGGGAACTGCTGAGTTGGACGCTTTGGGTGAACAGGTGGCGCGCTCCGGTCCTCCTAATTTGTTAATAAGGACGAGACGCACATACAGCGGACTTAACGCACTTTACCGGACGCAAACTGAGCATTTAGAGGTGAGAGAGGGAAAGGAGAGGTGTCTTTCCCCCCGGCTCATCAACATTTAACGGGGACGTGAGATGCCAGTGGCGGACAGCGACATGGTGGTCGATAGTGTCCACGAGGGTAAAGGGGCAGAGGGAGAAGACATCCCGATCTCGCTATGCAGTCCCGCAGCGGACATCCTCAAGAACTTTTACCACACCAAACGCGTCGGAAACTATCTTATTGGAAGGAAGCTTGGAGAAGGATCATTCGCCAAAGTTAGAGAAGGTCTACACGCCTTGACTGGGGAGAAGGTGAGTCTTATTCATTATCAATTATTATTTATCATTTACAAACAACAACAAAATAGTGTAATGTATTTGTAATTACGCCGTAATACTGTCTGAGTCGGTCCATTTTAGGCACTACATGGTATTTATGACAATGCATACCTCAGGAGCAATTTTAAATCTGGTTGCATTTGTTTTCTTTTTCTAATAAGAACATGAAATCAGACAAAGCAATATACAAAAACAGGTAGAGTCCTATGATTCATTTAAACAGCTTAATTAATAATTTTAGTAAGAGCACTCATATTTTTGTTATTTAATTTTTGATTATTATTATTATTTTCTTTTTCATTTGAGCTTTTTTCAAATGATTATGATATAATTGCTTGGTTGCCATTTGCCAGTTCACGGTAATATTTTTTCCATTGAAAGACATGGATTATTGCAATTATCTGGCAACACCTATTTAATTTACAAAATCAAAAGGAGATTTCGCAATGTTATCTAAAAACAAAAATTACAAAATTGCATGTATTTGCTTGCATATGCTGCCTGCCTGTTTCCGTCTGTCTGCGTGTGTCCAGTGGCTGTTTTACTGAGCATGCTTTGTCTGCTGGTGGTGGTGAGCTCACCCCGTTGTATGAGCTCACCACTCACAGTGACAGAAGAGGAGGTACCGCTCAGCCAATGGGAGCACACCGCTGCTACTTGCATATGAAATGTTTTGTTTGATAAATGGCCCCAACGTCTCATTATGATTCTCCCAGTACAGGCGCTTTGAAGTGGACCGCCATTGGCCACTGGTCGCCTTTGTCTCCTCGACACAACATTTGAGCTGGAGAGCATCATTTGAATATTGGAAAGGGCAAACGTAGCCTTTTACACTCAGCATTCATCCTTACATTCATGAAAAAACAAGATACTAGTCATTAAATACATATTTGCGTATAATGAGTAAATAATTGCCAAATGTCAATGCCAGTTACAAACTCAAATCTTCTATTACTTTCATTCTATCACTGTATTCAGTGAGGATGATGCAAACCTATGGCAATCCACGCATTGTTGACGCTCTGTCTCGCTTTCATTGAGATGCAGGGGTCCAACAGGCAGCGCAAAGGAGAGAGAGAGAAGAGAGCGGGAGAGCGCGCAGGCAGGGGGCATGGAGTTTATTTAAGCAGGGTATTCAGAGGGCAGCGCATTCAAGAGTCTATTTCAGCATCCCTCGAAAGAAAGTGATGCTGGAAAGTGCAGGGGGCAGAAAAGTAAGGAGAGAGAGGTGAGATGTCGTGGTGCATAGGGGCTTGTAAGGTCATGTGTGTTTTTCAACCCACTTTCACCCTCTGTCCCCAACCCCCCTTTTCTGTCTGAGGGGTGCCTGGTAAACAACCCCCTTTGGCCTAGGACACCCATCCCCCTGGTATAGGCACGCTTACAGTAAATACAGTGAGCTCCACCTCCTATCCTTACATACAACTGGAACCCCCTTTTTTCATTCACTCTGCTTGGGATAAACACAAGCCACCTATTATTGCATTGTGATGGCCCAGCGCACACATACACACAACAGTATTAATTAGCTGTAAAAAGGTTTTAGTCTTGAAGCAATTACAGGGGATGAAAGAGGGCAAATACAATAAAAAGGCTGAAGGACAGAAGAAAGATAAAACATCTACGGCAAGCGGTCGGGCCCATTTCATTAATGGATATGGTTATTAGTGCCATTGGTCGTGCCTTTCCACGTCCCACGGTTTCTCCTTGTGGGTGATTTGTTGTGCATGGCAGCCACGCTCTTGAACCCGGTCTAGACTTGGACACAAGGAGACAGGAATGAAATAAGGTGGATGGAGATGTTAGTGAATGTAATTAGCCAAAGACAGATGATAAGGCTTTGTCATTGAGGGGAAGGGCGTGTTGACTGTTATAGGAAGAAGATGGGGTGAGTAATAAAACATCCCAGGGCCCTCGGTCGTAGTTACACATTTGCCACTTTGTGTATTTAGCTGTAGCCTTGAAACAAATGGCAGAATATTGACGCTCCATATGGCTCTTTTCGACAAATAGCATGGCATGGCATGGGGTAGCATTTGCCACTGCCCCACACTTTGTAATGGCTCAGTGACCCTCAAGTTACATATGGGGTCTCTTCACTGCCACACCTCCCCTTAAACAGCCACGGGGACTTGTAGCACGAGCTGCCCCAGATTGACAGCAGCTGCAAGGGAGAGGTTGGTGTTGAGTTATTTATCCAGCTATGAAGACACCCAGCACCTGTTACACAAGACTATAATGTACACTTTGAACTCTCTACCATTCAGTTAAACTACATATAAATCTTGTCAGGTCATTACTTTCAACAACTATCTAATCAAACCGGGGATGTCCAATATAAAGCATGTACGTCTACTGTGTATTACAAGAAACTAGTAAATGCATATCTTAAGACAAAATACTATCCTATCAGAAGCTTAAAATACATTTTCAAATCTCCTCTAGTCCTGGTTTTCTCTTTAGATTTGATAGTTTTGACGCATGTATAGGCAAGTGGCAAGGCAAGTTTATTTGTTGCACAACCTGTACACAAAGTAATTAAAAGTGCTTTACAAAGCAGGGAAATATGTAGATACAATGTCGGTCTTCTCTTTGCAAAGACTAATCAAACTTTCTGTATTGACTGTGTGCAGGTTGCAGTTAAGGTGATCGACAAGAGGAAGGCCAAAAAGGACTCTTATGTGACCAAGAATCTCCGCAGAGAAGGGCACATCCAGCAAATGATCCGGCACCCCAACATCACGCAACTGTTGGACATCTTAGAGACCGAAAATAGCTACTACTTGGTCATGGAGCTGTGTCCCGGTGGCAATCTCATGAATCGC
Source organism: Rhinogobius similis (assembly GCA_019453435.1). NCBI lineage: Eukaryota > Metazoa > Chordata > Actinopteri > Gobiiformes > Gobiidae > Rhinogobius > Rhinogobius similis. The sequence goes on from CM033623.1 coordinate 41,592,735, forward strand.
ATCTATGACAAGAAGCGTTTGGAGGAGAGGGAGACCCAGAAATACATCCGACAGTTGGTGTTAGCTGTGGAACACCTGCACCGAGCCGGAGTGGTGCACAGGTGAGCTTAAAAGCAGTTAAACTAGTTTAGGTTTGCATATGAAAAGTAGCAGGCATCAGATGGGGAAGTATAAGGAAGTAGACCTTGGCCCAGTGCCATCCATAGCCCACACAGTTTATGGGTTAAAGCTTTAAGATGTGAGTCAGACATGATCCTCTTTCTCAAAGTATGGGTTAAGTCCTTATTGTACACATTACAGTTAATCCAGATATGACCAGATTGTCTGTTTGATAATCAATGTGATGCAACAGTAGTTATGACATGCATTGTTTTCTTTCTATACATGTAGCTACTACATACACATTTTAAAAGATCTAAGTGGTCTTAGTCCATCTTGGGAACATGACACCCAAGAGCCTGGGAACAGAACTGGGGGAGACGGTCAATGCAGTTAACTGTATAACAGGATTTAGAAGAATTAAGGGGCAATAGCAGACACACAATAGCCCCAAAATTCAGCCAGCGTGACCCATATTGGGAGGGCATGTACTGACGGGAGGAGGACTTTAATACTCTTTTGTGCTTCAATAATAAGCATGCAGACAGATTGAAGTAACTAACATTCTGCTTTGTTTCACAGGGATCTGAAAATAGAAAACCTCTTGTTGGATGAGCAGGACAACATCAAACTCATAGGTAATATAACAGTGACTTTAACTGATAAAACTTCACACGTGAAAATTAGTGTTCAGAAAGTTAAACAATGCTATTGAGCTGAAGGTTTTGAAGTAATTGAAGCTAAGTAGAGAAGTATTTTCTCAGGTGCCGCATGTGGCAAAGACATCCTGTTAACTACTACAAGCTCTCACCTAAACGCTAATCTGCTTCTGTTTGTGTTTAACCCTGACACAGGGCAACAAGTTTAACGTCCTGGTTGGCAAGAAAAGCTGCCACTACCCAGCAACAAAGGAATAACAGTTTATTCTGCCTCCTAGATTTTGGCCTCAGTAACTGCGCTGGCATTCTGGGATATTCGGATCCATTCAGCACACAGTGTGGCAGCCCAGCATATGCCGCACCAGAACTGCTTTCCAGGAAGAAGTATGGGCCTAAAGTAGACGTCTGGTCAATGTAAGTTCCTTAAAACTTTTAGACAAAATAAGTTCAGTCATCTGGGCTCATAAACCAATTCTTGTGCCAGCCCCAAACCTCAACAAATCAATGTTATAATGTAAAACCTATGTATTTGACAACTACTAATTGCAAGAAACATTTTTCTCAAAACGTTTCCCAGTCAATTATGACTTGTTAGTACAAGTAGTAAGTTGCCATATACAGGATTAGGCCAAAAGAGAAGGCTAAGACATTAAAAAAATAACAATAATATTGTCTTTGTCTTTTTAGTGGGGTGAACATGTACGCCATGTTGACCGGGACCCTCCCATTCACCGTTGAGCCTTTCAGCCTCAGAGCCTTGCACCAGAAGATGGTCGACAAAGAGATGAATCCATTACCTCCCTCTCTATCCACAGGTTAATACTTGTACACTTCTTCATGCAAATAAAACAGTCTACAATTATATGTTATACACATGCTATCTAGTCTGTCATCTGTCAGACCGTAAGTATAGACAATGATTGACTCAATACTTTGAAAACAACCTCAGGGCTGTTAGGAGTGGAGATAGAACACAGACGTTGGATTCATGTGAACTCAACTGTAGTCTGTAAATAAAAAGATTAATAATTTCCAATCAAGCCTGATGTTTGTGAGATTAGCGAGAATTGTTTAGTGTTATTATGGGACATTAATTTTTAAATAATTTATGGGCGCAAACTCCGCATGTGAAGTGTCTAGAGCAAGATTCTCATGAAGTTTAATTTTGGGATATTGTTTGGCAGTTGATGTGAACAAGGCTGCCAAAAACACAGATGTAATATATTTCAGTGCATTTTTGTATACTTTTGTCTTCAGTAAATGTATTGCCTTGATTTCAGAAGGTCAAAATAAGTAAATCTTAAAACAGCATACACCTAGTAAATAAGAACTCGATTCAGAATAGCTTAAACAAAATTTACAAACTTGAAATATGCTTAATTCTCAAAGTAATAGTGGTAAAATATATATTATAAGAGCCCAACTCAGGCAAATATAAGAAGCAATGAAATGTAAGGGAGCGGCAACACATGGGCATGTCTCAACAAATCCAGTGCTAATATGCAAAGCAGGTATGGATACTCGTGCATATAGGTCCTCAAAGTAATGACACAGAAATGTCTTCTCCTTTTATCATCTGCATCTATAATTATTGGAAATCAGAGCCAACTTTATGTCAGTCGTAGTGCACCGTGCCAAGAAAGAGAGGTTTATAAAAAGCTACACATTGTTCCCTTTATAGGGCACTTTAACTAGAAGATTTATTATCCTACTGTCAGTGAGTTCTGTATTGAGACCTGGTATCCATATAAATTATGTGCTTTTCTCCTTCAGCCGCCATTTGTCTTTTGAAGAAGCTTCTGGAGCCCGATCCAAACAAGCGTCCCAACATTCACCAGGTCATGGCGGATTCGTGGTTACAACTGGCCAATAAGAACACAGGAGCACCGTACCTCAACAGGTGAGGCCAAAACCATTTCAAATCCACAAATAGTTCAGGGGTAAATGCTCTTTCAATGTATTGAAAAATGATTGGACAATTATAAACTAAAATATAGATAGATAATAGATAATGTGTCCTTTCTATTGTAAAGGGCAATTTCTTACATTTCTTGCCATTAAATTCCATTTGCATAGTGTATTTATCAAGAACTTCTTTGCCTTCTATAGGATCCACATTGAAGAAATTAACCACACTGTCTTGATGCACATGACGGAGAAGATGGGCTACAAACACAGTGAAGTTTTGAGTGCAGTGCTCACAAACCGTGCCTGTCACACTTTGGCAGTCTACTTCCTCCTCAACAAAAAAATGAAACGATTATCTAAAGAGTACAGGGTAAGGAAAAACACCATAATTCTCGTCTAAAGCGTTTAAAGTGACATACTACCTTCAAACTTGTTTAATTTTACTTACAACAATCCGTATATATTTTTTTGCATTTCAGGAGATGCAGTTTCAAGAAAAGAAGAAAGGGGAAAAGCAGAAGAACGAATATTTCCAGACGCAATGGAGAAAACATGTTGACAAACTCACCATCCCGCCAAAGCAGACGCCTGTGTACTTAGCGGTCAGCAAGCCAGGCAAGGAAAAGAAGCACCGAACAGGTAAAAATCAACCAAAATAGGCTCTTAAATTTCACCGTGCCTGAAAATGCATGTATTTATTTGCTTTTACCTTGTTTCACACAGGGTAGGTTGATGCATGTCTTTGTCCGTCACCCAGCGTTATTGTGTTGTTACCATCCATGTGTCCATCCATCCACCCCTCCTTCACCCACCCATTGTCTGTGTGTGTCTGTGGCCCACCCGCGAGGACACTTCTGATATCGTAGGGTCTACACACAAACACGTGGTCTTTAATGTGGATTCAAGTGACAAAGATAGTTGATTAGGAAATAAGATTACGCTTCAAAATAATTACTGGAATTAATTCAACTGAATTGAATTTGTAATTAACAATTAATAAATTACAGTAGCATAGTACCGCATTAGCAATATTATATACATTTTCATTTTTATTTAACTAATAAAATCTTGATACTGATTATCAGAACTTTAGTTATAATAATTTTAACATTAAACTGAATATGTGATTAATGACAAACAGATATTTCTGCATTAGGATTATTATACATTTTTATTTCATATAAGAAATATATATGAATATAAGAACATTAATTAAAGCAAACCAAAAAATATTGTTGAAAAGCTTTAGCCCTTAAGGTAAAGTAATAATTTACATTTATAAACTTGTGAGTGCCCTAAATGTAAGCTGAGCAGGTCCGTCTCTGTTCTTTCACAAATGTTTTGTTTTCTAATTAATGTCTTTTGTCAACTTTAAAAGGTTTAACACCCTCAAGCGAAACCGTAGATGTACAGTAAAGTTATGTCACAAAGTTAGTTTGTATATAAAGGTAAATATTACCTAACTTTAAACTGTTGTTAAAATAGATTACACAATCATGCACAATTAGTTTAAAGTGACAAAACAAAGCAAAAAAGTGCCTGTAAATTAGAAGTTAGGAAAAAAAAAACTGTTGCATAAAAGACAAAATTTTATGGAATGTTGAACAACCTGAGGCCAAAGTACATGCAAATTGTAAAACGTTGCTTGTTTGACTGACAAACATCTCCTCTTCCACCCTCAGGTCTTTTACGGGCAATCACTGGTGGCCATCGTAACTCTCCTCTCGCCCCTCCTGGCACCGTTGCCTCCTCTTCTATGGAGTACATGGAGATCCACCCTCTCTTCCCCAACGAGCCACAGCAGCGAAGGCGCCTGGCCACTCTCCCTCCGGTCAACACGAGCCCCGAGCACAACGTCCCCGCCCCGCCAGCTCCTTCACCCATCGGCATGCACTCCTTCGGGTCCTTATCCAAAGCCGAGCAAATTGAAGACAACCCGCCGGCGCCTTGGTACAAGCTCATCAACGGGACATTATCACCACCGCGTCACGTTTCTGCCTTCCAACCGGACTCATCCTATTTGAAGAAAGCTACTATCCCAAGTCCTCCTGTTCTAATCAACAACCCGCAACCCAAAAAGAGCACCTCTACAGACTGGTGTGGGGGCTCTGACACGAGTGGTAGCCCGCCAAGCACCATCGGTAGCCCGCCGGGAAGTTCAGCATTCAGCCCGCCAAAATCTGCTTTCCACCCGCTCAACCCGCACTCTGCTTTTAGTCATCCATCTGCGAACAACAGCAGCAACAGTGACCCGGAGAGCCCCACGCATCGTAGCAAGTTCCCCTCCATGGGAATAGGACAGATTTTAAAGAAAAAAGTCCCGTTACAGCCGTTTTCTTTTCGCCCTGAACAAGTTGTAGAGGAGGTCGTGTCTCCGCCTCCCTATCCCATGCAGACGCTGCTTTGTGCATCAGGCGCACTCAAAACTCTTTGCTGATGACAACGCGAAGGAAGAACTAAAAAGACAGAACGGGATCTCTCAAAATGTACAGAAGTCTGAGAGGTCTTCCAGAGCGGCCTTAGTTTGAACTGTGAATTTTGTTTATTGCTACTGAGCCACTTTTGTCCATTTATTTGTTGATGGGGATTGAAATTAGGGCTGCACGGCATGCGGAAAAATGCAATATGCAAAACAGTGGAAATTTGGCGATATTATAATACTATACTAGTAAGTTATAAAGTATAGCTGAAATATCCCTGTATTTATTAATCAAATAAGCGTTTAACAAAGACAAATCTATCATAATTAAATGTCGAAGAAAAAAATATCTCATTTTTTTATTTAGCAAAAACAAAACTGACCGTATACGTTTCTGTCAGATTAAAAGCCATAACCTTATTGCAATACACAATGCAATACTTGACAGATAAGGCATTTTCATATATAACCGTGAAGATAAATTGTCAATATATTGTGCAGCCCTAGTTGAAATGAAACGTAACTGTCTTGTTGCTGCGGTCATTATGTAAGAAAAGGCGGTGACACTGATCCCTAAGCAATGAACAGACCACGTCCCAGATCCAGACAGACAGGACGTCATGTTATCCAAGGTGTGCACATAGGCGCTTAGCCCCGTCATAAGAACACTGTATTATAGATTTAGGAGCTCTGTCTCTTATGTAATATTGTAATAACTGGTTACTAATTGAACTGTCTCTACTGATTCACACCAGCTAAAAGAGCCCAACCTGTCCCCTGCCCCATAATGTGTTCTAGTGTTTATTATCGTCTATGTGAAAACTAAATCCATTGATACACAGCCAGCCCACACTGTCTCCTCAAGGCTGACTGGCACTGCACTATTGTTGAAACCAAAATCTGTAGTATAATAATATGAGTGTTTTCTTAACATCTTTTACCTCACAGCATTGTTCATAATACGTCCACATAATAGCAATCGGTAAGAGAATTCTGCCATCGTGTTACAGTAGATCTAATAGGGTAGAAAGCAGATAGGTAGCAACGTTAGATCCATTCACCTTTTGTACCGTTAAAACGAACCACCAACTTTAAACACTGTTGATTCACAGCTATAACTTTTATAGTGATGAAGCGATAAAGGGTCGCTGTGATTTTTCTTAGCCAGTTCTTTTGCAGAATAAAACAAAAACGTAAAAAAATGCATTGAAGCCTTATGAAACAGACAAACCTCGCCAAATGCTGTAGGTATTAAACGTTACAAGAAAAATCCACTTCATTTTTGTCTTAAAGATGTAGTCTGTGCAATAGTCCTAAGTGTTAAATGCAAGTATTTGATAAGTGCTCTTTTTTGGGGGCCCAATGTGAAATATGTGATTGTAATTAAGATGCAACTACTGTGTTCCGTCACTTGCGCTGTGCTGTATGAAGAGATCTTCTGAAGTTAAAAAAACAAAACAAAACATGTAACATTTCTTAGTTACTGGAAAAATACTATTGGACTTTATATCGAGGCTTCCACTGGCAAAACTTTAGGCTGTATCACTGTTAACGGTAAAGATCTCTTCCCATCAAAAAGTTGCATGCAATGTTTGACAAATTGTTTCGTCACCTTTTTGAAAATCACGTCTTTGTACCTTTTTTCTTGATGACACTGAGATTGATATGTTCTCGAGGGAAAGGGGAGGGTCTTTTGTAAGATTTTGTAATGATGGTTTTGTTTCGAGTGTCGAGAGATTTCTATGCTGTATAAAGTATTTTAAATATTTATAATGAATTTATGTGTCTGTCTGATTCTTTAAGTGCTTAGTGTCTGGGTTCATTCATGCAACATTCAGAAAGTAAAATAGGTAATTCAACAAACATCTATACAACGTGCGGTATGGTACTTACTATATTTAATCAGATATGAAAAAGTTGTGAAAAATAAGAATAGAGCGATTGGTTTTGAACATTTGTTATGGTAGTTATGAACCGTGGACTATACATGTATTCATTTATGTATAGATCACAACACAGACCAAATTAATCCCGTTTTAGCACTTAAAATTGGCTAATCAGGACGAGTTTATTCACAAATTTTATATTATAAGATTTGAGTCAAGGTATGTTTAAGGACCAGTGGCTGAGATGAGATTTTGCATTGTCACTCTCATGGTTCACAGCCTTTATGGTAGTGATGAACTGTGGACACAAATGTATTAATTTATGTGTAGATTCACAACACAGACCAAATTAATCCGGTTTTAGCACTTAAAATTGGCTAATCAGGATGAGTTTTTATATTTTATATTATATGATTTGAGTCAAGGTATGTTTATGGACCAGTGGCTGAGATGAGATTTTGCATTGTCACTCTCATGGTTCACAGCCTTCACACTATCCAGGACTTCCACATAATTGTACATTGGACAATTTTACGATTTTTCCATAAATATATTACCCATTAGTAGAAAATATAGACTGTTAAAAGAGCAATTGTATAACAATCTACACACTTTCTAGTTAATACGGGTAATTCACACAGCGCCTATAGCATATATCATCTGTAAAGCACTTAGCAGCTTTGAGAGTTAATGAACATTGCCCTTCCCACTACAGTAAAACGCCTCTCCTGCTGATTTACAACCACACCTCTGCTTCTCTACGGGACCACTTGCCTCACTATATATACGTTTCCCACGATGCACCTGTGCTAAATAAACCCAAGCCTTAACAGCCGTCGTATGGTTGGGACAGCTGAAGGGCCCCTGGTCCTGACTCAGACATACCCAGTAGATACCCCTCATCACACAAACAAGACACTATAATCTCCCCCACAACATAAACCTCTTTGGGTGACACTGCCTGACGGGACAAATAACACTGATGGGAGGAGGGGGGCGAGGAGTCAGAAAAGCTATTAGACAAACAGGACAACATGCATAAACAGGTCTGTCTGATTGGTGTTGGTCTAAGCTGATAAAAGTGGGCTAAACTGGCTCTAAAATGCATTACCCCCAAGCCCTTTGTTTACTACAGACACATGGATAGGGCAGGAATCACCAGGCGGTATACAATGAGACAAATAGGATGGTGTGGTAAATAATGTGGCTTAACTGCAGCTTTGAGTGAAAGGGATGTGTGGCTCGTGCGACACTTACAGGTAAACCTAAAGACACATAGATTCAAAAATAAAACATGACAGAGAGAAAGCACTGTTGTTAAGCTCGAGTGATTATACATTAGGGAGGCTATTAGTGTTGGTAATTGTTCCACATAGGGCTGGACAGGGGATTCATACAGAGCATTAGGGCAATAAAACACATGATAACTTGGGTGTAGAGCCACTTACTGGAAAAAAGGGCAAGCATTAGTGTTTTTATTTCAGTCGGGAAACAAACATGGACGATGGGGGCATACAAAACAAAGAATTATCCTCAAGTGAGTATTTGTACTGTGAGTCTGATCAGATAATATATGGAATAAAATTACTCTTAATAACAACATGCTGTATGATTTAAACCTATTCCTACCCTATAATAATCTGTCTTCCACAAAGGGTCATCAACCAGTTTACTCGTTGTAATGATGTAAAGAAAGACCAGAAGGTTGAAGGGACTGGTGTTAGTAGCTTTTGGCAAACATAATGATGCCAGATCAATATGCAAATGACTGCAGGCTGTGAAGCACATGATTTGTTGTGGCAACCTCAGAACAATGTTTAAACAATTAGAAAAGAGTAGCAAAAGAAAGAAGTCAATGAACATGTTAAGTAAAAGATAATACATCATTATTTCAAATTGATAACCAAAGCCAGCTGTACAACCATGAATAAAAATGCTTATTAGGGGCTGTGGTTTTCCTCCATTTTGTGACTGGGAGCCTCCTAAATGGTGTCTCCATGGCAACAAAGTCTCAATTTAAAACGTTAGCAGCCTTGTGTCAGAAATGCCTTCACCAAACACAGATTCAATTAAAAAGATTCAAGACCTTATCATACATTATGTTTTACAATTGCGAATGAAAAAAAAAAGATGATTTCATGATATCAGAATTAATACGTTGCCTACTAACTAACCAATTCATTAAAAGTTTACCTTTTCTAAGCAGGCTAAATCTCTATAATTGTCAACATTTTCAACAGCCTGGGATTAAACGCAGGACTTAACAGGCACAAAACCATGATTATGAATAAAAAAGTCTTAACAAGCTCATTGGAGGACACATGTTAGACTAAAATGTGCTTCAAACAGCAGTTTAGTCAAGCATGCACCATCAGAATAAGCCTGAATAAACAAAATAAACCCAGGTAAATACATATTTATCATCACAAGGAATTAATTATGACAGAGTTGACAAATATTTAGCTTGACAGGTTTTCTCATATGATCAGTCAAATGAAAGATGCAAGATCATAGATCATAGTGACGCCTGGATTATTAACTTAGAACATCAATACGCTGTGAATTATGGATGGTCTTCTATATGTTCAATAAGAGGTGAACATAAACTGTACCAGACGTTATAAATGTCAATCTGTTCTGGCTTAGGTCCCACTGACACTAATCCTGTTTTCAGCCTCTTTTGTTCCCACAGTTGCCCACCAGGACGCCAGGGCCAGAGTGTCTGAGGGGCACACACACATCGATCAACCATAACGTTAGGACAAAGTGAGAAGAGTCTGCAACAATGTGAGGAAAGAGATTGTGCCTCATTAGAAAGAGCATTTAACCCTAAACTGAAATCAGCTCATTATCAACCATAACATTACAACAAACTGAGAAGAGCCTGCATCAATATGAGAAGAGTTTGTGCCTCATTGGAAAGAGAATTTCCCCCTGAACTAGCGCTGTAATCCTTCAGTCGTTAAGTCAATTAATTGCTTGATGGTGTCTTAGTTCAGTGTTTCCCAACCAGGGGTACGGGACCCCAAGGGGTACATAAAAAATTACCAGGGGGTACTTGGAATGGTTTCAGGTTTTAAAATAAGATGAAATGTATTTTTAAGTGAATAAAAAAATTTGTTGTCATTAGTTGTAAATTTAGCATCTTGGACCATAATTATAATTAAAACAAAAACCTTAATAGTAATAACTGACTATATTTGACTAGTAAAACCATTTATTTGCCCGAAACTGTTAAGGGGTACTCTGAGTGTGAAACAAAGCTTAAGGGGTACTCAAGACAAAAAAGGTTGGGAACAACTGTCTTAGTTGACCAATATTTTTATTAGTCGACTAATTTTCATTAAAGTGATTTGTATGTCAAAAAGAAGAAGATATGGAGTGAGTTAGCTGACAATTTTGATGTAAATTATGAGTTTAGTGTAACTTCTAACATTTAAATACACAATTTGCTAGTACGTTTCTGTATAAACAGTTGTTTTTGCATGAACTCCTGTGCAGTTCTGGTCTTCTGAGAGCAGTTTGGTTTAGATACATGGAGATACTTATAGTTTTAATATATTTTTGCCTCATCCCCTTTTAGTCGACTAATCAAGTTGATGGGGCAGGTCTTTAGTCGACCAAGAATTTCTTTTGTCGACCACAGCTCTACCCTGAACCAGAAGGTTGAGTTCGAAGAAGTCAGTTTATTATCAACCATAACATTACAACAAACTGAGAAGGATCTGCACCAACGTGAGGACAGACATTGGAAATTCAGTGGAAACAGCATTTACTGTACTAGAAGATGGCTGAGTTTGTAGAAATCAGTTTATTATCAGCCATAACATAATGACAAACTGAGAAGTGTCTGCACCTACGTGAGGAAAAAGAGTGTGCCTCACTGGAAAGAGAATTTACCCATGAAGTAGAAGATAGCAGAGTTTATAGAAGTCAGTTTATGAGTCAAAGGAACAGTACAGTACATAACTTTATCCCCAGTGGCCTATATATGTGGTAGGGATGGGCAATATTTAAAAAAAAATCTTAGACTCTTAGTCATCATTTTGATTTGTGTACATTGTCCATTGACTTAAGAGTTAATTAATGTCCTTAAGAGTTAGTTAAAGTCATCTTCCTCTTCTGAGAGTTCACAGCCCACTGTAATTAATATCTGTCACTCATAGGAGGAGAAGTACACGGCTTGTATCAGACCACAAAAGCTTTGAGTCACCATATAATAATATCTATAATTATCCCTCTAAATTGGTACATTGTCTGTGTAGTCCCTCGGTCATCCAGGTAGGTTCCATAGCAAAGAAATGAATTTTGTCTAACTGGACAAGACGTTTGAATGGACAAAAGACGTTTGAATGAGTGGCAAAACATCTTCACCCATAACACATCTGTCCACTTGTCAGACTTCAATATATTTTGCTAAATTGGAACAGTCAGTCAGTACACTATTAATTTTTATAACGCCATATGCCTCACTTACAGTATAATGTGTATTCTCACACTTTTCTACAAGAATAAGCACCAACTCTGTTAGAAAGCTGACCAACATTTGTACGTGCACCACCAGTTTACTAATGTTCATTGGATCATTTTGGATAGACAATGTAGACCAGCGTAGAAAAGTAGATTGTTATTTCTAATAGAAAATGCTGTAAAAGGAGCTGTTAAAAATGAAACTGGGGAAAAATGTTGTAAACTTCCAAATAAGGGTTTATGAAGTGCTTTTGTGGGTATTTTAACTGTAATTTCCTTACTGTCTAATACAGTGTTTTAATTTTAATTAACACGTTGTATTTGCTCTATTTTTAATTAAAACAGTATCTTTTAGTGAAACAGGGTCCAATAAGACAAACTATTCAAATAACCAATATTAAACCTGATTTAACATGCTTTGACACTTAAAAAATTATTACTATTGTTGTTTTCATTTCTCTTTGGGGCTCCCGGGTCGGTTGCATGGCTAATTTGGGAGTCCCTGGCAGAAAAGTTTGGGAAGCCCTGGTCTAATACACATTCAAAGACATACACTGGTGTTTGAATGTGTGGGTGAAAAGTGCTATCTAATGACCACATCTAGGCATCCCTTGGACCGAATTCTTTACTCGTTTCCTAATATGTCACACCCCGATCCATGTGCCATAATGAATAGTGCTCCGATCCCTTCACGTGTCAGTCAGTGATTCCACTTTGCCACTGGGTAAAAGTTCAAGACCACACAGAGCCACTGACGATCCCAGTCCAGCCTCAAGACATTTGTACCAGCTCCGTCAGCACTTCTCAGGATTAGGAGAAGAGAGAGAGAGTGAGAGACTACCTGTGAGGAGAGACGTGGGGGAAATAAACAAGCAGGTGTTTCTAATGAACTTGGAGGCTTTGAGCGTTCACAGGGGATTTGGGTTATTCTGTCAAATCGCTCTCCGGTCAATCAGCTCTCCTGTTTGATCAGAGACAGAGGAAGGTGATTAATGCAATGAGAAGGGCGGGTCAAGCATAGATTTGACACCAGAAGACCAATCAGATCTGTCTCCCAAATGATCCAAAGTTTGGTTCAACACAAAGTGACTGGCTGTCAATAAAGATAATTACAACCAATATAAAATATTAATTCGAGGACATGTAGTTCCTAAATATATTTATCAGTAACTACTTGAATAAACATGCTGTTACGACATGTTTATTCCTTTTCTTTAAATGGTCTTGAGCAGCCAAAGAACACTTTTCTGTTCATGGTTTATACAAGTCGTAGGAAAAAAATAGGGAAAAAACAGAAGACATAAAAAAACATGAGAACCATGAGTGGTTGGTGTGGTGCAGTGGTGAGAGAGAGAGAGAGGAAAACTGGATTTGGTGAAAGCACTGAGTGAATATTGAGGTGTGGTTCTTTGTCAAAGCAGATAAATAATAAGCACAAACAGATGGTTACAATGAATAATATTAAAATCTGTTAGTAACGAGATATATTTTAATAGGCATATATTACTCAGCTACATACATAATATCAATGCTTTTTTTCTTTGGCTAGCTGAGCAGAATTAATATCTTGTAACACTAATTATAGCATTCACTAATAAACATGATTTGGTTTTTTATTTTTCTTCAATAAAAAAATCCCTTTTAAACACATACAAAAACATCACCAACAGACTGTAAAGTTGGCACACAGGTGGCACTCCTCGAGATATTTTTTTTTCGCAAAAACAACATCAGAAATGCAATCAAAGAGCAGAGCTCAGCCAATCAGAGCTCAGTGTCTGTGGCAACAGCACCCTCAGATTGAGTTGCTATTGGTCGGATGCATGATACAGGAAAGCTTGTGATTGGCTGGCTGTGCGTTGAGGCTTCATTGCCTCCATGGCAACATTGCTTCCTTATTGCTTGGGGAAGGTGAGAAGGAGGGAAAAAGGGGAGGCGACTCTCACTCAGACACTGCCTCTGCATTATTCATCCTTTGTCCCCGAGAGCTTGTAGAGCTCTATATGCTCTGACTGACGCGCATGTGTTCTAGCATCACTGTTGGTCTAGGCATGGGTGATAATGATTGGTCGAGACCAAAGGGTGACTGGGGTGAAACCCTTGCAATACTTGCCCCTAACAGTGCAATGCGTCCAGCAACATGGCTCTATATTTAAAGGAGCTCAGTGAGTTCAGGAGCTTCTCAGACTCACCTCATTTACACCATTAGCTCTTAATCCACAGTCTGTAATGTAAGCACACCTTTCTGTATCTAACCACCTGATACCGGTACTTTCAGCACACACTTGGAGAGCAACAGCCTGACTACATTGCATCATCTTCTCTCTCTCCTCACAGGATCATGCTTCTCCATCCCAAAAAAATCTGAGCGAACACACGACCGGCACCACCCACGAGGTCCACAAACAACAACACACCACGCGGCTTGTTTGTTGTTGTTTTGCCTGTTTTTTTTCCATGAGGGAAGGGAGGGGTGAATGAACGGGTGGGGTTGGCAGCAGTGAGAAAAACATCATGCTGGGATTAGGGAGGAGGATACAGCTCCGGACTCCTCCCCCGCCTGTGAGTTTGAGCATGGGATAAGGTCTGCTGACAGAGAGCTGTATGGCTGGATGGCTGTTCCTCGGGCGGACAACACGATGACGAGATGGCAACAGGCACTCCGCGTAGCACGTGCTCTCAGTTACCATCGCAACCCGGCCTTGGATACAGCGTGCTGGTTGGCCGTCTCCTACTGTTGTTGTTGTGCGCGGCGGCTGATGAAACCTCGTGGGTGAGGGAGGGCACAGGCTGTGAAAGCATGTTGCCGGTTTCCCTGCCCTGGTTAAAAGAGTTGCTAGGCACATCTGAGGTCAGCTACTTGGTAAACAAACCTTTAATATGTAATCAAGCTCCCAGCAGCCCCAAAGAGCCCAAACTTCTCGGTTTAACTCAAATAGATACAGTTAAGCCAAATAGATACTTTTAATTACAGACAAAGAGGGATGAGCTGCTGATCCCCAACAATCAGAGAAAGGAAGAAGAAACATTTAAAAAGATTAACCTCATTAATTTGGAGTGGCCGAAGTTGACAAAATCCTTAAAAATCTCACGCTTCATAAATAAACGGTTGCGTTATTTAGACAGACTTACCAATTGATTTGTAACATTTTAAACTTAGAAAACATCAAATAAAATAAATAAAATACACTAAAATGTCACAGACAACATGATGTTATGCAAATTGTTAAGAACATTTTTGAAAAATGCAAAAACATTTTACATCTACGAGCTGTTGATCCCCAAATAAAATGCTGATAAATAAAACTATTGTTAGGAGCGGTTCAAGTGTGACAAAACCTTTATGAACATTTCTACATCATATTTTTTTCATTTGGTAATTTGGTATTAAACTTTAACATACACAGATCATGATTTACCTTTTATTCCACGTAAATCTCTACTTTGATCAAACGCGGCTTGATAATATAAACAGGCCCTTTGATTTATTGTTCAAAACTGATATGCTCCACCTCTTCATAAGGTGTTTTCCCACTGTAGGAACCTTTTTCCATTTCTTAAACTTTTAGTTTTGTTTCAGTACCTATTTGATGCGCATTCACACATAGGAACTGGATGGAACCACACTTTGGGGACTTTTATAGCTTCTGCTCTGGAGCAGGTACTTTCCAGTCAGACCAGGAACCTTTTTGTTAAAACAAGTACAAGTACAACATTATGTTTATTGGGAAATATGTTTGTTCATTTCCTGACTCAGACAAACTTTTTTGATGCAAAAAATAACTTGGATCCAGTCGGTCAAAAAAAAGCCTCTTTTAATCTTAATTAGTAGGCAGCAGTGTTTGGTGTAAGACATGTTTTAGTGGAATATTACTTCTAATTAGTTACTGTAATTAAATTTAAATAGTAGTACTTTTAGTAGTGTAACGCATTACTTTGAAAATACTTGTAATTAAATCATAGTTACTAACAAAATACTCACTTAGTTACTTTCAACACCAGAAAGAGAAGGAAGAGAATGTAACCATCTTCTGCAGGAAACAGCCACAAGGAACATGTTTAATGTTCTCAAAGTGAAAAAACCATGGGCCTGACTTCTACTGTCAGAAAAACAACTTAGAGTCAGATCAGCAGCTCATAACAGCGTGTTATACATTTGTTATTGGTGTTATGTCTTTTGAGACAATTTCAACAAGTTATTTGTTGTTTTCCTCTGTTTAATTGTCATTGATAAAAATGCAAAAGCAAATATTGGATTAATTTATACAATATTACAAATAAAATAATCCCAAAGTAATGAAACTTAGTTACATTCTTAAGGCAGTAGCTAAGTTATGTAACTGATTATATTTTTTTAAGTAAGTTATCCAACACTTGTAGGCAGTAACTCAAATTCTGAATAACTGTGAATGATTGTGTTTATTTTTAAATTTACTCAAAGGGTGAAGGAAAAAAGGACTTTTGTAATCCTAACTTAATCAAATACGTTAATTTTATAGTTAGTTAGACCCATTTTCACCTACTGCTGCTGTGTGAACACGAGCAAGGGGGGAGTGGGTGGTTCCTCAAACTAAATAGGGACTGGGGGAGATAGGGACTTAGTTCTTGGTACTGGTATGTGTGAAAACGCCGATAGTGGCATTTCAGCAGATAGGTTTTCATTGCTACATGACATTTTTGAACCTTACATGTTTGACACAGTCTGCATTTTTTGAATAATCACAAGTAAATACAGAGCAGTGGGCGGAGATAGGGGGTAGGTAAAAACAGAGCTTTTCTAAGCACTCAAGCTTCAAATACAGGAAATTACAAGTTTACTCAAACATGCATGGATATATGGAATTACAACTCTGAGTAAGCTATAGATGAGGGAACACCATTGGTTAACATGTCCACTTTAACTGAATAGATGTATTTGCCAAAATATTCTAAAAGTACATTTGAAATGATTATAATTTCAATGGCAACACAGCCAATTTAGAAATTTTGGAACAAGTATTTATTTTTGTTACAAAATAATATACAGTAAATAAACAAAATAAGGAATCAGACTGAACAAAGAGGTTAAGTATAAACAGGAAATTACAAATAGAATCAGGAAAACGGTGAAATTAAGAACGGGACTAGGGCTGCAATCAAACCGAAATTTGAGATGATGCAATTATCAATTTGCAAAGATTCTGCCGCAAAGAACCAAACATCCTGTTTATGGAAAATGCAAACATCTATTGCAAATCTATTCACAATTGTAATACTTGTCATGAGAAATCGCAATTAGGTTTTTTGCCAAAATCGTGCAGCTTTTAAAGGAACACTATAACAAAAACTGTTTAGAAGCTATAAGCCATGGTGAGCAACAGTGTCAATGTAAGCAACAAGATGTGGTTTGGGCTTTCCATTTTGAAGGGAGAGAACAAAGGCTAATGCGTGTGTGTGTGGCGTTGTGTTCGGCCAGATCGATAATGCTTTCTGCTGAATGTGCAGGTTGCAGCTTGATGAAATCCTGGACAAATAAACATTCAGCTCAGGGCTTTACTTTCTCTGCTTCACCGGTGGAGATGTTGTCATGCACCACGAGAGGCCAGCTGACAGCGTGATTGATTACGAGTGTGGCCGCGCTTTGTTTTGCCACCGGTAACAGCGCCACAAAGGAGCCGAGCGACTGTACGGGTCTGTGTGCAAGGTGAGGGCTAGGACAAAGCGATAGTGGCGGCGAATGGAAAACAGGGCTCAAGTATAGGTAAAGATTGTATATACGAAAAGGTGCGCCGCTTGCATTGCGAAACAAAAACCCACCAACGAGGCTTTATCAAAGTCGAGGTGTGAGTCACGGCGTTCTTACAGGCCAGATTCGATCTCCTCGAGTTTCTGCGCCATGGACAACACCATCAATTTCATCTGGAAGAGGAGAGGAAAAATGGGTATAATGTTAATGGCAAGGTTTCGGATTGCAAGGAGGGAGAAGCAGGCAGGGCGTTTTAAAGAGATTTCAATTAGGATCTGATCAACAATGGACAGAAGCAGGAAGCACAGGAAAGGAGAGATAGACAGAGGGAGGAGGGGTGGATGAGATAATTGGAAAACTGGAGAAATGGAAGAATGACAGACTCTAGGGGAAAGTGGTCAGGGTCGAATGGATGAGGCAAGGAGGAGAGAGAGAGGAGGAGAGATGGAAAGAGAAAGAGACAGACAGGAAAAGCAGCAGGTCAGGGAGTGTACCAGAACAGATTGAGAGAAAAAATCCAAACAAGTGTCTACAAGTCAGTCAGACAGAAGACATTAAAAAAGCACCACAAGGGGATGGGGATGTTGACATTATAAAATACACAGGGGACGAGGGCGCAGACGGATATAAATAAAACACGATAAATGTCTGGAAACGTAATAAGAGACCACTCAGATTTCTTGAGTACTGCAGGTGAAATGAGTTAAACTGAATGTCTTTTTGTGACAATATATGCAATTCTATAAAATAACCAGTGGGGTGACAAAGGAGCGCTGTAGAGTTGATTTTGATTACATGTATTGTATAAAATGAGTATCTAGATTTGATGCTAGTTTTAGAATGAATTAGTGTCTGGGTATGACTTTAGAACAACCATACAGCAATGTTAGAAAAAGATTCTCAAATGCACATTTTACTTACAATTCAATATTTTGGTAACGATTTTTATTAGATTTTGACTGTTTTCCCCCAAACTGACGTCACAACTTTGGTGATAAAACATGAAGAACAAACTTGCCAACCTAAAACATGCTCAATAGGTATTATCCTGTAAGTACCAGTACGTATCACTTTATGTATCAGAAGTACTACCAGAAGTACCACCTAAACTATCACTGTAACTACCACTAGAAATACCAAAGTAACCAGTGGCGGACAAGGATATTGGGGTCCCAAAGGCAACATTAAGTAAGTAAAGGCCCCTCGTCATTAAGTGTGATTTTTTATAACGTTTTTGTGTGTCTCTTGAAAGGAAGCTTTTGGGGTTTTTTTTCGAGTGTTTTTTTTTTCTCGTGTGGTGGCCGGTACGTTCATTTAGGGTGGAAAGTGGCCTATTGAAAAAGTCTAATTCATAAAATAGCTGACATGTTCCCGTATGTTGGTGCATTTAACACATGTTTCAGTTGATTTAAATAGACAATATTCATTTGTAATTTTGTGTTATATTTTATTTACTAAATAGCTTTTATCCCAGACTATTTTGTTGTGTAAAAGTGCACTACTTTACTGCGATATTCAAAGAAAAGCGTCCGTTTCAGAGCCTTGCGTCTGTGTTTATCGGGAGATATCTTATTGGGGGCCCTTTCAGGTTGGGGGCCCAAGGCCATTGTGGCCTGTTGCCTAAGAGTAAGTCCAAGTTTTGCCTTTAGTTTGGATCAGTGTTCAGACTTTATAAATTTGACAATTGTTTGTGATAAATTATACTGATTTAAAGTTTGTTTTATTAATTTTCATAAAATTAACATTCATTTGAGTATTACATAAAATCAAATATTGCGTTGGACTTTTTTTGCCATTTGACCCAGGACTTGTTGTACCTTAAAACACATGTCACAGCTTTAGATGGTACCTACCTATTAAATTAACCTCACATACACTTAGAAGCTGTATTTTTATAGAATAAATTACAAAATTATTAGATTTGCAACTAAAACTTGATCATCTCTACTAGTTTTTGACATTGCTTTTAAAGAGATATTGTCCTGGGTCAGTCATCAAACTCAGACGGATTAAGACCTGAGTAAACTGCACTGGTCCTTAATGTTTTCCCAGAACAGTAGAGCCAGGCCACTTAAAAAACATGCGCCCGGTCTGTTTCAGTATCAAAGCACAAGCATTCCAAGATTAAATTTGTCTAAATAAATTGCGTTGTAAAAGCGGCCATAATGTTTTCAATTCAGCGAACGTCCAGGAGAGGAAGGTGAACTGAGTAGGGCACACTTGCCGCCAAGGCCATACGCCATAACTCATTGTAACAGTCCATCTCGCCAAGACTTTCCAGGCACACCCGCTATTGATCTCTTTCTAAATTTAATGCTTTCGTCCTTGGCCTGTGCGTCACCCTCATATGAAGTTTCATGAATATCAGTTCTGTCATTTATACCATTATATTTGAAAAAAAGACAAACTGGCAAGGACAATTAAAGTCATAAAATGTTGCGGCGTGGACTTGGTTCATTTATGTAACTTCAGTTTAACGAAACACAAAAGTAGAAGCTGTTAAACCGGTTTTCGTTCTGCCTTAATAGTTTGTGGTGGCATCTGTTGTAATGGAAACAATTTGAATTTCCACGGAAGTACAATGCATTTCATTTAATTCTATGGCACCCATGAGTCAAGACGTCTATGAAATAAATCAAATCAAATTAATTCACTCAAGTCAGTTTAATCTACAGCATACCTCCACTGGGACAAAACACAATCAATGCAGGCTTTAAGTTGGACCTACATAATACAATCAAATAATATGTGGGGCATGTCTGCTTGATTCAGTTAATGCTTTAGGCTTTAGTTGGAAGTTGTTAGATGATAAAGACTAAGTAACATCCACACTTTATTTAGCTTCGATGAACAGATGAAAAGATTAGTCGATTTACTAAAAAAAAAATCAGGGCAAGATACTTCAGGAATCCATAACTTTGTTTCAGATTTCATATAACAAGTCAAAGTGTTCATTTTATTATTATTAATTATCCATCGGGTTGTTGGCATACAATTGTCAACTGGATTTTATTTGCTCAAATCAGAAGCAGAAAAGGTTTTATTGCCATTGTCGCTGAACAAAATTCACAAACGTGGAACTTGTTTTGGCAGCAAGGTGCAACATATAACAATGAAGAAGAAGAATAGAAAGGTAAAAAGTATAGACTATGCTAAAATAACATAAAAAAGGGAAATATTGCACAACATTATTCCAATGTTATTGATGGCAATAAAAATCTAAACACTGCTTCTCCAAAATGTTTGTTTTAAGATTATGCAAGATTATGCAAGTTGAGAAGAGAATGACCTTTAATACCTTTCCTGTTTCCAGGGCAGATGTAAGTTCACAACAGTTGTATAACTCGATGACAGATATGATGACAGACATGGTCTAATTTGCATATTGCCGCTGAAGGATTCTGTTGAAACTGGCAAAGTTTCAGAAATGCCATGCGTAACGTTCTGGGTGGAATACAAAGTTAAAACCACACTTTCAAAACTTTCTGTTTGGAAATAGACAAGTCAGGCTGTACTCTGGAATATTATAGTCAAAGGAACAACAAGGCTCCTCCAGGCCAAGTATGAGTCAGGTTTGTGGAGATGCAAGCCTACTCAAAGTAAGGTAGGGCTGCAACGATCATTTTGCCAATTTATTTGTCTATTAGTCTAGCTATTATCCTTTTATTTATTGATTAGTTGTTTAGAACCCCGAAAGTTATAAGACGAAAAAGATTTTGACCCCGATGAAGCCGTTTTTGAGGATCCTGGTGGTGTACATTTAAGAGTGTTTGAATCAAACACATGTTCTGCGTCATTATCATGCAATTGTGGCTCAATTTGAGTAATAAAACTTATTTTTGCTCTTTATGGTATGTTGTGGAACCTATGTATAAACCAGTTAACGCTTATACGATTACTAAATTAGTCGACAATTATTTCAATAATTGATTAATTAGGACGGTATTTGATTCGTCCGGGTGACAACCCCTGTAACCTTTTCTACAATGGAACACGCCTGGACAAATGAGGGATTACATCGACCATCTAAAATGATTAAAAAAAACAAACACTTTACTTAAGTTAATGATTGGGATAAAAACTTATGGAGTGGGGCTTTAAAAATCATCCTGCACTATGACAATACAATACTAAACAGGGAACATATTGGGTCCCCTTCAACATCAAGTTAAGTATTTATACCAAACATCCAGCGTCACAAAATGTACAGCCCCTGAATGTTACCCCCTGAAAATGTAACCAAAATTGTGGTTTAATAAAGATGTAAAAAAAATAAAATCAAATAAAAATACACAATTAACAAAGTTAAAATGCATTTTTCTCTCCCATAGGAACCAAAGTTGCACAATCTGGTACTTAACAAGATTATGAGTAATTTAAAGTTCAAGTCTAAACATGATGTGAAATTTTAATTTTAAGCTAATTCCCAGTCAGATCTTGTTTAAAAGATAAAAAAAAACTAAATAAGAAATCCAAAATCTCCTCTGTACATATTGGAAGTTTTTACATATAATATGCCTTATTTCTATATGAAAACCTAAAATGATGAGAAACTAGTAATGCTTTTTTTAACATTTATGTGAGTAAACCACAGGAGAAGTTTCAAATTGATATCTTTACATTTAAGAATTTTTATTTACCTACGTATTTATTGCAGCTCACTTTTAATTCACAAAACAATAAAAAGGATTTCACAAGAGTAGCTTTATATTTATATTATACGAGTACTTTATACTTATAATAAATAAGTGTCAATGGAGTCAATTGATGTGATATTTTCTGTAGTTATACATAGCAAAGTTTCTTACCATGGTTAAGAGCCCAAGCCTTTGTTGAACCCAAACCTTGTCCATATTGTTCCTATGTCATAGTCATGCCACACACAGGAAAATCACATATTTCAAAATGTGGATGAGTTGCCAGCGTCATGACAATTGCCACATTATTTACTAGATATGAGCGTGACATACTTTTAAAACGAAAGGAGTCAAACAAGTTACAACAAGTCACCAGAGAGTTCTTTTCTCATACAGAGGTCACTGCGGTTTCAGGTCAGGTCAGAGATCTTTATTCATACCTGCTGGTAGAATTGGTTTGCAGCTTCCATACATTTTGGGCATATTATTAGTTTGCTGCTGGTGTAAACTAGTGGTCGATCCTTTGCAGTGGTTGACCTTAAACTCCACCATCACTGCTTCCGTTTCAACTTATTCAGAACAAACTAACGACTGTGACACTGCAATGTTTAATGGATTTGGTTTGACGTGTTAGATGGTTATTTATCACCAGGTTAATGTGTTAAAAAGCACTGAGGACATCTCTGCCTGTCCCATGGAAACACAGACAGCTTGATAATCTTGTGTGGTTGTTTGTGGTCCATTTCACTTTACTAACCTGATTTAATTGTCATTTTACTCCTGATAGCATGGCAAAGGTTTATCTGTTTATCTAATTCTCTAAGTATGTACTTCCTAAAAATAAAATACAAAGTATTGACCATTAAATATGTCAACAGAAGATTTTGGTTATGTCACAATGTGTTTTCCAATTTGTCCTGGCACTGTGTTCAATTAAGTTGCCAGATAGTGCTTGTCGTTTGGCTTATTGTCAATAATCAGTTGTTACTTGAAATTTGCATACAGCATATGTCAGTTCACTTGGGGCTGTGTATTGTCAAAACCTGTCTTTCCTTCAATAGAACATGCCACATAATGTGCATAGTTCATGCCACGTGCCACTGATCAGGCATTTTCAGTTAATAAGCACCTGTGTGCAACTGAAATAACACAAAAAACAGTTTTTAAAACAGTTTTACAGTTAACCTTGGAAGACTTTTGCATGGAATTTTACATCTTGATCCAACAAAAAATGAGTTTAAAATGCCATAATTAAGCACATTTTACATGGAGAATATTACAATGGAGTAAAATAACTTCTGTTCAGTTATTAGTTCTTGTTGTAATATTGAATAGACCAAATGAAGTGTTTCTCATTAATGAAAATGATTTTGGTGGTCTCCCACAACCTTAAAAGTCTTAACTGTAGTCTAAAAAAAATTGTATAATGAATAAAATAGTTTTCTTGTGTTAAAATAAACATAACATTAACTATAGTGGTTTATAAGTGTATTTTTACTGCTAAAATGAGTTAAATTAAATGTATGAGAAAAGGATAGCCACTCTCCCCTGTATTTTCAGCTGAACAAGTGCAAAAATGCCAATAAACTAGTGTCAAATGAAAGAAATGGTACACTGTTGGTGAAGGGCCAAAGCCACTGTATGATCAAAACATGTTTTTCTCTGAACAAAGATTCCTCAACAAACCCCCCTCTCGTCTATTGTCCACGGTCCAAATGATGGTTTATTTTTGTGACTCACTATCGCCACCTACAGGCCAATTGGCACTAATGGGAGAAAACCAGACAAAGAGGTTGTTGAGGTAACAAGAGGCAAACATGAGGAAATTATATTATACATAAAGAAGAATTTAATAGCCATCCCCTTTATATCATCACCTTAAAATAACACATGTAGATCTGATTATTTTAAATTCAGAACGAGTTATTTAAAAGACAAATTGTATACATATTTTTTAGATATTGTTATGGTAAACGATCATATTTGTTTAACATATTTACTCGTATTTGTTTGTCGAACCTCAACAAAGCGCGATGAGGTAATGTCTGATCTAAGGGTCTGCCGATCAGAGCAGTGAGGTCTTCCCAGAACAAAGCTGATGTCATTGTTCGTGTCCAACCTGTGAGTTAGTAATCAATGTAAACTACTCTGAGCTAATGATGTGAAAGCCTTGACAGCAAATCGGTGCGAGACAGCAACTAATTGAGGCCAAGTAATTAGTAGAAAATGTTTACACTACATTTGTTATTATAGATCTAACTGGCAAATATTAATAATTTATGCTGCCTGTGGATTGGATTTTTGTATTGTTTAATGCATCATATGTTCACATTGTAGAAGTGGGACAGGTTTATTTGAATGTTATTTGTATGTACAAGAAAATACTGCTTTGTGACCAAACCAAACCAAGAGAAGGAAACAAAGAGAAGTGGAGGTAATAACTCACCTCTGTCAGCTGTTGCTCCACAATGCCTCTGTACTCCAGAGTCACAGGCTGCTCATCGGGGCCCTCTGCTGACAACATCTGTTTTGCAGAGCCCAGCACATAACTGCAAATGTGAATTGAAAAATGTAAATGTGTAGTAGGTATATCAAAATAAATTTTTTTGGAACAGAATTGCAAAGTGTAATTTTTTTTTGTTGTTGCTTTTTTTCCTCCAAGACAAATAATGCAGATGATTAAAAGCTAAAAGAAGATAAACCAGCAATTATGTCTGTGTATAGTGAGAATTTTTAAATACATTATCAAACAAATATATGTTGAAATATAGTTACAGGAGGCTTCTAAGTGGAGAATAGTTAAGAATTGAGAAAAGTATTTTTTGTGATTTAAGATGCCTCTGACTTTGTTATAAAAAACGTCTTTAGGTGTGTTTTAAAGTCTGTATTCCATTCTGTCCCGATTCTGTAAATGGAATTCCACCATGTTTGCTGTTGGTGTGCTAAACGTACATAGAGAAACATTAGCCAAAACAATGTAAAAAAGTGACCAAAAAAATCAATGGAAGAACCTGATAAACTGCAGGGTCACTTCTGGTAAATACGTTCATCAATAAACAGTGTTAGAATACATTTGAATTAGCACTAAGTTTAGTATTTAACATCTTAAACTCTCCATTGATTTAACACTGGGCAAACTGAAAACTCTGTTATGTGTGACGTCACGATCCCGAGCTCAATAGTCCAGAGAACAGTCGATTATCAAAATACAATTATGATTATTTTATATAGTCGACTAGTCACGATTACTCGATTAAATATAAATATTAATTTTATGCATGCTCCAATAAATACACAGCTACAATGGATAAAGACTACGTAAAACTTGTTGGCTGGATCAAATACGTTGGTTTTGTTTAGTTTTTTTTTTTAAACAAATCAAGAAATCCATTTATTGATTAATTATTTGGTCGAAGTTGTAAATTATATTTAGTTGTGAAGTACCAACAGTATGGTTTCTCTCATTAATGAGCATACTGTACCTGTCAATATCGGCTACATTGAGGCAGAAGGTAAATCTCTTGTGGTCCAGTTGCTTTGGTGTGGACGAATAAACCATTCCAATCACAGAACGACATCCTTGACAAATGAGGTCCACAATCAGACTGCCAAGACAATGAAAACATTTTGTAAGGGAGGGAAAGTGGTTATTTAAATACTTTCAAACGTGCTTTAGTGGCAGTTGCATTTGCAGCAAACAACAAGAAGATGATATTCAAGAGAGGTCCTTTTTCTTGATATATCTCGCTGGATATATTGTGTCTAGGCTAGGCCTGTCACAACAACACATTCTGAGGTGCGTTATAATATTGCAGCAGAAAAATGTCACAATATACAATAATATTGAAACTACGACACAACAAACCATTGTCTAAATGTACAATGTTGTTCTCTATAATTTTTCATATACATTTGACTCAATGTGGCTAAATAAATTCTAATTCTGAAAATTGTATGGTACAACATAATAACATATGCCCAAAATGCAAGTACTCTGATTATAATTTATTGAACGGTAAGTCAATGTTGTAATTATCATGCCCAACTATTTGATCAGTAAATGTGTTAATTTGCCATCTTTAAGTAGTGATATAGACTGTCAATGACACTGCTGTATAGATTTTAGGTTGAAGGCATTATCTAATCCATCCCCTATAACTTTGACAGCAGCTGATAGTATGCAGCACATTATGGGTCACTATAGTTTTCAGTTATCGACAGTAAATTCATACCACACATTCAAACACATGATTTTTAGCCTAGAGGAGTGTAACTTACCATGGAGATCTTTTGTCTGGTTCATACATTCGTTTCTCTTTTCCAACCACGACATTATCAGTGATTTCTAGGATCAAAACATACAATGTGTAAGCGTTGCTATGTAAATTTATGATAGCACTATGATTCATATTGATCATATTGATTTTCGTATTCAGTGCACGCACTTTTTAATCGTATTTGATTCTGTGAGTCTTCACTTCCATCCCACGACAAGGAATCACCCACTGGCAGCTTACATTTACCACAGATAAACACAACAGGTCCATCGTCGTCCTCGTCATCATCGTGTCCAAATAACTTTTCTTCAATGACCGAAGGATCTGTACTTGTGTCAAAAGTCTTATCTAGAGATTTAGGAGGGAGTTGCTGGGTTTTTTTGGTCGCCATCTCAACTTTTGTCCCACACTTTTTTGAACCCAAGAAGTAGGCGGAGATTAAAATGTAAAAATAAGTACTACCTACTTCCGTCTTCGTTTTTGCGTTACAATTTTGACCTTATTTGTTCATTTTATTTGCAAATTGTACATATACATATACCCAAAGCTATACAACAATACTTATGATAGTGACCGTGTGATTTTTATGATTCACAGTGGTTTGGACTTGGACTCTTTGTAGCAACTACTCATTTGAGGTTTATGGCTCTTGGAGTATTCATTATCTTTGTAAAGCACGAACCGGACATGCATTATAAATGTCGCTTTGAAAATAAAATTTTGTATTTCATTGTATTAGTGTTAATCAGTAGTTTCTGGGCTCTGGGTTATTTACTCGTTTAAAATTACAGTTTCATTTTATAACTTAAATGCGTCAAGAAATCCTTCACTTCTGATTGGACAATAACCCGGAAGGGATTTCGGGGCGGGAAATAAAAAAAACTGCGAAAACTTGCACGTTTGTTGACATTCCGCTGTAAACCTCTATGTTGGAGGTTTGTTCAGTTTTTCGCAATGGGTGATAAGATCCAAAAGGTAACAGACACTTAACAGCTATTTAAGTCTTTTAAGTGCTGTTTTAGAATTATACTATGTTTTTGTCAGGTGAACAGCTGGCTGAGTTCAGTGTTTGGGGATCAGCCAGTGCCCAAATTCGAAGTGAATGCTCGGACAGTGGACGTGCTTTATCAACTATCGCAGTCCAGTGAAGCTCGATGTAAAGAGACAGAGCTCCTCATTGAAGACCTAAATCAGAAGGCAGCAGAATATCAGGCTGACAGTAAGTATCGTAATGTATACATTTTTCACATGCGATGCAAATGTAAAAATATATTTGTGTCCCGTTTAAGGGCAAGAATAAGCACTGTAGATTTTTAGTATATATAGATTTATTTGGGGAAATGTCGTTGTTTGCCCATACTGTGTTTCCAAGGTCTGTATTTGGACTCGAGTCAGCCTTGAATCACTATTGTGATGACTTTAAACTCAATAAAATGGCTTAAGAGTTGGCTTTAATGCCCATGACTTTGGACTTGACTTTGACTTACAGCCCTATGACTTAAGAAGCCTTGATGCTTCGCCTAAAAAAATACATGTATTTAGAAACAAGTTTGTTCTTTACAGTTGATAATTATACTTCTTACTTCTAATTAGCCTACTTAATTTTGCAGGAACAAAGTAGAACATATACCTCCTCTCTACTCTAATTTGTGACTAGCACGTTTTTAAGTAGCATGACCTTTTACAAAATTCTTTTAAACTGAGATAATACTACCTGTGTTCTGTCATTTGATATAAAAACTTTAAAGGACTTGAAACTCTGAGCATAGAACTTGGTCTTGACTCTTTGTCTTTTAATTTGGGCTTGAATTGGCCATAAACTTGATACTTATTTAGGCCTTATATACTCATTATTAGTGATGGGCTACATTGAAAAAATAATATATAGATATTTTATGGAGTATTTCAATAACTACATTAAGAAAAAAAAATACAATTTGACATAGTACCAGGAATTTGCTAAAATGTGCATGTGAATTTTCTGGTGGAGGTGCAAGTATAGCATAAAAGCTGAAGGGACCATAAAATTAAACACAAAAGGGCAAGAATATTACTTTATACCCTTGTTTGGAAGATTTCAAGAGACATCAGCAAAAGTTTTCATTCTAGGTGATACACATGGTTTTCTAATATGGCATATCTCAGAAACAATTGCAATAATTTATTTTTTCAGTACCTCCCAGCATTTCTCACCTCTTCTCTTTATAGCTTCTCTGGTAATACATTTAAGTGTTATGGTGAAGCTAAAGACTCTATTAATGACAAACACTGTAAAAACTGTAAAAATCGTAAGTAACAAGTCATTTGTTAAATTATTTTCTGATGAGGTTCATTGTTAATTTGTATTTAGAGGTGGCCAGATCAAAATATTAATAATGTGGTGAATGTTTTGAAGATATGTAAAGTTGAATGAGTATATAACATAAAATGCTGAAAAAGAGCTATTAAAATGTTGTAAACTTCAAAATTAAGTTATAACGTGATATTTCTGCACTTTTGTGGGTAATTTTACAGTCTTCACATTTTTCTGATTAGTTAATTAATATATTTCGCGACATGTTTTTACACATTTCCTTTGGATTTTCATAAGATCTGTGTATATATTCAATTTTTGTCATGATTGCCACCCTTTCTTGTATTTAATAATTTCTTGCTCCCTATGTTCTTTTTTTGTTTGTTTTGGAAACCAAAAGCTCTTTGAATATTTTGCATGTTTTAATACTTCTGTCTCCATTGTCCAGGTGCTCATTACCAGGATGTTCTCTTACAAGGCGTTGGCCTGTCTTGTGCGAGCCTGTCACCGGCGTGTACTGACTATTTATCTACTTTAGTGGACAATGCAATAACTCTCGGTATTCGAGACGTCTCCCTTGGAAAGTATGTTCTCATCACAAGTGCCAATGTAGCAAAAAATAAATTTGGCATTAAAGCACAAACTGTTTTTATGTTCAGCTTACTTCCAGCTGTGAATGACCTCACTAATGAAGTGATTGAGGCTGAGAAGTCAAACAGACGACTTGAACGGGATCTCAAGGCACTGAGAAAAAATCTTAGTTCTACTTTGGTGCTCCGCGGGAACTTACAAGAGTAGATTCTTTACATTAACCATGATGTACAGATGTATGTATTAGAATAATGTACTTTAATATTATTATTATTGTCTTCGCAGAGATGTCAACAAAATTACAAAAACACAGGCTGTGGAGAGCGCGAAAGCAGAGGAGCGATTACTCAACATGGATTTTGTGACAACAAAAGCAAAAGAGCTCAGCCACAGGCGAGAAAGAGCAGAGGTATGCCCAACAAAGACAATTAGTGTTTTAGGATTAATTATTGCACTTTAATTTTTGGTGTAACAAACACAGCAATATATATTTGTGATCTTCTGTGCTATACGTCTCATTCTGCTTTAAAAGAGGCTGAAAAATGTTGTAATATTGAATAGACCAAATGAAGTGAATGAAAAATTAGTGATGCAATTGTATAAAAGTACTTTACCGAAAAAGTCAAAACACAAACTCATTTTAAAGATCAATATACACCTACAGTTTAATTTGTAGCATATACTAGCATCCTTCAGTGTGAAAATGGATGGTCTTATAGTTGAAGTCTTGTAGTAGTTGTTGCAAAAGCTGTACGATGCCAAAGATCTGCCTCTCTTTGAATCCTACAGGCTCAGCTTTTATCCAGGAACATGGACAAGTCTTTGACCCACCAGTCCATAGTGCAACTGTCACAGGTAAATACAGTTTTATTCATGAGTTTAATGCACTACACTTTCTGTTTAATGTATTGATGCAGCTTTGTTTTCTGCATTTTCAGGAAGTCACTGCACTGAAACAAGAAATTGCTCCCTTACAGAAGAAATTGGAGCCTTATATGGACTTGTGCCCAGTATGTTTTTTTCTTTCCTTTTCACTTTGATACTGCCTTGTAGAAGTCATGGTGTTACTGTTGTTCCAAGGTTTCTAGGCCACTCTATTGTGTCCTAGTAATCTGGAGCTACATAGCCACGTATGAAGGTTAAAGAAGACATTATGCTTTTAGGCGGTATTTAGTATTTAGTATAACTTCCATAGATACGTTTGTTTACATTTTATTAATTGTGAACTGCAATATTGATCTAAAAAAAAAAACAGGTCCATTAACTTCCTGTTCAAAACTGGGGAACCGATAAGCCCCGCCTCTTCTTTTTGACATTTCGCCGCAACGAGCAACCGATTTTTGTTTACTTGTTTTTTATTTTGGAAAAAAAATATTAGTAAAGAGCAGTTGGTGGACACAGGGGGTAGGTGTAAACAGAAATTTTTCTGAAATCAAGCTTCAAATGTAGGACAAAGCAGAATTAATCAAACATGTTTGAATCAATCAAAATACAACTTGACTGAGTAAACTAATGATGAGGGAAAACCATTATGACAAGGTTTGAAGCTCAAGTCCAGTTTACATAATGTGTGGCCTTTTATAAAATGGAAAGCAATGGTTTGCAATTCTCACAGTGGACATTTACATTATAAAAATGTATACATAAAAGAAAATAATGGCTTATTTAAGTTTTGAACTACAAGCCAACAAAACAATTCAAATGTATGGATTATTGTAAATGATTGCAAACAAAACAAAGCATTTATTTTTCATTTCCAACAGAACCCATCTTTAGCTCAAGTGAAAATTCAAGAGGCAAAAACAGAGTTGGTGAGTATAAAAACTAAAAATACAAAATATCTGGACCATTGTTGCTCAGTCACTGTTTGCTAATTTCAGGCGTCACTTGACTCCAAACTAGAGATGGACATGAAGTTTGCTTAAATTAATGTATTTTGTCATATTTAATGTTGTCTTTTTGAATTTGAAAATAAAGCAAATGCTTTTCTTTATTGTTGTTGAGCTTCTTATGGTATTTTTGTTCAAATACCTGCCCATTCCTATTCAATATGTCATTTTTGTACTTTAAACTGAATGTTTTGTTTAGTTAAAAGTTAAAATATTAAAAGCTTGTCTTCACTTTTCGCTTACCTTTTTAAACATGTTTCTACACAAAAACTCAAAATTATTGACTTAACACTGAAAACAAAATTCCTCTGGCTTTTGTGGGATAAAGTTCTTGAAAGGGACTCGAAGCGGTTCCCTCGGTGCCTAAAGCTGTAAGTGCAGAGAAGACTTGAAATTAGGAGGCCCTCTGTCCATTTTGTATATGTTAAACCTCACCCCCTGTGCGCCCCCTCTGTGTGGGACGCCCCGACATCTGTGTTAGTTTGACTCTTGTGTGCCGGACATGTCGAGTGACTGGTTACCATGGAGGGGGTCCAGGATTTAGGGAGAAAAGCAATGCATTTGATGGACAACTATTCAAAAGGGCTATATGTCTGATTATAGAATACTCTATTGAGGCCTTTAAAACAACATTTGATGATTATCCTACAATTTATAAAAAATCCAATACGTATTTAGGACGAGTGAATACTTAGTTGTGATCAATTGAATAAAATAAAATCATCTTAGGCTTTTTGAGTTTTATCAGAGGTGGATGGTACTCCGTTACATTTACTTCAGTAACGTTTTAAAGAAATTGTGCTTCTCAGAGTCTCTTACAGATCCCATACTTTTACTCCTGCTTGAGTAATAACAGTACTCTTATTTGAGTAAAAATGTCGATTCCACTTGTCCACAAGTGATAAAAGCTTCATCTTGACTACTGTATATTAAATAATTTGAACATTTTTGTTACAAACCCAGCTCAGACAGGGAAAAGGGAAGGGCAACACAGGTGTAAAATAGTTAAAATTAAGTGATTTTAAATTAATAATCAAGTTAATGTAGAAAAAAAAAAGATTCTAACAGAGCGATATATAAGTTTAGTGAAGTCAAATACAGCGTCAAATGCCTGAAGCCCCAAAATAGTTGTCATTTGTGAAGGTCCTTTTAAAATATCAGATTTTAAGCATTATTTGGTTGCATTCACTTCAAATTACAAATCAAATGTTAGGCCCAGACTTGCTTGAGTGGTTTCCTTTAATACTTTGTGCTTCTACTGATTATATCATATATTAGTTTGATGTATTGTTACTCTTACTTTTCTTACTTTAATACTTTGTTTCCAATGCAAACATCTATTTAGAATTTGAGATGGTAACTAGTTAATAAATATTTGGGCTATTTAGACACGTACAAGTCAAAATACTTCAAAATGCAAATGGGGATTGACAGCAGCAACATGAAAACACGCAGGAAACTATTTAGCCCTTATCCCAAACGTAAACACGTGCCTCGTCTGTGGGTAAAGCAGGGGCTCCCACAGTGCGTCATTCCTGTCCACACTTCTCCCTCTAAAATAGTTTTATCTGCCACGCCCACTCCATAATTTCCTCTCAGCTGTTACTGTAAGATCGCTTTTCTATTTCCTCGTGAGTCTTCATCCATCCATTCACAAATCTTCTGGCTTTAACAGAGTAACGGGGTTGGACGCGTGCTCCCGTGTCGCCTGTCAGCTCCAAAACTACTTGTTGCGCAGCTCCTATTTTCAGCTCCTGTGGTCCATTAACGCGAGCCACGGGACCAGCGACACTTCATCTTCTACCCTGAGCGTTTTCAAGGAACTGGGATGTGAAGAAACCGACAATCCAGTCTTTTAAACTACGCTGCGCAGACGAAATGGGGTGGGCGAGATTGTGCGCCAGATTTGGACAGTTTAGTGCGCAGTAGAGTTGGTTTAATATGATCACAGACAGGAGCTGGATGCGCCCCGGACACGCGCTGGACCTGGGCCACAGTCTCTTCTACCTGGGCTTACTCCTGTGGGTCAGACGCATCCACGGCCTGGCGGACTTCTCAAGTAAGATGAGTGTTAATGAGTGTCTCCCGCAGGTTTAGACCAGACTACGGAGGCTCATGGGTATCATTTATTGAATACAATTTCTGGATTCGCATAAAAATATCACTGCCTCTACTATTTAAAAAAGACAGATTAAAGTTACTCGTGTATATTTATGATAATACAACATTGCCAGTTTGCTGAGCTTTTCTTTTTTTTTTTTTGACTGAGGGTAAAAAAAATGTCCATCAATCTTAATATTTGTCCTTGGGGGGTAGCACCAAATTGCGGGCCCCATGTACATAAGGTCTCAGTGGGCCCCTAATACATAATTTTGTGTATGATTTATTTATCATAGAAAATTCAGTTGTTATTTTTTTCATTCACTAGAGCTCGAGTTTTGTACCCAATGGTTTCTACGTACACGTAACAATATTTATAGACATCCTGTGTAGTTGCCGGCCAATGTTATGATCTTATATGGTTTATTTTTGCAGTAACTACAAAAAACTACATTTCACAAACATCTCAAAATGTATTATTGTCACAAGAAAAGAGACTAACTGCAAATTAAAATGAGTAGTTTAACAGTATTTGTTAACAACTTGATTGAAGCAAATTATTTTCCTTTTTTTTAAAGGGATGTTTAGTTTCGGAAGAACTTTACTCTACTACAGTGCATTTTATTACACCACAAATGGATTAAAGCGTAGAAAAAGGCATCTGAGGAAAAAGAAAAGCAAACATCACATGCTTTTGAGCGCCCTTCCCTGCTCTGGGCCCCGGGAAAACTAGTAGCCTTAACCCCCCAGTCCAACGCCCCTGGTCAAGTCCACAGAAAAAATAACTCAATTTAGGATTTTCTTTATGGTACAATTGTCAATTAGTCTTGGTGGATTTAACCCAACATCACAGTGTAACAATTTAAAAAGGTGTTTATCAGAATCAGTGTTTCTCAAACTGTGGTACATGTTCCACTGGTGGTACGTGGGCACCTCTTCAATTGCAATGTTTACTTTGTTGTTGTTAGAGTACATTTTATTCACATTTTTGCTCTTCCTTTAGTACATTTCTGGTTAAAACTACTGTGGAAATGGTGTATTCCAACTTAAGACCTGACCTATCGCTAATTTAGAAATAAATCAGTTGTAGACCCAATTTAGATTTGGTGGTATTCAGAAAGCCAACTCTTTTCTTTGGTGGTAAAAAGTTTGAGAACCACTGGCCTAAATATTTCTGTTGAGTATATTTGATTGTTCAACTAGGCCTAACATTCCTGTCTGCTTAGTAGTACAGAAACCACAGATTTGATTAGGGGCCTAAAATGAAAGTAGTTCTGCTTTATTTCTGGCCTTGGGTGCATTCACACTTGCACACTGACTACACTAAACCTAAACTCAAAACTAAACCTGGACTAGCTCAAGACCAAACCAAGTCAGTATCAGGACTAAAATGGGCTTAATTTAGGACTAAATAACAAGTGTGATCGCACCCTTAGACCCTGAAAGGTGCACTATGTAGCTGGTGCTGGTGGAGGGTCTTATCTGTCTCCAGTGATTATAATCTGTGGAGAGGCAAGCTCCCTCAATAAGAATGCATGGTTTTAGGCATTTTGAGCAATAAAAGCACCTGTTCTTGAATAAATGCAAGAAGGATTAGTTTAAAATGATAAAACATGGATAATCACAGGCAAAGCAATAACGTGGAAAAGTTACATCGTGCACCTTTAACTTTAGAGTTGACATGGATTATATTTGTTAGACCCTCGTCCATAGGATTTCTATGGGTTTGTTTCAGAATGATGAGAAACCGGGACATTTGGCAAGCGATAAAAAATATAAAACGAAATATTATAACCTTTGAGTGGGAAAGTCCTCAAAATATTGCCTATAACAAGAAGCTGAACCCCCATGAATAATGAATAATCCAAAATGTGCAGTGCTTTCAAGACTTGACTTAACTTGAACACCTTTGTCAACATTTCAGACTACCTGTCCCGGATCATCACCAGTCACTCGGCTCATGCCTGTGACGGTCAGCCCCTGCGTCTCCACTGCCCCCGACACTCCACCATCTCCATACAGTCGGCCTTCTACGGCAGCGGAGAGGAGCGGCTGTGCCAAAAACCTCACCCCGTGTCCTCACACCCGAACCACAGCTGCTCTGCTTTTACTGCTCTACAGGTGCACTTTATGGATGAAGTCAGTGTTTTGTAATCGCAGGGGAATAGGCAGGGTTTAGGGCCCGGTTTGCCCTTCTATTATTACGTATGTGCTATTCATATGTTTTCAGGCTTTGGTTTATATGTGTGAATTGTGATACAAATGCCAGGATATATTATAAGATCACTATTTATAATCGAGCAATGTGCAGTTGTTCTTGAAAAGGAAGTGTCATTTGTTCAGCTAATCCTTTATCACGCTGTACATCAAATATAAAATTCCCGTTGTTTGATTGCTATTTTTGCTCATCCGAATCAGAAAAGGTTTTATTGTCATTGTCAGTGAACGAAATTAAATACAAATTGGCAAAATGGTGCAACGTAAAACACTGAATAATAATAGTAAAATTTAAACTTTGATAAAATAAGGTGATAAATAAAAATGAATTGGTCTTACGCACAAACTGATCTGCTAATTAAGACTTTTATATCCAAACCAGTTTCTTTACAAGTTTAAAGAAGCGCACAGACCAGCCTTCAGTACTCATATTTATCACCTTTGTGGCCATTTCAAGGACAATTTCTTACCTGCACTGATTTGGATAGAAACTGACCATCTACAGATCAGGAAAACCTCACCAGAGCTGTGGTTTTGAGGGAGATTCAAGTTCTCTCTACCCTTTTGTCTAATCGTTGCCAAATTATGCGTCACAGGGTTTGCTCTTCTCTAAAATGCTGTTCTTTTACAACATTTTATATTCATGTTTTGCAGAAGCTTCTGTCCGAGTGTCAAAGCCATAGAGATTGCCAACTGTCTGTGAACCACCTGCTCTTTGGGAAAGACCCATGTCCAGGCACCACCAAATACCTCCATGTGGACTACAAGTGCAAACCAAGTAGGGCCAAGTCTTTTTCATCCTTAATATTTTCAAATATTTGTATGTTATTTATGATAAAATTTCACTAAAATGTATGGATTTTTAAACAAACCTGAATCAAGATAGATCAGTAGCCTATAAATACCAAAGTACACCACACCTAATCCAAGTTTAACCCGTTCTAATTCTGGTTAAAAAAAGGGTGAACAATAGAACATCATATTTATTGCAAAGATGAAGTGCAAGATAAATCAAAGTCTACATTCCCCACATTCTCCAGTGGATGGTTAGTTCTGTCTTTTCTGTCCTCAGCTGAGCACAAACGGCATGTGGCTTGTGATGGAGAGAGCCTGGTCCTGCGCTGTAAGAACCCAAAGGTGCTGAACATCTACGCAGCTGTTTATGGGAGAGGTCTGAGTCAGAGCCACATCTGCCCCTCAAACAAGACCCGACCGCCTCCATTTGGTGAGAAGTTAGTGTTAATAAAGTAAACAAATCAGTGACAGGGAAGTTATTTAACATCTACTCATCATGGTGCTTCCTAATGGTTTTAATAAATATGGATTTCAAAATGATGATGCCATAGAAATTAAAACAAAATAATAGATTATAAAGTCCTCAAAATTTTGCATGTAACAGGAAGCTGAAGCTTATAAGTACTGTATAAGTGCATGACAATATGGTGATTAAGCCTAAATTATGAACAATCTGAAGTATGTTTTTTCCTCTCTCTTTTCCCCAGAGTGTCTGAATCATGAAGCTGTACATTCTGTCTCCAAGTTGTGCTACAGCAAACAGAAGTGTGCTGTTGTCGTCAGTAACCAGACCTTTAGAGACCCCTGCTTCCCAGGAACCAGGAAGTACCTCAGCGTGCTCTATTCTTGTGGTAGGAGTCTTAATACTTTCCCATGCACACATCATTACCCCATATAACTAATTTAAAGTCCACAGGAAGTTATGTCACACATGTTCTTGCTATTGCCTTGTTCATTATGTGGCATGCCTCTACAGTTTCCTTGAGCTGATCCTTATCTATCGCTCTTATTGGCTTTTCTTAACACACCCACTAAAACAGAAGCTGGGAATAATAGACGTGAGACTGAATTCTGCTGATAGACTGACTTCCTGCTAAACTTCCTGTGATTGGCACAAATGCCAATGAGCTCATGCAGCTTCATTGTTCATGGATTACACTCGATATCAGACGTGACTTGAGCGTGCTGCTGAAATATTTCCTTACATGCACCAGCGCCATAGGCCTTAGGTGGTTATTCTCTGGCCAAAAACAAGAAACACATTCATAATCTTTCCAAAGAACAGCCAAACGGAATTCACTATGTAACATTTCAGGTTGAGCGTCTGCCACCTGCTTGTCTCCATGGAGATATTATTGCTTTATCTTCATGGGGACAAGCAGATCTGTGGAGAGGTGAGTCTGTTCAGAGTAAGCATGCATGTTTTTCAAGTTTTTTTTTTGTTTTTTTTATAAAACACCGGTAATTGAATAAACATAAGACAGATGTGTGGCACAGCAAGAAGGTTACAGAATTGATTCCCGTTTAAGACTGGGCCTTTCTGTGTGGAGTTTGCCTGTTTCTCCGGGTGCTCTGGTTTCCTCCATCCGGATGCATCAAAGGTTAAATTGTAGTCCTGACCAAACCTAACACACATATCTGTAGATGGGTCCCTCTGAGGAGATGCTGGTGGCATTCAAGGATGGGTCAAATGCGGAGGACAATAAGGCTAATCTTATCTAATCAAATGTATTGCCATACTGTGGAACATTTAAAAAAAATATATATAGCCTCTATATAGTCAAACAGGTATCGGACCCACTGCCAGGGAATTTACATAGAGCACATTTAAAGACAAAACAATACATTTCTTGCAAAATTCAAAATAAAACAATACAGTAAATGACGTGTCCAGAGCAACCATCTGTCAACACTATAACTTACATCCAATACTGTTTTTGTAGTACCCCAGAGTTTACTGAGAGAGGCAGACCCCAGCATATTTAAATCCACCTCTCCTCCCCCTGTGGACAGAGAAGAAGGTAAAACCATCATACGAATGTTGTGGCTTGACATTTTGTGGCATTTTGTCCCATTTCCGTTTTTCATCCAGGTGAGGCCAAAGTTTTCCCAAAGGGCTCCAGAAGGCCAGAGGCTTCAGGGGCTGTGATGAGCGACTCACTGTCGACCTATGCCTACATCAAAGGTAAACATAGAGGAAAGGGAGTGTGTGAGACGGGTGCAGATAAGGGCCTTAAAAATCCTAAAATTAAACATACTGTAAGACATACAGAGACTGTGGCTCAGTGGTTAGAGCACTCGTCCACCTGAAGGTTGGAGGATTGTGTTGCTGTGTCCTTATTTTATTATATTTTATTCATTGTTTTATGTTGCATCTTACGCCGAAGCAAGTTCCTATGTTTGTGAATTTTTGATAACTGACAATGGCAATAAACAGATTCTAATTCTGATTCTGATTCTGATTAGGCAAGACACTTCACCTACCTTGATTTTAGAGGGAATGAATAATAACTAGTGTAGCGCTCTGAGAGAATCATCAGAGAATCATGGAGGACAAACAATGTGGTTTGTTCCCAGGGCCCAGTATTTTATGCTACAACCCTGTGCTGCAGCCCTGATGGAAGGATAGGTTATACAGTAGGACTGCAACAATGAATGACTGACTTGTCGACAATTAAAATCGCAGACCATACAGACTCTAAAACAGCTTTTAGAACAAAGACAGCAACAATATTAAATCAAAATGTTAAGAAAGACTACAAAAACAATTTCTGATATTTCATCAATACACTTTGTATTTGTAACTATTTTGTAACTAGAAGCCTGCAATCACAATATTTCAACCTTTATGTGGTTAAACATTTATTTTATATAATTGTTTGCAATGTCGACTACTGTAATCATTAGTTGCAGCCCTATCAAATATTGAACTAAGTCAATGACAAAAAATACCTTTGCTAGCAGTATCAGATTTCAACTAACTTATTTCAACAATTGTAACTACTCAAGTAAATAAATATATATTTTGCTTTCCTGAAGGCCAAAAGTACACAATGACATTTAATCAGCTGCATGACTTTTATTCCCTGCAGAGCACTCAGAAATGGCGGCGCTGCTCTTCACCTCCAGCGTTTGCGTGGGCCTGCTCCTCACACTGCTGGCCCTCTCGGTGCGAATTACCTGCTGGTGTCACCGGACCAGAGATCACAGACCAAACCGTGAAGGAGCCGTCAAGAAGCAGGAGGAAGAGGAAGCAAGTGACGATGAAACTGAGAGCTCTTTAGTCTCAGAGGCAGAGAGGAAAACTGTTATCCGCTGGGAAGAGGTGACGTTTGTGAGTGAAGCGGCGGAGCGAGCGGAGAGGATCGAGCGCAGAGACATGATCATTCAGGAGATCTGGATGAACGCTTATCTGAACGGCAACTCGTGTGAACCGCTCTGAACCAAGACACCACTGATGCTCAAGAACTCTTTGTAACTTTTTGTATCTTAAGCTTATTACTTATATTTAAAGTTTTACTCTTATGTTTTTAACACTGAAGCACCCACCTTTTGAACGGTTTTCCAAAAATGTTCAATTCCTTATCTCCCATTTATCCAAGAAAAATTCAGAACAATCTTTGGTATTTGTTTGTGTAGAGGTTTTTACAACATTCAGGGCAACATTGTATATTTTTAACATTTATTGGCTTTCAAACAAAATAAGGAGTGCATTTTGAAGCTTCGTGTAGCACAATAATGAGTTTCAGTGTTATATTTATTCACAACAAAGTTAAGATAAGCTACAAGTCAAGAACACTGTATAGAGGGCTCATCCAACTTTCTTCTTTTTGTGTTGAAGGCGACTGGTGTCCATCCAGAAGTCTAAGATGAAGGTTACTTAACAGGAGCAAGCTATTTGCCATATAACTTTTACTGCTTCAAAAACCAGCAACCGCACAAAAATATAAATAAACAACTTGCCAAAGAGTATTTTATTTGATTTATGTGACTTTCCCTCTTGATGAATTAAACACTACACAATCAAGTGTACTGTACTGGACATGGAAATAAATTAGATAAAATATTGTATTGATAACATTGGCAGGTGTATCGAGTTTGAAATTACTGAT
Organism: Rhinogobius similis; assembly: GCA_019453435.1. Classification (NCBI taxonomy): domain Eukaryota; kingdom Metazoa; phylum Chordata; class Actinopteri; order Gobiiformes; family Gobiidae; genus Rhinogobius; species Rhinogobius similis. The sequence continues at coordinate 41,632,812 of CM033623.1, forward strand.
TGGAATAAACATGCCATTCACTTGGAAACTAGAGGTAATTTGCCGACATAAAAAAAAAGATTAAATGTGAGGTTTTTTTTTGGATGACACTGAATTTGATTTTGTTTCTAAATATACTCGTATCAAGTCAAGATTAACTTTGTAAGAATATTTACAATCCAATGACAAAATAATGAATCTAAAAATCTTACCAAAAAAAATTTATCAAAAAGCAAAATGAGTTTGTTGCAGCCCTGGTATCGAGACTGGGACAAGGATTAAATGTCAGATTTTAAGAGCCGTTTTGTCACAAACAGGAGACAAAGAAAATGTGTGCCATCCTCTTTGGTGCACCGGAGGCGATGTGACCGAGTTCTAGTTACACATGTCTGAAATATTTGAAATTTCATTAGTTTTCATGTTGTAAAATCTAATTGAGTACATTCAGACACAGACACACTCCCCAGGCTTTATGTTCACATGCGGCAGGGAAATCATGAACCTATGGAGCAGCAAGTGACCATAAGAGGATTTGGACAATACAAAATATAACTACACTGGGTTCAAAACAATTAAAAATGTAACAATGGATAGAAGCTTAACCACTAAATGTAAGGTTGCGTTTATTTTATAATTACACCTTTTTTGTTATCGTAAGATCAACTTAAGAAGGGGCACAAGTCTGTGTAAAGGCCATTTGTAACTTATGAGGCAAACGACTTGGTGATAAGACCTTTCAGTTAGAACAGTCAAAGCAGCAGTTCAGAGACAGAGCTCACAGTTCGCAGTTTTACACTTCATCTGGGCCCCCATTTGATGTTGGTTAAGCCTTGAAACTGCCTTTTGAGCGCCTGTCTGTCTGACCAATCAGAGTCCAGGTAGCTGTCGTCGTCTGCCTCCTCCAGTTTCTACAAATACATAAAAGCAAATATAATATAGACGAAAAGCTGTTTGTGTAGTAGTAAAATGTTATGAAGACATAAATTATGTCCCATTACCTTGAGTTCCTCTTGCCTCCTGTGATAGTGCATCATCATCTGTTTTTGCTGTTCATCTGTGATCAGTGGCTCCCTCGCTGGCGCCCCCTGGCCTTTCTACATGGCACAACAAGTGCATTTGAAAACATACTAAAACATACTGTATAAATTGAAACACAAAGCTTGGTGTTCTTTTTCTAACCTTTTGGATTTTGACCACAATTTTTGTCTTCTCGTTTTTACCGATGTAGTCCTGGAGCTTTTTCCCTCTCTGCAGCTCTTTGGCCGCCCACCACAGCTGACACTCCTCCTCAGGAACGACTTGTAGAGACGCCTGAAACAATAATACATCACAGTAGAACTAAGATACAGTTTATATTAATGTTAAAAATAAAATGCCCAACATATTTATGATATAGAATATATTTTTCTACACTAGATAATGCTATAAAGTACAATCTGATCCTAAGTAAAGAGATTATAGATTGATCATCAGTTTGTTGGAGAACTATTAACTTCAGGAGTCAAATAAAAGGATTCAATCAATTTGTGATGATTCTGCATTTTTGATGCGCAGAAGATATTAACCCCAATGTGAAAAATAACAGGTTCTATCCCATTACGAGCAGAGCTCAATCAATAAAAGATTATCCTTGAGCAGGATATCCATTTATCACTATTAGCCGTATAAAATAGTTTACCTGTGTTCCTGAAAGGTCTTCTCTGTCCTCCATCTCCATCCGGATGGGGTCGTGTGGAGGCAGACCCATGGGATAAACGATCATCACTGCTCCTCTCAGCTGGTCAAGGGCGTCTTTCACCATGTCCATTGTGACACAGACATTAGCCTGAGCTTGTTTCTGGGACAGAACATTGAAATGAGACAATTAGCAAAAATAAGTGCTACAAATAGGAAAATATATTACCTTTGAAATGAGTGCCTTTGCTTCTTCTACTGTTTTCATCAAAACCTCCTTCATTTTGTCATTTGGAGCTATAAAATAATAACATTAATTATGATATTTCCTTGGATTTATTCACAATGCAGCTTTTAAAAATAAGAAAATACACAAAACTCTAAATATACTGCACTGTGACATGTGCACATCTACTGAATTTATTATGTTTCATAAACAAAGTTTACCTTGTCCATTTCTTCTTCCAATCTCATCTTTCCTCAGCACCGGACCACCACTAGGAACACACTTGTCTTCCCATTCATCAATGAGCTTCAGATCCACAATCTGATCCTCTGTGAGGCCCTGCATGTTTGGTGGCAACGTGATGCCATGATCCGCCAGCTCTTCCATTTCTGTAGGTACAGAAAATATTTGTCCCAACAAAGACTTACTGTAAAACGTACAGTAATGGATAGATCAGGGATTGTGTGAATTTCTCTGATAGTATTTACTTATGTAATCTTAATCCTGTTCTGAACCCTAGCTACACTAGATCAGTTTAATACCCAGGACCAAACTTGATTTCTACTATATTTACAGTTATGTCCAGTCTGTCCAGTTAGCTAAGATAACTACCAAGAGATCAATGCAAAGCCAAACAATTCACTACATAGCCCATTTGTGCATCATTTTCATCATATTCACCTGCACAGATTCTCTCCACCTTGAGTCTCCCGTTGTAAATGGATGTAATTTGCTGGATTACAGTGTCCAGAAGCGCGTCCACTGTAGTGTTGAACAGAAACTGACTTTCGTCACCTCGTTTCACGTGTAACTGCACCATTTTGTTGTCCTCTGTTCCTCTTTTTACCTCCTGGGAACAGTTTTTCAGGATCAGAGGTGAATAGTGGAGTAAAAATTCAACACCGACCCTTCAAAGTTTGGAAAACGGTGTAACCATGGCAACAGAAATGGCTGTAGACACTTCCAGAAAGCACCACATGCTAAAAGCTAATGCTAATGCTAAATCAATGGATAAAGTAAACAATCTGTATCAATTTATGGATCCATGAGCTCCCAATACAACATTAAACATGTCTTATCTTATGAACGCGTAAAAATAAAATCACTAAACTATTAAAAATAGCATCACGTTGGCTAGTTTTACGAGCTAAAGACGCTGTTATTGCTTCTTGGCTCAAACTTGTTTTCATTCTGTTCCTGTTCTTCACAGTAGCGCCATCAGGAGGACAAAACACGCACTAAGCATTAAATATCTCTTGCATGTGAGTCATACCTGCTTGTGAAATAGAACAAATCAAATATTATTTATAAAAACTATACACACACCGTTGGTACACTTACATGGTTAAAAATGCACTCAATTTTAGATATTGTTACCAGTATGTAAAGCAGATTCAGTAATGTGTACTTCAATCAATTATCAGGACAAATAAGATATGCTTTAGCCTTTTCCTTTTTTGGGTTGTGTGTTGGATTATATATTTCAATGATTTACATAACAATCAATCAAATTAATCCAATTTGTACTTTCATACTTAAAGTACTAGTCACTAGTTCCTTTTTTTACACAATGCTTGTATTATTTAAGATCAGTCAGAACTTGATTAAAAAGGTCTAACAAAGGAGTAATGGGACAATTGGTATTGTGCTGTACTCACCAACTCTTATGATTTTAAATGTAACGTATTATAAGTACGTAGCAAGAATACTCAATTACAAGTACATGATTAAAGATCTACTGAGTTCAATTACCAATTCAATTACCAATTCAGTTCAATTACCAAAAACAATCTAATCAATTACACTATCATTTACAGTATTTGCAATTATTTACTTTCCATATCCATAAATACATAAGTACAAACCTGCAGTCTGTTCAGGTAAACGTACATTTATTTTGCATACATACAACATAAACTGCTTCATACATAATGTGCAATCAGCTGAGCACATAAAATATATAACCTTGATATTAACAAGAATTACAGCTCCACGTTTCACTGGAATACATACAGAATATGCTCAACAACACAGATTTATTTACTATGGATTATAGTCTTAAGAGGAGACACCAATCGCACAGAAGGAGCAATGTTTCCTTAAAAACCCCATTTTGAACATGACATGACACAAAGCGCTGGCTAGTCATCTACTCTTAATGCAAATACTGTACCTACTGCACACAGGGAATACACAACAGATGGGAGACAAGATTGAAGTGTGCATGTAAGCGAAGGCAACGATATACACCTGCTTACATATAATGCTTTGAGCGCAGTGATTTTCGATTACATTAGCGCATAAGTGTTCATTTTAGCAGGTTCGTTCATATGTAAGATATATTATTCTCCATAAACCATCCTAATAATTTCAGATGTGTGATTTAATTAAAGAAAATGCCCCGATTACATGAGCAGACCAGTTACAGAATCACAGAACTCACTCAAGTCTCTTGTAAAACTATTGCTTTTTATCACTGTCAGAAAAAATACTAACATGCCACCCTGATACAACCTGGTCAAAGGTTTAGTAACAATTACTATAGCAGCTGTACAAGTGGATCCAAACACAGAGGAGAGGACACCCAAACGCACTGCAATAGAAACCACATCTGAAAAATGCCAAGGCCAAGGACACTACATATACAGTAGTCAACCAAAATGATGTCTGGGGAAAATCCTGGCAGTCAAAGAGTTAATTAGCTGTCTTAGGAAAAACAGTTAAGATATAATGTCCCTGTGTATCACTGCTATTGAGAAGTCCTCAGTGGCTCTGTGGGTGGTCTTTAAAACAAAGGTCCTTTGTTTGGTAATGTTAACACATTTGCATACAGTGATGCCCTCTCCAGCCCAGATATGTTACATACTAAAGGGACTGAATACAGTTTGAAGTTTCTGAAAGTGTGCGCATTTACGCATATTCCCAAGACGACTTCCTGAGGGAAAGAATCCTCTGTGAGCAAATACACTGCCATTTCTGCACACTCTCACAGCCGAGCACAGCTTACTCAAAGATACAGACCTCAAACACAACACGCTACTCAATACCACAGTGACAATACAATTCTACAGAAACGTTTTTAAAAATAAAATATTTAACATGAAATAAAACCACACCTCTCATAACTGCAGTCATGTGCAGGTGACATGTCGATCACCATCCTCACAGCAGGCGCACTCACACGCCCAAAGCACTCGCTCTCTGTTTACATTTGTGTTGTACGCTGCTTTGGATCAAACTCAGCATCACAACATTGAAAACCCTCTCAGTCATTTGTTAGCATCACTGCTATCAACAATAATAAAGTAGGATATGGCATTAGTGCATTCCCGTTACATTAACGTAAATGTTTGTGAATATTTTCCATATTGAAAAGATTTTTATACATAAATCACTATGTATCACTTTTTAATACAGAGCTACAAAATATATCTAGCGAAGCGAAACAGCCCATTGACAGATAGTTTGTAGTGAGATGACATTTAGTCTGGCGGAAGTAAACTGACTCACGCAGCCGTTGCTCAGTTCAGCATCAGCCCGGAGCCAAGGACAAAACCCAGTGCACACGAAATTACATTCATGAAAAAAGTAAGACTAATATTTTTGGTCACAAATGAATAAAACACATCGCAGAAAGCAGCAACAGTAAATGTACAGTATATGTAAAACCTGAAGTGCATAAACTTAAAAACTCACAAAATCCAAAACGTCTGAGAATGCCTCGGTCCAAAATAAATTGGGTCAAATAATGTAATGTACGAGATACCAAACATGAATGCAGTGCTGATATTGCACAGTTGTGCGTATAGATACTTTATAGTTATTTACTGCAGACACAGGCACAATTTTGCTTCCAAAAAAATTAAACGTTTAAATTATCTGTGGTAAATAGGTGCATATAATGTGGAATGAGCAGCTATCTTTGAAACATTTAGTTGTTACTGTGACACTGAAACCCTTTTTCATGAGTAACATGATATACTAAATTAAATACTGTCTCTTTTGTACATAAACACACACATATACACAAGATAATAGATCTATACATATAATCTGCATATGCCCTTTACTGATACTGGACCTATCGCTCTGTGGGCTCCCGGGAGAAGAAGAGGCCATCACTGGCGTTATCTGGGAGCTTTGGGATACTGGCAGCAGTTCTGGTCGGGATAGGCGGCGGAAGATTTGGGAATACTGAAGAAGTCGAGGATAACCAGTCTGGCTCCGAGTCAAAAACAGAACGGGACGACGACTCGGTCTGCAAGCTTGTGGGAAAGACCGGGACTTGAGGTGCCATTTTTGTTGAAAATGCTGAATCCTCATCGAATGTGACCCACTGCTTGTTCGGTTTCGCAGCGATGGACGGCTTGGGCTGGCGAGAAGGCGCAAGGGGAGGAGGGAGTGAGGAGGGAGGAGCCAGAGGCAAACCAGGTACAAGCGGTATAGAATCGAGTGTAAATAAAGGAGCGGGGGTTGGATTTAGTGACGGTCCAAGTAAAGAAACTGATTTTTGTAACTGTGGAGCCGGAGCAGGAGTAGGGACGAGTGGCTGGGTGAAGGCAGACATTGTCCTGTGAAGATTAGCCGAGTGCTGGACACTAAAATCTGGTGTGACCGATCGGTGTGGTTCGTGTTGTTGGACAAGGGGCCCGGTGAAGGGGTTGGTGCTACTGGGCCGCGCCGGTAGCGGGTCAGTGGGGAAAGGGCCTGGAGATGCACGTAGTGTCTCCTGTGAGCGGCTCCGCGAGGGGACCGGGGGAGGCGGAGGCAACAGCACAGAGGTGAAGGGAGAAGGTGTGGAGAGAGAGGACGAGGAGGAGGAGGACTCAAACTGGTCACTGAAGGCTGAAGACGGGAGGGAAAAAGAGGAGGGGAGAGTGTTGGAGGAGAAGGCAGAGGAGGGTGGGACCGGGGGAGGACAGCGAAGAGAGGAGCCTCGCGTCAAGGACTGTGTGTTCTGCCATTTTGACGAAGAGGAGGAAGAGGAGAGGAACTCAGATGTGAGGGCGTCGAAGGGGTCAGGCTTCCATTGTGCTTCTCTTTGGATTCCATTCAGTCCATTGGTCTGAAAAGAAAAAGTAAAAAATAGTCAATAACATTAAATGAACGGACAACTTTTGGGTACTTGCTACAAGGACAATAATTATACCTAGAGGAGATTCTGTAAAATTTAGTGACATAAGCAACACAATCGTACAATACAGTTAAGGATTACCAAATACACAACATTTACAGGCAGCTCTACAATCTCTACAAGTTGTATTTACTCAAAAGGCCACAATTTGAATCTCCACGAGGCAAGGTCATACAGTTACAGGTGGTAATTCAAAATCATACCAATGACACATGTTGTCAAAACAAAAAATTGTGTACAATGTATGGAGTCATTTCATATTTGCTCACACCTAATGAGTCAATATGAAAGAACCGATTCAAACAACAAACGACCTGTTACTATGACATGAAAGGTTGCACTACTATTTTTGCAAAACATTTTTAAATGAAAGAACACAAGAAAAAAGAAGGAAAAACAAAGTGAAAGAGAGGAATGTGTGGTCATAAGATTGGACTTAGGTGCTATTGAGGATGAGGATGAGTTAATATCAAGTACCTGTCACCCTGAGGGCTTCTCCGGCTTGTGAGAAAGAGACACATGTTTTAGAAAGACAAAAGCAGGAAGAATAGCGCACTACGACAAAGCAGCAGCAAAACGTGGGAAGTTATAGGGCACAAACTTAGTCTTGTCTCTTAACGTTATCGTTTGTTATACTAAATACAGTATAAATTTAGCAATGCTTGGCAATACACATCCGTTCTTTTGTTTCACAATCTATTACCCATCTTATCTTAAATGCTAACACTGTGACAGTTTCATGGAAACACACCTGTGAAGCTGGGGCTGAGTCAGACTTGGAGGGGTCCGGTGGCAGGGCGTGCTGTGAGCGGGACCGTGGGGGAGGTTTGGGGGAGGACAGGGATTGTGGGGGTCCCGTCTGGCCAGTGGCTACAGCAGGAATTGGGGCAGCAGCTTGTTGAGGCTGCATTGGAGCAGGGAGGGAAGGCTGCATGGGAGGGGGCAGCTGTGGCTGAGGGGCACTGGGCTGGGGCTGCATGGGGGCGGGCATAGCGGAGGCAGCTGAGGGTCTTGCCGGAGGAACAGGCCCTGGCAGAGGAGGTCCTGAGGGCTGAGCTCCCGACGGGGAAGGACCTGTCAATAAAGAGAAAGAAAATCAATAGGTGTTTTGCATTGCCCTTTGAGCACAAGATTTACATATATTCAGATCAAGCCATTTCCCAGGTGTGTTTTGATGTATTCATGCATGTCTGAATAACCCTAAATTGTCCTGAGGATTGAAAATTCCTGTTTCCACCCACCCCTTATCCCTGCCCACATCTCTGCACGTAGTTGCGATTATTTGAAAAATTCAGATTCCGTGTGATACATGTAGAGTTATAAAATGTCACACAGACACTTTTCAAAGATAATAACATGTAAATGACAATCTGCTTCTTGCTATGGTGAAATGTCATTATGAAGAGGCAGGGATTATCAGTTCTGCAGTTTTGAAGAGGAAGTCAATGACCCCGTTTCTACTATTACGCCGTTTTAGATTAATAGTACGGTTTACAATGAACAAAATTATGATCTACTTGTATTATAGTTCAATACTAAGTACCTCCTTTTACAAGTACTCTCTTACCTGCGGGCAGATCGGGCTGTTTGGGCTGGGCAGTGGGCACAGGTCTCGGTGCTCCAGGGTGAGTGTCTGGAATGGGCCGTGGTGCCCCAGGATGAACCTCTGGGATGGGTCTAGGAGCTCCAGGATGGGAGGGAGGGGGAGGTCGAGACTGTGGAGGCATACTGATCACCCCAGCACGCGGAGGGATGTTCTGGTGGAGACAGAAGCAGAAATTTATTTGACCTGTGTCACTAATAATTTAAGACCAAAGTAAACACAATATCTCAAACTCACAGGTCTGGAAGGCCCAGGTGCTCCTGCTGCTGTCTGTCCTCTTCCTGAAAGATTTATGAAACAAAAGAAGCTGTTATAAACATGTAATCTTTATGTAATGCCTCCTATTAAGACCACAATGCCAAGAAAGTAAATCAAAGTGAAATAAAGCAAGCAGCAAGCCCTGAGGAATAACTTTTACATAATCCACAAGTTGGACACACGCCTAGATGAGAAACAGATATTTTTTTGTCTGGCTTCATTATTAATGACTCTAACTCTGCAATTCCTCAGCTGCAGGGAGTGGTATTTATGACGTTCCAAGTGTGGAAAGGTTTTCCACCTGGTTTCAAGCACCACTGTTCTCCTTCTGAGCCTAAAATTAGTAGATGTCCTAACAGTCAATTGTAACAGCCCTATCAGTTCTATTGTGATTTTGTGAGACTTTCTTTGGGTCAGAGAGTGGACATTGTGAATTGTTCTTATTGTTGAATGGGTGTAATTGCAATATATAATGAATTCTTGTAAATAACACCAGATGGAGACAAGCTATTTGGCCAAAACGTTGTTTTTATTAGGTTAATGTCTCTATACGCTGTACCTTCAAATGAAGGCTATACTAAACTAAACTTACACAAGAGATTCTTAAACTTGTCCAGGATATATTTGCCTTTTAAAGTTTTCATGGATGAAAATTAAGTCAAGGATGACCGACATGCAGGTCCTCACTCACCAGCAGCAGCGTCAGGACGTTGAGGAGTGGGGCTTTTGTTTCCTTTGCAGCACAAAGGAGCGCAAACCAGATTATTATTTATAAAAGTCCAATACTACCAACTAGGAGAAGAAAGTCCTTATTGACTACAGGCTCAACTAAAAGGGATATTTTATCTTATCTTCTACACATGTTCAACAATTAGAAAATTTGAAGGATAATCGGTTGTGTGTTTACAACCAGATTACTCCAGCCCCATTTCAAACTTACCTTATAATGTTAAAACAAAAACAATTAAAGCAGCCACAGTCTACATTCCACCATCAATATTCAAACAACATTGATGTACAATTTTAATCTACAAATATCTGATGGTGGTGACTTGAGCTGTTACCTTCACTGCCTTTCATATCAAGAGGTGGGCTGACGGAGTCTTGAAATCAAACAGTTAACCAATTAAAAATCTGCACAACATTGCAATGTTTACTCTATGGTATGATACAGACAATTTGTATGGGCGTCTTCAACAAAGCTTGCATTCAAACAAACTCATTAAGCTCCCTTGTCTGTGTCAGAGTGGTGTTCAGTACCTGAAGGAGGGGGCGGGCGCTGAGGAGGTGCGGGTCGAGCAGGAGGGGCGTTGGGTCGTGGAGGAGGAGGACGTTTGGGCTCCAGAGCGCCAGCTGTTGGTGCCCCGGGCTGGAAGTCAACAGGAGGACCTAACAACAGATAAACACACATCATCAAGGTTAGAGAAAAGCACGAATAAATTCTAGGGCTGTAGTCGATTAAAGAAATTCTTGGTCGAGTAAAGACCAGCCACCAGACCAGCCCGACCGATTAAAAGGGTAAAAGGGGACATGGCAAAAATATATAAAAACTGTAAAGTATTTCCATGTATCTGACCAAAACTGCACTCAAAAGAACACAACTGTAGAGGAGTTCATGCAAAAACAACTAATTATACAGAAAAGTAGTAGGAAACAGTGTATTTATGCATTAAGACTCCAGAATCTTCAGCTCACTAACTTACTCCATATCTTCTCTTTTGCCACATAAATCATTTTATAATAATTCAATATAAATAAAATGATTAATCGACTTATAAAAATCTTGGTCAACTAAGATACCATCGACCGAATAATCGACTAAACGACTACAGCCCTAATAAATTCTATTAAATTTACATATATTATAATTCAAAAGTAATTCAAGTCACCCAACGAAATATACATAAATAATTCATATAAATCAAATCAAACCACACAAAGACTCAAATAATGCATATTTAACATATGCATTTTGCTGATGCACCACACAGTGCACATTACCTGTACTTGACCGTCTGCGTCTGCGTACTGAGGAGCTTACATCTGCTTTCAAACATTACAAAAACAACAGTGTAATTGTTCTTTTGGATACATAACTTTATGTTGAACCCTACAAAGTAACAAGTACAAAAGCAACTATTGGAACGGTTTAGTCCTACATCATCCAATAAAAACTCAAAGATGAGTTCATTGGGCAATACGGTCCATCTTCATTACAGAAAGTGGTTGACTAGACATATACAGATATGTCCAATGTCAGTTTAGACATGTGGCCATACAAGTTGCTAAGCTAAGACAATAACCCTACATTACATCTGTGATCAACAAAAAGCACATTTAATTGTCTATTACCAAAAAGACAGTCACTCCTGACACTCTTTACCTGACTTGCGCCTGCGAGTTGAGGGACTGTCTGTTTCCAAACATTGCAGACAGAGCAGTGTTTATTTTTGTTTAACATGATTAATTAAAGTCCATAAAATAAAGCAATAAAACCACTGGATCAGCACACAAGTTACCAAAGGACAGTTTTATATTTCCTTTGTTAATATTGATCTTAATATTGTGGACCAATAAATTATACTGTACACACAATTAACTAATATATTTCTCCTGAGCAACTACACTAGCCGCCATATTATAAAGCACAACTAATATGTCCAATGTCATTTGGTCATATTAATAATAACCACACAAATAAAAAACAAACAAACACACACACACAATCATAAAGCCAGCCTAAAGCAGTACTGTACAACAAATTTACCTGACTTGCGCCTGAGTGAAGGGCTGAAATCTGTTACCAAGCATCATAAAATAAAAATAACTGTGTTAACAGTGTATTTTTCCACTATATACCTGTACAGCAAATAAAATGCTGTAATTATAAAATCCATTTGCATATAAATCTAATAAAATAAAAAAATATATATCCTAAACAATAAGCACACAATTGCATTTACCTGACAGTCTCCTGTTTGGTGATAGACCTACATCTGATTAACAAAATCCACAAAAAATAATTAAAATGTATTAATTAATTGCTGTTCATTTTTTTTGCTGTTGTATTTGTGAAATGTCACAAATACAACAGCAAAAAGTCAATAGAGTATGGGCTGATAGGAACTATTCACTATTGCACTTCATTGAAATCCACTTTTACTTAAGATACATTCTAAAGATTTTTGATCACCAAACAAGTTTACCTGACAGCCTCCTGTTGGTTGGGCCCACATCTGATTCACGCAACAAAAAACGTAACAAAAAAGTAACACTTTCACTTTTATTTCTGTGAGTGTGGTGGGTCTGGTTACGTATGATCAAAGCAGCAAGCAGCTTACTTAAAGCTAAAAAGCCACAACAAGCTTTCTCAATCTAAACCACACATTGTTTACCTGACAATCTCCTGGGAATTGAAGATGGACACAAGTCTGCTCCCGTGAATGTGAACAGAATTCAAGCTCAGTTTTTCAAATCTGTTGTCAAATACGAACAACAAACTCTTTACCTTGTGAGGGTCTGGTGGGCTGCGCAGCTCGGTTGGGCCGGCTGGGGGGTGCGGTCTCTCCGGTGGGGGAAGCACAGGGGCTGCCGCGAGGCGAGGGCATAGGGGACGACCCGGGACCTACACCTGCTCCCGGCTGCAAGTGTTGGGGAAGGATCTCCTCCACCTCCTCGTCGACTTCACCTGGTTCACAAGATATTAATGTGAGTCCAGTAATCAATTCAATTCAACAATTTCAATATTTCAGACTTAATAGTGATGAAAAAAGAAAGAAATAAAACGTACACAATACAAACAACAACAAACAAAATTCATGGGTTCAGCTTCTTGTTAACAGGAAACATTTTGAGGACTTTTCATGATTCAAGAGATACTTTGTTTTAAACTTGTTAATAGCCATGTCAACGGTCTTAATTGTTCCTTCTGCTCTGTCCAGGCCTTAATAAAACATTTATTATTACTTTTATAGAGTCCTCCAGACACATATTAACAAGATTTCTTATCACAGCATTCAGTGCGGGAACATTATTATTCACAAACATCAGACTGGCACTTGTCCAACGAGGGACTTTCAATAAAAGGCGAAATGCTTCGTTATGTGCTACCTGCAAGATTCTTCCAATTACTTTTACTGTAAATACACCACAAGAGGGGCAGTTTATAATCAGTTATATTATAATTGTCTGTATCTACAATTGTATCTATATTGAAACTCTCTTTGACAATGGAACAGCAATGCCATGGGGTCACAATGTAACTGTTGGTGAAGAGATTGTTTATTCAGTTATAGATTGGCTGTTCGTCCTCACCCTCCATGTCAAACTCATCGTCGCCCATGTCGGTGTCCTCAGCGAGCAGAGTGGAGCTGGCAGAGGTGGGGATAGTACCACAGATCCTCTCCACGCTCATCTCCTCCTCGAGACTCTTAATCCAACCCGGACTCTTCAGGCGAATATCAATCACTTTACCCATGACCTACAATGTCAAGAGGATACATTGAATAAGACAGGAGCTGGACAAGTGGACAACATGTGCATAAATAAATTGAAAATAGAAATTATTTACAGTGGAAGCACTAAGAGAGAGGGCAGCAAGAGCGGAGTAACCTTCCAGGAAAGTCACCCACATCTTCTCCTCCACAAATCTAAAAAAGGACAAGCATAAATGACACAGATGACAATGACTTCGATAAACATGTAAGAGGCGTTTCAATGCTGAAATGTCAGACTCACCTGATCAGGATGACCTCGCCAAAATTAGCAAACTTGTCCAGCAACTCGTCTATGAGAGCGTCATCGAAATAGTCGTCTGGGCCAGAAGAGCAGAGCGAGACCAGGATGGTGCCGTCCGGTGGGCCTTGAAGGGCAATGACGTCTTTGTAAACCTGATGCCGCGCCTCGGGGTCCACCTCCAGGATGTCCACGTCTATCACAGCGACCACAGGCCTACAGACAGGTAAAAACATAACCAGGTGAGTGATTTAATTATTGGTTTGGATGTTTTTCAATCGATTGTGGTAATTATGTTCTGTTAAAAGATGCTGGGATGGAAAGTATTATTTTCCTTTTTAAGTTGAAGTTTATTTAAAAGATACATCTTTTCTATATCCATGAAATGTAAGACTTAAAAAGCCATTGATCGCTCAAAAAGGGAAACTCTGGCTTAGCCCTAGTTTTCCTGCACGTCAGGTTTCACAAAGATTAGTGCTGAATATCATCTATTGAAATACATAAATAGTCACCTATGATCTGAGGTCTTCAGCTCTGCTCTGCCGTAGTATTTGAGAGTCCCAGGGCTCCAGGGTTGATCCGGATCATCTTCACATTCGGCAGAGACAGACGCTGCTCCCACTACATTCATCTCTTCAGCTGCAAAACACCAACCATTGCTCCCAATTAAATGTATAAGGAAGAACTTATCCTATAAAATTCTGATCTGTGTTTCTCACCCGTTTGGTCAAAGTTCCATTTCCTTCTCTTCCACAGTATGCGGTCAGTCCAGGCCGGTGTGCGACACTTCTCACTGGTGTCATAGTCCTCAGAGAACAGGTCGTACTTATAGGTCGGGGCAAAATCCAAGTTGCCCTCAATAAACTCTTTGAAAACCTAAAATACATTCAAAGAGTCATTCATAATCATTATGCCTTTTTTCAGGTGTTTAGTATTACAGTAGAACATACAGTACGTAGATCATTTTTTACACATTGGTCATATTGAAAATTATTTTTCGGATTGTTCATTGTTAGCTACAATCCATGGTTTTCAGAATGATGACAGACTAGGACTGTTGTCTTAACAATTAACAATTTCAAACAATATATTTTAACTTTTGATTAGGGAGCACTGTTGTAACATGGATAAAAGTTGATTTTACATACATTTCCCATTTAAATGATGGTGTTCTAGTAATTAGACATATATACAGACATAAGGGTGATTAAAATGAAGGTGTCTTTTGTTTTTAAAATTTTGACATTTGATTCCGTTCCACTAAAAACAAATCAAAGCATACACAACAAAAGTGTCCAGTGTTGTAGGTTTCAGTGTATTCAATTTATATATTGGTACATTGTCTGGCATAAATACAACAAACTGCATATTTATCACATAATGTGGCGTTAAACTTTAAATTACCAGTCCAGCGTTCTTCTGTTCAACCAGTTGGTCCCCAGCGGTCAGAGCGTCCCAGTTCTGCTGTTTGATGAGCTCTTTGACCTCTTCATTGGGCAGATTGATACGATAGTTAAAGTCTCCACACCAGAAGACATAATCGTGTGAATCCAGTAAACGACCCTAGTTATAATAACACACAGTTTTAATCAGCATTTACGCAGCTGCATTCATGTTTTATCATATTTGAGTCATGTCTTTGTACCATGGGGAAGCTGAGTTTGCGTGAGATTTCATTGTAGTCATCGTTCCTCTCTTTGACTTGTGATTGTCCGGCAGCGAAGTGTGAGCAGAGGAAGCAGATGCTGGTGGTGTGAAACAGCAGGCGAATGGCCACACCCCCTTTATTGCCTGTGGCTCCGCCCATTCCAGTTTTTACAGTATCTACGGCAACATCCCTTGACAAACAAAGCAAAAACATGTCATAGCTGACTGGAACCTGTTGCAATATAACAAAATACCCCATTAACTATTGTATGTTCTAATACCTGATGTAAGGAGCGTGTTGTGGGCGGATGAATACAAACAGACACACTCCAACCAACTGCTCTGAGGCCAGCAGCACGTACTTATGGTCCCGGGAGATATTCTTCTGTAGCTCGGCCGCCCAAAGCTTTTGATTTGTAGTACTGGCAAAGAAATAAAAAAGCCACTTATAATAGTCATCAGTTATATCATGATTACATACAAATATTCTTAAATCATTCTTATATATATATATATATATATATATATATATTACATTAATATTAATATTGACAAATTATCATCTCAAATCATGCTGGACTGATATATCATCTGAATATGGTTAGAATACTCCGACGACATTATGTAAATCAAATACAAATGTGTTAAAACGTCTCTTTAAATGTATTAGTTGAGGTTTAATTATCAGATAAAATGAAATGTATCTCAAATTAATTTGAAAACATTTCCTTTTATACACTTATGTAAAATGTTACTGTTTTATGTTAATTTATTGACCTTTAGTTAACCAGGAAAGTCCCACTGAGATTCATTTTTCAGGGGAGTCCTGGCCTCAGAAGGAAGGAGCCTATTGTACATGTTTTTAGTGGTAGGGGAAACCAGCGCAAGTGAATTATTAGTTATAGGGAAACATCTGGGTGTCACTCAAATTAAGCAGTGAAAAAACAAGACACTCCTACTCTAATGTTTGCAAATTAACATGACGTACAAACTGTTGTATGCGCTCGAATTGCTAAATAACTCACTAATGAAAAGGCAAAGTCTTTTGTGCAGCTCCTGGAAAGGTATGTCCTAAGCTCCTGTGCTTCACATACACAGGTCAGTTATCTCAAGAGGAATTTTACACACTCACATACCTGGCACTGACAATGTTCCCAGCGTTCAGTTCAACCATTTCCTCAAAACCAATGGCAAAAATGTCTATGGGGTTGGCCTTGCTGTCTGTGAAGAGGAAAAATAACATTTAGTATTACATTATAGATGTACTTTAGTCCTGGTTAGTGTAGTGCAATCCCTATTTGGTCCTTTTTTAACAATGCAATCTGGACACGTCTACATTTTTGTAATTTCAGTACAGCCAGATATTTCTCAATTGGTACAGGTGTTCGAAAATATCTAAAATATAGATAACATTACAGATTTACATTTACTACTTTAGTACACGTGAACCACAGAAATGAACTGATGGTTTATTAATGAATGTATATTCTACATAATTGTATGTAATCAAGTTTAATCAAGAACAATAATGGCATTCAAGAAATACATAAAACCTAAATAAATCATAATAATTAAGTATAAAAAAGAAAATTAAGTTGTTGCTGATAAACGGGTGAATATCTGTTATGCTTAGTGTGATGTGTTTATCAGTGTTAAGTATAAGTTCAAAAAGGGGGCCGATGACATATGATTGCTCTTGTTTCTGCTCCTCTTCGTTCACTTTACTAGGTTTGATACTATGTCATGGATTATGTCTTTTATATGACATGAATGAATTGTTTTTTTTTTTACTTTTACCTAGTACTCTTTCTGTTTATGTTGTCCTGTGCTGTGCTGTGCTGTTTTTTTCTTTTCTATTCAACATGTAAATAATGGCGTACCTTGGAATTCAGGATGTCTCGCCTTCATGGGAGCGTCTATGAGCCAATCGTTGAGAGTCTGGTTGCGAAAGGCGATGCTACGGAACTGTTTACCTCCGTTCACATTCCAGGTACCGACGCACACACGGATCTGCTTCGGCTTTGTGTACTTCTGGTAGCTCTGACACATCCCCAACAAAACTCTAGGGGACGCTGTGGAGCAGAGATTAGCATTAATGATATGAGCCGATACAATTTGTAAATGGTTGGGAATCAGAAGGGAAGACGCTGTACAAAATAGGGCAATGAGGTCTTAGCTAGAGATTTACATAAAAAAGAAACATAACTAGGGCTGCAACTAACAATTTTTTTAGTAGTTGATAGTCAGCAATGCAGTTTTCACTTAGTCTAAACGATTTTTTGAAATTTTAATTCAGTAACTTAATAATGTCACGGTAAAAAGGGGTTCTTATGTGTTTCAGAGTCTGCATAGTCCAGAAAACTATAATTATTTTTTATAGTCGCCTAGTCATGGTTAGTCAATTAATCGTTGCAGCCCTAGATGTAATGTAAACACAAAGTAGGACTCTTCCAAACAGGTAAAAACATTACTACTTACCTTAGAATAGATTTACCTTTAACAAAAATATAAATTACGTACTATGTTGGGAGTTGATGACATGCAAAGGTCAGAATTGGGAGTGACTCATAAAATGAACAAACATTCATGAGGGAGAAAAAAAAAGTAAAAATGATAACATCCACTGGTTTATTTATGTCTAGTTACTGTACCTGATTGTAAGACCGGCTCAGTGACTAAGATTGTGAGCAAAAAGGGAGAGAAGGGAGAGAAGGGCGGGTTAACCAGTGTTTGAGCAGATAATGCCAAACAGAGCATCAGAGATGGGTAATCTAGCTGGAACACAAACCATCCTACTTGAAGCAGGATTAGACAATAAGACCCTCTACATTTTAGCTGTCAGAGGAAGAAAATTAACAATATTTAATGAAGTTACATGAACCTTTTTTAACCAGTGATTACCATAAAGACTGGAGGTTGTCAGAAGTGCTCGAGCCTTGTCCGCCAAGTCACTGTTGAGAGTAGAGCCCAGTCTGAGGATGTCTATGGCCTCTTGCTTCGATGTGTCAAAGAAGTTATTCTGAATCGTCCTGGTGACTGAGCGGGCGCCATCTTTGAGCTTTCCAGCCTGAAATGAAGACATATTTGTTAAATGTTGAACAGATATATCTCAACACTGCAAGGAAAAGAAGCAACAATAAAATAATGAGAAATCAAAGATGGCATGAAGTTTTTGAAACCAGTGCAGAAGATCAACACTGCAATGCAAATAGGGTGTCATTTATTAGAGTATAGGTAGATAGTTTATTTTTACTTATTATACAGAACCAGTCAAGCTAATAACACAGTTTGAAGGAAGGTCCCAATTTTGACTGGCGATGTACGTAAGTAAGGAATTTTCTGAGGTAATACATTCTCAAACAATGGGGTCTCTGCACAGCAGCAGCAGGCTAGCACAGTGTTAGCTCAGTGTTAGCGTCAGTACTTCCCGTCTAATTTATCTCTATGGGTTTTGTGGGGTTTGTCTAAAATTAATAAATACTATAAGATCAGACAGTGAATAGCAAGCTGTGGTGTGTGCGAAAGACTTTACAAAACAGGTGAATACCAAAGGACACTTGTGTGTTTAAGAGGGACGTCTTTGTGTCTCTAACACTAATTCTACTGTTGAGGTATAACAAAAAAATAAATAAAAGAACTGAAATAGACAGTCTTTACTTTAAAATATAATTGGTTGTTTACTTTATATTTTACATTTTAATAAAAGTTAACATTACCTCTGAGCTAGCTTAGTCTGCTGCTGTGCATAGAGCCCATTGATTTGGGTGTACTTGTCCTATGGATGTAGTGTAAGCATTATACCAAGCATCCCAAAGCAAAACAAATCATAAAATGAAATTAGGCGCTGTAGTGAACCCTGAGCCTTTGAATGATTTAAACTTAACCCAAAACCATAATCCCAGCGACACAGAGCAGCGACTCAAAATGACACCTGACATTTTCACTTACCACAGGAGCAGAGATCCAGAGAAAGCAGAGAGAGATGGCACACACAGGTTAAGAAACTGAAGCACACAGGAAATACAATATCCACGCACAATCTTTTACATGCACAACTCTACATGCCACAGCTGTCTACACTCTAAATTTAAGATGTTAAGCATGAAATAAAATTGCTGTTTTATGTTCATGCATAATTTTCATACTAAGCTATCATAAAA
The DNA here is from genome assembly GCA_019453435.1 of Rhinogobius similis. NCBI lineage: Eukaryota > Metazoa > Chordata > Actinopteri > Gobiiformes > Gobiidae > Rhinogobius > Rhinogobius similis. The sequence goes on from CM033623.1 coordinate 41,652,227, forward strand.
AACTAGCCAAGCGTTCATAATGTTCAACCACATTCTCACAAGCTTAAGATAATTACTGTTTAGTGTGCATAGCTAGCTTCTGTATAATTTTCAAACACATATTTACATGGCTTTAGCGCTAACATATCAGTTCTCATTGTCACAGTGTGTACCTTGGCCTTGCCGTCCAGTGCTCCGGTTCCAGCATAGATTTTACTGACGGAGTCTCCGTTTTGAGACCACATCGTCCTGAACACTTCCTGAAACCTGGCCACCAGCTGTGGCTTTTCAGTCAAGCCCATTTCCTCAAGCTGCTTTGGCAACATCTAAAAATCAAAGGAATACAGGCGCAAGGAAGTGAAACTAATAAAAAGTACTGCAGTGCAATGATGTTAGAAATTGTATGGCGTGCAAATGTGGGTATGCTTTTACCTCAAGACCAAAGAAAGCCTGGACACTGTTAGTTCTGTCCAAACAATCCAGACAATTGGTTCTCATGGTGCCACTCTGAGTCCTGAAAAGCCAGAAATGTCCATAGAAAAATCAGAATCTATTCTCAACCGTTAATAACATCATATAAAAACATATCTGACCTGGTAATCCCCGCCTCGCCCGAGTAGTAAAAGAAGCCACACTCCTCTGTAAATTTGTTTAGCTGTGGTTTGAGGACACTGTGTAGTTTGTCTGCTTTTCCCCCTCGGACGTTTTGATGGTAGTCAAAGTTTACCATCTTCACAGCTGATATGTGCTCAGAGGCTTTCAAATGGCTCTGGCAGAAGTAAAAAGAAGAAAAAGTATTTTAGCTAATCATAATTGCTAACACTGTCCATAAACACTGTCTTGAACATACCTGAAAAGCTTTACTGAGCATGTGTTCCCCTTCTTTACTCCCCAGCAGGTTAATGATGACCTGTTTGCCATATAATCTTCGAAGGGCGGTGAAATGTCTGGTAATGAGAAAGAGTGGAGAGGATTCAGTGAAATCAAAACATATTTGCATAATCCAAAGTAATTGTAAAATGGTACAACTTCATTTTATTCCATAAAAATGTATTGATCCAAGGGAAATCATACCAGAGCTAATATCAAAATAAATATCACATTTAACTGCATGAAAAACTTTAAACCTAGCAGTCTAGTCTCAATCTGATAACAAGCCTAAAAACTGAAACTGAAAAATTGAAAATACAAAATACATTATTTTAGAAGATTTGCAACTGTATGTTTGTGGTTTCTGCCAAATAGGAATGTTAAGTGAAGCAATGTCCAACTGAGTTTCTACAAGTACTAACAAGTCTTAAACAGACAGAATTTATGAGCGCTATCTGACAAAATATGCAGTTTCATCATCACAGGCAGTTTAAATGTCCCCAAAATGGCTGAGATAATAATCTGAGGCTTCGTCTGTTTACCTAATACTGACTGTCTATTATGGTCATTTTACACCACCGTCGGGACCGCTCTGGTTGGTTGTAGATAAGGATGGAGCCAGTTACGTTATCAGGGTGGGACCAAAAGATATGGGTGACCATATTCACAGGGCTGCCCAAAACCCACCTTAAATGCTGTATCATTGGTGCCAGTGGCCACTAATTAAAGGGGATATATTATGCAAAAATCAACCTTAATGAGCTTTTAACCTTGTTACAACAGTGCTTCCTCATCATTTGCTCAATCAAAGTTGTATTTTGATTAATTCATGCATGTTTAAGTAATCCTTCATTGTTCTGTATTTGAAGCTCAAGTGCCACCTACATGACAGTTTTGATTATTTGATAAATTAAGACACCGAGTGATACATGGAGGGTTAAAAAGGCTTTGAACAGGAAGTCAATTAACTGATTCTATTACTAAGCTATTTTAGATCAATATTGTGGTTTACAATGAACAAAATGTAAAATAATGATATACTTATGTTATAGTTCTATACTAAGAAAAGCAAAATATGTCTCCACTAAGGTCGTTTTGAAAAATAAAATATGTAGTGCCAGGTTTTGAGTTTTCATATACCCCACGCTATAATCAATATTAACAGATACCTTTCGAAAGCTGGTGCATTTGCCTCAAATCCTCTAGACAGTTTGACTCGATGAGAACCGACCTAGTGATCAGAGACAGCCAGAAAAGACAAAGAACATGCAAGTCACGGTGTCCATTTTGCAAAACAAATCACAGGGCGGCTTAAAAACAGACAGTGCAGATGGCAAGAAACCTGTGGAACAAATGATTTAAGACCCAGCTGGGAACAGATTGGTAATAATCATCACAGAAGAAGGAAAACAACAGGAGCAAACAGGAGAATCTGACACTAAGCAGCAGTACACTCCTCTACATCATGATTTTTGTATTCCCTTTGTTTCTCTAAGACATGATGTGCTATGAGTCAAACAATGTAGTTGCACAATAGCCTCAAGACGCAAACCTGTACATGTTCAGCTATGTTCACTTTGCCTTGTCCATTATTGATATGTCCTTTGTGTAGGAGTCTTTCAAATGTTCTGAAATCTTCTATTGGCATAGCATTTTGTAATTTTAACAAGTTTATTCTTGGCAAGACTACATACAGTCGTCCGATGCTGCCACTTGCTCCACTCCCCGCTATTGTGAAGGTCTATACAATGCATATTTAATAGTTTCCTGGTAGTGAAAGAATCGCTTCATGTTACAAAACCTGCTCACATTTCAGCCTAAAAGGTGTCAGGAACAGCCTCACCCAAACTTGGAGAGAGTCTTTCAAAAATGACAACTAACATTACACTGCTGCCCTACAAGTTCAATTACTTCAGATAATCTCTCTATACTCTACCGAAACTACTTTGAAAAATAATTACGTAAAAGCTAATTCTAAACTGATCCATCTGAATGGTCATTTCAGGAACGTTCAAAGGCAAGGAGAAGACTAGGGCTAAAGCTACAACAATGATTGGAAGCACAAGAACTACATTTCTGTCTGAAAACAACCCCACATTCCACTGCTAATTCTCCTTTTGTGCATTTGCGTATGATACTAAATATAGCACGTAACGTTTGTACAATTGATGAAAGGATTTAAATCTAGAAAATTGTCAACCAGTGGTTTGGGGAATGTTTTCAGACCAGACTCTCACCTGACCAAAGATCTCTGGGAGCTGAGGAAAACAGAAGAACGGCCTTTACCAACCACTAGAACTACAAGTACTCGTCCCCCACATCTGATCCAATCCACCAATCTGTGCAATGTCAGGCCAAGGACACAAGCAGGGCAGTAACATTATTTATAATGCACTGCTGGGGTCTTAGTTCATGTTGTAAATTGAATCATGAGTGACACTGATGCCGCTGCAAATCAAATGGAGAACTACGATCTGAGTCAAAGCCTTGTGTTTGACCTCTGCATTGCACAGAAGCGCGGTATGGCAGCACCAACACCAGCAAAGGCAGATTTGAAGCCGATAATACCAGATGGGGGTTCTCATCCAGGCCATTACGGGTCCGATTTTCATTCAGTTGCAACAAAACACCCTTAATGGACTTTTTCTAAACACAGTGTGGAAGAATGTTATCATGGGCTTATAACAAAACATTTCTTCCACTTATGATCTCACACATCTATCATAATAATTAGACATTAAAAAAGACAGATTTGGGTAGTAAAAGTTAAACTGATTACCTGAATTCCAGGCTGTTCCCAAAAGAGTGGAATTGACCCACGAATCTGAATGAAGGATGACACTTTGTCGTCCAGAAAAATAACCTAAATAAAGTAAGTATTTAGCACACTATAAAAATAATCATAGTACAATAATAGCAGGCACTGTATCATATTCTTTAGTGGTACAATATTAGTGACATACATGTGTCAATAAACAACAAAGAAGAAACAATAAAAGAGTGGTGTGAAAAAAAAGTGAAGCTCAGAGAGACAGTTCCTCTGAATAATCTGATAATGGAAATAAAACATTAAAGTTGCCATTAATGCTATTACAATGTAATGCATGTTAACCAACACTATACTCCATTCTTTGCACAATGCAAACGCTGATGCAAAGTTGAAGTGGAAAAAGCAGAAGATATCAGACAAGGATTTGCATGTGTGTGCGTCTAAAAAATAGCTATATAACACTCTACTTTCCAACTGACTAATGCTTTATGTTCCTGTTGTTGCACCATCGTCTGATGTTTTTGTTGCCTAATAGAATTATTGTGACAGGAAAAATTACTGACCTGTTCAGTTTCTACAAAGTTGGCGACTTGTCCATCGTCGTTGGTTCCTCTCACATTGAAGCGCGTGCCGGCTCTCTCGGAGCTGAGGCGGGAGAAGATGCAGGCCTTGGCCTGTTTGTGACCGGCATAAATGGTCCTGACCTCGACCCCCCCACACATCAGCCTCAACAGCCAGTCGTCACAATTAACTCCATAGTGCTTTAGATGCAGGTGCAGCGACTGGTTCCTAAAGAAAAGGAAAATCAGAGCATTTTAAAGCAGTTAAAACAGATAAAGAAAATAGTGTTCACTTACCAGAAGAAGCGGTTATCTGTGGTGTCCTCCAGGATTCTGCGATGTGCATTGAGGCTCAGGTCCATACTGACTCCAGTGGACGACCAGGCAAAGTAGAAGTGCCCCGAGTTGAGGACTTTTCGCACCTCAGCAATGCGCTCCTCATCAGCTGGGTCATTGTTCAGGGAGATGAAGTCAGTCTGTGTGACTCGGAAAACCTCAGAGTCCTGGACTTTCCCCACTGAGCTGCACCCGGACACCACAACCAGACTGTGCAGCATCGAGTCGCCTGCAGAAGAGAGAGGTTTAAAATTAATAATTAATAATCAAAGCATTTATTTTGCACCAAGCTGATAAAAAACTACAAAACAAGCTTAAGATTTGGTTAACAATATGCCTTTATCGTTAACAATCATACAATTTCCTTATTATGATCAGAAAATGCCAAGGTCATGTAGAGGGCAGGAAAAAGCAGCTTATGAGCTTTTAGTAACAACTCCTAGTCCTAGAACGACAACAAAAAAGCAGTTTACATTATCACATACCGAGATTTAATCGGAGGACACCCAGAATCCCATATGCATCCTGGATCCTGGTATAAGTGTTTTTAATTGCGTCTTTTTCCGCAGCAGCTATAACAGAAACAAGAAATAAAGTTTATTTTATTTTTATTTCTCCACATAAATGTTATTATGTAGCTGGTCAAAATAAACAGAGAAATGACAGCAGGCTCTCTGTGTTATCATATCTGTAATTTGTTTACAGTGCAACTCTATAAACAATTGTTAAATCATGACAGTGCAACAACCTTAATGACTTACACAGAACAGCCACAGCCCCCGACTCAAACATCAGGCATTCTTCTCTGCCCCTCGTCTCCACAATGACACTGTAGGGGGGTGGGTCCAGCTTGTGGTAAATTCGAAAGCCCTTACTGAAGGCCATTTTGCTCCCGGCTGGTAATTGTATACACTGATCTGAAAAATAACCATCAAATAACATTGATAGTTGCACACTTATCACTAAAAGATGATCATTCTTATGTTGATTGTGTGTGATAGATTGTCAAATTAAACTGACAACACACATGACTGCCGTGTTTATTGCTTTTAATGCAAGGCTTGTAATATTTGATTTGAACTTTTCAAGAGCAAATGTAACCCAATATCTGATTTTTGGTGTGTGTTTAAGATAAATGTGATAATCAAAAACGTTACCTGATATGTCAGTCAATGAGTTTTTAGATGAATTGCTGTATTTGGAAGACAAGGTACAATGACTTTTGAATTACCTCTTTAACATTATCTCTTTCATTTTTGTCTTTTTCACATTAGTTTGCATTATTTTGTTTGTCAAAACCAGCACCAGTGTGAACAGTCAGAAAGAAATCAGATTACTCAGATTTCAATAATCGAATAACTCCAGAAATCAGACACAGGCTGCAGTTACATGCTCAATCATAACGTGAGATAACAGATTGTTGATTTATTATTAAATAGCATGTTAACAGCTCAATTTTCTGATTTCTTTTTTATTATGGTCCTAGTAATTACTCATATCAGATTGTGCGGTTGTGTAAATAATCTTAAAGGTTCAGAAATCAGATAATAATCAGATTTTGGTGTGCATGTAAACATAGCACTGACCGTTTCTGCATTGGTATGTGCAGTAGTGGCCTTGTGTGGTTTGGGGAAATTGCCATCTTAAGCAATAAAGAATTAGCAATACATCCCCGTTATAACACATCAATTGCTCTATAATAAATGGGATAATGCATCAGAAACACGCATTCAGTAATAATTTCTAGAAGAGGCCGTTTTAAGGCCAGAGCATTAAGATATAGCAGAGCCAGTCACGACACTAGATGCAAGTGCAAGAGGAATAGCTAAACGCCAACATTAATCCTTGGGCTTAACGCTGCTGCTGTGTTTTGCTAAACGATCTGATGATATCATAACACCTGTAAAGAAGTAGCGCCATCTGATTTCTCTAGGAAAGCGCAGAAAACACTAGTCTAAGCTGCTGGTTTGGTTGATAATCACGGAGAGCGCTAAGACTGGTTAGCTTCAAACGATACCTGGACGCCCAAGAAGTAAGCTCTAGCAAAGTATTCGGCTGTAAACCAACGTGTTTGAGAATATACTCATCTGCATCATCACGAAAACACACATTTGCTAATTCACTATCAATTTAAAGGCCGGATCGTGACGTGAGAAATAGCGTATTTCACCTTTCCGTCCTCCCCCGCCGGGTTGATACTTCGCTGTCACAACAAAATCCTTCCCCCAGTGCGTTGACGGAATGGTACAGTCCAACCGTTAAGCACCTCCTCTGCGTAACCACCGTTTTTAACAATAAAGCTAGAGAGTCATTGTATTCTGAAATGTTGCCGTGGTAATTGTGGCGGCCATCTTGTAATTGTGAAACAGGGCCAGAACATTTCTTGAGTGCGTTTAAATTGACATATAACTATATGTTTGTGGTCCCAATAACGTTTCGTTAATATATTAACGATTATATTATATTAACGGTTATTCATTTACTCCACACCATTAAATCAAAATATAGTCTGAAAAGCCAAACTAGAGTTGAAAATCTGATCTGGCCATACTCTTAAGCATTTACTACCAAAAAGGGAAACATACTTATTTCGAGATTGTTACACATTAGTATGATAGAACATGGACATTGGATATAGTAAAAATTCAAAGGTCAAATTATAAAAGTATCAAGAGAAAATTGTAATGAAAAAGTTAAAGGCTTGAGTAGAATGTCGCAGTTAGAACATGGCTGCTGAAACTGAATGTGGTTCAATGGTTACTGTAGGTTACTATGGCGAAAGTCCATCTAGCCTTATTTATACCACACTGTGGGTTAAAATTACACAACAAAGCCCTAGTTTTTTGCATTGGAAAATTATAAAGTATACGTATCAACAAGCTATGCATAGGACAGAAACTATAACAGTGATCATTGTAATTTTATCTAGAAAAACAAAATTTTGTAACGTTCAGTGATGATAGACAGCTGAAGTTGATCAATCAACGTGCAGCTTAAAGAGAGCTGTCCAATAGCGTTTGCGGTGGGCGGGGCTTGATGGACGCTTCATAACAGAGGAAGGTGAAGTCCTAGCTGCACACGGGGCAATGTTTTTATGAGCACAATTTAACTAACAGGAGTCATTTAAACGGTAGGTGATGTATTTAGCTTTGACTTTGAAGTGATGTGTAGTTGTCTGTTGTATTTTGGGCTTCTGACTTGACCTTGATTCTTTTTGTTTACTGGAAAACACAGATCATTGCAGCAGCATTATCTCGTTGTAACATGCATGGTCAAAGAATAAGATCAATATTTCTTAATACACCGACTTTTAATATTGAATTTTAAAACGTTATCTAATGGTAAACAAGCACCACATACAACGAAATGGGTTTATTTAGTGTTTTCATGACATAGATCTATAAAGTTTGACTAGCCTGCTGGGTTGACAGGGAAATTGATATGGTCATTGTTGACAGGGTAGTACAGTACTTACGGTGGGACTCATGATTTCAATGCTTGTTTGCTTTTTACTGTGTTTTACTATATTTTGTCATATTTTTTTTGCAGGGACAACATGAAGAGACTCTACCTTGTGGAGCCTGTTGTTGGGCTTTACGCATTTTCCTGCTTCCTCATCTTCCCTTTAATGCAACAGTTTATTTACCGTCGACTTTGGGAAGAAATAACCAACACCACTTACCCTGAATTTGACAATGTTACTAGATGTGCAAAGAACTCAAGCAGCAATGAGACAAGCCATCACGGGGCAAGTAAACGGCACAAAACACACAGAGACTATTTTCCCAACGAGACAAACATTTTCTTGTCCTGGGCAGTGTGTCACCTTGTTGATTAGTTTTGACTGAGAAAGCATTGTTGAATATTTAATTTGAGCACTAGTGATAAACAACCTAGTGCTGTTTAGGATTTTCTGTATTTACACAGGGTTAGGGTTAAGGCAAGAAAGAATGAGTAGTACGTAGAAAATCAGTCTGGCATCTGTCCCAACGTCTTGTTCATTTTAGTCCTTGCAAAGGTTAGTCATTAGTTAGTCATATTTTATAAATGTTCCAAGTTATTTCAGTAGATTTTTTCAAAAACATAAACCTGGAAGTGAAAATGTACCCAGTTAAGTGGAAAGGCTGTTTTTTTTATTTACTAATCCCCCGCAACAACCACAAAACATCTGTTGTAGAAAACTAATGAAAGTTGCAATTCTCCTTTTTATTTTCTTCAAATGTGTATTAAACCAAGCCCGGGCTTCTAAACCTTATTCACTGTATTAAAGCCTAAATTTCTGTTTCTTGCAGGAGGTTCAGAGGCATGCATCTCTCTTGTCCCTTTACACCGAACTATTCTCTTCCATTCCCAGCTTCATCGTCACCATCCTTCTTGTGGCTTATAGTGACAGAGGAGGACGCAAGATCGCCATCATAATGCCTGTCATTGGAACTTTGTTGTACATTACCGGTGTGCTGACAATTTCCTACTTTGAACTGAACATTTATTTGATCATTGCCTGTTCAGTTGTCAGCTCCCTGTTTGGTGGTTTTGGGACATTTCTTGGAGGTTGCTTTGCCTATGTCGCTGATATAAGTACAAATGAACACGAGAAGACTTTACGTTTGGCCGGTGTGGATATGATTCTTGGTGTTCTGGCTGGAGTGGCATCTTTGTCAACTGGTTACTTCCTCAAAGCCGCAGGATTCAATTGGCCATTCATAACCGCTCTTGCAGGGTTGCTTTTATTGTTGTTGTATGCCTTTTTTGTACTTGAAGAGACTGTAAAGAAGGTTTCACATGATGCTTCCAGATTGGACTCATCTCCACAGGACTCAGCAATCAAACAGATGTTTTATGGCATTTATCATGTATTTGCCAGCGGTGATTGTAGGTTCAAAACTATACTCATCATGCTTTTAGTTGCTTTCATTACTTTTGCCTTTGCGGATGTTGGTGGAATGTCCCTTATAACTCTGTATGAGCTAAATGAACCACTTTGTTGGACTGGAATTATGATTGGATACGGCTCGGCGCTCAGCACTATGGTTTTTCTGACCAGCTTCTTTGGAATCATGATTTTCTCCTACTGCAAGGTGCCACAGACCGTCATTGTCCTGGTGGGCTTCCTGTCCTTCATATTGGGCATGATAATGGTGTCCTTCGCTAAAACAACTGAAATAATGTTTTTAGGTAAGAAAAATAATTTTATCGTTGTCCACTTTGTCTTTACTTTCAGTGTACAACTGTCAGATCATTCAGTAATTAGTACAAAGTATTCTTCACATAATGTACTTTTCCATAATGGGGTGCTTTCATGTGACATCAAAACATCCTATAATAATTTATTGTTAATATCTATAGTAGTTATTGGGTTAATCCACATGAGACAAAAACTGACGTAAAGTTCAACTCTGACTGTCGTCAATTGAAAATGTTTGGATTACAACACCCCTTTTCTGTGGAAAAAAGTATTTCCCTTTTATTAGGGAAATACTACTTCCACAGAAAAGGGGTGTTGTATCTAACTCTGACTGTTGTCAGTTGAAAGCACCATATGCCCTAAGATTAATAAAATAAGATAAGAGATCCTTTATTTTTCACACAATGGGGAAATTCCAATGTTGCAACACACAGTTTAGAACAGGAATGAATGAAATAGGCGCATGCAATAAAAATAGGATAATAATTACTAAACATGGTAATAAAAATACAATATTTTTAATAATAAATAAGTGCACACTCTTATTTACAGTAGGTGGCTGTCTGGGAATAAATAGTAAAAATGGCAAATAAAGTGGCTTAATATGGCAGTATATAAACCAAGTTTATTTGTAGAGCACAATTCTTACAAATTCAATTCTTACTATAACTACTACTACTTAAGCACTTTACATAACAGGAAAAACTAAAATCACAAAACTACCGTAATAAAGACTTTTAAAAAAAACATTATAAAGTGCTTTCAATCAATAACTAATAATTTACTTAACAGTGCCTTTGTGTGTCCCACTTAAAAAAAAATCATTTTGTTTTCTTTGTGTAGCAAGAATACCCATGTTCCTGTGTGCTATGCCTTTCCCCGTCCTTCGCTCCATGATGTCAAAGTTTGTCTCAAAGGCTGAACAGGGTAAGTACAGTACAACCTTTACAAAAGCCACAAGACCGTATCTTTTGTGTTTGTGGAGTCAGAGTCCATGAAGTTTGTCTTTTCAGCAGATTTTTTGTATTTCAACAAAGAACAGACTGTTGTCAAGCTTTTTGAAGCGAAAGTTGTCTGTTGAATATATTTTTGATAACTTACTCACAGTTCCTCTTACCCAGTTGCATTTGTATAACTACCGACAAATGTATTAATGTTTTTGTCCTCGTTTCTTATTAATCACTATTTAGAAACTCTGTAGATATGTTTTAGTTCATTTAAACCGATTGCATATACCCGGTTAAATCTGGTTGTACTTAGAAGGCCAAATATTATCTTACAAAATGTTGAGAACTATTGCTTGAACCCTTTTTTTTGTATGTGTTTCAGGAGCGCTGTTTGCCTGTATATCCTGCGCAGAAAGTTTAACGAGCACTGTGTCATTAGCAGCTTTTAACAGTATTTATGCTGCTACAGTGGCATGGGATTCTGGGTTTATTTTCTTGCTGGCTGCTGGACTCTGCATAATTCCTTCAATATTGATTGGGTAAGTTAGTCATTCACAACTTTCCATAACCCTGTACTGTGTTTGCTTAATAAAGGAGCGGTTTCTCTTGTCAATATGCAGATTTTATCATGTCAACTGACCTTGATACTAGTGTAGAATTTAATTGTCTTAACATATAATCAAAACAAAAATACCACAATTCTTGATGGGGCCGCACAGGTTTTGGAAATAAATCTGATCTTTTTTTTTTTTTTTTTGTAATATAAGTTAGATTCAGATTCTGTTCAGAGTGTACGTTGTAAACTACCTCAGGAGCCTTCACATTTTGGATAAGACTTAAATATGAAATGATAAACTAATACAAGAATCTCATAAATGTACAAGATTTTTCTATAAATAACTGCGCCAACTTAAATTGCAATTTCGTTTCGATGGCGATAATGTGCAGAGGTAATTCTAGAATCTCAAAACAACCTATTTCTATTTTCTATTCATTGCTATCCTGCTTCTCTCCTTTACATAACCTCCCTAACATAACATACTTGTATTGTCATGTGTTATTGTCTAGATAAGTTAAACATACAGGATACTGGTACTGCTTAGTCAGTCCTACTGTCACATATTGCAATTCAGTGACTAAAATGTGTCAGCAACTTTTCTAGCACTCAAGGTTTACTAATGTACAGCCTGCTTTAGAAACTAAAAAACTCTCAGTTAAAACTCCCTTATTTAGTTCTAGTTAAGGAGTTACTTTCTTCTAATACACTAATAAACTCATAACATATACAGTTGCAATCTGTAATAAGAAAAAACATTTTAGGCATTTGGCAGTTATGTTTAATTCACTTAATTAATCTTTTTTTTAATCTGTTTTTCAGAATTTTGATTGTGATGAGAGTGGACTTCAGCACGAAGGACAAAAAGGATCCCACAGATGAGCAGGGTCTGATTCAGGATCAGAACGACAATGCAGGAAAAAACTAAGTAAAAGTGCACTTTACTTTTTCACACCAGCACTGTTTTGGGTCAAGGAATAGTCCTCCATATACTTACCTCATACTGTTTCATTTAGGCTTTTTTGTTAGTATTTTTCTTTTATAAAAACATATAGAAACATAAAGATTTGTAGCTTGGAGAGTCTGCTTTTGTGAAATATGATAAGAAAAAAGGAAAAAGACTTAATGTGCCTTGTATAATGATGTAGCGTGTTTCCCATTAATCGAGGAGACTACGGTGGCCTTCCATAATCTAAAAACAAGCTGGAAAATTTTGTATAAATTATACTTTTTCTTGTTGTCTTAATTAAATAGTCAAAATTATGTATGAAATACTAATATTCAAATTAGGACGACCTGTGCTGCTATAGTCTTAGTAAAATGTGTGGGAAACATGAAAGATCTTTCAGTGAGTGTTTGATTTTCATTTAAAAAAAAATTGTGTGTGCATAATCAGTCATAATCAAATCAAAGTGCTTTACAGTGCATTAAAAACATTCCCACATGCCGTTTAATCATAATCTGAGTAAACTGTGATAAGGGAACACTGTCAGAACAGGATTTAAAGCCAATCCAAATTTATTTGACATAAGATGTTCTTTTTTATGTTATGTTTAAATGTGAAATTGTTGTGTTCATTTGTACTGTGTGGATGCAACGTCAGTATGCCTAAAACACTTATGCCCTGTGAAAAGCTTTACTTGTGAAGTTAAGTATATGAAACCTGGTAAAAGGGTATTTTTTTGTATTCTGTGCTCATTGCAGTAATAGAAATAGAAATGTGAAAGGTTTACAGCTGGAGAGTAGATTTATTATAAAAGTATGGGATAAAACAGGATTAAAGGGATTTATTTATACTAGTTTACTAGTTACTAGTAAAATTCCTTTTATAATTCTCCTTATTACATTTTTAGTGTCTTTTGAAGGACATTATTTGTGTTGACCACCAGGTGTCGCTCACGTTTCAAACAAACATACTCCGTCAACTGTGAAACAAATCCAGCTTTAAGCAATAGGTGCATTTAACACTCTGCAAAGATACTAACTGGAGTTGTCATTTTGTCCTTGAAGAATATATGTTTAATTTCTCCTAAAATAAAAAAGCTGTCTACCTGTCTATTCCATGAGAGTAATGGCTTGTATATCAATCTTTTCTGTGATGTCCAAATCCAAAGATATTTTATTTTCTATGTCTCATACCCTATTTCCCACTCCAGTGTTTGACCTTGTAAATACATTCTCCACAGTCAGTTTCGACATGCAAAACCAACTGCCGAGTGTCATGTGGATGATGAATGGTCATCTGTGGAGCACTGGTTCCGTCAGATTGCATGGCTCTTTAGACAGCCGCCTCACATGAGAACAATACACAACATACTCAATTAGTGATGGACACGGGCTGGTTCAAGAATGACTTATTTGCTGTCAGATTAGCTGCAAGGATGGCTCGAGTGTTGAAAGGAAAGTCTGGTTTGGACTTCTTTTGCCTTGAGGGTTTGTCTGATGTTCTATCATTAAAGATCCCAAGTCAACGTGAAAAATGGTACATAGATTACATCACGGGAGAAAATACACATCAGTTTGATTATTACATTCATTTCTGAACAGAAGATTAGTGGCTGAAGTCATTTGCCGACTTGTTGCTCATGTCCAAAAAAAAAAATCCAAACCTGAGATACTAAGGAAAAGTCTCGACTCACCTTTAAACCATAGAATGTAATTTTCAACACAAATTAATAGGTTTTTTTTATGTTACCATGTGGTCTTACACTAGGTCTGTTAAAACACAAGATCATTAAAACTCTTCAAAAAAGGTCAATTTTTTTTTTTTTTGTATTGATACTTGCTCAAAAGATAATCTATCATTTTATCCTAGTTTTAGTAGGCCAGTCAGTATCTTATTTTTTATAGTTATAAAAGTATTTTATACATTTGTGTCACACCATTTTTTTATTTGTAAAATTACCACTGTACACCACCAACTTAAACATTACCAAATCCGACCTTTTGTTAAAAAAAAATGTGGCTTATGATGTGGCAAATAATGTCCGCGTCACGATCTGGTTCTTCCAAAGTTGGCAATAGGTGGTTGTTTTCTTTTCTTTTATTGGAAAGAAATAGAACAGAAAAACAGAAATATGTTCAGGACTGTGACATGATAAATTGTTTACCATAATGATTAGAGAATCCACATTTTTTCTAGGCACTCCGGAAATACTTCAAGGCACACAGGTTGAAAATCAAGGTTTTAGACAACCCTTCAGGACTCCTCACTAAAGTCCAGTCACACTTTTATACACCCTTTACAAGTTTGTAAACAAAGACATTCTAAATTCCAGAAGTGAAGTGGAAGATAATGAGATTTCACTGGAGAAAGTGGAATATACCTCAGAATATCACAAAATATAAAAATTGGGATGATTTTGGAACATGAAAACCTCAGAGTAACATCAGAGCCTGCTTTGAAGACCATTACTATTGTATTTTACAAAATGTGTTTATGTTAAAGGAGATCATAATAAATGTATATGTAATAACAACTAAATACATCTTGATGAAGGAAAATCTGTACAAATACTGACAGAAATTATGAACCCACAGTAGCTTTTCATTGTATGTACCGATATATCACACAGATTACCATAAATTATACTTTTTATGAAGCTAAAATTCAAATTTAAAACTAGAAAATAGTATATTGTACATCTTTTGTAATAGAAGAGCAAACTAGCTGACGTTTCTACCCTGGAAATGTGTTGCTTTTTCCCTCACGTAACAAATTAAAACCATTAGTATTCAGATCTGATGTGAGCAAATTATTGAAAATGAATTACAGTCTGCTTCATTTGCCTCCATTCTGGAATTTTGATGACATAACATTTTAAAGGTACATTAGTAATAAGTAACCATCGGGAACAAGAAGAAGCAAGTAGATCCCAATGGTGTTTGATTATAATTGTGTTGCATCATTATTTATTTCCCACAACAGTTCCAGCTGGCCTCACGTGGACATTTTAGGTTTTCTGGTCACATTAGGGGCCTGTTTGACTGAGGTGTGGTGAGAGTGACACAGGTTTACCCCAGAGTCTGAGGGATTACAGGAGGATTACAGGGGAGATGGACTGGGGCAGATTGGAGCCGAGCAAAGACGGCGTTTGGGTTTAGCTGAATCAACAGTGCTATCATCTGCTGCCTGCCACATCACACGTAACCCCCTTTTATGTTGCTCTAAGTTGCTAACAGACCCCTCTATCTGCTGCCCGGGAGATGATAATGAATTAGTGACCTGTTTGAGGTGGTTTGCGTGACAGAAGCAGAGGCGCTCCCAAGTCTGGATACGTATGATCGATACAAGATGATTTTTCCACTGAGTGTCGAGGGTTTCCTGCAGTGTGACTTGGCCGACCACAAACACATTTACATTAAAAAAAACAGAGCCAGCGAAGGGTTCACTGACTGGAGTAGGATATCGTTTAAAGAAGTGGTTTGCAACTTCACTGGGTTTGGGAATCGTGTCTACTGTATGTCAGATCATTATTTATTGGTGCTGGGTGTGTAAGGTCTTTATGTGCACTGAAAAGTCTGTTTTAACACTTAATTTGAAAAGTTAGTTTGAAATACACTCTGCAACATATCAATATGAAAATGACTTTGTTGATTTAAATTTATCGCATTTTGTGAAATAACATTATTATAGAAAACGTTTGAGCCTTTTCCTCGTCCCAATGAGTTTAGAAGCAGTGTTTAAATATGCATGGCTTTGTCCTTACATATTTATTTATGTGACTTGTGGCACACTTTTTGAGTGTAAAAGTTACCACGGCACACCACGTACGACTAAAACATTGCCCAGTTAGTAAGAAATATGGTCTGTGCAACTGTCTAGCTCTTTAAATTTAGAAAAGTGATGGATTTGGGTTCTTTTTTAATGCAGAAGTTGCTCAGGACTTACCAAAAAAGTAAATCAGTCAGTTACATCCACATTTGTGTATCTGTTAACTCAAACTGGACATTTTTCAAGGCACACCTGGCAAAAATCCGCCACACTGGTTGAAAATCAAGGGAAATTACTTGGACACAACAGCTCACTAATAACAAAGATTTTTAAAAAGTGTTTATAAATTAACAAAACAACTAGTAGCAAGGAAACGAAAGACTTATGTTTTTATGACTTTGCTTAGTGAGATAATACTGGTGGTAATATTTATTATAGTTTTACGTATTCGAAATGCAGTTTGTGAGGAAAAAAACAAACATTCAAAATACAGGAAATATTTAAACGCAACTGACACACTTTTTGATTGATCATTCAACAAAATAAAGGTGTTATCAAGTATTATTTATTGTCAAATCATAACTATTGTATGATTTATATGGATTTTGGCCCTTGTTTACAAAACTGTTGCTAGATAACATGTACAATTATGTTATATTTGCTGCCCGTGTTCAACAAGTAACATTTTAAACTTTATAAAAATGGTCAAACTGGGGATAAATTGGCAAAATGTGTAGTAAAATCTTAAATATAATCGTTTACTATGATTTTGTGAAATGTGTAGTTTAGACTTTAAGTTATTTATGTGATTCTTACAGGTGAGTTGTGGTTGCTTTTTGATATAGGCTGAAAGTGTGCATGTTTGTTGGAATGCCCTCCATTCATCATTGATCAGCATAGACTGTTTTTTCCTGGACATAAATGACCACGTGTTGTAATATTCTCATCTAATATCGATTCAAACTCCTCTGTCTAACCCTGGACTTGAAGGTTATGAACTTGACAGTTGCACGCCTGCTTTGGTGCAGTTCACTGATCCACATCTGGGACTCGCTCCTGTGTGCGCTGGCATCCTCTTTGTGACATGTGGCCAGACACCAGGAATGGCACTCTTAAAATTACAGCGTTCCTCTTCCCATTTCCTTCCTCCTTGTATTTTTAACTGGCATTCACAGACTTTGCAGTTTTTTTTTTTTCATTTTTGGAAGAAATTGCCGTGGGTATTCTGTATCTCTCGCACACCGAAGTCGCAGTTTATTCAGTCTTAAAATAAATGAATTACCGCAATTGTGATCTAAGTAACGTAATGTTGATTATACAATTTAACCTCTAAGAGTAATTTTATCAATCAATCAAAATGTTTTCGTAGAGCACACTTTTTGAAATGCAATTCGAAATGCTTAAAATCACAATTCAAGAAGAAAACAGCAACTTAAGAAATCCACATAAAATTAAGTCACACACAAAAAAAAACATCTTATTTTGTTCAAAGTCTGTCAAATGTGTATATTTAACGTCTATTTTTGTGTCTGTCCAGTCCTTGATCGCTGGTTCGGTGTCATGGATTTTTTACCTGCAGCTAAAAACACACTCCAAAGATATCCATCTATTGTGTCCGGAGGTTTTGAGGCCCAAATACATCATTCTGAAATCAAGTGGGATGGCGACGTCAAAAACAGTTTGTACGTTTTGTTGACATTTCCAATATTTCTGAGCAGCAGGACAGTCCCAGAACACATGGTAATGATGGGCCACAACCACAGTTTCTCCAACAGTTCACATTTTCTTGTGACAAGAGAGAACTTTAACATCGAGGTATGAAAAACGTAACACATTTTTCCAACAAAATTCTCTCCAAACATGTGATTTTGTTCATTGGGATGTACATACACTTTCCCCATTCTTTGTCTGTCAAATTAAAAGTTACCTTGTAAGAAACAAATTTAAATGAATAATATTTTGTTGAAGGAATCTCTTTTCTCCCCCCTCCTCATTACGAGACAGGGCCACTTTTCTTTTGAAAATATAATAACTGTACTATATTGTCTACTGTGAGTTTGTCTCCTCATATCTGACCACAGCTCTTTCCCTCCTCTCCACCACTTAATTTTAAAAAATCAAGTAGCCCTTTAAGATCTGTTTCAAATATAGATGCAAGGCTGCTGTTGCTGGCACACGCCTTAACCACAGCGGCCCCTCTATACCGTCTCCATCTCCTGTTCCCAGTCCGACCCATAGATGTGGTTTTGGAAGTCCTCAGCCTCCAAATCCTGACATCTCCACCACCACTGTCTGTGCAGTAGTCACCAAAAGAGAATATTTACACTGTGGGAACAGCCTGCTGTTAAAACACAAATGTGTAATATTGACCATCAAAATACTCTATCATCAGAATGTTCAAACTTCCAGACTGGAGGTGACCGGAGGCAAAACAAAGTAAACCATTAACTGAGATCTAAATGGTCATGCTTTTAAGGAGTTTGAATTTTCTGAGTATAATGTAAGTCGGTTTCTTTTCCTGTCAAGATGGACCCCAATTTTGAATTAGAGCTTCACAAAAGTTGTGTTTAAGTATATAATATACTGTATCTGTATAAAATGAAAGAAAAAAAATGTTGATGTCAGTTTGTGTCAATTTCATTTCTGTAAGTATTTGTCCAGCAAAACCTAAAAATTAGGAATTTTACTTTTATCAAAATGTACCTGTCATAATATGCATTAAAATATAAACAATACAATGAAAGCAATCACTCACACATATATGAGTGGTTTTCATTTATCAAAAGCATCTTGATTCTTCATATTTTGTGAGGTTTATTCCAGTTTCTCCATTGAAATCACAATATGTTCCACTTCACTTTTGTCTCCACCACAGATTTTAACATGTTTTTTTCTAAAACGTTTTAAATGGTCTCAATAGAATGCATTGTTCATGTAAAAATACAAATGACTATAGTCATAAACGGTGTTTCTTTTTGGTTCTAACCCTGGTGGTTTTACTGTCTTTGTAGATACACCTTTTCCTGCACCATAAGAGGATCTTCCTGCTGAGTTGGTGCTTTTGTGATCCTTGTGGGGAGAGCCTGCATGGTCTTAGGAGTCTTACACTGACAACCCCCTCTTGGATAACACAGTGGCGAATAAAAGGTCACCGTGTTCAATCAATACTGTGTGGTTCTGCTTCGGTGCTTCACAATAATAAGAGGTTGAGGAAAGTCTTAGGAACTGGCGTTCAGTCACTATACAACGTTCTCTCTGAATCGTTATACCGTCTCTATCACTTTATTGCAGGTCATATTTTTTACCAGCCATAATTTTCAAATTTTTTTTTTTAATATTGTGATGTATTTAAATTGGTGTCATGGTCTTTTGTCCCTTGTTTTTCTCGACATCTCACTGAGTATAATTTGTGTTTGCAAGGCCAGGATCTGTCAAAGGGCATCTAAAAGGGAGAGGATCATGTTTAAATCAGTGTCGTTCACCCTGCTCAGGGGCTGGTCAGTGCCTGCACCCCGGAGGAAGAGGAGGCAGACGGGGGTAAACACTGGGTGGTGATCGTGGCAGGCTCCAGTGACTGGTACAACTACAGACATCACGTAAATAGAGAGCAGAACAATTAAATGTATGACATCAGAATATTAAAATACCATGAATTATGGAATTGAATTAAGAACTTGGGCCTGTACTGTTTGGTTTAGGAAATAGTTGGTGTAAACAGATGTGAGCAGAGATTTTAAATGGTGACAAAGCCTCATACGTTATATCTGCTGTTGAGGTTGTAATACCTGGCTGTTTCTCAGTCCTAAAACTGCATCGTAAAAACCTCAAGTGAAGTATTTTGTGTGATTTTTATACGTTGTTGTGTGGAAATATGACCCAGACAAGACAAATCTGATCATAGCTCGGACAAGAAAGAATCAGAAGAATGTGTTTGATGTTAATTTAGGGCAACAAACTCAAGTTATTACGATTTACTGAATGGAAAATTAAGTTCAGAAGTTTAGACAAAAATAACTTATTGTTGATGCATGTAGCCTTACTTAACCTGGCTGTTTCACATAACCATAGGTACAGAAGCTATTTAAGTTCATTTTACAGAATTAAAACCCCGTTTTGTGAAGATTTAAAATGAAAGCATAATTTTTATTGTACTAAAAAACTGCACAGATGTATCATTCCTGTGAACGGCTTTCATCTTCATAAACCTGACTCTTGGTCTGGAGGCTTCCGCAGAATGGCATTAAAGTTATCTATTGACCTCCATTAATAGTATTGTTTTAACTTTTTACTTGGAATCAGGTGACCTCCAGACCTACAGTGTTGGTTTAACTTGAGGAATCTGACCTCAGTAACAAACTATATTTTTATGAGACTATTACTATTATTACACAAGGTTAAAAGTGAACAGAAAGCCAGACCACACTAAAGTGATCACATCTGTATTTATCATGTTTATACTCCACCCGCCTTGTGCCTCTCGTCTTTACAGTGAGCTCACTTTCACATGTTGGCCACAAATTACTTTTAGTGGTCTTTTTTTTTAGGTATTTTCATTAGATTTGCATTAGTTCAAAAACGTTATTGGCAGTGGCTAAAAGTAGTATTTTATTTTTCAAAAACAATTGGTGAAAAGTTTGAAACATCCCCCAGTTCAGAGAAAGGAAAAGGGCAGATATGCATCCAAGTAAAAAAAAAAAAGTGACGATAAATGACGCAAATGATGTTGAATTCATGTCTTACAATCACAAATTATATTATATAAATGTCTGTGTTTTTCTGTTTTTCTGCTTGTGACAAACACATGAATGAAACAACAAATGAAGAGATGTTCTAATTTATAATGTCTCAACTGTTCAAGAGTTTTTCAATGTTTCTATTGTACTTTTCCGTTTGGAGATGCAGCTACTTTAGACAGTTTGTATTTTGTCTCCAAATGCATGAGGACAAACAGAGAGGAGGAAGTCTAGGAGTGGTAGCGCTTAATATTAGTTTATCTTGTGTCCTAATAGAAACATTTGAGGTGTATTTATTGTCAGTGTATTCCCAGGCGTCTCCTCCTTCCAAAGTCCTTTCCTTTCCAAAACGAGCAGTCCCTGAGCCAAACAGAGCGGTGTCCTTGGGTTTGGCCCCTCGGACATCAGCTGGAGTGTGCAGCTCTGTGGGGGTGAGATTAGGAGAGACGTGTGTGGATCCTGAAGGAGGAGAGGTCTGTCCCTGGGGTTGTTCTGGCCTGATCTGAGGAAAGGTCGACTCTGCCAGCTGTTAGGACTTAAGGTCTGAGTCTGTACTGGAGCGCATCAAACATCTGTCAGTTTAGTATGTATGATAAGTGTTGTATTGTCCTTTATTGAGAGCTAAAATATGCACATTCAGAGAAAATCTATCGTGTCACCAGTCATCTGTCCCCCTGTAGAATTAGTCCTACCTCACATTTTTTATTACAGCCTATATTTGACATTGGGTATAGTTAATTTTTTTCAGGTTTTTGTGATCAAAACCCATTTCTCCATTTCATTGTGTCCAAACTTTGAACCTAAATATCTCAGAACTACCAAGAACGTTATAATTCTAAGGGGATACAGTATTGTTTTCACTACTGCTTGCTGTGCTACTTCTACTGCTACTCAGTAGAAGTACTGCTACTTAGGGCCCCCCAAGCCTTCAGGGGGCCCTAAGCAAAATCTGTCTTTGTGGCCCCTAACATGGCACTATCTAATCATATCCACATACTGTGTTTGTTGTACCAACATCAAACAGAAATATTAAGTTGAAAAGAAGTGTCACAATAGCACAAGAACAGTGTACCAGCATTCTAGCACCAACTAGATAACATAAGAAATTAATTAAAAAACAAGTGAATTAAAAAAAAAAAAAATATATATATATATATATATATATATATATATATATATATATATTTTTTTTTTTTTTTTAATTCACTTGTTTTTTAATTAATTTCTTATGTTATCTAGTTGACTTAAGTATAAAATTGCATTTGTCATAATTTGCAACATAACTGTAGGTACTGCTGGGGGCCCCTTGAGGCTTTGGGACCCTCTGCAGCTGTTTATAAGTAGAGTCGGCCCTGCTACTGCTACTGCTGTTTTGTCTTGCATGTCAAAAATACTCATTTAGAGACTTTATTACATGCCTTTGGGTTCATGTTTTCCATATCAAAACCACATGAGCATTTTAATATCAAGTATATTTCACAATAATTGCTATTTTATTAAACATATTTATACTTTATCACATTGTTGGTTGACTCATTATTCTGTGATGTGTTTTTTTGTTTCAAACTGAGGAAACCACAAACTAAAGCCAAACTGCTCATTCAAAATACATTTGGTTTAATTGTTTAAGCTCCCCAAACAAAGCAATAACCCCAAACACTAACCTTTAATTAAGTAATTTGAGTCCTGCCAAATCGAAAAGTTGTTTTACTTTCCCAGAAGCTCTTCATTCTCAGGACTGTTGTGAGAGAAACTGTTGAAATGGATGTTTTCCAAAACGTCATGATTATGTTACTGCAATTATTTCATGGACTTCCAACCATGGATAAATGAGGTTTACATAATTAACACAACATTTTGACAACTTTTTTCCCCCTGAAGAATGATATTGGAAAACAGGTATCCGGTCATTTTATCAATCAATCAAAAACTTTATTCATACTTTTCATTCAAGAAGATTTGCAAACAGTCTATAAAAAACAATTATCACATGCTGTATCACCCAAACACAGAACTGGATTTTAGACTTTGGAATCCACTTAGAGCCTTATTGTAATTTCAGCAGCTCATCTCGGTGTACCTCTGTGTTTGGACATAAGTCATTTGGCCGAAATAAACACACATGTGCCGCTGTAAACCTGAAACGGACCCAAAGCTTCATTTATCTTTGCGCAGCCATAACAGTTAGGCCCCGCCCTCCTCCAAGGCCCCAGAGTCACCAGTTCAATCAGTGCCCGCTCCGCTGTGTATACACCCGGGAGTTCTTCAGGGTGAGGCCCATAAACACATGACAGCTGCTGTGGAGTTTCCTTCATATATGTGTGTGTTCTATAGCAGCACCGCAGCTTTTAGGGCGGGATGTCTGACTGAAAATGTAATGTTATTGTGACATAAATAGCCAATTAAAAGCACTTATCTTACCTTTTTCCTGAATATAGATTGCATTGTTTTTTGTTTCTTTTTGGTTCTGATATTCTTAATAATTCTAAGTAATTATTATTTTTGTTTTACAATCACAATTATTGACAATTAACCAAAGAATACTGACTTCCGTACCTCAGTGATTCTGAATTACAACACAATACAATGTTTGACTGCAGTATTTGAGTAAAATGTACATTGTATCCAATTGTACTTTTGGCAAACTGGCAACATTGTTATTTTGCCTTACAATATTAGTATCGTTTTAGAGGATATACGCATGTGTGGAATTAGCATATACCTTCCGTTTAGATCTTGATGGTGCTCCAAGGTTGCCAGTTTTTGTAGAGAAAGTAAGCAAATGGAGCAAGCAATGTATTCCTAACATGAACAGAAAAATTGGCTTATTTAACTGCAACACAGATTGAAAGATTTTGATTTAAAATGCAAATAAAGTTGTTCGAATCTGAGTATCAATTCAAAATAGTACCATATTTTCAAGCAATGTGACACATGCCTCACATTGTCACACATGGGTTGGTTTGGTCTCCTCTGGGCCCCGTGTCTGTGTCCTGTGGCTGCTTCGACTCTCTGCTCCTGACTCCTCTGATGGTGCTTCCTCAACTGGTTCATCTGTACTCGGCCTCGTGCATTTTAGCATGTGTGGTTGTGTGTGTGTGTGTGTGTCTGTGTGGACGGGATGTTTTGCTGTGAGAGGTCAGACAGGTGGAGGTTGGTATGATGGGGATGTGGGAATGTTTTTAATGCAAGTACTTTGTGTTTCATTTTTATATAAAAAACGCTTAAAAATAAAGTTTGATATGATTTGAAATGTAATTATTCTTTTTTGTACATAAATGAATCCTTAGTGGACCAAAGGAAAAGCAAAAGAACAGTTTGTCTGCACTACGGATCGCATCAATAAACTACAAACAGGACACGTTTTAAGGTCCATAAAATATTCCTTTTAAAGTTTTGAAGGTGAGCAAACCGAGTGCAACCTTGAGCTTTTATTGTCACTTCTGGGTATTTTAACTTTCCTGCATGATAAAAAAAAGGGCTCATGTTGATGTGTTTCTGACTTCCTTGCACCTGGTGAAGTCCAGGGTCTGCCAATCTGTTTCCTGCGTTTGGGCCGTTACACGCTGCCACACTGGGGGGACAGAAAAATACTTTGAGCCCAGCCATTTCATCTTTTCCCTCCACGGCTCTCACTGGTAACACACCAATGAACTAGTTATCTTTAGCCAAAACCATTTAATAAAACATACTATAAATTTGTGGTAGCGTTCATATTGAATAATTCAAAACATGTTTAGCAAAAATAAACTGGCTCTCCATCAGCTTTACATGTGTAGCTATTTTAAGTGAACTCAGGTGACCCACATTATCTGCAGTGCATGTATTTTATCAATAACAGATGCACGCCTCAGACTTAGAGTGCACTGGGTTAAGAGTGACGTTTAACAGCCCAGAGACAGAGCTCAGCCTCCATGTGACCTTATTGATTAACCATTTATCAGTTAGCATTATTGTATTATATATTGGAGAAACTTCATAACACTTTAAGTGTTTTCCTTTACTCTTAAAATGATTCTGAAGAGACAAGTTCAAGGTTCATGTCTTCACGCCGATACAGCTGTCTTATTCACCAAATACTTCAGTCTAAAGCTGATTACCCCTCTCCAGGTGTCACTGTCGTTGCCCACATGGGCGTTGAAGTCCCCCAGTAGAACAACGGAGTCCCCGGGTGGTGCACTGTCCAGTACCCCTCCCAGAGACTCCAAGAAGGCCGGGTACTCTGCACCGCTGTTCGGCCCGTAGGCCGACACAACGGTGAGAGACCTGTCCCCCACCCGAAGGCGGAGGGATGCGACCCTCTCGTTCACCGGGGTGAACTCCAACACGTGACGGCTGAGCTGTGGGGCTATGAGCCCACACCAGCCCGCCGCCTCTCCCGCGAACGCGCCAGAGAAATGGAGCGTCCAGCCCTCTCGAGGAGACGGGTTCCAGAGCCCAGGCTGTGCGTGGAGGTGAGGCCGACTATATCTAGTCGGAAGCGCTCAACCTCCCGCACGAGCTCAGGCTCCTTCCCCCCCAGCGAGGTGACATTCCATGTCCCCAGAGCTAGTTTCTGTGTCCGGAGATCCGGTCGTCGAGGCCCCTGCCTTCGACTGCCACCCAGATCTCTTTGCACCGGCCCCTTATGGATCCTCCTGCAGGTGGTGGGCCCACGGGAGGCGGCCCATCGTCGCTCCTTCGGCTGTGCCCGACCGGGCCTCGTGGGGAAAGGCCCGGCCACCAGACGCCGCTCGCCGTCGGCGCCCACCCCAGGCCTGGCTCCAGGGTGGGGCCCGGTGACGCCAGTCCGGCGGCGTGCGTCCTTGGTTTTATACTCGTCATAAGAGGCTTCTGAACCGCTCTTAGTCTGACCCGTCACCCAGGACCTGTTTGCCATGGGTGACCCTACCAGGGGCATGAAGCCCCCGACAACATAGCTCCCAGGATCATTCGGGTACTCAAACCCCTCCACCACGTTAAGGTGGCGGTTCAAGGAGGGGCAAAAAGAACAAAGAAACTGATACTTTTTCCAATGTTCAAAGAGGTCTGACCATGTGGAAATAGAAGAGGAGTACAAGTACCTGGGAACATTTTTGACCATCAGCTGTAATTTGCTTCAAACAGGGAGAATTCATCTGGCTCAGGACATCAGCTGCAAGTCACAAAGGAGGGATGGACACCTTTTGCTGTACCCTCCTCAATCAAACTGCCCTGACACGGGATTATTTGACTCCACCTTCCTGATCCTGACCTGCAAAAACGTATATTGCTCTTTGACCAAATGTGCACTGCTCAGATGAAGAGAGCACAAGGGTTAAATTGCTTCATAGGGGATAAATAAAGTTATTTGATAGATTGAACGACATACTCTGATTAATCGATGTAATCCCTCATTCATCCAGGCATTCCTGGCTGTGTTCTCGAGTTCCCGTACCAGATCCAAGGTTTCTTGCCCAAAATTCTCCAAAATTCGTTGATGTAATCCTTCATTCGTCCAAGCGTACTCTGATAAAAAAAAAAAAAAAAAGAAGTTATATTGTGTAAAATTAAGACACAAAAAAGAAATTAATGAAATATTTAATTTGTTGTGCTCCCTGGTGGTGATTAAAGCGGCAGCAAGCTCTCTGTGTTCGCCATCATTGTGAGTTCTAACAAACAATTCTTCAACCATTTACACAAGCTGTTTCAGACACTGGACAAAAAGTAAGTAAGAAATTTCACAAAAAGTGAAATAATAAATTATGTTTTCTGTACAATATTGTCAGGGCAAACAGTTGTACATTAATCTAAATTCCTTTCTGACCAGTGGATTATCTAGATGGAGTTTGCATTTCACACATTGTCTTCTAGTATTTCAGTTTCAACGTGGAATGCACATCTATGATAATCCTTCAATCACTCTCCAATTCACTGACAGATAAAGACAGTGGAGCAGGTCATACTTGGCCATGGTGGCTCTGAAAGATGGATGGGTTAAGCCTAGAGAATACATTTGCTCACTAAATCAATATCACTTGCCTCATAATGTCTCTGAAGACATGTATGCAGTTCATATATGATCAAAATGTCATCTTTTTTCTTCTGTACAAACAAATAAAGCTTAAACAGATTCTAGTCTTCAAATGCATTGGATAAATTAGATAATCATTTTTAAAAAGTGCCTGACCATTTTTATAAATTTTGTGCTGATAGAACAAGAGACACTGCCAAAGACTATTTTTCTCTTTTGTCGTGTTGTCTCATTGTTGTGTGCACAAGCTTGAAAACACCACCATTCTTCACGATCACATTCCTGCAATATGGAGACATAGGTTCACACTAGGACATAACTTTGCATTCATTCACTGAACAATCAAACAAATACAAATATAAAACACTGATGAGCACCAAACCAATAAAAAAACATTCTAAAAAGTAATTACACTGAAATGTATTTTATTGTTTTTCCCCATGCACCAATTCAATTAACATTCATAATTTACTGGATTCAGCTTCCTTTTATTCAACATTTTGAGGGCTTTTCCCATTTTCAAACAATATAATATTTACTATTAAATTGTTAATGCAAATTTCTCATTCTGAAACTCATGGAGAGATTAAAAGGCAGATAATCAATTTCCATGTAAAGGCATAAGCACCCCTTTATCTCTTTTATTTAATTTGTTTAACATTTGTTCTTATAGCTTTTGGATTGTTTTAAGCACATTACTATTCCTTCCATGGAGCTGAGAAAACCAACCAACAGAGAAAACCTGTCAGTTCAAAGAGACACCTCCAACTGCGTCTCCCACCATTTAATACCATCCTGATCCTTAAAGTGACAACAACAGGACGTCCTACAACAACAAACATGGCTGACCTCACCAGACCTCAGTCCACTTCACATATGCATACATATATATAGTGCATGTGTGTCTGAGGAGGCAGGAGTCTGGTTTTCATTAAACCACGTTGGGAAAAGAAGTGTTAGCTTGTTTTAAAGGCCTCAGTGCACAAGCTGTAATTTTCAAACAGAGTGAGGTCAGTGAATGTGGGAGCTGTTTTTGTACAAAGCTATTATTTAAAATACAGGGCAAAGTTTGGCCTTATCAAAGCATCGACTGCTGTTTCAACTGTGATCAGATATCTGATTTGAGTTTAAATCCATTGCACTGACTTGCAAGTACAAACATCCATTTAAACTGTTTAATAGCAGAAGACAATGTTAGAATTAATACATGTTAAATGCCACTGTGCATTATTTGTCAAGAGAAAAATAAGCTTTAAAGGAGACATATTTGTAAAACTTTGAGTGAACAAATGATGAGGAAACAGAAAATGAATGAATGAATGAATGAATGATGAGGAAACATTGTTGTTGCAAGGTAAAAACTTGATTTAAGTTTTATATCCCCTTTAAAGATGCACCATGTATTTCTGTTGGCGGGAACACCACCTTTCTCCCTGAAGTTATTACTTTGCCTAAGGTTTTCTACATTATGACATGAAACGTATCATCTATTGCATTTCAACCGACTCACCTCTCCATAGATCTGAACTGTAAATTTGCCTGGTGTCACCCGCTTGTCCATGGATATCATATATTTAATGCCAGGCAAATTTCAGGCAAAGCGATGACATCTCCATGACCTCAAGCAGGTGTCAGAGCCCCATCAGAGAAGGTTACATAGTGCATTTTTAAGTCCCACTCTAGTCATACTGGTCTCAACTTGCCTTTCTTGTCAGAACAGATAGTCTGACATCATAACTTATCAGTGTAGAGCAAAACACAGATAAATGTATTATGGAGCTGCAGCAACTGTTCAAACTCACAGGGTTTTGTTTACAGTTCTGTTTGAAACTGTGCAGATACAACGTTGTTTCTAAGCCACTGAAATCTTGACAGTTCAACAGGAATGTGTAACTGACAATGACAAAGTGTTGTCAGCCTCGCAAAGCAATGAGAGATCTGTGGCCCTGGAGACACCATAGGCCAGAATGCCCTTCCTAAATATCAATGTCAACAATGTACTGACAAAAACAATGAATTTCCCATCAAAAGGAAACCCAATACTCATGAACAAGGCCAGCTCTGGCCATTTGGAGGCCCTTAACAAGACTTTGTTTGTGGCCCACCAAAGACACACTGTCTAAATAGCTGGTAAAAACAAGGGAATATCAGGAGTGAACAAGGAGTAAAAGTGATCTGTGATCCAATGGAGCAGGTAAGATTCATCAGCAGTTACATTATTCTTTTCACACTTAGAAATAGGTTTATGTAAATTGGGATTTGAGGGTCCTCCCCCTAGACAATTTGAATCACATATTCAGGTGCATTTTAGATGTAATATATTACTTTATCCAATGACCCATTTGAATAGTTTTAATTTTACGTTTAGTGTTTACTCTTGTTGGGATGCAGCCTAAAACACTGGTTACCCTACCCTACTGGTTGTGGCATTTAGATTGTTGAGCCTGCTCATGAACCTAATTTCATTTCATGGGACATGTTTGTGACAATTATTTGTTATTATTATTTAATATTATTTAATATTATTTATCTGTTTAACATTTATTGACAGACAGATTAGAAAAGGTTTAAACTCCACAAATTTCACAGTTTTAGTTTTTTCCTCCTTTATATTCATATTCCACTCCAGACTTTTGGATGAGGGTAGAAAAATACCTGGTTTGTCCATGATGCTGGTCATTAACCTGATTGTTTTTGTGGACATTTCAGTAGAAAAAAAATACTTTAAATTGACCAAAATAAGTTCTAATACCATGATATAAAAACACTGTCAGAAAAGTAGGGTCCGGTGCAATGTGTTTTGGGACGTGGTCAGAGGAGGGTGCTCAGATGAACAAAGCCACACGCACAGACTCTAGTGCTGGGGACATAGAATGTCACCTCGCTGGCTAGATCTAGTCAGCCTCACCTCAATGCACAGCCTGGGTTCTGGAACATTATCCACAGTCCAGCCTCTCCCGTGGAAATGGAAATTTCTATGGTGGTGCTTACAGGGAGAAGCGGCAGGCTGGGCCATGTTGCAATGCAGCTCAGCCGCCACATGTTGGAGTTCACACCGTGAACGAGAGTGTCGCGTCCTTGTGCCTTCAGGTCGGGGACAGGTCTCTTACTGTTGTGTCGATATATGAGTCAAACAGCAGTGCAGAGTACCCTGCCCTGACTCCCTGGCAGGGGTACTGGACCTACTGGGGGACAACAGTGACACCTGGAGAGAGGTGATCGGAAAGAACGGCCCCCCGATCTAAACCTGAGCAGTGTTCTGTTATTGGACTTCTGTGCTGGTTACAGTTTGTCCATGAAAACTATTGAGCACAAGGGTGTCCATCAGTGCACGTGGCACCAGAACACCTTAGGCCAGAGGTTGATGACTGATCTTGTTGTCATGTCATCTAAGCTTGTCTTGGACACTCGGGTGAAGAGAGGGGCGTAGCTGTCAACTGATCACCACCTGGTGGTGAGTTGGATCCGCTGGTGGAGGAGGAAGCCAGACAGACTTGGCAGGCCCAAGCGTATCGTGAGGGTCTACAGGGAATGTCTGGTGGAACCCTCTGTCAGCAGGGTCTTCAACTCCCACCTTCTTTTCCCAGCTTCTCCCAGATCCTGGGGGAGACTGGTGGACCATGTGCACCACCTCCATTGTCGATGCATTAGCTTGTAGCTGTGGTTGCAAGGTCTGTGGTGCTTGTCGCGGCGGCAATTCCCGAACCCGGTGGTGGACACCGGAAGGTTTGTGGCCGAATGTGAAGCGACTGGGATGAGAATCAGCACCTCCAAATCCAAGGCCATGGTTCTCGACTGGTGAGTGAGTCCTTGCCTCCTTAAAGACTGGGGTGAGGAGTTTAGTCACACAAAGGACTGCTCCTCCACATCGAGGAGCCAGCTGAGGTGGCTCAGGCATCTGTACCAAATGCCTCCTGGACATCTCCCAGGAGAGATACCCCCCAGAAGAGCTGGAGGTGGTGTGTGTGGAAAAGGAGGTCTTGGACTCCAGCTGCCTCTTCGACCCGGCCCTGGATAAAGAGCACGAAAATGGATGGATGTCAGAAAATCGGTGAGTGATGCTACTATACATTTATTCTTAGAACCTAATTCTTACCACATAATTTCCTGTTTGAGGGCATTAGCGTTGTTAGCAGGGGACTTCTAAATCATCTTATCTTTTACTTTTCAAATGTTCAAGATTCATATAACACTGTAGTTCTTTTGAGGAGAACATGAAATACCACATCCAGTCTGATGATTTGTTGATGTATAAATGCTGCACTTGGCCCAGGAACACAGTGCATTAGCTGTTAACTCGTGACTCAAAGCTTTTCAAGTGATTTTCTCTCGGTTCCACTGCGTTCGATTCCAGACATAAAAGAGGCAAGAAGCGAAAGGGTAAGTGGGGACAGACTTAGGGGAGAGGGTGGTTCCTGTCAGAAAAGCAAAAAAGCAGAAGATGATACTGTCCTGAAAATCAAAACCACCTGTGATTTTAATGAATAGGGCCAACAAATTTCCCCCGATGTAAATGTTGTTGGAGTTTATAAGGGTTATATTAAAATGAATGCCAAATTAAACTCCTAAAAAGTAACTGAGAACATTAGTTAAACAATTGTGTAATGACAGGAAAAAAACACAAATCTTCTCTTCAGCTGTATGTCTATGGAGTATTTTGTTCTAGATTTAAGAGACACAGTTTTCTGTGATAATGATTGGCCTTTACATTATGACCACTGAAAGGAGACAAAAAAAAAAAAAAGATTATCACAATGATGCTTGTAATAAAATGTATCAGAAAGGAAGTGAACATTTTGTTCACCCCAGCTTTAATGACTCCAATAGAAGTTTTAACATTCACCAAATGAAATCTAGACGGGGTTTGAAATCTGATTTTCCTATGTTCAGAATAACTTGTTACCAATCTAATTACAAAGGCAACAACTAGAGAATGTCAGCTTCACAAAGACACATTTATTTGCACTCCAAAGCTCCACAGCTTCAACTTTTATTTGAGTTGAATTTAGTCAGGCGTTTTAGGGAAAATCCACCAGATTGATAGAAAGTTAAAGGTACCGCATGTAAATCCAATGTATGTTATTATTCCTAAAACTGCAGTTCTTTGTCCTACATTAACCAATATTTTTTCAGTGATTAGTGGAATTTGTTTCTGTACAATAATTTGCTTCTTCTTCACAAACATACAATTCTTGAAACAACTTAATCTGCATAACGACTTGCACAGTTTTTGCCTCTCGTGGAATGTGATTTGAAACACTTGTTACCCCCTGCATTCTTTGTTCTCGCCACATCACACACGATTATAGACTTAAGGCAGTGCCAGATCTGAACAATGCTGGCATGTTAGTCATTGAGACAGATGGGCAAAATGAAAGAAAGAACCAGAGTAGCCACAAGCCCCTCGTTAAAATCACAGCACTCTGCCATATTTATGCAACCACAATCATCACAGCGGGCAAATCAAAGCATTTAAATTCTTCAAACTTATGGAGAAAAAGACTGAACTATTGCAACAAACCAGGTTCTTGTTTGGGTGTTTGCTTTGGGGCAATGAATTAAAGTTAGCAATGATTTGAAGTGGGACTAAGCCATGACTAAACTTGGTACCACTTTATAATTAAGGGGTTATGCTTAGGGTATTACTGAGCCTGACTCATTATAAACAATTTCTCCATTATGGATTGAGTTCATGTTGTTCATGCTTTATTAAGGCCAAATCAAATGTAGTTACTTTAAAGTGTTTCCAACAACTCAAATCTTAACTTGACTAAAACAGACAGCTGTAAATAGCTATAAGCTCATTTACCTAAATGTTTTGGAGGGAGGACTTCTGACGTCTGATGGATGTGACGAGTCTCTCTATCAAACTAACCACAGACCTTCAACAGAGACGAGGGAGCTTTAACTTTGGCTCACACATGGGACTCACTTCTCCAGAGACCACCACCAGGGGGCAGTCAGTTTGAGAGATCTGTTAAGCTGACCTTGCCTGGAAACAACATCTGATAAGAGACATGTCACATCAGACGTCACATCCATCAGATGTCACCTCTGACAAAGGCGGAAGTCCTTTCGCCGAAACATGTCAGGGAAATGAGTTTATAGCTATTTACAACCGTCTCATTAGCAGAAACTCACAAGTTAATAATCACAAGAACACAGATTGACTAAAACAGGCCCAAACCACATGAAGAATACAATGCGTAAAATTGTTT
The DNA here is from genome assembly GCA_019453435.1 of Rhinogobius similis. Taxonomy (NCBI): domain Eukaryota; kingdom Metazoa; phylum Chordata; class Actinopteri; order Gobiiformes; family Gobiidae; genus Rhinogobius; species Rhinogobius similis. Next base: position 41,685,087 of record CM033623.1, read on the forward strand.
GTTTGTTTGTGTGTTTTTGCTGTGATGTAATCAATTATAGTATAGTTTATGCAACTTTTTTCTGTGTAAAGCCAAAACATGAAGGTTACGTCTGCCTATATATTCAGTAAGTGCTGCAAAACAATATTTGACTTTATATTAGGGGTGGACTACATGCTAAAAAAAACAACAACAAAATTTTCACAATGTTCTTGATCGTATGACTGAGATAACTACTACAACATTGAAAACACTTTATAATACCTACTTTTTTTTTTTTTTTTTTTGCTTTAATAAAACACAAATAAAGACTTAATTCATATAGTTTATTAAGAATGATTCAGGTGTAGTAACTACTTAACTAACACCCTAATCCTAACCTCTAACCCCAAACCTTTAATTAAGTTAACTTCTTGTTCACAATGAATTGATTCTTTGTTAATGCTTTATGGCATGAATAAGTGTAGTTATTATAAAGTAGCACACAACTATCTTGTGATCATTGTGTCTTTTATCCACTTGCTAAATTCTACTGAACATTGTTTAATTGAACTGCTTTCTACCTGTGGTCCATCGAGGCAACTGTTGTGATTTTGAGCACTACAAAAATAAATTGAATTGAATTGTGAGAGTTCATACTTCACTTGTAACTCACTCAGAGCACGATGAAGGTTGACCAATAGGTGGAGTGGATGGGGAAAATTGTGCGTGTTTGAGCAAAGCACTAAAATAAAAGGAAATACTGTAATTTCACATCATCACAGGGATCAGATTTAATTTTATCATATCACCCAGCTCTACTTTACATCCACCCTTATCCGTACAACAAAGTAAAATATAATCGCAACAAGAACTCCTGTGTCGGTATTTTATGGACCATTTGGGCACCCGGAGCTTTCTGAGAGGTGCCTGAACAGTCATCAAAGCCCTTTCAGTGTTGAGTTAACGGTCTAAAGAGGTCTGGACGCACTCTCACACCCTCAGACCCACATGGCAGCCATATTTTTTCACTTCACCCACACAGAAAAAGTGCAAGACCAGCACAATACGCTCATAACTATCAAAGAGGTACACTTTTCAATCACCTCCCGCTCTTTGTTGTCATATAGCGGTCTGAAAGGTCTTAGATGTGGAGGAAATGAAGTAGGTGAGGTTGTCGTGGTGATTAAAGAGGCTGTAAGAGAAAGGGATAAAGTCTGACAGAGCAATTACCCAAAGCATCAGCATGTGGTTAGGATCAATACCACACATGCAAAACAACAGCAGGCTTAATGGAGTAACGGAGAGTCAACCGTCAATGGATGCATAAAAAGAAGAGAATAAATCTGGGTCAACTAGAAATTTGGTCATTCTTCACTTACGGTAATTATTGCCAACAGAATAGGTCAGTGTTTGTAAACAAAAGTTAGCATTAGCCTCCAAATATCGCAAACAATGAAAATCCAGGGCTGTTTTTGCGACTGACAACCACTCGATCACACTTGAGTAACACCAGAGCCTCATTAGAAAACATAGTAGTGTTTAGTGTAGATTGTTATAATGAACAATTAGTGTAAATCCTAACAACCTTGTAATAAATATTTCTTTAATATACGTTATGCTGGAAATCCACCAAAATAGCGGGGTATAGTGGGCCACAACAGTTTGACGAGAACATTTTGTTTCAGAAATCTTAGAGTAAGAAATTAACTTCAGAAACTGTAGATTGAAGTCAGATATTGATACATTCTTTTATTTGCTGTCTTAATAAAATGAATGCAATAGAATGTTTGATTGAGTCCGCCGCTATTCTAAACACATCACTCCTAGAATAAACAGGATGGATAGCACAGTTTAGTTGTGGATACGTGACCTTTAAGTGAAATTCAAGATTCCCTAAGTTCAAATTGAAGTTCAAAATCCCCCAAACATGTAACCATTTTAGTGCAATATTTGTGTGTATCCCAAATCACTTTTTGGTCTGACCAGTTCAAATATTTTCATTTTCAACTGTCAAACCTTTACACATGTTACCTTGAACATCTTTTTCTGTTTCCATGGAAACTTCATATCTTACACCAGCCTTGGTGTTTGGTTAAAAAAGCTCTTGACTGCCATAATAGTTTTATTATGTTATAGTGGCTACATTTTCGGATATTTTCTGTGTAGAGGGCGGTTTAAACATCTGTAGATGTTTCATCAATCTTTTATTGTAAACAGGTGACCAGCTGATGCAGTCTACTGTCAAATGATGTCCACAGTTTTACAAACATTAGTTTATTTATTTTACTTTTATTGCTTCCAGTGTTATTAACTTTATCTCTGAAGTAAACAATATAATATATAATTAACTCTAGACCTTTCTCAAAAAGCAAACCAAACAGTGCACTGCACATATAGGAGTAGATTCCATAATATAAGATTCTTATTCCTATATTTTTAACATCTACCATACATTTCATTGGTCTGATTGTGTTTGTGGGCAGTGTGTGCACAGCACATAATTTGACAAACTTTTTTAGAAATAGTTGCCTCTTCTGTTCCCCTGAAGACGGAGACAGAAACTTTCATTCTGATCAATGGACTGCATTTACACCATATTCTAAATCATTCTCATAATCATTCACTCTTCATAATTCATTATGATATTCTATATAATTGTTTATATTTAGGTTTATAGTTTTGTAGAATTTGCATTTCAACTGCCATGGAGACCTTTTAATCCAGTGATTCTTAACCATAGGGCCGGGGCCCTAAGTAGGGCCGTGAGCACCTCCTTGAGGGCCGCACGATCACTAAAATATAATACATTTAATATGAGATTGGGCCTCGACTTACTTTAGACAGAAAAAGTCAGGCCTCAAGGTAAAAAAGGTTAAGAACCCCTGTTTTAATCAACCTGGACACATATTTGAATGTAAAATAGTGGATGTTTCTATAACTTACACTAGTGTAGTCTATTTACCACACTGTCTCCTGTGGAGTCTACAAGCACATGTGGGAGACTTAAACCAAATCCCAGAGTCAAGTCTAATAAATATCAGGCGGTTTTTACGACCGCCTCAACTTCTGACAGAGTTTTTGTGTTTTATTCGTTGGAGAAGGAGGCTAATTACTGGTTTGACTGACTTCCATGACAGCCGTAACCACAGTTTCTGCAACAACTTTAGCTTTGGAAAGACTGTGGATAAATTTGTGTGTGCATGTAAACAGTGTCAGTCTGTCCCTACACCCACTTGATTAATAGGCACTGAATCGTTAATCTTCAAGATGACAAGATCTCTTGCAAATTTGTGATAACTACAACCGAGAGAGAATGAACGTTACCATTCTGCAAGCGCTTATATTCTCAATAGGCAATAAAAATGTACTGATTGTTGGTGTTTTTATCATCAACAGATAGCATCCCTTGGGACTTTCCTAATAACATTTGAGGACAACTTGAGGGGAAAATACACGGGGAAAGGCAGAATGTCTTCCTCAAGGACTGTATGTGTAAAATGAATCCTGCTCTTTTTATATTTGAACAAGTTCTTTACATAGAACATTGGTCCCCTCTTGCACTGATAAACACACATTTATCCAATCTGTCTAACTATAGCATCTTGTCCATATTTTGCAACAATAAATCCGTCCCCTAAACCAAGCCAACCTTTTCTTCTTGGTACATTCCTACAATTTTGGTTTACAAACACAGGTTGGAAACAAACTACTGAACCAAAGGCACATAATAAAACCACTCTTAACTTAACTCGGCACAAAAGTTCCCACACTTTTTTTTTAAAACCCGGCTCTCAAACAAACCCGCCTTCACGCAGCTGCCACCGTCCAGCTTCATGTTAATCGTGTTTATTATTTCTTACTACCAACTTCCACCGTCTCCATGGAAAAACTTGTGTCCCAAACCATTCCCTGTCTTATCCATAAAGTCCAATTGCACCAGAATAGCAGTGTGTATGGTGATTACAGAGCTCCAGAATCAGTGGTCACTCTGATGTGGACAAACGGTGGGTATACCAAACTGAACTGCAGATTGAATTTGGTTTTGGTTATGCACACACACCACCTTGTTTTTCCATTTATGGTTATCTGTATGCAAAGACTCATGGGAAATTCAGTGACCAGTGTCTCTCTGTGAGCTCACTGTGGCAGTCCCTGTGTGCGGACGACAAATGGACTGCATAATTACATAGCCTGTATTAATTTGCCAGTATTAAGTTTGCAATAGAACATTTAAATCCTTAATGCTCGGAAATTCTGGGAAAAAAAGTGGACAACTTCTGAAAAATAAATTGTGACGAGTCATTCCCATCGTGCCTTGCACCAGAGACACTTTGCAAATGTACAGCTGATTCTTTTGGCCGCAAAAAACAGACAAGTAAAATGAGGAAAAGATCAAGCAAATTATGTAGTTTCCTTGATATGCCTTGAATGGACGTTTGTGACAGACTGATGAGAAAATACTTTTGTTCTGAAGTTTTGTCTTGGTTTTATTACTTGGTTTACAGTTAACCATTCTGAATATTTTCAGGTATTTTCAGTTATTTGTGACACAGTTTGTGTGAGAACATCAAGAGACATTTTAATGTGTGTTTCTTGTATCATCTATAATTGTCCTATATATTGCTTCATTTTGTATTTTTTTGAAATACCATAAACACGGATGTTCTGAAAAGTTTTGTTTGTCTGAATACCTCTTCACTTAAAGGCGCACTATGAGCTTTTTGCTCATATTTATGACTCCTCCTAACTCCCTGGTCCAAGTCAATAGACCAGGCAAATGTTAACTAGACACTCAGCAGTGATGAGGGAGCAACAGCCAGCTATCAATAGGACAATAGAACAAAGGCTATCATAACCATAGAACTAGAACTCATTGGCGCATGACCCCAAAAAAGTTTCTTACTTCCGCATCTACTTCCTGATACGGAGGCTGACATCTTTGCTTTCCCCCATGATGCTTTGAGTGACGTGAACGACCATGCAGCTTGCAAGTTTTTGTGTTAACGTTAGCTTGTGTGATTGTAATTGTGTTCTTCATGTTAGAGCACACCTGAAAGCGTCTGAAATGAAATAAAATACAACTTCCAGGGGTCGCTAGTCGAGCCTTGTCCACGTGCTTCTGTTTATATCGTCCGACGTGCTCGTTCATGTGACTCGCACATGTTTGCGGTGACGTCACTTAATATAAAAACGGTAATTTCGGTGATTTTAGAAACGGTAGAAAAGAACATTTCCTTCTATTTTATTTAAATACTGATAATAATTCAGTACTGTCTGCAATTATAATGTGCCATTTTAGAAAAAGGTTGGTTCCAAGAGGCTGCAGTACCTCGCACGGCCACAAATCAATCTGGGACCACAGACAGAGGGGGCGTACCTTATCCAGTTCTTTTAATACATCCATGATCATAACAGATTAGCCTCAGGTGACACAAGGCAGGGCAATCAGTGACTCCTCCCTGTAGGCGGGGCTCTCACAACTCAGAAGCCAGAGCTCTCAGACCAGACCAATGACTTTTGGACAGAAGTCGAAATGTCTCGATCTTCAAACAGCGTCTGGATGACAACCCCTGTAACCTTTAATTGAATAAATCCAGGTTTAATGCAATACTGTGGAGCATTAACATAGAGAAAAGCAAGTGGCAACCTCTTCACCAGAAAAGTTACAAAGTGCAACTTTAAACATGAGTAATACTTTTCTAACCAATTATTCAGCACCAGAAAATATCCATTGAATATTTACTTTTTTACAAAATTATTATTTAAAACAGTGTGTTCTTACAGCAAACATTGGCTACTCTGTGTGGATGACCTAAGACTCAGTATTGTCCCTTGAGAGTTCACTAACTTAATGCGCATAAAATATAAAGCATATAAGACAAAAACATTGCTGTATTTTCAGTCCAACTCTCTTGTGGCGTGTGTCACTGTTCTCACCACACTGGGCTCTTTGTACTGTACAAAGTTTGTTCCAAGAAACTCCTTATTTCTGTGTCACCTCCAAACTTACCTGGTCATGGGACCGTGCATAAGCAATGTTTATGACTTCTTCTTCAGTCCAAATGGTTTACAAAGACTTATTAACAAATGTCATACAACCTCTGAAGTTTCCCTCCGCCTGGCATGAATCAAAGTCCACAGGGAGCTGCATTTGATGGTGAAAAATCATCCTGACCTGCCAGTGCTGTTTTTGTGTTGGTGAAATGAAGCAGAATTGAATAAATATGTCCTGTTGAAATGGCATTTGGATGGTAAATATAGGCTGAGGTAAATATGTGGGTTACTTGGAACTGCCAATGCCACAAGGAAAGGAAAAAGCTGAAAATTATTAACTGATATTTTAATATTATCAATGTGGATATATAGGTTAAACGTGCACTGTGTTTTCTTGCTTATCTCAAGGTGTTTTAACAATAACTCATGATATTAAACTTCATAGAGAAAAGCATGTGATGCCGAGGCAACCCTGCTCGTAATAAGAATGCATGTTTTCAAGGAATTTTTAAAAATATTTTTGAGTAAGAAAATGTGCCTATGATTGAAAAAAGGCTATTGGTAGATAAGGTGAATGCCATACGTGGGGAGCAAAAGTAAGTGAGTAAATTTATAGAAAAGCACCGTTAAGCAATGTACATCAATTCAAATAAAGATAAAAACATGATGACTTGCAATCCTTCACTCTTTAAATTAAAGTCCAACCAAACCAGTCTGTCCACACTGACCTCTTGTGACTTGAGACTAGGGTTGCAACAAGCTAATAAGATTAACTGCAACTAAGTGATTATAGAAATAGTTGTCAACTAATTAAGTAATTAAATAATAGCTAACCGGTCTTAAATAGACTCCAAAATATGCCATGAGGAGAAAGTTTATGACTCAGACAGAGCAGGAGTCACAAAAATAACGTGAGAAATGTGTGAATTTTGTGTGTTTGATTAAAACACAACATATTCTCCCTCAGATCGTTCACAAATGGCTTCACTTCAGCTGCATTTGCAGGTAAAATAGAGTAAAAATGTCACATTCTCAGGCTTTTTCACAATCTAAACAACTAATTGATTAATCAAAAGAATAATTGCTTGACTAATCAAATACTTTAAATCAGGCCTATTCATCTTGCAGCTTGGGGCCAGATCAGGTCCTCCAACAATCTGATCCAACCCACGACCCATCTTCCAAATCTCAAAACATATATTTTCTTGTCCTGGTTTAATTCTGGGTAACATTTTGGTCCTGGTTTAGTCTGCTTTAGGCCTGAATTGGTCCTGGTTCAGACCTAGATCTAGTTTAATTCTGGTTCAGTACTGGATTGAAAATTTTGGTTGGTTAGTATTTTTTCCCATAAAAATCTAATCTAATCTAAGTAGTTATGTTATCATCATTGAAAAACATCTAGTGTTGTGGATGTTTTGTACCACACCAAATTTTATAAAAGTGCTGAGTCATGACCCCCAAAAAATCTTGCCCTCGGGAAAATTAAATTGAATGACCCTGCTCTAAAGAATAATCACTAGACTGATTACCAAAATGCAAAATTGTTAGTTGCAGCCTACATGACATTGGCCATACCCTCCAAAACTGTCACAAAATAAAAAATAAATGCTTCCAGACTTCCAGTTCTTTTCCCAAAAAGTCTTCAAGAAACTATTACTTTGGGCCAAAACCTAAATTCATTACACAATTACTCACACTTAAGGTATAAAACACTGACGTTTGTCCCAGCACTTTTCCTCAGAAGACAGACTTTCAAATGTCAAGTCCACACATAACTTCTCCGGCTCCCGTCAGTCTCCTGCTCTGATCAGCATGCAGTCCAGACTTAACCTTATTTGCTCTGTGTACCGTGCACCCAGCTCTATCTAAATGTGTTTACCGAATTATGCACCCCTCTCCGACCGTCCTTCATCCACCCGTTTGTTTGTGCGTGATTCAAACTCGCACTGCCGTGTCCATTTCACGGTCATGTGATGCACGGCTGTAGAGAAAGTGGTTTATTAATGCGGCCTGATGAATACGGCCCCGTGTCTGAGTGGACAGTGCAAGGCCAACAGGAATTCTCCACAGTCAAAGGGGTGGCTCCAGGGCTCAAACCAAATCTGTCTGAGTATGTTATTTAAAAGTACGTTTGGATCAACATGGTGTGGTCTTTCTAAACAAGAGGGGATGTCTAAATTAAACAGTAGTGGGATTGTCGACACACATTTGAAACTCAACAGGGTCAATGCAACAAGGAAAAAAAGCAAGCTTATACTGACTTTTATTGAGTTTTTTTATTATGATCAAATCTTTTTAGGGTTGATCACAAATACCAAAGGGCCAGGTTTATCACAGAATGAATTAGAATGAATTTGGAAAGTATAAAGTGTATGTGTTCTACTTCAAAAACCTGAAATTGTGATGTTTCTTCTGATCTTAACTTTTTATTTTTTTTATCTTTAAAATGACAAAATTTCATAAGCCCAAAACATTTTTTTTTTTTTTTCAGTTTTTGTTTTTGGTCAGTTTGTTCTCTCAACATGTATGCATTCATGTCGAAACACCAAACTTGTCCATTCTGTTCCTAAAGATGTTTTATTACTTTATTAAATCCACTTAAATCCAGATTTTTCTGGGACATTGTAACTTCTCAAAATGCATTTTTTCACCACGGAGACATAAAGATCACCATTCAAAATAGCACCTACACACCACCAAACATCAGTCTTTGATTTAACAAGATGTTGATGGAACGTATGGACGAATTTGCTGATATCTAATTCCAAGCCTGATTTATAAAAGTTTTAAGTAAAAAAAAAATATTTAGGCCAATTATCCTTTAGATCTTTTCACTTGAAAACTTAACAAGATATCCAAAATCTCCTCTATAAATTCTTTGTAACAAGTATTTGTAAAGGGCTCGGGATAGAACATCAAAAAACAGCCGTTACCATGGAAATCCATTATTTTTGCTGTTTGTGTGGTAAACTTACATTAAAAAAAAACATTACTCAAAACAATGTTAAAAACGTGAACAAAAAATCCATGGAAGAACCTAATAAACTGCAGGGTCACTTTTGGTAAATACATTTATCAATAACAGTTTTAGATAACGCTAAGTGTAGTATTTTGCATCTTAAAATCCCCATTGATTTAACATTGGGCTAACTGAAAAATCAGTTTAAGATTTTTTCCTATTTACCTGCAGTGTCTCACCTTAAGTCCTTCTTCCTCAAACTAAAGTCTATTTTCCCAAATCCTCCTCCTGAATCCTCCTGAAAACTCATTCAACCCTGTGTTGTAAACATTTGTGACCATGTGCTAATGGTTGGGAAATCACCTTATCTGTGATTGTTGTTCTTCTGCAGTAGTGATCCGATTGGGAAATGTAGACTTCTCATTTTCTTTCTCAAAACAAATAATCAAACTAATTCAGAACATTCGGACACTGGGCCTAACTCGAATTCAAAAAGGAAACAGTTTTTTTTCTTCTCCGCTCCTGTCTCTGCCTCAGACACCAGAGAAACCAACACAACCAGGGTTTTTCTTGAACATCGTCCAAATGTAAAGTGGACTTAGGTTTCAAATTTCCAGAAATGAGACATTGCAAGCCATGTATTATAAACACGGATTATGATAAATCTGCTACTCCTGTCTTTAGGTTAAACATACCCCTTATGTCTCAGGAATAACATGTTTTCTTTGCACAAGTTTCACCCAGTGTCAACGTTTTAAAGCAGCATTAAGTTTAAACTATTTCAACACCTTTAAATATAAAACGCAGTGATAACTAAACATTTCCAGACCCACAGCCATGCACATCTGACACTTACATTATAGAAACCAAACTGCCTTTGTGTTCAGTGGGAAAATTATACTGTGTTTTTTTTTTTTCTCAATCAGAACATTACCTTTTAAAAGTATAAAGTCTAAAAAGCAGCAGACCTCAATTAAAGTCTTCCACAATTATTTATTTATACACATTTTTTTCCTTTAGTTTGTTAAAAGCATATTTAAAAAAAACACACAAAAAAACAGAACATGACACAGAGAACCAACAAAAAAATAAAAGGCGAGCAAAAGACAAAAAAGAAAAGAAAAAGGTACTGGTCAACAAAAAGTACAACATTTGTTAAATTTGTCCGTTTGCGAATTTAGTCTGAATGTCATTTTTCCCCCCATGTTTCTATGGTTACTATTCTGTCAGTCGAGTCTTCAATCGTTGGTTTGGTCTGTGCCATCCAGTTTTTAGTGTTGGCCTTCTTCCTTCTTTGGATGTTATAAAGTTTTGAACTGAACACAAGTTTTTTTTTTTTGCCTTGCCACACAAATCTTGAGATTGATTTATCTCATTCAGAAAAAAACCTATTTGGGATAGAAAATGGATAAAGAATCTGGGCAAAACATACATTTTTAAATAAATCATTGAATTTAAGCTCGTGTATGGAAAAATACAGGTATAGTTTTTCTCTAAAAGTGTTGACAAATCTTTGTTGAGAACTCACTGAATATTTAAGAGATTCTGTTTTTAAATGGGTAAATCTTTCAGAAAGTCAAAGGGGGATCGCCAGATAATACCTTATTTCAGATGATAATAATAAATGACAGAAATAGTAGCAACAACAAAAATTAAGACATTTAATAAAAACAAGAGACACAGATGAATAAATGAATAAATAAATAAATCATAAAAAAATTGGGTAGTAAGTAGATCAGTTAAAAACCTCACAAATTACAATGAATGTGTTTGGTGGTGACGATAACAGATAACACATAATGTCAATGTCAATGTCAATGTCAACTTTATTTCTATAGCACATTTACAACAACACCAGCTGCCCAAAGTGCTTCACATGCACATCATGTAAAAACATACTGTAAAAGAACAAAATAATTGCAAACACAACAGATAACAGTTAACTTGTGTTAAAAGCCAAAGCAAAAAAATGTGTCTTAAGAGCAGATTTAAAAGACTCTAGTGATGGAGCAGCTCTGATCTGTAGAGGAAGACTGTTCCACAGTTTTGGGGCGGCCACAGCAAAGGCCCTATCTCCTCGAGTTTTTAATCGGGATCTGGGCACATCCAACAACAGCTGATTTTCTGACCTCACTGATCTGGCCGGGACATGAGCTGTTAAAAGTTCAGACAGGTATTCAGGGGCCAATCCATTTAGGCATTTAAAAACGAACATCAAAATCTTAAAGTCAATCCTGAATTTGACAGGAAGCCAGTGAAGGGAGGCCAGCACTGGGGTAATGTGCTCACGCTTTCTCGTCCCCGTCAACAAGCGGGCAGCAGCATTTTGGACCTGCTGGAGGCGCTGTAGGGAGGATTGGTCCAGCCCACAGTACAGAGAGTTACAGTAATCTAGGCGAGATGAAATAAACAGGTGAATGACTCGTTCAAAGTCACTGGCTGGAAGGTAAGCCTTAACTTTACTTAATGTTCTGAGCTGGTAGAAGCTGGCTTTGATAACTGAATTTATTTGCTTGTCCACATAACACATAAAATTTTAAAACATTATAGTATGATCTTCATGAGGTTGATGGATACAAGTTTACTCTATTTTAAACAGTCAAGAAATAAATGGGGTCAAGCTTCCATAGTTCATTTTCCAGTTTCTAGTTCATGTTTTTCTTCAAGTCAAATTTCCTAAAAAACGCATGTTGATTCTCCACTCTGACCCGGTGTGACGTATAGTATAAACCTTTCCCAAACCAAGTCAGTTGCAGGTCATCAGCAAAGGCCCTGACCTGACCAACATGGCTGCCGTTTGAGGAAGTCCTTCTGTTCCGCCTCAGTCAAAGTCCAAAACTCCATTATCTTCACAGCACAACAGTTGATAGCAACAATAAATAGGAAGCATCTGACTCTCAACAACAGCAACTTATCTCTCCCGACGCACTTGACCTCTTCTTTTCCTGTTCCTCTGGCAGCCCCTTCCAAGGTCCGGGACGTCCCATCACGCATGAAAAAGGAAGAGCTGCCACATTCAGCCACACATTGCACAAAGGAAGAGAGAGTTTGTGTTTGGGTGGAAAGTCGAAAGATTAATATTCTCATATCAAAATGCATTACTGTGATTGTACACAAAATCCCTTTGATTTTGGACCAAAGACATCCGGTGAAAATGTAATATTAGGCTGCACTGATATGAGCGATTCAAATCAAATCAAATCAAACTTTATTTATATAGCGCTTTTCATACAAAAATTGTAACACAGAGTGCTTTCCAATTTACATATTAAAAACAATTCCCCAAACCCACCCCGGCCCCACCATCCCATTCACACACACACACACACACACACACACACACACACACACACACACACACACACACACACACACACACACACACACACACACACACACACACACACACACACACACACACACACACACACACACACACACACACACACACACACATGGCCATGAGGTTGAATGCAGGTGAACCAGCTGTGAGAGCACCATCAGAGGAGCCATCTGCACCAGGAGAAAAGAGTCGCCTGCAGCCACAGGACACAGACTCAAGACCCAGAGGCACAGGCCTGCTCTTAACCTGAACGTTCTCTGCGGCCCTGAGGTTCTCCGGCAGGCCGTTCCACAGACGAGGGCCGTAGTATTGGAAGGATGCCTCGCCGTGAGTGTGTGTCCTGACTTTGGGAATGACTAGGAGCCGGCTGCCGGAGGAGCGCAGGGGCCGCGAGGGTTCATATGGTAAAAGCAGTTCTGAAAGATAAGAAGGCCCAAGACCATTAAGACATTTATAAACCAGTAAAAGAACCTTAAAATCGATCCTGAAACACACGGGGAGCCAATGCAGTGATTTTAAAACCGGTGTAATGTGGTCCCGCCCCCTGGTCTTAGTCAGGACACGTGCTGCTGAGTTTTGTAATAACTGCAAACCTGCAATACTCTTTTTGGGAAGACCAGAGAGCAGGGCATTACATTGACACATGTCAGTCTGTTGTGAGCCAGGTTACAAAATGTCACATTTAAACATGAACTAATTGCATGGTAATCTCACAAGACATATCAAAGGAAATTCATAATTGATTATCTACCAGGGACTAGACCCTAGAACTCACTGCATCACAAAATAAAATCTGCATTTTGACAGTATTCATTTAAGTGTCCCCCGTCTATATTAGTGCATGTTGAAAGGGATGTTGTGATCCCAAGAAATCCATGCATTACATCTTCTTAAATCATTTTATATAACAGAGGCTACGTTTCACAAAAGAAAGTACAACCATAAACACACTCGAGTTTGTTTTCCTCTGCACACATGGGGAGGCGCTTGAGGTGTGAGCTGCACTCTTTCCCACGATGGCGCGGCCGTCTGTCCTGGCGCTGGAAGGAAGCAGAGGTTAGTGACTGCTTTGTGCACCACAAACACACGCACTGTCCCGTGTCACCCCTCCCTCTCCTTCACACAGGCTCAGGACGCCCGGGGCCCGCGGAGCAGAGCGGGGCAGTGGATGGACTCATACAGGAAGCTCTCCGCTCAGGCCTCGTCCTGTTTGTGTGACGCCTGTGTCGGTGGGACTTTGTTCGATGGAAAAGGCTTTTATCAGTTATTCTTTGAGTTTAGTGGAGCGGAACAAAAGCAGAATTGGCTAAATTAAGCTAAACAATTAAAAATGGCATGACTCGTTTGAATATGAAGGGTGTTATTTAAATAAATTGTGGTTAATCAAGTTAGACACAGTCGGATTTTAATAGTGTTGTCATGATACTAAAATGTCATACGTGATTTGATACTTTGAAAAATATACGTGATTTTCTATATCGATTTCGATCCCAAATGGATAAAAACAACATCTTTTTCAGGTCAACATCTTTTTCAGACAATAGACTGACATTTTAACACTAAATTATACTCATTGCAGTCTTATACTAGTTAAGTAAAGCTCAAGAGCATTCAAAACAGTTAAAGGGATTGTTTTTGTATCGATATTTGCTGAAATCATCATCATATCTATACTTTAGACACTGATTTTCAATACTTTTGACAAAACTATATTAAAGATACAATTGCACTTTACAGCACAGCAATAACATGTATATCTAAAGCGTTTTGGAAAAAGTTCTGGTTATAACTGTGAAATAGAATGACAGCTGCGCCCTGTTTCACTATGAAATTATAACATCATCAGTGACATTTTTAGTCAGCTATTTCCATCCCATTTTTCTACTGCTGTGCTGAATAGTTTAGTGCTACAGCACAAACAGGACGCGTCATCCTTGTGAAATTTCAGCTAAAGTTCCCACACAACTCTTAGGTTTTCCAAATTGTCCAGAAAATGAAAAGGGAAACACTCAAAACAACAAAGGAAAAATGGAGAGATGACCGAGTCAGTGCAACAAATATGCAGCTCAGTAACGTCCAGTCTGCAGCGGTCAGTGCTTAAATTGACGCTGGATGAAACGGATAAACAAGTTTTATGTGCCTGTGTGCTCCAGAAAGAAAAAGGCAAAAGTTTAAAGTGACAATATCTCAACTCAAAAAATAACAAAGTTATCGTATCACACAGTATTTTTGTGAGGTAAGATATGAGGGACACTGTGTTATATATCATTACAGGTTCACTTTACTGCTGTAACATAGAGCAGTGTTTTTCAACCTTTTTCTAGTTGCGGCACACTTTTTGGGTTTAAAAGATACCACAGCACACCACCTACAAAAACATGACCAAATCAGACCATTAAGTTAATAAAATATGGCATAAAATGAGCCAAGTCATGTTTGTGTTACTGTTTGGTGCTTTAAATTTGACATTGGTGGTGGTTTTGCGTTTTGTTTTGGTGCAGAAGTTACTCCAAAAAGGTAAATTTGTTATTTACAGCCGCATTTCTGAACCTGTTAACTCAAATTTGACATATTTTCAAGGCACACCTGGCAAAACTTCAAGGCGCACTAGTGTTCCCCGGCACACTGGTTGAAAATCAATGACATAGAGGGTCAGCCGCCTGATTGTTGCTATGACAGTATGTTTTTGCCCCATCGAGGTTCCACAGTGTCATATCATCTCATAGAATGCAGTTTTTTCAAGTCGTTTTGCTTCCAATTAAAGCTCTTGTAATGGAATAAATACATTTAAAAAATAAACAGCAACACAGAAACCTTTGTTGTGAAAAAACGTCAAATCGTATTTTTATTTTTGTTAGCATCATCTACAGATATTACTGATGAAAATAATATCGATTGGATTTTATCAAGCAGCGAAGGAGTAACATTACGGTTGCAGTAAAATACATTTGAAAATATTACTGTACAAAGAGTAAACTGCAAGCCTTTGATTACTTTTAAAAATGGCACTTAGCTCTTTTTACGAATGAACTATACATATATGTTTAATGCCATACTGTGGAACATGTCAGGCAAAGACATAAAAAAGAAACAACACAGCAGCAACAGCAACAGCTTTAAGATGGATGGAAAAAATAGTCCCTTTTTAATGCGCACACACAGAACTCGAAAAAGGTAAACGTATATGTTCAATTACAGCACAATACATAATTCTGAATATGTCTTTTGCAGCAGGATAGGAATAAAGCGGAGCCTCTCCTGTATAATTTACCCAAGCATCTACATATTCTGACACATCAATCTGTTTGCAGCTGCACAGTCTCCCGTATGTTGTGCTGATTTAGTGATTCTATGCTACTGCTTGGGGCATTTTCTTTTTACGATAAACCATACATTCTGATAGAGGGGCAGGAAGGAGCTGTAATGGAGGCATAAATTAGCGAGCAGCGGGGATAGGCGATGAGTTGAGAGATGCAGTTTGCAGGTATATTTTTTATTACCAATGCATTTTCCTGTTGTGTGGAGGAAAAGGTGATGACCTGGGGAAAACAGAGGCATTAGATAAGCTGTAAACGACATCATCAGGAGTAGAAGCCAAGCACGTATAGAGTTGTCCATCACCGACGCTGACAGTAAAACCAGCTTTAAAGGCAGTTTATAGACGCTGTTGTTGCATCTCTACACACGGTATTACAGGATGTTCAGCTGTGTCCAAGCAATGAAGCAAAAGTGAAATTTCAACTAAGCAGGTCAAACATAAGGTGGAATTTTATGACAGAGCAAAAAGCCGTAACTCTATCAGCTAAACTAAAGTTGCAGTGTTGGAAATGCTCTGACTCAATTTGCAACCATCAACATTTTTTTAACCACTTGTCAAACTTTTAATTTAATGAATTATTTGTTTATTTTTCTACTCCCCTTCTGTCGGCCTAACAGCTGCATCATGAAAACGTGCTCTGTTTTGAGGTGTTGTCAGCATACAAACATTTCAAACACGATTTACAACTAAGGAATAGCTTGACACTTTTTTGAGACAATAAACTGTAATCTTTAACCCAAAATGATTGTATTTTCTTAATTATTACCTTGTGGTCTTATACTAGATCAAGACCTTTATAAAACTCTTCACAAATGATCCAGCTGTGTCTTGTGTACATGTCTAGTGTGCAGTTTGGATGCTCCATACCTTTCACCTGGATGGATAGATGAGCCTTTATCCCTCTTTACTGTCTCTGGCTCCACAGTCCAGCCGTAAATGGTCGTGTCAGTCCTGGACCATCTGCAGTCTGTCCGTCTGTGGGAGTAGGATCTCTCCGTCACTGTGGGTCTCCTCAAGGTTTTTACTTTTTCCAACAGTAGTTTTTCCTTGTCCAGACGGAGGGTCAAGGACAGGGGATGCTCTGGGACAGTTATCCATTTGCTGAATTCCTGTAAACGTTTGTTAATCTGCTTCTCTATTATTGACCAGCAACAGTTTGATTTTTTAACTTTCTGCTGGTAAAATCAACAGCTTTGTGTAGCCCCGAGAAACAACTGTTGTGATTTTAGGCTTGACAAATTGAATAGAGTAAAAAACACTACGTAGAGTTAACACAGTTTGTTGCACCATTCGTTCTGCATTTAGTGATCACTGATTGGAGAAAGAATATTCACACTCGCCACAAAAGCAATGTTTTTTTTGTAATACTCTGCAATGTAATACAGTTCATAATTAGTATTCTGAACGTTCATTTTTTGGGACATGTAGGTACTTCCCAACACTGCAGTGTTTGTGTTATTCCTTCAGTATGGCCTATTCATACACTGAAATGAGAATCCATACCACTTTATTGATTAGTCTTTGGCCATTCATTTTGACAAATCTATTGTTCTTCACTTGTCAGTTATGCCTGATCCATTATTGTATTTCCAGTCAACTTTTCTGTTTTCACTTTCCACTTTAAATCCCTATTTGACCTTCATGCTTGAGTGTATGAGATAAGATTCCCAACAAAGCTTTAGTTAATATAGGCAGAACGTTTGCAAGTGAGGACTGCCAGATGGACCAAAGCCAGTGTCTGAAGTTAATACAAAAGTTCACTCGCTGAAAGACGCGTTTTAACTTTTCTGTCAATTCAAAGGCATAGTATAAACGACACCACTCAAGATAAGGTAAGGATACAAAGTCCAGCATTAGTGGTAATCTTGGCCGAGTGAAAAGTGAATTGAAGTGATGGATTCTTGGAAAGTTTTGAATGTTGAACTGGCTGCTCTTTTTGTATGGGGATAATTTTAACTATTCAAACTTATGTTCTTATGTTATCTCTTGGAAAATCTAGACAAATGCAATGATTGGAGGAACAAAGTCACATGTTTGGGGTCGTCCAGGCTGCATTATGGCTAACATCATGCAATTAAAACACAAAACGCATGCAGAAATTGATAAAACTTAGTAAGTAAGTAACTTGTATCGGCTAATAAACTAAAAACATTAATGAAGTGGGTTTCAAACTTTTGTCCTTTTGACTGGTGGTATTTATTGTTAGTGCTGAATTTTATGAAGTAAAGTGAGACACTACAGGTAAATAAGAAAACATCTCAAATGTAATATCAATTTGAAACTTCTCCTGTGGTGAATGAATGTTAGAAAAAAAATCTATTACAAGTTTTTCATCCTGTCATGTTTTCATGTAGAAATAAGGCATTTTATGTGTATAAATGGCCAAAAATACTCATATTTGGACATATAAAACTGAAAAATGGACAGAACCATTTTAAATGTCTTGGTTAATTTTGTACACATATTAGTTTGTAAAAAAAATGTACAGAGGGGATTTTGGATTTCTTATTTAGTTTTTAAGTAAACTAGATGGACTGAAATTTGTCCTAAAAATTTTTGTTTCACCTTTTTTTTTAATTAAAACTTCAGTAAATCAGTTTTAGAATTAGATATAAAAAAAATCCTTCAGTATGTTTCTTAAAAATTTTGTTGAGTCCAAGATTGTACAGTTTGGTGTGTGTGGGAGCTACTTTAAGTGGTGATCTTTATGTCCTGTGGAAGAAAGAGGTAGAAAACGGCCTTAGAGGTTGTAATGTCCCAGAGAAATCTATGGATGAAGTGGACTAAATGGAACAATAAAACATTTTAGGCGCAGATTGCACACGTTTGTTGTTTCCACATGAAAGCCTACATGTTGAGAGAGCAAACTGATCAAAAAACAAAAATTGAAATTGATTTGCTTATAGTGTCTCTCCTTAAGTTGTGTCAGAACAAATGATCAGAAATCTGAAAACAGGCCGCATAACCTGTCAAAGATATATTTTGGGTCAAAAGCCAGATAAATGGAGTGAGAAGCATTGGGGCTATGTTAAAAATAATGCACAAAACACAGTTCTGGTGACCCTGATAAGACTCTGTAAGTCTACACACCCCAGGCTGTTTTTGTCATACCCAGCTCTCCGTCTCTCCATATTTAGTCCAGAAAACCTCATCTGTCAAACACTAAAACAATGACATGTAAAAGTACCACAAAAGTTAAAACGGATTGGGCTTTTCTGAGGAAACCGCACAACAGGAAACCAACTGCTTTAACACAAAAAGACACACACTGGTCAACAATCTACAGCAACCGTCCACTGGCCTGACGTGCGCCCACTTCGCTCTCTGTTTTATGATATCCACAGAAACACGCGTAGTGGTAGCAGCTTTGAGAGAAGAGCCAGAGTCGCTGAGCCAAAGTGCGGTTGCAAGGAAGGAAAACTGGCCACAGAGAAAAGAGGCTGTAATAATGTGCCTAAGAATACCGCTGCAGGCTCACACAAGGACAAGGACAATTTGATAATGACAAAAAAGAGAGGCTTGGAATATGAGGAAAACGTGTGTAATTATTTCGTTTTGATAATGAAGTGTTAACCATTTTATATTTTCATCTTTTATTGTTTAGTCTGGACCCCGGGCATGTCTGGTCATATCATATAACTGGCAACACTGACTGGTGGATTAGCCAAAAAGAGAAAAGCAAGGTTCTGTCCGCCACTTAAGAGGAAAAAAAAGGACTGAAAAACATAATAGACTCCTGAAGAATCAATGAGCGAAATACTAAAAGCTTTTAATATAAATTTGATATTGTTCTGACTAATGAGATGTCTGTAATGAAATGAATGAACCTGATTGCACTGTTCTGTCTGAATGTGGCCTCACAGTAATCTTAAAATGACTTGAATTCATCATTTTTTATCATGGATTTTGTTTATGTGATGCAGAATATTTCTTTGGTTTTAAGGCATCTGACTGATCACACACTATCTTAAATTTGCCAGTTGACCTTAATCTTTTCGTGTTTGTGTATTTTGAGGGTCACTTTTTTATTCTCTGATCAGCCCCTCATTGAAATTGGCATTGTTAACGACATCATTTTCAATTTCCAGCCCCATTGTGGGTTTAATATGACGTTTACCATATTCAAACTGTTCAAATTAATTGTATCGTAGCGAGGTTTATTTCAGAAAGGTTAGAATCTCAAGTATTTATTTATTTATTTATGTTATTTATTTATTTATTTATTTATTTATTTATTTATTTATTTATTTATTTATTTATTTATTTATTTATTTATTTATTTATTTATTTATTTATTTATTTATTTATTTATGTTATTTATTTGAATTAGGCAGTGTATATTAATCAATGTGTCAGCAGCAACTTCAATTTGACAAAATGACAAATATGCAGAGTTAGCACAAAAGTTCATCTGTTGTCCAAAGGCAGGTAAAAACATCAAACATTCAAGTAGACAACAACAGACACATAACTTGACATAACAAGACATTAAACATAAAACCTAATAGACATCAGACATAAAGTTCATCAACACATCGAAGACATTACAAGTTTTCAAATGAATATCCCTTTTTATTAACACTGTTTACACAAAAGAGGAACACTGTACTCATTATTGACGACATTTTCACTCACATTGCTTCCACATCTTGCATCCACAGCACACAAAGAGCCCTTTTGAATGGTCACAATGCACCAGGTTTATGTCTGAACACATTAAGGGCAGACAATTATATTTTGGTTCATGGGAAATGGGAAGCTCTATCCATTTTTGGCACAGACCTGATTGTGAGTAAAGCTGACCTCACCTCGTCCTGACGCACAGGAAACCAGGATTAACATGGCCGACACCTGCCCGGGCACAGACACCCTTCACTTACGCAGTATATGCAGAGCAGAAGTGAAGAAAAGTTCACATTTCCACTGTACATACAGCCCGGAAAAGGATAAAGTACAGATGATACAATGATAGTTATTGAATGGAATAAGTCATACTGGAAATAGACCATTAAGCTGTTTCTGGCCGTAGCTGCCAGGATATACAGGAGCGGAGTGTCTGCCAGTTATTCAGCTCATACTTTCCAAAAGGATTCCGCCCTTATGTTATGTTTAAATCTTCACTAGTCTTTTGGAAGTAAACAATCACAAATACTCAAATGGCCATTTATTTTTTGTTTGGAAAACCCCTTGGGGTAAAAAGGTGCACTATGTAACTTTTCTTTTGATCGATCCACCATCTGCTTGTTTCTATAACTGTTTACCCATGACAATAAATGTATCCATCTTGAATTTATATATTTACAGGTGTTTGATAAAACATATATTGATTTAATAATTTAACTATTTTATTATGTGTTTGTTAATTTATTTGTAACACCTAAAAGACATCATCGTGTTGTGGATGAAAACTTTCAACTTGAACTTAACTCTGACGGGTTAAAACACTAAATGTTATATATTTGCATTTAATAACATACAAAAATATATTGCCAACAGATATTTATGCTCTTAACTGCAACAACCCACATTTCTTTTCCATACCTCCTTATTATGAAAGCTTTTATGTATTTCTTGAATGCCATTATTGTTCTTGATAATTTGATTTCTTTGTCTCATTCCATACATTTAGTTTTGTTTCGTTTAGTCTTTATTTGTCAGGGACCATGCACAAATGAATTCATCTTATAAAACAAAATATGATCTGCACCAGATTACTTTCCATCTGCAGTAGCTAAATCTGGTGCAGATTATCTTTTCTTTTACACGATTAATTCATTTGTACATAGTGCCTGACAAATAAATTAACTCCTTGCAATGGTTTGTCCATTACTTTGGTTCTGAATACGGGTTATATGTGGGCACCTTACCTTGGCCTGGTTATTTTTATGAAGATAGATAGATTAAATGCACTTTGGCTGAACATTCTAGGGAAGACAAAAAAAAAGCCGTGGCTGATTTTGGTCTCCTTGTTGGACACAGATGATAAAAGTTGAATAAACATTTAAACATAAACATCGCATGGATCATTAATTGAGCCACTTCAGGCATCGTAGTGGTGAGGTCAGTTTTTTATGCGAGATAAGGAACCCAAACAACCAAAACATAAACAAGTCAACAGACAAATGAATTCCCAGTGATGTCAAAGCTACTGCAGAGTCCACCGCTAACATGTTTTTTTTGTATTCATTATGAGGAAGTTAGTGGAGGAATAAATGGTCAGCGTAAGTGATTTTTTGGAGAGTAAGGAATCAGAATGGATACAAATCTTGGGACTTCTGACATGTCATAAGTCAAATTTAAATAGTGAACTGGGGTTATCATGGTGGATTTTGAGGTTAAATAGGGAGGAGCTGACAAACAGGATGGACAGAGGAGCCATGCAGATAAATCCACTCTCACATTTTAAGGATGTATGTTTGACAAAGGGGACATTTTGCTCTTGAATGTGTGCGGTGGGGCCATAAATCTGCATTGGCGCTCGGAGCCAGTGTGCAGCCCCTCCAGAATGACACCCAGCTCAGCCATCTGCTTCTAGTTAAGGCGGTGTAATTGCAAAGCTGCGGCAAGTGTTCACACAATACTACTGATGCTCTGGAAAAATAAAAGACCACACCAAGATTATTATTTCGTTTGCTGAGTTTTACTTTTTAAATGCCACGTTTGGTCAGCTAAATGTTTGCACACTTTGACAAAATATCAATCATAATTTTGGATTTAAAGGATTAACGCTTGCATCTTCACTTTGTTTTCCACCATTTAAAAAGCAACTACAAGCAAACAAACAAACACGCAGTTCTTTGTTTGGAGAAATTTGACCTCGCAAAAATTTAGAGGCAAATTGGTTAGCGCCACCCATTTTTAAAGTCATTCAAATACCAAAAACAAAGTTCTTGGAAACTAATAAGAGAAAATAAATTGTTTCCATGTTATATATTTCAATTTTCCATTAATTTTTTTCATATTTTTTTTTTAGATCTTGCCTCCAACTAAACATTTTCCAATATTGAGACCAATCAATCATGCATTAAATCACTGAGTAATAAATAATTTCTTTTGATGGTAACTCGGTGGAATGTTTTCATAGTATTTGGTCTTATCTGACACTGAGTTCAGGCTGAGGGTGAGAACTAATGAAAACATATGAGTCTAATAAAAGTGTTATCTTATCACACACATGCCATCATCTACCAATGCATGTTGTTAACTTATCTGCCTCAACTTTAATGTGATAAATGCAGGTTAACAATGTTGACCAGACTGTTCCACAATACGCCTTTGTCCCGAGCTGATTCTGTTAACTCTGGATTAAATTTACAGAAACTAACTGCACAATGTAGTAATTTACCTGTAGTTTCTCACAGGAGCAAAGTCTTTGAAGCCGACCAGAGAAATGTGCTTTTTTGTTTGCTGTTGACTGACAGGCTGACTTCTGTTCTAATCTATAGTCTATTATTTGGGTTTAAAGTGGTAGGCTATTATTATATAACCTTAAATTACATGTGGACAATATATAGAATAGTAGATAATATTGTGAATGTTTGAAGACATTAATGCTAAAAAAGTACTGATTGAAAATAAATGATGTTTAAGTAAGGTAAAAGGTGATGTTTCTGAATTTATGTGATTAATTTCACAGACATTTCACATTTGTTTGATTATTAAACCTAAACAAATAAGTTCAGACACATGTTTTGACAGATTTCTGTTGGATTGACAGAATATTGATGGAATATTGTTCTCAGGATACTAACTAAAAAAAACCCAAACAGATATAAATTTTTGTCAATGTTGCCCACACCTGAAACAGGCAATTGCAACAATATATTAACAATGAGAAGTTTAATATTTTCTAAAGTCTTCGTACCCTCTTAACAATCAAGCTTTCTTAAGAGTGTGTCTTGAATGTAAAGTAGTACATCTAAATAGTTAATGAATGTAGTTGTATTCATGTTTGGATCTTGTTTTGGTCTCTCCGGTGCACTCTTGTGCCTCAGTGTTGTCTTGGCCACTAGTTCTTACAAGATGCTCACTTCACTGTGCAGCACCATCATGATAAATGATTCATGGCCCGTGGGACGCTGCTGTTGTGTGAATGCAAAGATTCAATTTCTGTGTTTTTCATGATGGTCTCGTTGTCGAAGGAATCTCTTCCTGAGGAACGGCCATTTGCAGGTCACTCATCATCTGTCACTGGTGTCATTGGGCCGTGAATGGCCAAAGCTTTTCCTGGCGTCCATGTGAGCCTTAACTGGGTGCATCTTGGACAATAGACAGTGATAGAATTACTCCCACAAGCATCCTCTGTGGACACATTTTGGACATCAATTCATTTAGCTCAATCGTTTCATACTTTTCACACCAAATACTTTCAATGTGGCTGAACCATTACACAAGGTGTTTGCAATGAAACAGGGATAAAAGTAGCAGATTTCAACAGCAGGGGAGTAGACGCGGGGGACAAAGGGGTCACTGATTTGAACCCTCCTCTTAAAAAATTATATTAAGTGGGTGAGGCTTCTTGTCCCGGGCCCCAAATTGCTGTCGATGGGCCAATTCATCAGGACTAAACCAGGCCTAAATCAAAAATGAGCTAGTCTAAACCTACTGAGAAAACTACTCTGTCACCATGCACTTATTAACAGTGGTTCAGTTTCCATATGTAGTAATTTGTAGAAGAATTCAAGAATTTCAAAAAGTCAAAACGCACTTAATTTCAACACCAAATGATGATATAGATTAACTGCTGTCCTTGTCTAGCAGCTCCACCCGTCACGCCCCATCACCACCCCCCTGCACACCTCTCTCTCTCCCTCTCTCTCTCCCCCCTCGCTCTGGTTCAGTGATGCAGGTGGAGAGGCCTGACCTAAAATCTAGGGTGATGAATGACTCTGGTTGCGCTGACGTCAGCAGTCCACTGTGTTTGTGTGTCTGCACCTCTCTCAGAGCTCCTCTCTCACCTCTTCATTATTGGCCTTCTGTCGGGAGGTTAGGCATGCAATGTTGAAGATTAATAGTGATAGGCATTAATAGGTGCTAATTATACATGCATTCATTTCAATAATTGGCTCTGGGAATTCACATACATTGGCTGTGGCTGTAAATTTGCATATTTTACGAGACTATAGAATGTAGAAAAACAGTCTAAATTCTGGGCTGCAACTGGAGGCAAAAGTGAAATGAAACATAATATAATTTTCGTGGAGAAATTGGGACTAACCTAAGAATATCATAAAATATAAAACAATTGTTGACAAGGAAAACTACTCAGGCACATGTGAGCGATATCAGAGCTGGTTTAAAGACATTTACTATTGTATTTTACATTATGTCTTAATTTAAGGAGAACACGATTGACACAATTTATAATTAAGGCAAAATCCTGATTGTTAAGTTTTACTGACAAATATTTACAGAAATGTTTGCGCGCACATAGTTATTCATGTTGTATTACATAGTTTACCAAATTATACTTTTATGAAGCTTGAATACAAATTTTAAGGCTAGAAAATGGTACGTTTTCCATCTCTTATAGAAAAACAAAGTAACTGACATTTATAGCATGGAAATACAATATTGTTAAAGGGTCTATAGAGCCTACAGTCAGTCATTCTATTTCTTTCTATAAAATGTATTCGTGTAAAACATAAATCCAACAATAAGTGGTTTTATGGAGAAATTGTAAATGGAGAAATTGTGAAAAGGACAGAATGTGGCATTGAACCAATATGTTTACAATAAATGTAATGCAACCCATTTAATTTCTGCTGTGGTGACCGTGAAACAGGTCTAAATTTCACCAGTTTAAATTTGTATTATTTATTTTCTTTATTATTGGACAATGTATTAATTTGATTTTGTTAAAATTTGCACTATACATTCATTTTTTTTTCATGTTTTTTTTTTCATCCAAATAAAGTTAAGACACACAAAGTCCCAAGTAATCTATTTCAATCTAACATGTCGTTAAAACAACGTATCACTGTTAATTTGTGGGTCACATAAAGGCATGTGCTCCCAATACAGTTAATAATAATCTTCATTTCCTAATATGCTCATTTCATTGTACACTCCATATGTCTCAAACAAAAACACATGGTGTCCTAATTGGAGTC
The DNA here is from genome assembly GCA_019453435.1 of Rhinogobius similis. NCBI lineage: Eukaryota > Metazoa > Chordata > Actinopteri > Gobiiformes > Gobiidae > Rhinogobius > Rhinogobius similis. Next base: position 41,710,775 of record CM033623.1, read on the forward strand.
ATTTCCATACTGTACAGTGCGCGTCTTTGAAAGTCTTTGTTCACTGACTACTTCCACTGAACGGAGCTTGGGGGCACCAAAAGTCTGCTCTCGGATCTCCTTTGCTCCCTACTGTATTTCACACACACTCTCCCCGCTCTTTTGTGTTGCTCCCCGCATAAATTAACCAGCCGGAGTGTGTGCGCGCGCGTGTGAGGACAGAAGGAGGGAGGAGAGACGAGGGGGAGGGAGCTGGGGGACGACGGGGGCTGGGCCTTGTGGCGGAGGAGTCGGCTTTCACTCGGTGTGTGAAGCGGCACGGTGCCCTGAAGCGCCTCTGTCTAGTACGCACACGCGCCAGGATCCACACGCCGCGTCCCTGTGGTGATGCTGAGGGAGGGAGAGGCACTGCCGCGGAGATACCAGGACCATACGAGCCGGCACCAGACGTCTTTTACGCGTTTACTTCCTCTGAAAGCGCAGGAGAAGAGCACGTCCCCGGCTTGCGCTCACCTGACAAACGGAGGATACCCTTCACTGGAGGTTGCCGGTTTTTGGACCAGGCGTGTGGATATTATGCAAAGAAAAACACAAACGTCAACTTAATTTGGCCAGTTTCATTCATCACGTCGTGGGAGACAGGAATTGGAGACTCGTTTGCATGCTAATCAGGTTTTGGAGCAGAAGGGGAGATCCATAACGCACACCCAGAGCAGCCGAGTGGCTCCAATGCATGTAAGTGACAGCTTTCTTCTCATCCTCTATCTGTGCATTCTCGCGTAACAGCCACAAACTGAAGCTCATGAATGATGCTCTGTAGGAATGAGCACGCGTTAGGTACAAATGTCGAGTCTGTTTCATCGTGCAGGGGATAGTGGGGTGCACCGTGCTATACAAGCTCCGGCTCTGTGATGTGGGGACCATGGCAGTCTGTAGTAAAGCGAGATCAATGGAGCGCGCTGATGCAGAAGACTCGTATTGATCACGTATAGGGACCCTAGTGTGATGCCTGATTAAAATGTATGCTTGATTTGATAGTCAAATAGGATACAGTGTGATTGTATGACATAGTGATTCAATTGCAAAGCTGAAGACACATAAGAAGTCTATGTAAAAGCAGGGCACTTGGAAGTTTTCAAAGCAAGGACTGAAACAAAGCTCTGTGAACGATCTTTTTCTCTTATCTCTATTTACTCAAGAAATGCATTGCTTCAGCTATGTGTTGGGTTTCACTTTTTATGCAATTAATAATTTGAAACAAAGACTTAGAGTACGTTCACACCTTCATTCCACACGTCAAAATCAGGACTAAATCTGCACCAAACCTAGAACTAAACCTGCAGGACTAAACAATAACCAGAACAGGACCAAACCAAGTCAAAATCTGAACTAAAACAGGCTCAATTTACAAGTCGTTCACACTTGTAACCCATAGCCTACTTTACTCTGACAGGCCACCATTCAGATCATCCACTAGGTGCAATTTAGAGTCCCTACTATTCTGGAGAGAGGAACACGGAGTTACTTTGTATTGTAGATGTCTATCATTATGAAAGCTGAGAAAGCAGTGTTCTATAGCATTGTAAGTCCAGATGCCAAAAGTGATTTTAGATTGTTTGGTGATGCAGCAAATCAAACCTGACACATCCATATTTATAGTCCCCACGTTTGCCTGTATCTGTTTACATGGCCGAACGTTAAAATAGGAACCCAAAGGCATATTTAACCATCTGACCACAACAGTTATTCTAGTCGATCTGGTGTCTATACTGGCGGCCACAGCTCCTGGTTTTGTGCTGTCAGGAGGAATAGCGATACGGGGCTTATTATTGCACTCTCCACTTTCATGGTCCAATGTGGTCCAGTTGTTCTCTTCTGCTGCTGCTGCTGCTGGACCGCATTGCGAGGAGTTTTCTCCAGAGCGATGAGGTGGACTGCAGGATCGCTCAAACTGTGAACACATGCAGAAGTTTAGGTGCAGTTGCAGCCAGGGGGAGCTTTACACAACATAATGATTTGATATGAACGCGCAACATTGAGGGAAAGTGAAGTTGTTAAAGTTATTCTAACCAAATAATACAAACAATACAACTGCAAGTGTAAGTTTTCCAATCCTATCTTACAATGGAGTAGACATTGTAGTGGGCGATATGGACAGAAAGGAATATCTGCATGCATTTTTAGATGAACCCAGTGACTATTTTGTAATCCATCAGAAATATTCCAAAACATGCCTGTGGGTTTAGGTATCACGCGGAAAATGAATGGACAAAGGATAAACAAGTCCAGAACTATCACTTTATAAATCAGCTAGACAAAACACTACATTTTCATATTTCTAAAACAACAAATGCTATATTATCAATTTATCCAATATGTCTCCCACCTCTCAGAATCAGAATCAGAATCAGAATCAGAAATTGTTTATTGCCATTGTCAGTGAAATTCACAAACGTAGGAACTTGCTTCGGCGTAGGTGCAACATAAAGCAAAGGATAAAATATAAAAAATATATAAAAAGGCATGCATAAAATTAAGAATAAAATAGACTAAGATAGACTATATACAGAATGTACAGTTGGCAGATAGTGCAATGTGCAAATGAGTAGTACTCTCACTAAGTATCCCATAGATATAGTGCCTAAATTCAAATATATTATGGAAAGGGTCATAGTGAGCCATAAGTTCAACACTTAAGTTCAACTGAAACTGATGTATTCCTCACTTACCCAATGCCTTCTGAGCACCCTAATTATTCACTGCAATGAGTGCTTTCACAACTCTTTTAGCCCAGAGCGAGTTTTACCTTTAGTGTAAACTTAACAAACTTTAGCATCCTAACAGATTTTACTTTATTAGATTAAAAAAAAAATGAGTACAGCCCCTTTAACATACCCATTGTGATCTTAACAAAACGTTTGAAAGTGACATCAAAGAAAAGCAGATTGAATGACCATAATGGATCATCCGGGGAACAGCCAGTTTGTATAGATTGAGATGGTTGGACAAAAATATGTTTATACAAGGATTTAGGATGCTAAGTAAAACCAGGACTGGTTGTAAACAGAGGGAGCGTTTTACCTAAAAAGAACAGCCAAATGGCCAAGAATAAGTTTGTTTAGGAAATGAACAAACAATACAAATTAATGCGATCTTTGGAGAGTTACCTGTCCAAAATTCCTGTTATCAACTGAAGCCTTTTTTGTTTACCTGACTTCATCTTGGTTCCGATATCCAGTGTCTCAGTCTGTTAGGGCCACACTCCAATAATATACCTCCTCACTGCTGCAGGAGGAGCCCCAATTAACATTTTTTCATGGATAAAGCTTATCTTGTGTCACATGTCCCCGCCTGGACCCCCATCCCTTTTATTGTGTATTGGATTATTGTAGGTTTTAGACTTGGCTTTGCTTCTGCATCTCATTTGATTTCTAAATCTTTGCATTTGCGACTATAAGGACTCGGGCATGCAAGCAAATATTTTTTAAACAGCTTGAAGCTTTCATCAGTTGGGACTATGTTGAAGATTATACCTCAGTTTCTGGTCTTAGGGGATATTTTGTGTTTATTGTAAGGGTTTAAACTGTAGGGGATGTACAAGGCTGTCTGCAAATCTCATGCAATCTGAAGTTTACTTCTGATATATACAGTGTAATCAAAGTGCACATTCGCCACCCACATTGACCGGGATGCTGTGAGCTGGGTCCATTGTTGTGCTCCCTGCGGTTGTCACAAAAACCACATTTGAAAATAATCCTTGTAAAATCTGCTAACATGGCCCGCGGGATCACTGCTGCAGCTATAAATGAAATGTTTGTGTTGGTAATGCTAGATATGATTATGCCACGGCAAAGTCCGGAAATGCATTTGTTTGTTGTTTCCATAACGTAAAAATAATTATTAATGTGTGTGAATGCAAGTTGTGAAAGTATGTTACAAAGCCAAGCCAAAAGCTGTGTTGTGTCCAGATGGATACAGCTCCAAGGGCAAAAAGGTGTTAAAAGATATGCAATTTCAATGACTATCACTGCGTGGCATTGGGTGACACAATTAAGATGAAACGTGTAATAGCCACAGGTTGACTGTTGTAGCTGTTGTTTCCTTCTGGCGTAACATTCTAAGGTATGTCAAGGTTTATAAAAAATGACTATAGCTTAAGAAAGTAAACCCCAAATAAGACATGTTTTACCTTAAAGCTAAAATACCTGACTTTATTGTTGGAAATTGATGCGTTTTCCCCCTCACACAGCAGGCTATTGTAAAAGCAGCACTTTGAGACAAATGCAGCAGACCCCACACTGTCTGCGTTTAATAATAAAGTATTTACACAAACCCGGAAGACAGAGACGTAATCGTTGTTAGAACTGATTGAGCGTTGGCAGTCCACCCTTGCTTCACGTTGCTGAACTCGCCTGAAATTTCATGCATGTGAAGCCAGCGATGTGCCAAGTTAGATACATTTAAATACATTCTTTCTCCTTTCGCAGTTTGAAAATTGAGCTTTAAATTATTCAAGTGAAAGTCTAAAGTGAACAGTTTTTTCCTTCTCATATTTCTGTGTGAAGCAAGTCCGTGCAGTATCACAATGAATTCACAATTGCCCATGTTTCCCACAGTTTTAAATGGGTAGCAGATGACAACAAAAAACTAAAGCTACTGAAACATAAATACAACTGTTTTCCCTCCTGTGTGACTCTGCAAGTAGCAAGTGGAAATATTTACTTTTTGTCCACATTTCTGATTCCTGGGGTCTCGTGTTGGTGTTATTTACCCCTCAGACCACCATCCTCGATTGAACCTGAACTCAATATTGAACGGATTTTGTGCAATTTCCATCAGTATGCAGCAGCTTTGTTTTCCTCAAATCCACTTTTTCAACAATTTCACTAAAATGCCAGACTTATTATTAGCTTTGGCATGATAAAACCACAAAATAAGATTCTCCATTGATAAGAAAACCCCATTGGAGATTGCCTTGCATTTCATTAACCGCACGCTTTGGGGGGATCTTGGTGGTAATGGCTGCTACAATCTTGTCTGCCATGCTGCTGATAATAATCGTGAAATTAAATTACAGTTTGTACCATGTGTGTGTACGAGCTTAGGGGAAACTTGAATTATGAACATATAGCTATAAATATGCCGTATCTATATCATTATAAGGTTTTAAAAATGAGGTACAAGTTCATATGAGTAGGTCTATAAAAATAATTACTCTTGACTGCCATAAATTGCATACATACTCCTTAAAAAGAGCCATAATCTAAGGTATGTATCCCTGGTTGAGGCATACTCCACCTCCCCAACGCAATGAAATGTCCAATATGAAAAGCGATTTATCCACGGCTCTGGAAAAGATATTAGGACTAAACGTAGTGGCCCAATCAAAGGAAATGACTGCGTTCTCGTGTCAGAGCCTGAATGATGGAGCGCCCGGGGTTTCGGGACGTCTCTGTTTGTACTGGGGCCCACTGATGATGTCAGGGGATTGGTCTTTATCCACACTCTCTTGTCCAGTTTAATTTGACTTCTGATGGCGGGGTCAGCTGAGGAGGAGACCAGACATCGAGCCAAAAGACAACGGAAGGCTGTGTGATGTCTCTAGCAGCAGCAGTGTCAAGAGTAGCTGTAGTATTGACAGCAGTAGTGAAAGTCGTGTTGAAGCTATGGTCCGATTTGTTTTTCGACTGATATCTGATATTTGTCTAGCTGTGTTTGTCAGTGTATATTATTAAGACTTTAAATCTATAGCATGCTCACATTTTTTTTTCATTTTTGCATTTTTTCATGTCGACCTATGAAACTAAGTCGAATGGATTGCCAGAATTAGCCCTGATACATTTCCCAACAATGTAGCTGAAACAGCAGATGCAAAATGCAACTTTAATTCAAGTGGAATGTTTATCAATAAAAGCATTTTTCATGTTGATGGTTAAAAGTGGATTCCAAATATGTGACTTCGAGTGGGCGACATTGACAAAAAAGGAATATCTATAATGTATCTAAATATCCAGCCAATATTTTAACAATGCACCAGGAATTTGTAAAAATGCGCCTGTAAATGTCGTAGCTGAGGTTCTAGTATCATACAAGACATGAACAGATCATAAAAGGGCACAGATATTCCTTGAAACACTTGTTTGGGAGGTTACACCAGAGCATTTTTAATATTTTTAATTATAGACAATATTGTTAATATTCAAATTATTCATATCCTACACCACATAACTCAGTCACTCCAACACCAGCATCCAGTTCTGTTTGTGGGTTTTATTCTGTTGTTTTTATTTCTTGTTGTCATGTACAGTGTCCTTGGGTGTTTTGAAAGGCGCTTATAAATAAAATGTATTATTTATTATTATTATTACCCCCAATCTACAATTTCAACATTATCTCTAGAGCTGCAAGATGAATCGCAACCAAATTAAAAGTGCAATTTGAATGGTCTGCAGTTTTGGAAGTACCATAAATTTCTCCAACAACTAAATATCTTTTGTTTATTCTGCATAAAAAAAACTGCTTACTGTTTAGATCTGTACCAACATGTTCTGAAACACTCTTTTGTTAGTGTGTCAGTTCATTGGCCTATTTCAGACTGTTGTTAATTTTCTTAGATGTGTTTAAAATGTGAACTTGGAACAGAATTCTATGATTAAAAATCAAATCTAGCAAATGTAATCGCAATACTTGTCAGGAAAAAAAAGCAATTAGATATTTTTCCAACATTTTGCAGCTCTTAGTATCTCCTGCCTCTAATTTATCGCATCCAAATATGAATTACCTACAGTAGAAACATATAAAGCATGTCGTGTCAGAGTATAGCAGCTGCAGTAGAAGCTTTACTGATCCTGTCCATTTTATTCCACTTCGACATCCAAAACATTATATTCCTGTGTTATAATTTCATAGTTAATGTAACAAAAGTTGATCTATTCCACACCATGCCCAGACCAGGACTTAAGCTGGCTCTCTATCACTATAATGGACACAAAGTACTGGAAATAGCCTGTTTTATTCCTGGATGGAAGTTCTCTGTAATCTTTCTGTTGCCTCCTCTTTCCCCTCATGCATACAGAGCTGGACCTTCGACTTCTGCCTTCTGACTGCCAACATTATGGTTAGATCATTTCAACTGTATTTGGTTTTGTCACTGCAGATGAAAAGAAGAAGTGTGTCTGCTTTGGCGTTGCGTGTGTGGCCCCGGGATATAGCTTTGTAGTGGGCACTGTGGCAGATTTGATTTTTAGCGTTGCGTCTTTTATCAATGATCTTAGAGTTAGTCAGATGTCAAATGACTGGAAATGCTTCTTGTAATGTTCTCAGCGCCTGGTAAATGGGAGGTTTATAACTTTAGTGTTTTTCTAGAGCACCAGCCAGAGACTTTGTGGTGAAGAGAAAAGGAAAAGTGAAAAAGAGCTGGCAATACTTTTTTACTTAAAGTTTGATTTTGCAAGAATGGCAACATCTAAAGCAGTTTATCTTTGCTGTCAATGGCCAAGGAAATGTTAAATATCAATGTTTAACTTGGAGACTTAAATTATTGTGTTATAGTTTGGTTTAAAATGTAACTTCTGATATTAGTTTTCACTTTTTCGACTCGCATGCAGCATATGAATACTGGTTCAGTCCTGTACTCTTCAGACTTAAGTCTAGCATAGTCGATACAATAATTATAGTGCTACTGATTATAATTATTTTTATGATGTCTTTATTTCACATTTTTGTGGTTATACTCAATTATATTCACAAGGTTGAATCTCATTTCTCTGGGTCGTTGTAATTGGAATACTCAGCATGGCATTAAGCATAATTATTTTGCCTTCAGTGAATTACGATGTGTTTTTGTTGTAAAAAATAACATCTGCGCGGAGATAAGTTGGTGGAGACAAGTTACAGGGCACCTTGATCTACCAGTTGTAGATAGATGTTTTAGTTGCTCATTTCGCCCCAAACAGCAACAAGTTACAAGTTACAAAGTTAATTTACTCACAGTTTGAATAGTAAATGTGTTCTGAATATATTTGCATCAATCAAGCTTTTCTAAACTTACTAGAAAATCTTTCATTTTAGACGCCAGTATTTCTTCCACAACTATACTTTTTTTTGGTTTCTATAGAGTAGGGTGATAGGGTGATGGTGATAAGAATCAATTTGTGATCTCATCTCAGTGACAATCTCAGTTTTTGGTGATAAAATGAGATCATAAGTTCTGTATTTAATGCAGTTATTTGCTCAAAGACAGACATTTTCCCCACCTACCTTTATTTGTCATCCTCTGTTTGGTTTTAACTTTAGTGAGTGAAAGGTGGATTTAACCAATCACAATGAAGTATGAAGTAGAGGACTTTATTTAACTCTTAAAGACAATAGAAAAATACATTAATTGTGATAAAATCAAAAGTGTGATCTATTTCCAAGAAAATTGCAAGAAAAATGTTTTACCATATCGCCTACGCCTGCGATAGAGAGCCGTTCAGGAGTGGTCCACGGTCGAAAAAGTTTCAGAGGAAGTAATCTGGACAATCAAGACGAGAATGAGAAGCAAGAATTACCATAAAGACATTACTTTATACAGGATCCCATCTGGGCCCGTTTAATAGATGTATACATTTCACATCACCATAACAGAGATAACAAGGTCTATGTGTGGACTATAATATAATACTGCCAATCAAATCTACAGATCTGAAGCTCGACTAGACTCAGAGAGGGAAACCTAACAGGAAAGAGGAAGAGAGAGGAGCCGAGGTCCCGTCTGTGTAGTGTCTCATGTGTTTTTAATGAGGTAAGTGAGATGATCTGAGCACTTCAAACACTGCAGCGAGCACAGAGCTGCATGTAGGGCACAGACGACTCAGGTACAGAGACGTGTCGAGAGAGTTAAGGGACTCGCAGTTACAAGTGCAGCTGCCAGAAGAAGAGAAGAGGAGGGGAAGAGAAAGTTTCTAGATTCTGAATTACTTGCTGGGCACTGTTGTGTGTTGTGTCAGGTGTCAGAAGGAATAATATACTCTCATTGGGGCCCTGACAGCTCCATTTGATGTCTATTTTGTCTAAATGTCAAATCACATAATTGCAACTCAGAGCCTTTTGTCCTGAGACGTGTTTTATGGCAAGTGTTCACCACAGTGGTCCAAAGAAACAAAATAATCTTTCAAAGGATGAATTATCATTAGCCGAAACATTATCAGAAAGTTTTGAACATCTGCCACCGTAGTGTGCTAAGCTTTTTTGATTTGCATTTGAACCTTGGGCCGGGTAATAATAACAAATATGAATATCTCGATACTGTTTTGGAGTGTCCAGAAAAAAGATATTGAGATGATATTATGTGTGTTATGTTATTAGTCCTGGTTCCTCCTCGGTTTAGTCCAGTTTTAGTCCCTGTTTAAGTCCTGGTTTAGTCTTGATTAAGTCCTGGTGTTGTCCCTAGTGGTTTTGTCTTGTTTTAGTCCTGTCCTTTGTGAAGAACTGCTTTAGTCTCGCTTAAACCATGGTTTTGTCCCTGTTTTAGTCTTGTTTTAATCCTGGTTTTAGTCCTGTTTTAGACCTCGGTGCAGAGCTTATTTTAGCTCGTTTTAGTCCTGTTTTAGTCCTGTGTGAAGATCTGCTTTAGTCTTGATTTAGTCATGATTTCATCCCTGGTTTAGTCTTGTTTTAGTCTTTCTTCAATAGAAATGTATTAGAAACTTGCCTTTAAATATATTAGTAGAGGTATAAGTATCAGACAAATGTGAACAAACTTATACTTTATACTACCTTAAAAACAACATTCACAATATTACTCATTTTTTGTTATACTGTTTATTCTCCACCTTAAAAATGTGCATGATGTGCATTACCGTTTTGTTTGATTAATGAGTTTGAACACCAACTATCGATACATTTATTTGATTTTAGGGAAGTTTATTTCTATTGGGCTGTGTCCTGATTACAACATGTATTCAGTGAGTCATTGTAATGTACTTGTGCCACAATATGTCCGGTTTTGTTTTGCAGTTGTGTGAAATACGCCTTTATGTCTCAATCAATTAAGCATTTACCCCTGAACTACAGCCAATGATTTGCCAGTTCAAATCTAAACAACACTTTATTTTTGCCAATACTCTTTGACTAATGTTTTTTCTATGAAGTCATTACTCTGTCTTTCGTTAGGCTCGTTATTAACCAGTGTGTATCAGGGCATGTTCTATTCTCCAAAGCAAATTAACCACAGACAGGCGGACTTAATTCTGGGCTTACCACAAGAAACACAATGGAGTAACATAATACCGAGGCATTCCCAGGCCGAGCAGCTGTTGGCGCGACACTAACCGGGGAGTTGATGGAGAATTTAATAACTCCAAAAATCCTTTCATTTCACTTTTCCAAATTTAGAGCCAGTGATGAGTCAGATAGTTTCCCCGATCCGTCAAGAGCAATTGTGACGAGAATAAAGAGGTCAGAGATACTGTTTTTGAAATTGTTTTTTCTCTGCTGTGGAAGGTTTTCACGTAACGGTTTGGGCTCTTTCAACAAACTGTTTCATCACTTTGAGTACTGTATTTAAAAATGAATAACTTTCCCAATTTTATGACTGCTGTCCAGGGGGCTGTTTAACCTTTACCATCACAACAATAGTGGATCTACTTAATTTTATAGCATTTACAGGTTTAATGGACACTATTCAACTCAAACAATCTGTCACAGTTTTTTTTCCTTTTCTTCTACTTGTAGCGTCGTGAAAGCAAGCAAGTACTTGTGTCATGTTTTGCCTTGACAATTTAACTTTTACTTTGCTGTCTTCCAATATATTTTGTATAAAGTATATATTTGTCAATCAAGGCATCTCAAACTGGACACTTAATTGAATTTTAAACAAGATTCAGTCTTTTTTTTATTGTCAGTGATATTAATTGAGAGGTCCACAGCCAATCCTCTGTAGCATGGTTTTGGAGTTCAGATGTTTGCGCTGAAGAAATGTAACTATTTTTTGTTTTCAATGGGACTGATTTAAAGTCAGTATGGTTTAACTTTGGGAAATTAGTGTTGAAAGCAATTTTTATATGTTTGAATCTAAAATTGTGATCAATATGATACATTTTTTGTCATATCACCCTGATCTAGTGCCACAAGATTAAGACTCCTTGTGTCAAATTTCTTACCTGTGTTTGTCATATTATACTCTAGCATCATTACATGTATTTGTTCTGATTCTAATAGAAAATGCCAACGTTTTTCTAAAGGTTCATTAGCGTCCCTGTGGAGACATCAGCTCATTGTGTCTTTCAAATGTGTCTCCGCTTCCTTTCTGTGACTCTGTTTTGTCTATCTCACGTCTGTTTTGACTGTGACCTCTTCCTCTTTTAGTTTGCAATTTGTCTTCTTGATTGCTTTGATTTCTTTGTGCAAATGTAATCAGTGCAATTTGTCCACTTATTCCTCAACATTAATTTCTATTCTTTTTTTTAACCTTTGGACACAATTTCTACCTTTGTAAAAGAAACTGATCTTCTCTTACGTTCCCCTAGTCTCTAAATCGTTCTGAATATATAGCTGTAATCATCTGATAACACACAATGATGTCAGAATGAAACATGTTGCATATTTTATCATGTGCAATGTAAAAAAAAAAACATGCACGACATTAAGAACTGATAAAACCACTTCCTTAATTGTTTCCAGCCTCAGCTCTGGATGTTCTTGTGCACCATCATTTCTATTGCTTTGTTGTCTCGTCAGTATAAAGGCCATTTATCTCAGTTTCAGCAGTGACCTGATGGAGTTTGACAGCGCTTGACATGGTTTGGTTCTTGCCCTGGTGGTTTCAACATGCTCTGATGGTTTGGAGAGATGACTGATGTTTGGGAGCAGCTGTGCACTTATCTTGAAGGAACAACAAAATACAGCTTTGTTTCAGGAATCGTTTCAAACTGTAATATAAATAGTGTGTGTTGTGCTATCTACAAAGCTTTACATAGAGAGAAAAAATAATAATGGCAAAGTTTTATTGAATCTGTGGTGTGCTTTCCTTCAAATGTTGTCACTTATTTCAGATAGGAGCTTGTTTTGGCTCCTAATACAATAAAAGAGAAACGTTTGGGATTAGTGTAATATTATGACAGTGTAGTTGCTAAAAAGATCCTCAAGGAAATGTTTCTCATCAAAAGTTGTTTAGTGCTACAAAAAAGTTAGGGATGCACAATTTCCGAGGGAAACAATTGAATAATTGTTGTGATTAGAGGTAAGCAATATATCGAAATATAAAAAAAATCTGAATCTGAATTTGAATATTGAGTGTATTGTTTATAATAATAATCTTAAAACTTGCAAGTGCCACACATTTAAATAAGGGTATAAAGTGATATTCCAGAACTTTTGTGAGCAATTTTACAGTCATTTCACATTTGTCTGATAATTAAACTTAAAATAATACACTTAAAGACACATTTTACTCCCCAGAAATACCAAGATATTTTTTGTCAATATCATCCGGCCCTAGTTGCAAGTAGATGATTAGAAGTGATTTATGTTTTAAAATCAGCATTCAGTTCACAATGTTTTTTACAAATGACAATCTCTCCTAAAGAACTGCAGTATTTGCAATTTTAAACATGCATTCCAATTCAAATTGTAATATCAGTATCAGTATAAAAGTAAGCAATGAAAACTGCCTGTTTTATTCCCATTCATTTTGCAGCAACTTACATTTGACAGATGTTACTATTCAACACTTGAAAATCAAATTAAACCTTCCATTGTACATCTCTGGCCTTCCACACTCCAGTTAAAAATCACTAAAACTAAATGTGATACTACAAAGTCCTGTTTCCCATTTTGTACCCAAACAATGACAAATGTTTGGGCATAGAATGGGAAACAGGACCTTGTAGTATCACATACTACCGTGCTCCTCTTGATCAAATAAACAAAGACATCTTGTCCCACGTTGTAAACTTGAGTCAGCACTAACTTTCACTTCTCTCTCCCAAAGTTTTTGTAACTCAATACGCTGTGTCTTCTTCATCTCTGCTTGACGTCTTCCTCTGTCTGGCTCTATAGTTTTGGGCGGTAAAAAATCTGGGGCGCATTACCATCTGGGACCTGCCGGAGTGCTGTAGGTGTGCTGTTTTCCCAGTTTATTCTCCTGCAAAGTGAGAAAATAAACAACATATGAGTCATCGCACCGGCTTTGAATTGTCACGCTTTAAGTGCTTCAGCTGTTTTTCCCCTGTGAGCTTCTCTGTGGAACAACATCTTTGTTCTACATATTCACGTTGACTTGTAATTGTAACATGCACTGCAATCAGCCATAAAATTGGACCAACTGCCTTATGTGCTCTTTCATTTTTGATAAATCAGTGGACCAGGAACACTTCACTACAGAACTGTTGTGAACACGTTTTATCATTGTCAAACTTGTGGCGTGTGTAACTTTACAGAACAGGCAAAATATAATTCACAGTTTTTGTACATAATGTTTTAAACAACTCAGTGCTCATGGCTTATGACTATGTGACTTTTCTGGTGTGGGGCGTGCCATCAGTGTGTATCCATGGAAATGTCATTGTTTTGCCTGCAATGTATGAGATTAAATGCATCTATCTGCATTTGTTAAATATGGTGTAGGGATGTCAGATTCATTTTGGTTATTATTTTGGTTATAAGACTAAAAAACTATAATCGTGAACATTTCAGAAGCAATAATTTCATTCAAGCTACACTCCAAAAAAGTGCTGTAAAGTGCTTTTTTATTTGGTTGTGTATGCCATATTAACTTTCTTTGATCTTTCTCAAATTTGATTTCATGACGCTACAGTAAACATGTTAGACAACTAATGAAAGAAACTTAGTACTCAGTATTTAACTTTTGTTTTTGGTGTCAATAATTGTAAATACTAGTTGAATCGTGATGTTTCCTCTCACAGTGCATGCATTTGCTATTGTGACATCCCTAGTATGGTGTTTATAATGCTTAAAATACCATGAAACACATTCTTAAAGTGACCTGTAATGTGTTCAGGTAATGACTGTCCCCATCGCAATAGATTTGTTTAAAGTCATACTGTGCAACATTGCAGGCAAAGTACTAATATCTCAAGCAGGAGGTGGACCCTTCACCAGAAAAGTTATAGTGTACCTTTATACGGCCGTTATTTACAAATTTGTCATTTCAACTTTTAAAGCCTTTTTTGCAAAGATTTTTGATGCACCATTGAGGTTGATAAATATTTTTGAAATATTTGGCAATGAGAAGTTATGAGAGTCACATCATTTGTCAGTGCATATCATCTTATGGCTGATTGTGTTGTGTTGCTATGAATAGTTTGCTGTAACATGCTGTGATGTGACTGCCAGCAGAGGATTGTAACAAAGACAGTTTTATGGAAAAATGAAAAACCTGAAAACTCCTGACCCAGAAAAATGAATAAAATGTAAAATGAGGGCTTTACTTTTATGATTTTGAATAAAAGACTATTTTACAAGAAGTCAGCACTTAGCCTTATTTTCATTGCACCGTTTCCCATCCAAATTAGAGCGCGCAGCCAAAACCACTGGAAAATGTCACTCTAAATTCCTCGCAAATTCTTCCTCACAGGAGAAGTGCTAAATTCTTGCAAAACAGATTGAAATGTTCAGCTTGTAAATAGTGAGGACCAGATTTTTTGCATTGGCATCAGATCTAAACTTGATTCCTTGATGATGTGGTCCCTCTGACACTGTGCAGACTCTGAAGTCACTGATATCCGCTTTTATAGGAAACAGCTCATTAAACCCAGATTCAAGTTTTTACAGACCAACGGGTTTACATACTCAATATTTGATGAGTTAACAATGCATTATAAGAATGAATAATGCTTATGCTGTTTGTGATAAGACGCAGAATCAGGACATGGATTGAAGAGCTGCATGAATTGTTAAATGTAGGCCTTGTTTAACATTAATTTAGCTGTAAAGAACTATGTCAAGATCTATAAATCCGGGATAGCTTCATTTGCTGTTGCTATGTCAGGCTGATATCACCTACTAAAACTATTCGACTAAATTTTTAAATTCTTCAGAAAGCATAAAAAGGCGCTCAGTTGCAGTGTGGTTTGATTTATTTATTCTTCTAATATGTTTCCCATAACAGGCCAGTGATAATCCAAAGCAAATTTCCCATTACTTTTTTCTCATAGACTTTACAAATAATAAATAGACAGAAAGCTTGCTCGGGGCTAATCTGCAATGTGGTAACTAATCACCACAAAATCTGTCTCTGAAACTTCATAAATCACTAGTTTATTAAAACTTTTCACCAAATGTGTGCGCCAAAATGTGTTTTTAGACAGAAATCAGTTACTACACTTACTACACACTGATTAGCTTTGGTTGTGTCTTTAAACTCTTTTTTGAAACCTTTTTAAAAAGTCTATGAGAAAAATTGAAGTGAAATTTACCTTTGGAACTACAGCAAGTGTCAAAGTGGGTGAAACTGTTGAGCTCCATGGATCTTAATCTTGAAAATATGAAATTAAATTGCACATGAATGAATAAGAATTAATCAGTGTTCACCCATTTTGTACCCCATCTAAGTCCCATAGTTTTAAAGCAACATTTCCACGATCAGAAATACACAAACTTGATAGTGTGCCTGTCCAATGATCCTTGTGTGGGCTCTTATGTATCGAAATAGCCAAACGTATAATAAATATTGCACGTGTCACCACTAGCCCTTCACTTCTTAGTTGCTATGTCACTCTGTATCCCATCATCCCTTGCTGTCGTCATGGAGTCTCTAGTGTAACAAAGAAACAGCGCGGCCCTCGTCATAATTAATTCAGGCTTTACTCACTGCATGTTGACCACTGGAGGTTAGGGTTAGGTTTCTGGGATGTGAGTTACGTCTGGAGATATCCCTCGGGTGAAGTAATATTATTTGAACAACACTGCGGTGAACTCTTAAGTGCAAAGTGGTATTAATATTGATTACACTTCAGAGGCCATACATGTATATTTCAGTGGCTAAAGCCCCTTTCACAGTCTGGACGTCCATGATGCGAAGAGCTATCGGAGTTCATTGTGGTGCTCAGGAGTTACTGTAAATACTTCTGCAATTTGTACTTCTATTAAACTTTTTTTTTGCAGTATGTTTCTTCACCTTATAGTATTTAGTTTGGATGTCTAATCCAGTAATAGAATGGAACATAATAATAATATAATACACCTTAGATAGCCTTAATAAACCATGAACAAAGACATAATTCATAATGAACCAATAGTTTATCAAGCATGCTTCAGGCTTAGTAGCGGCTTTTTTATTATGGGGGTTAAATAAGTACTTTGAATCCTGAATCATTCTAAGAAACTATATGTTCATGCTTTATTAAGGCTCACTCCATGCTCTCACCATTTTAATTAAGTCAACTATGTCAACACATTAAAGTATAGCCTCCAGAAGTAGGAAAGAGGAAGTAAGGAAACTAGTGTGGAAGTGCCCTCAAATATACACCTCGATAACCCGGCTCGCAGCACGCTCTAAGTGCCCGGGACAGCTGGGGGGATCGTGGAAGGCGACGCAAGGCTAGACAGGGGGTCAAAGTTGTCGCCCTCTAAAAACACACACACACCACTTTGCAACACGTAAACCGAGATTCTCAGCTTTCACACATGACGGTATTTATTTTTTTACTCCGCCAAAAACTGCCAGCCTCAACCACAACTCACCCAAGCCCAACGTCGTGAGTCAGTCGAGTATTTGGTGTCACTCCGGCAGCCACTGTGTAATTGCAGGCTGGCAAAACGGTGTCGTAAAAATGTTTTTGTTTCTATAGCAGTGCAAGTGAAAGAAATATATGCCGTGGATGTTTTTAAATTGGTGTTGCTTGATAATGGCGACATAAATTGCATTTCTCTTTCTTATGTTTTTGTGTTGAGTTTCCTGACTGTGGAAAAGCCAAGCAATGTGACTTTTATTATGAGGATGTTTTTACAGATTTTTTCTTTAACGTGACAGGGTGAAAAGTTGGAAAAACAAAACTGCCGGTAGCAGAGTGCGGGCCATTAACAAAGATATTTACTTTTCCGCTTAGTTTCATGGTAAAACTTTTGTAGTTTATGAATTGGAGAGGTAGCTAAACACCGTTCTACAATGTAAATATCACCTGCCTCTTTGTTTGCCTTAGATATATTCATAATACATACAGGTCAAAGCTTGCATTGAAAAGTTTGAGTGAAATGTACTGTTTTATTATGATAGAAAAATGCAAATTAGTAGCTGATTATCATTCTTCTTCAACCTTAGAGCATTTCTGAAGAATTTGCAGTGTTGTTTTGCTCTATTTTTACTTTCTTAGTCACTTGTCAATCAGATGCCCAGCCAATCCCCTCCTTAGCAGCAGTTTGTGTGTCTTTGGTCGCTCTGTAACTGCACTGCCAGACCTCCAAACCGCCGAAGAACTAAAGCTGCTGCTCTGTGCTCTGTCCTGCAAAAGAACAGGAAACATATCGAGACTGGGCCGGCTGCACTGGCCATTTTAGCTGGAACTGCGTGACTCTTTTGGTCCGTTTTGGCTTGGATACGGCTGGTGTGGCGTGCCCAACGGTGTCTGCTAAAACCATTAGAGGGAAAAGGGAGGGGTAGAGACAGGAGGGATAGGAAACACCAGAGGAATGTAACAAAGTAAAAGTACCGTGTTCCTTTGGCTACAGCTCCAAAATATGTGTGTATAGATTCTGTTTTTGTTGTAAATGTGTATCTTTTTGCACCTTTTTGATGGACAGTCATGTTTTTCAATGTTTAATTTTATGAATATAAACCAGACATTTTAATCATTGCAAATATTTCCCTAAATTATTCTTCCGAAGTGTGAACTCTGCCTCAAACAATATACTTTTACTGACAGATGTAGACCTCTCCATTCTAAAACTACAAACTTGATTAACCTCATAGCCCTAGGATACTTCAGTTCCAATGCATATGAATGAGTCTAAAAGTTTTATTTGATTAGTACATGTCCAAAGTTTGCAGACAAACTTACAACTCTAATGAAAGCAGTCAAAAGCACACCAAACTTGGATTGCAAAATTAATTGAAATTGAATCGAAATTGCAATTTGAATAAACAATTAGCAAATGAGAACAGCTGCATTTTTTGAAGTTCAATAATTTCCTCCACAAACAATAAAACATCTGATCCCACCTGTAGCTTAGATTTGTTAAAACATGTTCTGGAACAAGCGACAAAAATGCAACAGAGTGACAAAAATGTGTCTAAAATGGACCATTTTTAAAAAATGTGAACTTTAACACAATCTATTTACAAAACATAAATCACAAATTTAATTACAGTCGTAACTCTGGTATTTTTCCCAAATCGTGCAGCTCTACACCAAGCAGAGGAAATAACAAGTATAGATGAACAAAATCAATGTCAATTTCTTTTGCTATTACCTGGACTAATGATATCAGTGATTAACTCGGTATAATTATCTTTTTTTTTGTTTTATACAATTCTGCTCTGTCTATATGTTGTATTGCTGTGTGCCTCCACTTGGAAGCTCTACTTGAAAGTGGGGACTTTTAATGTTTGGCTTTGCATGAGGTAAAGCTTTCTCTCCAGAGTCTTTACACAGACATTTGCACAAAGTCAGACAACATAACTTCAAATAGTCACATCCTATAGAAAGCAGTAAGTTTGCTATTATATGGTTAAGGCTCTTAGAGGCGTCGTGTGTCTTTGAGGCTTTGAGGTTGTGTGCAGTGGAGGAGATTATGGGGGTGCAATGCCAGATATAATGTGGGTGAGACTCACTGGAGCCCAGACTGGTGTGGGTCTGTGTGGGTCTGTGTGGTGGTCGCAGAATGATGATGTCACAGCCTGTGCACACATGTTCTGCAGGTGTGCACATTTACACATGTTTAAGTTATTTATTACATTAGATGAGAGTGTATGTAGTAGCTAAAGGTAGCGGAAATCATCAATGGGAGATGTAGAATAAGAATGTTGCAAGAACGTTTTTCTTTAAATGGATCTTTATGTGTTGTGACTGTGTACATGGCCTGATAATATGCCTGTTGTTTAGCAATATATACAAATTAGGGCTGTAGATGACTAAATACATTCTTGGTTGACCAAAAACATGCCTTGCCGGTTGATTAACTGATGACTAAAAAGGGTGCATGGTATTAACTCTCAAAACTATTAAGTATCTCCATGCATCTGACCCAAACTGCACTCACATGACTAGGACTAAGTTAAAACAAGGAGTTCATGCTAAAACAACTATGTATACAGAAAAATACTTGGAAACTAAATATTTCTATGGAAAAAGGCAGATGTTAGTTGATGATAAAACAATTATGACTTAAGCAACCATGTCCATTTATTCACAAGTTAAGCACATGTTGTCTACCACACCATGATATTGATCAGAGGTGGAGATTTATTAAAAATGGATAATTGTTGTTTTGGAGATTTGCAAAGTCATAATATTTAGCTTGTCCTCTATAATCAAAGCTATTAAAAATGACGTCAAGAAGACGCAGGAATGTCTAGTGTAATCTCATAAATCAGCGTATAAAAAGATATTTCTGCCCTTTTGTTGTTAATTTTATGGTTTGTTCACGTTTTGTGCGATACTTGAACATCAGCATAGACATTTACAGGCACATTTTAGAACACTCTGATGCATTGTGATAATATTGCCTGCATATTGTTAAGGTAATAATAATAATATTTTTTAAAATCAAGATATTAATGTTTATTATCATCACTCACCCCCAACTGACAGGCAGATTTAACCATTTACAGTGAGTTTTGAAGTATTAAACAAAGCAGATCACTTTGCTACTTTGCTCTGAAAGGTGATGCATCAACAAATATGATGAAATACAAATTGTGACCTCTGAGATACTTATGCAATTAATCAAATTCTAATCCGTATTGAAATTCAGTCATTTCTAATTGTTAATGATCAGCTTGGGTCTTTTTAATCGATTGGGCCACACTCCGCAGCCAATCTTCTGTCAGTAAAAGCATGTGGTTTGGAGCAGAGTCTTGACTTTTGGAGGAAAAATGTGTTTGAATCTGGGTAGTTTATGTTCAGGAAATTAAATTTTTTGTTTGTTTTTAATATGACAAAAACATTTTAGTTGAAAATGGGGATCAAGCAATAAAATGGCTTAGCCCTAAAGAAAAAGATGTTTCTGCTTATTGCCTTTCTCTCGCCCAACAGGCTATTTGAGTGCATTAAGAAAAGTATTTAAACCCCGACTGTTTTTCCTCAGTATCTCTTCAGCTCTCACTCTAGTCCACACCAGGCCATTGTTTCAAGTCTTGTGCATAACGGCTCCAGTGAAGAATGGATGACGTCATGGCAGACTGTTCACTGGCAGAGACAGATGGCAGCCGCGCGATGCATTCATCAATACAAGCATTCACTCCCACTCAAAACTACAGACATTACACACATTCTGGGCTGGGTCCTGTTCATTTTATGTCCCAATCATTCGCACATCCATAAAACACTGCTCTTTGATGACGATGTGGAGATATCGCCAGGGGCATTAATCACTCAACTGCTTTGGTTCTTAAAAGTTGGTTCTTAAAATTACTGACTGACACAAACCGAAAGTGTGTAGAAAATTAAATGTCAACAGAATGAGATTTTCTTTTCTGTTAAAAATGCACTATGCAACTTTTCTGGCAGAGGGTCAGAAATGTTACTACTTGTTATATTCCACAGTATGGCATTAAACATATTTATCTTGCTTTTTTTTTTTCCAATTACAGTTATATTTTTGCTTAAAGCCGCGGTACGTGTAACTTTTAGCCAAAAATAGACTAAAATCAAAGCCTTTTCCCCTGTTTTTGTTGTTTTTATTGCACTGAAAAATAAAAATCTCCACAAACCTGACTCGTACTTGGAGGAGCCTCTTCCTGTTTCCATAGAAATGTTGTTCTTTTGGTGATAATATTCCACAGTATGGCTTAAAACATGCAGTATCTCATTTTAGAATGTTCAGTGTATAGTTTTAACTCTCAATCTCATGGAGCCAAGCAGGTGACGGACCCTACTAAAGAAATGTTACATAGCGTGCCTTTAAGATAGAGGTATTGGCAGAATTTTCAGATTGGATTGATATATTCTACACAGATTTTTAGGGGATTTTAAGGGGATTTTGTTTAGGGGATTTTATTGTACATTTTGTTGTCTTTACTTTTGCATCGCTCTATTGTTCTCTGCATGTTCTTGGCCTGTATTTTAGCTCATCAAAGTGCAATCTCCAGAGACCCAAACAGACTTTCCCCTTTCGTCACCGTGAAGTCTTCTTTCTTTCCAACACACCAACTATATTCATTCACCTCCTCCCAGTCTGTTCCCCTGCCCCACAGTCAGACAGCGCCACAAACACAAACAGTACAAACAATACTGGGTGTGTGTTTCCAGACTTGTACAATCTCTTCTCTGCTTCCCCCATTGCTTTAGTGTAGGAGTTCAACTGTCCCGTCTAGACCAGATGTGGAGGTCAGCGCACCCCTGCACCCCCATCCAGCAGCAGGACCTGTATCAGTGTCCCTCAGTGTCCCATAGGAGCGGTAGGCTTTATTAATCTTTCCTCCTCTCAGGCCTCGTAAACTACTGCAGGAGGCTGAGGTCAGGAGCAAGATGAATGGACACGGAAATAAAGAAATGAACTATATTTACCTTGTGGGTTACTTAGCGGCTAATAAGTCTATCGGGAGTACAGGGGAAAATGTAAAGCCAACAGAAGGTAGGCATTCTTTCAGTGAGTTGGGCAAACTTTTTACTCAAGTAAGAGTAACATTACTTTAAAATAATAAAACGCAAGTAAAAGTAAAAAGTATTGACTCAAATAATTACTCGAATAAGAGTGTAAGTCTTGAGTACTGAGTAACAGATTGGACATAAAAAGTATTTAACTTTGATTTATTATTCATAGATCAGATAATGTAGTTGGACAGCCAAAAAAAAAAAAAAAAAGTACAAATTCTTGAATTTACAAAGAATATACACAACCCCCCCTCAAAAACAAAAACAAAAAAACAACAAAAAACAAAAAAACAAAACAAAACAAAAAAAGAAGCACAAATGTTTGAACCGGTTAATCATGCATTTGGTACTATAGACTTAAAGACTCACAGTAGGAAGAGTGGCCAAAACCAAAGAAGCTACAGTTACTTCAAACTAAATATGACTCAAGCAAAAGTGGTGTAAGTAAGGTACTCTGAAGTACAGTCTCTTCAGTTATTCTGTATTCTGTATTCTATACATTTCTGTATATAGTCTTAGTCTATTTTAATTTTATGCATGCCTCTTTTATATATTTTATTATATTTTATTCATAGTTTTATGTTGAACCTTACGCCAAAGCAAGTTCTTATGTTTGTGAATTTTGATCACTGACAATGGCAATAAACCGTTTCTGATTCTGATTATTCAAGTAAATGTAACTACCGAACTTATTTAATTTTAGCCTTATTCATGGGTTTCTGTTTTCTGCTATTTTGAGTACTTTTCACCAGTAGAAAGATAGAATATTTGGTTTGAAATCATTAATTGCTGTGGCGACGGTGCAAATTGTTTTTGTCACTCTAAAAGCCATGAATAGAGTTTTAATTTAGCTTCAGGATTACACTTTAAGCTGTTATAGGACTTGAATATGCTTTTGATTTTTGTTCAGGAAATTTTGATTTTGCTACATTTCAAATTTCCATCGCTACTACTAGTTTCTTTTTCTTTTGTTTTTCCCAGAGATCTGTTTTAAAAGGTACTGGAAAGTGCTTGGGCTAAAAAGTTATTGGATTAGGCTTGGACCTGGATTTGGATAAAGTATTCCCAATGTCCCGTTACTGCACCGACTATGTACTTAAGCAATACTGCAGAACATCAATAAATTCAATACACAAGATGGCTCTCGCATTATTTGCACTATTTGCATCTTGCCAATAACGTCATTTCTTTGTAAATCCAACTAAAAGCGTACCGATATATGTCAGCAGCTAAATATCTCTGCTCCAGGCCTGTTCTCTCTCTTTCTCTTTCTTTCTTTCTTGGCATTCCTAAAGTTAACGGTGCACACAATATAGTCGCTGGGGGAGAGATTGTCTGAACTGAATATAAGCAACGACCAGCACCCTCCATCTATCCTCGACCTGCCTCCTATCTCTGCTACTGGCCCACTGCCTGCACCGCACATGTGCAGCTTTGATACTCAGCCACAGATATCAGCTAATAGACTCATTCACATTCCTTTAAGTTGAGGTATTGATGTTATTATCGACAATGAAGTTTGTTGAAAATATGCGTCTTTCAGTTAGTAAATTGTGATAAATGAGTTTGAATAGTTTGCCATATTGCGGGATGTTTTGCGGAATTATGTGCCCAATTAATCTTCCATTATAAATACCCAAGCAATATGCATAAACAGTTGTTCTCATTTGGGGTGTATTATAAATATTTGCGCTCCCAATCAAGACGCAACGTGAGAGTCTATTGCATGCCGTGAGAGTTTCGCAGGGCTGTGGAGTTATTTGAATAATTTAAAAGTTTTACAGTAAAGTAGTTGAACTTGGGTCGGATTCCATTTGCTAATAATTATCGCTGTTTGTTTGAACATGCTAGAAGTTCCAGATGTTGCTGTTGTGCTAAAAAGTGGAATTTAAAACCTGTTCAAATTCAACATGACAAGCTGTTAACAACATGACATAGGCCTAAATAAAAAAGTACTTTTGGACAGTTGATTCACAGACAGCGGTTCCTAATTAAATCTGTGAGTGATAAGATTTAACATTAGCATGGGGGTAATAGTATTATCCGGTTTCATGCATGATTTAGGTTTTTTGGAACATGGGCTTTAAACTTGCAGTCTTAAATGACAACTATTCCCATAAAATATTTTCTGTAGCAGCTATAGGCCATTTTCCCATGCATTCCTCTTGTGTATATAAGTGTGTAATCATTTATTCTATAGTGGAAATATAAGATGTAAATCGTGAGTCAAGTTTCTATCATGTTAATTGTTTTTCTTTTGGATTTCAGTGTGACTTTCCCCATTAAATGTGTTCTCACCTGGAGGATAGAACATATTTTCTGTTACATATAGTTTATGAATGTGCCTTTAGAGTATTTTAAATCCTGCCAGGATTGTGGACAGATCTGGGCCGTTTCATGCTCTTAAATGTTCAATCCAGCAGTGCTTTCCAAAATATCACTTTTTATGAGGACAAAGTTGAAACTTTCAGTGTAAGGTAGCTGCATTGTACAATCTGGATAATCTAACCTCACTCTGTAACACAATACAATACAAGTAAATACAAGTGGAATGATTAGGAAATAGTTTTTAGTTGTTGTAACATATTAGTATAGTGCATTAAAGTAAATAATAATACGTTTTGTGTTTGTGCTTTATAGGCCATGAACATTTTAAAACACAATATATAGCGATAAACGATTGAACACCACTTTATGCCACTGATATTTTAATCCTAAAGCATAAAAATCACAGTAAACTCACATGAAACATAAGTAAGTAAATAATACAAAGAAAGACAAAGGACAATGTATAAAAGCAGGTATTATTCAGCCCCTTACATCTCAAATGTTAACATACTATAAAAAACTAATAAAGTATACAAGGTAAACATTGACTCATAAAAATATTGTTAATTCAGTCATTACAGAACGGTAAGATGATGCAGTAATTATCGTGACAAGCCAAGTTATTTACAAGCATGAAAATTTAGATCTCAAATTGTGCGGTTCTGAAATGAAATAGTAGTTTATCTAATGTATTTTTTCCTTCTCTTTTTGTGTCTCCTGTAGGTGTAACAGGACCCAGCCATGCAGATAACAAGCACAGGGTCAGGATGGCGGTGGTGGGTCACTCGCGCCCCTGTGAGGCCGGGACTCTGGAGGTGGAGGAGCACAGTCGTTTGTCTCTATGTCGTACTTGTCCTTGTCCAGAGCACTGTGGTCCTCGGGGCACTGGAGTTACAGCTTGATGAAGAGCAGCCAGCGGGGACAATAGTCGGTGACATAAGTGCCGGTTTACCTCCTGGAGAAACAGCGACCCTCTACTTCATTTCGGATCACGAGGGGACGGGCGTGGGCAGCGACCTTTACATCGACGAAACTACAGGCATTATCACCACGGCGAAGAGTCTTGATCGAGAACAGAGAGACCACTACAGCTTCATAGCCGTAACTATGACGGGAACGACTATTGAAGTGTCGATTTCTGTCAATGACATCAACGATCATTCGCCAGTGTTTGCCAAAAAGAAAGCCGTTCTCAAGATACCTGAACATACTCAGGTCGGGACAAGATTTCACCTAGAACCTGCCATGGACGCCGACAAAGACCAGTTGACAACACAAGGGTACACTATCAGAGAAGGCAACGTGGGTCAAGCTTTTAGACTGGAGACCAAGAGAAGTGCAAACAAGGTGTTGAACTTGGATCTAGTGGTCAATGGGCCACTAGACAGGGAGAAGCGGTCGGCGTACACACTGGTTTTGGAGGCGTATGATGGAGGCTCACCCAAAAGAATGGGATCTATGACTTTGGAAGTGACCATAACAGATATCAACGATCACGCACCGGTTTTTAACCAAAGTCGGTACCATGCAATCATCTCAGAAAGTCTTCAGCAAGGAAGCAGCATCCTACAGGTTAGCAATGGAGCTTATATGTGTGGGCAGTACTGACAAAATCTTTATATATATTTTTATTATCCACATAGATATTATGGTAATTGATCAGAAACATGTCTGTAAATGTCATGATTTAGGTTGAAGTCGTGTTCAAAAGTTACTGAACTTTAAAATCAACCAAAAGTCACTAAAGTTTGAAGGATTACTCAGAAAATTTGGTTCATTTTTATTTGAATCTACTTTTTAGACTCTTTAGTCTTGTATTATGATAGTGGATGTACTTGATATTCTAATTTATCAGTTTTAGTAGAGGTGGGAGACAAAAATGAATATCTCAGTACTTTTTTGGAGTATCCCAAAAACGATTTTCAGGCAATATTACGTCACTCAGTCATGTCAGTTACTTCAATAGAAATACGTTAAAACATGTCTTTAAACATATTAGTTGACGTTTGATTATCAAACAAATGTGAAATGTCTGTAAAATGAACCACAAAATCATCTTTTATACTTATTTGAAAGTTTACAACACAACTTCTAATCAGCTCTTTTTTATTATTTTTTTTACATACGAAAATCTTCAAAACAACATTCATGGTATTATCTTAAATTTGGACTAAAAAGCCTTTTTCAGGCCACCCAGGAAATCTGTGTGTTGCTGACTTGTTTTTGCTCGTGTACATTAAACATTTTAGACAAATCAGTCTACTTTGTTTTAGCGAGAGACTTTTCCCTCGATCGCCATTTGCACGAATACTGTTCGCATCAAAGAGAGTCCCTTTACTACAAGAGTGCGGATCATAAACATAAAAAGAGGCAAAAGTGGGCGGGGCAGAATGAATTCAGGTTTTTATTTAGTCTAACTTACTGTTTTGTTTTGTATCCATAGGTATTTGCCACAGATGAGGATGAAGGCGATAACGGCCTGGTGTTGTATGAAATAAACAGGCGTCAAAGTGACCCAGACAGATACTTTGTGATGGATATGAAGTCTGGAGTCATCACTCTGAACAGACCCCTGGATTATGAATTGAAGAGAGTGCATGAGCTCGTGGTGCAGGCGCGGGACAATGCCAGCCACCCAGAGGTAATTATAGTAATGTATGAACATGCTATTACTCAACACAGTGTTTTGTAGAGGTGTTATGGAATCACTTTAAGTTGTGATTTGATGTTAACTGGGCATTATCCAGTTGTAGCTAGTTTAAACATGGTTTTGAAATAAATTATTAGTTAACTTTAGGATTTAGGTTGTGTTCACACACACCTCATACTTCGAAACTGAAACTAAATCCGGAACTAAACCTGGACTAGACCAGGACTAAACGAGGATTAGAACAAGACCAAACCAAATCTACATCTGGAATAAACTTGGAATAAACTAAGACCAAACCAGGTTTATAACACATAGAATCTTTACATTTTTCATCACATTAAAGTTCACTTATATAGTTCATCTTCACACTTTATTAGATCCTGAGGGGCAATGGTTTTGTAGACAGGGGTAACAAAGAAATACATATATCTACACTGTTGAAAAACAAGACAATGCAAAAACATAAGAATAAAAATAACTGTTACAAAACAATATAGTGCAGCAGCCTTGCCAAAAAAAAAAAAAAGCCACTATTGCCCCTACCCATAGTACTTGGGAAAATGCCTGAAATAGTCCAGCGAGGAATCATGGGACATAAATGTCAGCACAACAAAGTATTTCGCTGCTGAACCATGTTCATCCTACCTAGGGATACCTGTAGTTCACAGCAGTGAACAGTTAATAAAAAAATAATAAAAATGTGTGTCAAAATGGCTGTACACAACACTGCTGAATCTTACACGTATCACTGTTTAAGAAAACAGATCTGACCACCTTCAAGAAGGTAAATGAGAAGGGAAAACAATTATAACATAGTTAAAAGGTCTTAATTATGCAGATTTTCATCATAAGTCTCCTTTGAAACATTGTTGTAAAAAATGCACATTGATTTTAGTGAATGACTCCTAGTGGGCCATGTCTTACTAATAAAACATATTATCATTGCAATAAATAACATGGTGATGGTCCTGGTAAGATGTAAGATATGCAAGATAAAATATGTACTTTATTGAAGGTACCAGGCTGAGGTCCCAGAGATATGGGACCCTCTTTAGATGGTCTCTTCAGAGTTTGGGAGCTGTTGCCCACGTTGCCTTCCTGAACAAAACTGATTGGTGTTTGTTTGTTCTGTTTGATGAAAACGTCGATGGCCTCCTCACGGGTGTAGTCAGAGAGGATGTACCTCTGTCTTATTATAGTCCTCACAGCTGCAGGAGATTTGGCCTTAAGAGTCTTAGGAGAAGACTGAACATGAACCACAGTAAAGAGGTCGGCCATGTTTTCTCTCTGAACAAAGCTCAGTGCTGTTACAGGCTTAATTTGCCTCATGAACATCTCTAAGACCTCTTCTGTGGTGCAGTTTGTCTCAAAATAGTGTGCAGCTTCCTATATGGAAAACTGAGCTCAAGTGCAACAAGGCTGGCCATTTCATCATACTGAACAAAACCGACTGATGTTGGTTTGCTTTGTTTGATGAAGCTGTTGATGGCCTCCTCACAAGTGTAGGCAGGGAGGATGTAACGCTCTCTTATGGTGTGCTGCAATAAAGGCAGAACCTTGATCACAGTGGACAGATTGCCTCCATGGACCAGCTCTGTGCTAGTATTTATCTTTGCGATGAATAGGTCGAGGATCTTTTTCTCCTCAGGTCGAAGTTTAAGATCTTTCTTCTGGAGAGCAGTGAAATCAGACTCTGGGTCAAAGGATGGTTCTCTCTCTTGGACTTTGGGTTCAGGTTTGCCACGTATGTAGCTACAGCTGCCCTGGGGCAGACTGACAGAAGCAAGGCTGCCAATCTACGTCATCGGCGAACATTCATACTAGGCAATGTGAGTAAAGGGTCTTGCTAAAGGACACAGTGACAATTCCTCCAGCCACCACACTGTTGCACCTGGGGTACGAGCCGTCTCCCATCCAAGTACTAACCAGGCCCTGACCTGCTTAGCTTTCGAGATTGGGTGAGATTGGGCACTGGCAGGTATGGCCATGTGACTTACTACCTGTTGTGTTTTGGATGATAATGTTACAACTGAGACAAGGCCACATGAAATGAATTTACATAGACATTAGTGCATGTCTCATAATTGCACTTATGTGCTTTTCATCTTACACCAGCCATATCTTAAACGTAGAAGTCATTGTCTAAAAATGACTTGATGTTGTGTAAAAAGTATAAATAGTTGGAATAAAAGATAATTATCTCCCACTAACGGTCCAATTTTTTTTTTTTTTGCTGAATTTGATTTTGACCACACTCCCAAATTGAGTTTAAACAAAAGACCCTGAACTCTTTTCATGAGGTTTATACTAATCAAAATAATAGTAGGAAAAAAGGGTTGCAAAATAATTTTGTAGGAGTGGGCTGGCTCCCAGACTAAAAGAGACAATCTGTTCATTCTTCCACAGGTGACCAATGCATTTGTGACGATCCACGTCCGCGACTACAACGATAACCAGCCCACCATGACCATCATCTTCCTGAGTGAGGATGGCTCTCCCCGGATCTCAGAGGGGGCCCAGCCAGGACAGTACGTGGCCCGGATCTCTGTCACAGACCCAGACTACGGAGAGTACGCTAACGTGAACGTGTCCTTGGAGGGCGGAGACGGGAAGTTTGCTCTGACCACTAAAGACAGCATCATCTACCTGATCTATGTGGACCAGCAGCTGGACAGAGAGGAGAGGGACTCGTACGACCTGCGGGTCATGGCAACTGACTCGGGGACTCCTCCTCTCAGAGCAGAGTCCTCCTTCACGATACAAGTAAACTATTTATTCATTTCGGGGTTGTTGGGAATAAAGTTTTAGTCTTTTTTTTTATACTGTTGACTTGTACCATAGTAGTCATTCTCTGTACTCCTTATCTTCGTAGGTAATGGACGTCAATGACAATCCTCCACTTTTTGACCAACAATCGTATAAACAAACCATCCCAGAAGTGGTCTACCCGGGCTCCTTCGTCCTCCAAGTCACGGCTCGAGACAAAGACCAAGGACCCAATGGGGACGTCCGGTACAGACTCCTCAAAGGCAAGAACTCCCACTCTGATTGGTTCTCCATCGACCCGGTTACAGGGATCATAACTACTGCGACAGTACTGGATTTTGAGTCTGAACCAGCCCCGAGTATCACCGTTGTGGCAACAGACAGTGGAAGGCCTCCTCTGTCATCTACAGCTCAAGTGGACATTGTACTTCAGGATGTAAATGACAACACACCTGTTTTCTCCAGTAACTTCTACAATGCCTCCATAAAAGAGAACACCTCAGCCGGGACCTGCTTCTTAGAGGTAGGACTGACTTTGAGCTATTTTATCTTAAATCCCTCTTGACACTGAATCTGCCATTTTGAATCCTCACGGTGCTCACTCTTACTAAATTATAGCTACAGAGCTGCAAAGTTGTCCTATTTCTTAAGCCAACACTAGTGTCTGTGCTGTCCATTCTCTTTTGTCATCTCGCTCTTACAATCGCTCCTTGCTGATTGCGTTCTGGAAAAAACACAATTTATACTTGATTATAGATGATTCTGGAGGTCAGGCTTAAACTTGAAAAGGAACTTCCAGTTCCTTCATTGTATTATAACATTTAGACCCTCAAGCAATAACATTTTCACCATACACATATAGACTCTAAACCACAGATTATCATGGTACCTGTTCGTAGGTGTGATACTGTATATTAGTTGATATTAGATGTTAACATTTTATCTGTGAAGTTGACATACTAGAAATAAAGACTGGAGGAAGTATAAGGATGTTAACAAGTTTGAATAATTGTGATGGATATAAGAGTTATTTAGTGTGTCCAAAAGTGTTTCTATCAAATGTTGACCAAGGATGAATAATAAATTGGTTACAGTGATGTATATACAAATCTTGGACGTAAAATTTCAATACAAACTCGATTGATGGACAAGTAAATTAGCGTGGACAGTTACATTTGTTTTACTTTTACTGTACAATCAAACAACCTTTAAAATACTAGAAAAGGAAATCAATTAAGATTATTACAACTAAACTAAAGCAAGACTTGAACTACAGATGAAATATTTGCATGTGTATGTAATTATATGTGTATCTAAAATAACTAAATTATAGACTACTTTAAAATAATTCCTTAAAAAAGACAATGCTTGGTTTCTGGATACCTCTATTCCATTTCTACAAACAGCAGGTGTGTGTTATACTGTATGTGCAGTTTGTTAATTTAGAGCGGGGTGTCTCATTTTGTTAATTCGGGAGTTCTTCTCTAACTCGTAAAGATACAAGGGAGGAAAACTTAACCTGCATTCCTTAAGCTTCTGAACAGAGATTTACTTTGTCCTCTCTCTCACCTCTGGAGGTTGCCACGGTAACCCCGCCAACAGCGCGCAGTGAATATCCGAGCACTATCTCTTAGCTTTTGCTTTTATCTCAAATCCAGCTACTCTCCTCTAAAGGGGAGCTCCGCTGAGAAATGAGAAAGCATGATGGCCTGTTTGTCTTCCAGCGAGATCTGAACTGGCCATCGTGACCTTCCAGACCAAATATTTTTACAGAGCAGATGAGGAGACTACTTTTAAATCCGTGCATTTTCTGCAAGGTTGATTCTTAGTCATAGCGTGTGGACGTGGCTACTGGAGTGGAAACACAATTTGAAGTTGTTTCCTCTAACTTTTTATGGGTTTGAAATGGTCTTGAATGAGTGTTTGGCTTGGCCTCTGGGAAGTAATAATGAGTTAAGGAAAGTTAGACAAGGATAATATATGACGTGATGCAAGATACTAATTGGAAGAGCGCAGTTTGAGGCCAAAGCGGGAAGAACTGAAGCACATCTTGTCAGACTTTTTATTTGTAGTTTCAGTATATTACTTGTTACTTGTACTTCTACATAAGTAATTTGAATTATACTGAAAAAGTATTTGTTTCAATTAGAGTTGCAATTGTAAATTGACTTAATCATGACCAGTCAGTAATAAATAATATTGTGTTTTGGTGATTGCTAACTTATCAAATTCAATGTAAAAAAAAAAAAACTTTAAAAAGCAGTTTTTCATCAATAATATCAGTATCAACTAGATGCTGTTGCAATAGCTGAAGCTATTGCGAGTGACTGCGCAATTGAATTTGTGTGATGTTGGTCTAGTCCGGGATTTGAACCCACGACCTCCTTATTGGGAGGCAGAAGCTCTAGCCGCTCTGCCACCGTGCTCCCGCCAAAAACAGTTTAAACAGCAACATTTCCTGTAGAGGACCAACAGAAAGGCTCCCACTGTAAAAGATAGGGAAAAATTGCTCGGCAAATTATGAAAAAACTACAAAAGGTACATGTACCAAAAGTAATAGCAGACATTAGAAGACTAGGAACTATTGAAAAATGCAAAAAAAATTAAAAGAATTTAAAAACTGCGGCCTGTGAAACGTGCCGAAAAACCGGAAAATACAAGAACAAATAGTGACTGCCTATGCATAGGCAGTCACTCAATAAACACTTTATTCATGAATAGTGTTTATCCAGAAGACTTCAGTCACTGTGTTTCAACCTTCCTCAACCTGGTTTTTAAAAATAATAATAAAAGTGTCAATGTTCAATAGAATAGAATAGAATAGAATAGAATAATGGTTTGACTGGTTGATCATTAGTTGCAGCCCTAGTTTCAAGAGATATCTGCTGTAAAAAAGCATATAAGACTTTAAAATCATCAACACAAATGAAACAAAAAAGATGTTAAGGAACTTTCCCAACACTTCTTCTGAGCAAGGCAGCTTTTCACATCTAATTTTGTTTTGAAATGCACATAATGATTTGGTGTAAATATGTTCTGACCTGCTGCTTGACTGATTTCTAAACTTTCAGATTCATTACACAGTCTGTCCATCAGCGAGTTATCGACCCCTGTAATTTGCTTATAATCAGCCTGCTAACTTGAATTATTATATCCAAAACTCCTGATAAATAAACCCTCTGGACCTTGAATCCAATCATTGCAACACTTGTAATCAACACGTTTTTTTTTCTCTCTAATCCTAGCCGGCAGTTATTTTACATTGAGCAGTCTTGCCCGATGCCAAACAACAGGGGTGGCTTTCCATTGGGGCAGAGCCAGTGAATAGGGTTGATTTGCTCACTGCGGCACGTCCTACAGCTCTCTACCCATCGTCAGAGCCAAGACTTCGGGCAAAAGTCCCCCCAACTGGGCCGTGATTTGCAGGATAATGGGACTTAGCTGTTGAAACTTCTTTCACTTGGTGCCATAGAAAAAGCAGCCTCAAATGCATTAGTCTTGACATAATTTGGTCATGTTTTTCAATTAGATTTTCCAAGTTTACAGAGTTTAGTTTATTAGCATTTAGACATTTACACAAAGAAATTCTGGGCCAATGGTCAATGGGACCAATTAGACGTTTTTACATGATGTGTTTTTGGCTCCTGTATTTCTGGAAATAAAAAAATGTTGCATGAAAAACTTTGTCGAGATAAAGGCAAAAGCTTTCCCAGTATTGTGCTAATATCTACATCAGATCCTAATCAGTCTTTTGGCCTAGTCAGGTCATGTCTGAACAATGTGGCAGAAATTTCAGGACTTCTAAATATGGAAAAAATCAGCCCATGAACATTTGGTAGAAGTAACTGGACACTTTTCTTAAGTTGTATCTGTCTCCATGAAGTCAAATTAGCAATATTGTTTTAGAAATGAGTGGTATTTTTGGCAACACATTTTCCCCCAAAATGTATGTGCGAGTAGGCTTGAAATCCACTTACACTAACATTTTTTGATACATTAAAATGGTGACTTAATTTCTTTTACTCTCCTAGTTATGTTCTTTGATGCACTTCTTTATCTTCAGTTTTGTAGTAAACTATAGACTGGTTTCTGAGCATTTTTGTGCATTTAAAAGGAAGTTTGTTATCAACTTTGCCATTACAGTCATCTATAATGTGCGGCAAAGTTTATTTAATGGTCACACAAAGGAGTTATTTATTCTCTGGTTTGGTTATTTCCTCTTCCTCCACTTCCTCAGAGTATTTCTCAGGGCGGAGGGTTACGTCGTGGTGGTGCATTGTGCGTAGACTTCCATTCAGGTTTGTATCCTGAGGATCCGGAGGTCATGAGAAAGTCAGGATTCCTGTGACTGAGTGTGGGCACATTGTTCATACCATAGATATTATATACTTATATTATATACTTTTTACCTATTACTATGCCAAAATTACTCAAAAAAAAAGAAAGTAAATTGTGTGGCTTTGCCATGGATGTAGCAGAAGATAATGAGTACAAACCATCTTGGTGGACCTGCTCAACATGGCTGTGTAATTAATCACATTTTAATCAAGATTGAGATTCGCTCCATTATATGCTTGCTTTGCCATTATATGCTGAGTCTTTGTAAACGAGGTCTACAGCCAATTCACTATCAGTTAAACCATGTGGTTTGGTAGTTATATTTTGAAAGAAGAAATTTTATTATTTTAAATGGCAATTATTAAAAAGTCTGTAATGTTTGTGTTCAAAAAATTGATATTGAAAGTAATTTTTTATTTGTTTTTAAGATAAAATAATAAAACAAATTGTATCACCTCAGGTGTCACCTAGGTCAGATCACCCAGACCATCCACAAATAAAAGATTTTTGGAGGCCCCTTTCCTCCTTTGGGTCCTGGATAAACAAGTCCTCTTATCCCCCCAGTCCACTATCCCTGGGCTTAGCACCACTCCCTTCTTAACTCGTTGCTGTTGCTCAAGCAGTTTCTGATAATCCTTTTATCAGGCGTCTATGATTTGGTTCATTCAACGATGTCATGGTGCAAATGTGGATCCAACTATTGTTATTTCAATATTTCATCACAATGACTATTGTAGGAAGAGAGCAGACTGCTACTCTACTGTTAATACTTTTAAAATTAAAAGGTAAAAGTAGTTTGAAATGCTGCAGTGAAAAGAATATCTCTCAGGTATGTTTCTCATTTTTCCTGACCGTATCATCTGCACTTGAACCTCTTGTCCCTCTGTGTGGGTTTGGGCCTCCTGGAGTTTTCTGCCAAATCTGATGACACGCTTCAGTCCAGCATGACCCAACCACGAGGAAGCAACTGCTCATCCCCGAATAACTGTCACACACACGATTTCAGGGAATGATCAGAGAAGATATGGCAGTCCATGCAGTTCTGTGCATTAGATTTAGTGCGAGGTAAACAAGTCAAACAAGCTTTAATGGATTCGGAATCTTAATTATAGATTACAATTTCAAAGAAGGAAAATAATGGCGTTGACCAATTGAGTTGTTGGTTATTCAGAAGTGTTCAATGGTCTGTTCTTCACTCTCAAACAAGTTTTCCTATGTTCATATTTCATGTGTTCATATGTGTTCATGTGTTCATATGTTCATATATTTTTTGGAGAATTTTATGGTTCCACTGAAATAACATTTACCACAAATAGACAATAGCGCATTGAAGATCGCAATTGTTATCTATCTGAATATTTTATAACTGCATGATGGTCTTAAACAAACCACTTCTAGTTTGCCTATTCTATCGTCTATCATTTTTTTTTTTTTTTTTTTTTAAATTGTGGTATCAAAATGGTATTGACTGTATTCCTAAGTATGAAAGTTCAGTTTGAATGTTTTGTATCTTGGCAAGAAGGTACTATATACTTGCCATACCTAAATTGCAGAGCTTTTTTTCATATTACTCTTACTGAAGATTTTGAATTGTACGCTAAGTCACGAACTGCTTCTTAACTTGAGGTAAAATGGCCAACTTCACCCTGTCACAGCCAATGCATATCAACACTAATCTTTTGATGCATGTGGACAAGAGCCAGTGCCCGTACGTCCAACATCTGTGTTCCTGTTTGCGGTGGTGAAAGAGCCAAGAACTCACTTTGAGCAGGTGAAGCTTCTCCCCTGTGATGTTCACCATGTGGTTTCCTGGTCAGGCCTGTTACGCTGCATTCAATCATTCCGACAGACGCACAGATGTGAACTGAGCTGCAGATGTACAAAGAGATAGGGAGGTGCGCACCATCCCAAATCAAAGGAAACCAGGATGAAAAATACAAAAAATTTTAAAATTGAGAACTGTCAGGAAGTAAAACAGAGAAAGGGCCTGTGCTTTTATAGATTGAATTCTTCAGAAAACAGTGAACTGGCAGTGACTGATATAGAATGATATAGGATTCATATGTTGGGTATATGTTCAATATTGTATGGCACCAGATTTCCGGGTTTTCTTGTGAAAATAGCCTTAAAACTACTTCTACTCTTATTGCTAATACTAATACTATCACTACTACTACTGCTAACACAACTACTACTTCTACTACTAATACTGCCTCTACAACAGCAACAACTTGTACTGCTACAACTACTACTACTTCTACTACTGCTACTACTACTAGTTCTACTACAACTGCTACTATTACTGCTTCTACTACAACAACTGCTACAACAACCATGAAAACAATAATAACAACTACTACTATTCCCACAGCTGCAGCAGCAATTATTAGCACCACAATAACAACAACTACCACCATAACTACCACAAATACCACAACACCATCAACAGCAACATCTACCATAAAAATAACTACCACAATAACAACAACCACCACCAGAACAATAACAACTACTTCTACTACCACAGTAGCAGCAAAAATTTCTACCGCCACAACAACAACAACAACAACAACTTCCACAACAATAACAACAACAACCCTAACAACTACCACAATCACAACAACAACCATTCATTACAACGATGAACCTAACAAACCGTTGAAACTACAGTTGCGGTCACAACAAACACACAATAAACGGTAGACATACAATCATGACTACCTCAACAACAACAACAACCACTAAAACAATAAAAAACAACCAACTACTAACACAATAACAACAATTGCAACAACTACCATAATAAAAACAACAACAGCAACAACAATTACCACAATCCCAACAACAATTCATTACAATCACAACTCCCTCAACAAGAACAACTACCACCACAACAATAATAATATTATCAACAGCAACTACTACCACAACAACAATAATAATAACAACAACAACCACCACTACTTTTGCTAGACTACTTAGGCTACAACTGAGAGCTTTGCTGTTATTCTCGACCTCTGCAGATGTTTTTGGGACACCTGTGTTATCATGAGGCCATCAAGAGGAAATCCGCACCTAGTGGCAGTAACTCAAGATCAACAGGAGCCCATTAGATACGGATATATATGACGTTTATTGCGTTTTAAAAGGATGATTACTAACCCTCAAGCGAGGAAACTGGTAGGAAATGTGTAATTGGACATGCAAATTTGGTGTGAAGCCATAACAGAACAAATTCTTCTTTATTTTTGAGTTGGTCCTTTTGAACTTCCTGTTATATTGTTTAAATAAACAAGCTGCTGTCTGTCAGAGCAATTGAATCTAAATGGTAAAATTTAAAGACCCAAAATCTGGAGTCTGAAAGCTCCATAAGGAACGACTAATCATAGACATGTGGACACTGAGACTAATCACATTTATTAAACCCACAGGGCAGACAGAGTATACATATAACAGTACTGCAATATCCCCAGAGTTAACCCATAGACATTACAGCTGGACTTCGATTTGAATATTTTGTCCCCAAGGTCTTTTTGTACAGCCAGTTTTGTCTCACTATAATATTGTAGAATATTGAAAGTTCCAATGCCTCAAAGCATTGTTTGGTTGCAGAAACTTAGTACTTTTCTCTTTCTCTATGTTTGTGCAGCCATGAAGAAATGACACTTTTTAAATGAGGATAATTGGGATGGGACAAGATCTTGTGCCACAAAATCTTGCAAGATAAAATAGCTGCAAGATTGTGCACACATGTGGAACATTATCTTATTATTTTTCCCCCCTGTGTGTTTACAATTATCTTAGACACAAAATGGGTTAAGCACTGGTGTGTTACTCCTCTTGAGAAGCTGTAGTTCCAAAAAACAGTGCTACAATGACAACAAAAAACAACACATTTAAAAACTACTTCTTATAAGTTATATCAAAATCTCGTCTTGTCCTGTGAATCCAATCTTGTATCTTGAATTGTGTCTCGTCATGCCAGCTGTAGACGATTATGATGAGACAAAAAACTCTTCATTATTGTTTTTAAAGACTGACAAGCGGCATGAAATTGGGAAAGAGTGGGCTGGGACATTCTGTGGCTAGGAGGCGAACCCACAACCACGACGTTGAGGTGATAACCATTGTCAAGCACTATGAGTTCTATAGTCCAGTGTCATGTTATACCAGCAGAGTCTCATCTTAATGACGAAAGCTTGGAAAAAGTATGGATTGTGGAGCACGAAATGAATCGCCTGTCTTCTGTGCTCCTCTTCAGTCGCAGCTGCGCTCTGACCCCAGCTGTTTAAACTTTGTCTTGTATTTTAATTAATCTGTCACTATGCTAAATGTACTATAAGATCACAAAGGAGGGGGCTGCTGCTTGTCAACACAGCGGCCGAGTGGCGTGTAACAGGTGATCAGTGGTGACAAATGATCGTGCGTAGACACCGCTTCGATCTAAAAATTTGGCGAACAGTTTCATGCTGTTAACAGGTGTCGCGTTTGGAGACACACTTCCTCTCTGCTCTCGCTGCTTGGGTCTTTGCGATCTTTGCACGTCCGTCAGCTGCCAGCGTTCACTCGACTGGACGTGTGTGAAGCCTGATCAGCATGGGGTGTCTGGTATGCCAAATATTCCCATAACATCAATCAACACTTGTGCAGCTCTCATCACCTGTTAGCTACTGCCGGATCGGTTACCGCCAGCCAAATCCCGCTTGATTTTACAGTCATGTCCTAAAGCCTTATAATATTTCCCCTGGTGATTGAGGTAAATTAGCCGTACACTTTTTATGACAGAATTCCAGATATAAATAATTAGCATGTAACCGATGGTCACTGGAGATCCTGAAAGGTCTCTGAACTGTTGTACAGAACAGTTTGACAGAGAAGTGAGTAAGTCTGAAACTAAAAGGAGCTATAATATTGTCAAAATGCTCTAAGCTTGATCTACATTTGGAATTTTCCTCAGCCTCAATAATTAGAAGTAATGCATTGGTATAAAACCTTTAAAGAAATGAATAGTGGTAATGTTAAAATATTATTTTATGTATCTAATTATATGTTATTAATAATATACTGTATTTTAATTAAACTTGACCAGTACTATACTGCATTGGCCATGTTATTGTATTGCTCTGTCAAATGTTATTTCTACTTCTTAATGTTTTCTTTGTAGGGCATTTCAATCTACAAACTAGGCTGTAAAAAGTATTGATACACATACTGATAGCTGATGGTGAAACTAGTATCTAAACTAGACTGAAAAAGACATTACAAAACCTTTCCACTTGAATGGTTTACCTATTTCAAAACTAGTATAAGACCATTTGAAAATCTAAAATAATGTGTTGAAAAGTATACTGTCTAAAAATGTAGTGTTATTACCATCATTGCTGTATCAAAATCAGGATCGGGTATCAAGCCTTTACTGTATCCAAATGAAGCATCGTGACTCTATGACAAACTCCTCCCAGCTGGATGTCTTGTTCTGCACCATCTTGGTTTCAATCAGTCCTGCTTGTTTTCAATCTTCTCTTGCTTCAGGAACAGTAGTTTGGTTCCATATCACTGACTGTGGGCATATGCTGGGTATTCAGAACGTGCCAGTCATGTGTGCTGTGACTGGCCGCTGCCTCTGTGTGGAAGAGATGGCCTCACGCCTCATTAAGTGCAATACTCTGTACCATATGGCAATGAATGGGCTTTTCCCTGTATTTTTGCTCCTAATTTATGGCCCTCTGTTCCATTTCTTCATCTCATCTGGTTGTATTTCCACCATTTCTCTTCGTTCCTAACCTCGGATCTTATTGTGGCCTAACAGCT
The DNA here is from genome assembly GCA_019453435.1 of Rhinogobius similis. Classification (NCBI taxonomy): domain Eukaryota; kingdom Metazoa; phylum Chordata; class Actinopteri; order Gobiiformes; family Gobiidae; genus Rhinogobius; species Rhinogobius similis. The sequence continues at coordinate 41,750,402 of CM033623.1, forward strand.
CAGAGGACTGTTCTTGGCAACCTGTTTTAAAGGAATCAATGCTATATCAGTGATTGGAGATAAGGAGCCCAGATGGTTTTACTAGTGGATCTGTACAATAGAGCGTAGACCAACGCTTTATTACTCAATCCTGTGGCTCATCGCTTTCTCTTTTTGTAACAATAGAAACCTCAGAGAAACCATTGTGTGAAGTGAATTACATAAAGGAAGTTGGTGCATTCAATACACAAAGTTCAAATTATGACTGTTTGGTGAATATGAATTGCCTACAAAACAACATAAAACACCCAAAATCTAACACTACTGGTCTTTTTTTGCCATATTAGAACTATTTCTCTTGTGGATATCTTTAGGAACCCTTGGACCCAGATTTTGAAGCAGGAGTTTGGCCAGGAGTGCCTAGCTGAAAGATTTGCCTCTTTCCAGGTCAAAACTATTTTGGGGTCTAACCAGGGCAGTCAGAGTACCCAAGCATGAGGGAAACGCACACAGACCCGAGAAATGAACTCATGACCTTCTTGCTGTGTGGCGAAGGCGCTAATTGCTTTACTACTGTGCCACCACCGTGCTCCTCTGTGAAACTCCCTGTTAGTGAAATGCTTATCCACGCCTCAGGTCCAGCGGGTCAAATTTTCCATTTTCTGACTTGAAGCCAGGAATTCCAACCACACTTTGTGCCTGTGGTCCGTCGTTTCAGAAAGCCATTAATGTTTTGTGAAATTTGTACATTGTCAATTTAAAACCACAATTTTGCTTTGGACAAACATGAAAGTCAGCGACCTCTGTAGCTGACAATAGTTCAAATATCTCCTACAGTTAACATTACGGTAGTCATAACAAACAATTCCCAGGTAATAATCGATTCTAAAACTATAGCAATACTAGATATTCATTTCAACAGCTCTTGATGTTTTTAGTGAGGTTTCAAATTGATCACAACTAGTATAAGTGCATATGATAATACTAAAGAAACATATAGTATTGAGGCCTATGTTTTATTGTATAAAAATAAGGAACGTTGTAAAAATAACTACCGGTAAACTTTTAATAGCCTTAATTAAACACTAGCAAAAACGTAATATCATAAAATCATAAACAACACATAACTTATTAAGAATTATTCAGGCTTATTTTATAACCTAACCTTAACCTTAATTACTAAGCCTGAATGCATCTTAAGAAACTGATGGCTCATTATGAATTAAGTCTTTGATCATGTTTTATTAAAATTAATTAAGATTTAGTAGGTTATAAAGTGGTACCAAAACCTGTTCTATTATCATTGTGCTACCACCAACTCCAGTCCACAGTGAC